>CM051275.1:7770649-7838149 GCA_027921565.1 Artemia sinica
GAAGATATGGAATATTTTTGGTGAGGATAATGATTTTGTTCAAAGTTTGATTCCGCTTATGAGTCGGTGAAGGAGTCTATTTTGACGTATGTGCTCTGTCCCCCTCTACTTCAAGGTCAAAAAGATCTATTCCTTTTAACCCGTGGATGACCCCTGGTCTTCTAAAGAGTTGGAGAAGAAAAAATAATCTTTGGAAATCTTAAAAGTCAGCAAAGCCATCTTTGAATGCTGCACGTCTTCAGCAATTCAAACTCTACAGGAATGTTTTCAATTCTTTGTTCCGGAAGGCCAAATTCCTTTACTATTCCAAAAAATTCTCGGATTGTGGGAAAGATCAAGAAGCATTTACATCATATTTTGCCAATATTGGGAAAACCACTGCTTCTTCAGTCAGGTCTTCACAGTCACAACCAGATTACAAATCTTATCTTGGTCCGCCTTGTCTCAAATCGATGGTGTTATATCCTGCTTCTGATGTTGAAGTAGCCAGGATTGTAAATAGCTTGAAAGGTTCTTCGTCGTCTGGCCCTGACTGTATTCCAACTATGGTAGTTAAGTTCATTCTTCCTTCAATTATTTCTCCATTGACAAAGCTTATAAATCTTTCTTTTGCTTTCCCGTCTGCTTGCTTTTGTAGAGACTAAATATTTTTTCATGATTTTCAGTTTGGCTTCCGAGCTAAACATTCTACGGAGCATGCGTGTGTAGCTCTTTTAAATTTTCTCCACACCGCGCTTGACTCTGGTTTGATTCCTGCTGCTATATTCCTAGATGTCCGTAAGGCTTTTGACTCTTTAACTCATGAGATTCTGCTGTATAAGCTATCACACAATGGTGGAAGAGGACAGGCTCATGCTTGGTTTGATTCCTATTTGTCAGGTAGAACTATCTCCGTAGATTCCCTTTCCCGCTTTTCGTCTGAAGTTGAGTTTGGTGTTCCTCAAGGCTCTGTTCTTGGACCGTTTCTGTTTTTGATTTATGTTAATGACCTTATAGTTGCAGATAAAAAACAAAAACCTACAGTTTGCTGTCGCCTATGTCAAGCTGAATCTTTCAATGCTAAGAAAACTCCATCCTTTTCGCAGGATGTGGACACTCGTTGCTTTCGCTGATGACAGTACCATTGGTACTGTAGTAGGAACTGAGTCTGAGATAGTTTCCAAATTAGTTGACCTTTTTGAGAGAGTCGTTCTTTGGTTTGATGCAAATTGCCTTGCCCTAAATGTTACTAAGTCAAGTTTTTTTTATTTTTTTCCCATATTTCTCTGGTGTGCCATGAGTTAACTAATATCCAGCTTTCAAGGGACTCTCTCAGTAGACCTAAGGATCGATATGTCCGATTTCTCGGTATTCTTTTCGATGAAAACCTTTCATTCAAGCATCATATTGGACTAATTAATATGAAGATCTCAAGGAGTCTTGGAATTTTGAGGAAGCTAAAACGCATTTTTCCTGGATCAGTTTTAAAAATTCTGTTCCATTGCTTAGTTCAGTCCTACGTCTCTTATTGCCCTACAATATGGATGTCAACTTTCTCTTCTTTTTTGAAAACACTTTCTAATATGTATGATAAGGCAAGAAGGGCTATACAGGAAACAAATTGTTCTACAACTAGCCCATTACTTGATTCGCAGTCTCTACATTCTTTAGTGCGCGTCTTTAATTTTTCATCAAATTTATGGTGATGTTCCCACATCCCTTCAAACTACTCCTTCTTTCGTCACTGATAGGTCTTTGCATCATCTTCGCAATTCAAGTAATATTAATATTTTATTTACTCCATCGGTAAGGTCTGACTTTAATCCATTAACTGCTTGTCATATCGTTTGGAATAGCCTACCTGAGTCAGCTCAAGAATGCCACTCGTTTGGTAGTTTCAAAAGAATTTTATGAAGTTTTTTATTGTCTTGATTTTTCATGTTTATATATATATATATATTTTTAATTTTATCATTATTATTTGGGGGGGGGGCGGGTGACCCCAGCCTGGGTCAGAAATGTTTGTTGTGAGGGGTATTGAGTTTGTTTAACATTTTTTGTAGCTTGGTTTCAAATATATATTTGGAATTTGGTTTAATTCATTGAATTCTCCTAGTTCTTCTTTTTTTTCCTTTCGGAGGGGGTTTTTCTAAAAAAAATTTCTGGGGGGGGGGGGGGGGTACACAAAAAACTAAAAAAAAGGGATACAAAGTTTGTTTATATCAATTTTTGTCAGACAAACATTTGTTTATATCCATCACGAGTCAGACAAAAATTTCGGGGGGGGGGGAGGAGTTCAAACCGCCCTTACCCCCCCCCCTCTGGATACTGCCTTATATATGTATTTATTATACATATATATATATATATATATATATATATATATATATATATATATATATGTATATATATGCATATATATTGTCTTGATTGTCTTGATAAAGTTTTTTATTGTCTTGATTTTTCATGTTTATATATATATTTTTTTAATTTTTATCATTATTATTTTTTTTTTGGGGGGGGGGGGTGACCCCAGCATGGGTCAGAAATGTTTGTTGTGAGGGGTATTGAGTTTGTTTAACATTTTTTGTAGCTTGGTTTCAAATATATATTTGGATTTTGGTTTAATTCATTGGATTCTCCTACTTCTTCTTTTTTTTTCCTTTCGGAGGGGGTTTTTCTAAAAAAAATTTCGGGGGGGGGGTGCACAAAAAACTAAAGAAAACGCATACAAAGTTTGTTTATATCAATTTTTGTCAGACAAACATTTGTTTATATCCATCATGAGTCAGACAAAAATTTCGGGGGGGGGGGAGGGGTTCAAACCCCCCTTACCCCCCTCTGGATACTGCCTTGTATATATGTATTTATCATGTATATATATATATATATATATATATATATATATATATATATATATATATATATATATATATATATATATATATATATATATATATATATATATATATATATATATATATATATAATATTACAATACACTTAATAAAATGTATTGCCATGGAGCAGGAGCAGATGTAGCTGTGTTGGTTTTGGGTGGCTTGGTGCTGCAGTGCGTTGTTAGTAGTAGTAGTAGTAAAAGGCACTCTGGCCTTTAGAAGGATTAGGAGGGCGGTGGTTCCAATCTTGTTTGTGGTAATTTTGTTCGTTTTAGTTTCGACTTGATTGTTTATTGCAATTTCTGCTCGTTTTTATATTTGATCTATTAATTAAACAGTTATAAGGAGCGGGTGACTCAATAGTAAAGGAAACTCTAAAAAAACAGAATTTTGTTATCAATAGATATGTCAGAAGAATCGGCGTATTATTTTGATTCCAAATATATAAAGTTCATTAAGTTTAATGTTACCTATCAAAGGTACTAGCCTGAGAAAGTTTGCCTGCCCTTCGAAAAAGAGGGAAACACCCCTTAAAAGTCAAGGAATATTAAGGAAAATCACAGTCAGATTATTGTAGAATTTTTAAGCTTCCATCTGCAAAAATGTGGAATTTTGTATTTTTTTTCCCAGAAGAAAGATCACAGATGTGGGTTTATTTCTTTATTTGTTTGATTTTTTGTTTATTTTCCCCGAGGTGATCGCATCAAACCAATAGTCCTAGAATATCGGGAAAGGGCTCATTCGAACGTAAATTAAAAGTTGTAGTGCCCATATTAAGTGACCAAAAAGATTGGAGGGTAACTAGACCCTCTCCCGCCCCCTTTTACTCAAAATCGTCTGACCAGAATTTTGAGACAACCATTTTGTCCAGCATAGTTGAAAAGCCTAGTAACTATGCCTTTGGGGATAACCTGACCCCTCACAGCACCTGGGGGAAGAATCTGTAATTCATGAAATTTCCTTTTGTTCACATTGATCATTTGCCATTGGTAAGTATACAGCCATTTTTTCGGTCAGGGGGGGGTGTGTGTGAATTTTCTTCGGGGGGATTTTCCATGGGAACGAAATTTCAGGGGGTGAACTTTTCAAGGGAGATTTTAAACTGTGGGGATTTGACTGAATTCCTATGAGAAAGTCTTTTTATTTGCCTTAATTTTCCTTTGCCAACTCAATTTTGTTTTTGGAGGTGTTCCAGAGGAAATTACCCGGGGACTTTTTTCAGCGTGTTTGAATTTTCGGGAAAAAGTTTCCACGGAAGACGGGATTTCCGGATTGATCGGGAAATCGATTTGACATTAAAGTCTTTTTCTGATGAAAGTATGCCAAGTAGAATTTTTCAGGCTGAATTGTCCACAAGAAATTTTAAGGGGGAGGGGGATTTTCAGTGAGGATGGAATTGACAGTAGGGGATTTTAAGTGGGATGAATTGTCCACGGAGTAGTTTCCATGTGAGGAGGGAATTTTTCGTGGAGAGTGAGCCAGATTTACCGACATCATTTAAAAAAGATCTGAAATTAGATAAAAAAAAGTTTTTTTTTTTTACTGAAAGTAAGAAGCAACATTAAAAACTCAAAACGAACAGAAATTATTCAGTATATGAAGGGATTGCCCCCTCCTCGGTACCTTGCTCTTTACGCTAAAGGTTGACTGTTTGTCCCAGTTTTTTAAGAACGGCTCCTGAAACACAAGGGCCGTTTAATTGAAATAGGAAGCTTTTTTAAAAGTCCTAAAAGCTTAAGCGTAAAGAGCAAGGTATTGAGGAGGGGGTAGCCGTAGTCCCTTCATATGCGGATTAGTTTTTGTTCGTATGAGTTTTAATGTTGCTCCTTACTTTCAGTTAAAAAACTTGCTTTTTTATTTAATTTATAGTAGAATTTGTTATTTTTACGTTTCATGCGATTATTCATTTTAATTTCTGCTCGTTTTAGGTTTTCTTAATTCAGTCTGAAGACGAATCAGTCTGAAGTCGTCTGAAGACGGAATTATTATATCAGTGTGTTTCTGCTGGTTTTAGCTTCTAATATAGCCTTTGTTATACTATAAAACATAACATATGTTATATATATATAACATAGGGCTATATGTTATATAGCCCTTTGTTATTTTAAGCTTCTCGAAAAACTTTCTTTTCAAATTAATTTGTTTAAAACAATAAACATTTCACTTTAATTGTACGTCAAGATAATCAATGGATGAGATACGTACAGTTGCATAGTGGTTATCTTTCTTGTATTCTAAAATGTTTTCACGAAAGCACTAGTTAAACTTTAACTTAAAGTTGGTGACATAAGGGATGGCAGCCACCGTATATAGAGTAATTCCTGTCTGTTTCAAGAGTCAATATTGCTGTTTCCTTTTTTAAAGTACCAAGGACAATGAAAGTGAAATCGGACTGTTTAGATTGGTCAAGTGGAATTCTACACATCCATATATATCTTAGAAGGTTCGGAAAAAAAAATGAGAATTCAAGTTTTGATGTAAGAGGCCTCCAGATCAGTTATGCAGCTTTTGGTTTTTGTGAGCGACAAGTTTAAAAAAAAGGAAACGTTGGTAAAAAATCAGCAAAAAATTGGCTAAAACATATGACACTAAACAGCTAAAGAATCAACATAACGTTGATATTTGATTTTTTACGGACAAAAAGCTATGCCAAATTTAACTAATTAGTTTTGCTTATTCATTCTCACGGTTCAACTTGGCAACTCTGAAAAATGATACTGCCCTAAAACCTTCTTACTTAATAACCAACTGAAAAATTGTAGAAAATCGTTATCATCAGGTACGATTATACTCGACATGTGTTCGGGGGGGGGGGATGTTGTTATTTTTAGGTCCCTAGTACTTTAAGTATTTTTGAAAGTTAAATCCTCTCCCAGTTAAGCCATTGCATTATAAAAGTTTTGGAAAGAGCGCTGTCAGCACGTAATGTAGACGCTGTACCAGGGCTGCCACCTGGTGGGGGGAAAATCCCTAGATTCTTGAAAAAATTACTAAATCAGCACATAAATCACTAGATTATTGACCAGAAATCACTAGAATCATAATACTCTTTATCACTGTAATAAATAAGTGTTTTTTTTTCCTTTACCATATTCTATACAGGCATACCTACAGGAAGAGGATAAAATTACCCTCTTCCTGATGTTGATGGGGAAGAGGATGTGGATGAGGATGTGGAAAAATCCCTTTAGATCGATGTTTGTTTTTTCTCAAGTGAAAATTACCCTTGAAATTTTGAAAAAGTCTTTTTGCATCTTTATGCAGAGAATAGAACAAAATCCTTGCTTCCTCCCTGTATTTTCCCAAATTGGTACCCATTGCTTATACCCCGATAACTGAAAATTGGTTATCGATGATTTAATCGAAATATCTCCTTTTGCTTTTTGATTTTTTTTCCTTGTCGATTCAGACCCCCAGGTTTCCCTCCCCCCTAAAAAAATAGCAGCTATTTTCTTTTGACTCTAGTTGAGCTAGTATAATTAATTGGACACCAGAGACAATTTTGAAAGTGGCCTTTTTATATTTTCATGAACAAAATTTGTCCCATCCTTCACAAACTTCGATAAGCGTCGGTCTTATTGATTCTTCAAAAAAAAGGAGGTTCATGTTAACTATACGGAACACACACAAGAAGAAAAGTTATGTTAATCCTACTGAAATATGCCAAAATATGATGAAAATATAATAATTCAGCTTGTATAATAATATAATTTGGGCTATATAGTTGCACATTAAGGGGGTGTGGGGGTAATTAACCTAACTTTACCCATCCCCCCTGATGTGCATATATATATAGCCCAAGTCATACAAGTCTAACGCCTTCTGTCACCCGTTATTTGTCTTCGTGGCTATGAAATGGTTTTCATAGGTCATATATTATCCTTGGCATATTTTCATCTCCCGACCTATCCTCAGGGGTTACGTGGGTTATGCTAAATCTAAAGGTTTAGTTTTGAAACCTAAACAAAATGGCTATTTCAAACTTTTGATGGAACATTGTTTTGGGAAAAAAGGGACGTTGGGCTAGTAGCTGTCCGATCTTTTTGGTCAAATAAAAGGGACACTAGCAATTTTAATTTCCGTTCAAATTAGCCCTGTCCAATGTTCTAGGACCGTTGATTCGATACGATCGGCCCTGGGAAAAAACCCAACAAATGAACAGGCATCTGTGATTTTCTTCTGGCAAATAATAAAAAATTAAATACTTTTGCAGATTTGGGGTTGAAACTTCTACAGTAGGATTTTCTGATACGCCGAATCTAATAGTTTGATTTTAATTAAAAAAAAAACTTTTCGAAAAAGAGGTTTTTCAAAGAAAAGTAAAGGCCATATTAAACTTCAATTCATCAGATGCAAATACCTGTTAAAATTCAAACTAGAAACAACAAGAAATTACTATTAAAGAATAAATGAAACCCAAAACGAACAGAAATTAAATAAACAATTATAGCCAAAAAACATACAACGAATACTAATATAAATGAATAAATTACTAGAAATTACTATTAAAAAATACATGAAACCCAAAACGAACAGAAATTTAATTAACAATCATAGCAAACAAACATACAGTAGGTACTAGTATAAATGAATAAATAAATTTTAAAAGGAGTGAGACTTAAATTGAATATACAAATCAAGCTTGAAACGAACAAAAATCATTGCAAACAAGAGTTTGGGTTTTGCCTCCTTCTCTCACTGTACAAGTCTAAAACCTACTGCGTCATTGGCGCTTTACTGAAAACGAATTATATTACAAATGTTTCTTTTTTACTTATTATAACATTGAAAATAAACATAAAAATCAAAGGAGAATTAAATTTTGAAGTGATGCGCTTTCTGAAATTAATATCATTATGTATAAAATATTCAGTTTAATTTTATTAGTTCCTTCCAAGACTGTTCAAGACAAATATAGTTTCACTGCAAACAAGAGTTTGAATACCGCCCCTATCCTCAGCTGTTTTTTAATTTATTATGGCCTTTACATTTCTTTGAAAAACTTCTTTTTTGGGAAGTTTTTTTTAGAGTAATTTTAGTTCGTTTTTATTGCAAAAAGTTTAAGTTTTTAGAAAATGCCTTATTTCAAAATCTTTTTTTTCAGCATCAAAGTAGCTAGGTATCAAAGTAAAGAAAGCATTTAAGTAAACAAGGTATCAAGGTAAACAAAGTATCAAAGTAACAATAAGCAAGTTCTGTAACTCAGAGCCATTTCCCCGGGGCTGGGGAGGGGGGGGGGTTCAAACCCTGAAACATATTTATTTGGCATTTGAACTCTTTTGAACAAAATGGCTATCTCAAATTTTTTGCCGGAAACCCTTTGGGAAAGTGGGATGTGGGGTAATGCTCAGTGATCACTTTTGACTCTTTCAAAAATAACTAAATGTTAAAGTTTCAATTTTCGATCAAATGATCCCCCTCCAAGGTTAATACGACCACCCCTTCAACAAAAAACTTATATTCTAATAGTGGGCAACTTATATAAGTTACAATCCTTTCCCTGGGGGCTATGGAAGATTTCTCAACCCCTAAGTTATAGCAATTTGGATTTAGGACTATTTTGAGCAAAATGGCTATTTCAAATTTTTATAAGATGCACTTGAGGGAAAAAAGAGCAAGGGGGAGGCTAATTACTTTTTGATCATTTTGGATTCTTAGAAAGAGCACTATAAATTTCGATTTCTGGTCGAATGAAATTCCTTCAAAGTCTATGCGGCCACGCATTCTATAGAAGCTTTGTATGTTAACGATGGGCTGCTAGAATAACTTACAGCCCTTTCCCCTATGGCTGGGGGGATTCAGACCCGAAAAATGTAATACTGCATGAAAACCACAACTTTTGGTAAATAAATCTTGTACTCGCATCCGACTTTGAATAATAGATTTTCCTCTTTGCCCAAGAAAGTTTTGCATATGAGGCGTGTAGATTGCATACGGTAGGCCAAGAGGATCGAAAATTCAATATTCGTTGCTGTTTGAAAGATGCACAGCCAATGACCCGTCTTTACAGTTGATGGAATACTACTAACAATGATAAGAGTATTGTTAACTCGTTGAAAATGGTCGAGAAAATCCGAGGGTATGCAATAGGATTTTTATTTGGATATTTAGGGATCCAAATTGAATACATTGATTATTTGATTTGTTTTCATGGTGCTAAGTCTAATAGATCACTGCCATCAGGGGTAATTTTCCAATAGGTTTAAAACTGATTTAGCGAGATTAATGCTATACTCTTTCGTCAATGTTTCGGTAAAGATACACTCTAAACGTACAGTTCCCGTTCGGACAATGCTCATATCATGAGTACCATACAAACGCAATACAATGATACCCTGAGTTTTTCATCGGTTATACCATTTTCAAATAATTGTGAATCTCGATCTAGAGATTACATTGCCAAATCATATAGGGTCCTGTAGGATTTATCAAAGGATAAATTGTGAGTCGAATTCCATTTACTTTACATACAAGAGATTAAAGTCCAACCACTTCAAATTTATCTGGGAAATTTGTCCATGATCCAATTGCACTTGCGCTTTTTACAAAAGACAAAACGAGTTTTGAAGGAATTTCACCATTGACAAATGACGAATCGCTGTACGTGCGTGAACCCATACCAATATTTTGTTGATTCGTGATTGTATGCAGAATGAGCATTTTGATATTATTTCCACTAACTCTTAATTTCTCAATTGGCCAAAGCAACATAACTCATAACCTGTTGTTTTCGCACATGAAGTATTGCCGAGGTGAGAGAGACTGTAACATCAGGTGCAGTGGTAACTACTTTTTGCAAAATAAATTTGGACGGAGCAAGTTGTAGCTTTATATCAATCTTAATATTGAGAGGCAACCATTGATGTATATTAAATATTTCATGGTTTATTTTCCCGACCAAGTATAAATCTCTAGTTGTCGCACCTCTAAGTATATTGGTAGAATCAATATTCAAATCCAATGGCTAAACATCTCAATTTCTTATAGGATTTTGGAGTCATCATTATGAATTGTATATAACTTGCATACTTTGAAAGATTGTTGCTTCTGCTCACCAACGTTCCATTTATATAGACACTTTATTATTTAGACATTTATACAAAATTTTCATAGGATAATCCCTTGGCTGCACTTGGTTTTTCATTGTTAGATTTTCTTACAATTGCATGCAAATCTATAAATGTGGAAGTCAAATCTATGAAATAGTCTTCACTGGAATGAATTTGAAAATGAAGGTTTTCAGACAACGGTTTTTGCGGATAAAATTGTTCATAATACCCATGTTTTACACTCACTTCAACATTTTCTGCATTGAAAAGATTTAGAGATGAGGTGACTGACGGATGAGATCCTTTATGTGGTAAATATGCCATTTCTAGGAAAAGAAATCCTTTTTCGATCTAACAATTTTACTCTTCGTTTCTTTTTTCGTCTTGTAAAGAATGGTGTTTTTCTCTTCTGACCTGAGTTGAGACTGATGAGTGATGAGATGTTTCTCATCCTTTATAAACCTTTTCTGCTTTGCCACTTGCCGAGGGATCGCGTACCGGACTTTAAATTTTGTAAAACACTTTCTTTAAAATTCTTCCCAGAACCTCAATCATGTAGTGTAGAGGACGCAATATCTGCAACAGCCGGTACAATATATTTTTTAGCCAGGGTTAATGCAGAGCGAAACAACTTAGCAAACCAATTCCCATGACCGTAACCCAGTATTGATGAACGACCCCTGTAATAGTCCATTCAATGACCCAATTGTCGTGTTCTAAGAGTAGCAACATAGCAATCCATATCAGGGCAAACAAAAGTATTTTTTCTATTAGCCATATCGTTATTGAATGGGTCGAAAATGACATGTAATCACACCGCAACCTTTTGTTATTGCTAAAGAATCGCCTAATTCATTTCTTATTGTCAACTGACAGAGTTACAAATACGAAATCTTTACTGGAATATATTGAAGGTGCTTTATATTGTACTGGTGAATATGTTCGTGACAGATTTTTTGTTCAAGAACATGTAGGAAGGGGACATCGGTACTACCGAATCTCAATATCTCAACAAAGGACCCAAAAAAAAATATACATTTGTCCGATGAAAAGTCGGGTGGATAGAGTGCAAAAATAACACGTTCCATGCCACTAATGGTACCAGCACTTTTACCCTCGATTATTTTCTGTTTAAAACCAAGAACATTTCTCAGATTATCATTCAGAATAATCATTTCATTCTCGATGGGAGAGCTAATGTAAACCCTATCTTGTTCAGGGGAAAATTCAAATTTTAGCCTAAAGAATGGAAACAGCCCCTTCATCGACACGCAACCCATTTTATTTTAATGTTGTTCCTTACTTTCAGTTGAAAAAACTTGTTTTTTAATTTAATTTCTTATCATTTTCTAAATAATGCCAGGAAGGCTGGCCCCACCTCCACGAAAAAATCCCTCCTCCCCCCGGATATATCAAGAAAATACAATCCTGGTTAAAATTTACCCCGGACAATTACCCTTAACACTTCCACGTGTAAAATTGAGTCGGCAAAGAGAAAACAAGACACAAGAAGAATTTCGTATAGGAATTCTGGCGAACTCCCTCAGTGTAAAATTTCACTTGAAAAATTTATCCCCTAGAAACTTCCCTCCCCATGAAAAATTCTCCCTGTAGGAAATCCCCCCCGCAGAAAATTTGCCCCCCCCCAACCTAAGAAATTCATACATACTTCCCAATAATTAGTACTAAACGTAAACTACGGGCAAATTTTTTAACTAAAGAACCATCCCCAGGGGCTTGGGGGGCGTGTTATCACCATAGGCATAGTTATGATAAAACATAAAATCGCGAAGAAAGGAAGAACACGAGGACAATTAACAGGCAGTGAAAAAATTGAAAAATTATGCAAATATTTCGGTCCTCAGTGACCGAAATATTTGCGAAATACAAGACCTCCGCTTGACCGTCCTCAGTGGAGAATAAAACTGATAAAAATACAAAAAACAAACCTTATAATAAAAATACAAAACTAAAACTGGACGACCCTTTCTCAGTAACGGTGAAAGGGTAACGTAATAAAAAAACAAGTCTAAATTGCATTTCATAATTTCATTTTACGTAAAGCGCTCTTAAAGGCTAATCGCTTTCCAGTTAGATTATTATCAGAGATTCGATTTAATTGCACAATATTATTTTGTGGATGTATGTAAAAACGATCAGAATTAATAATTTCATCATAAATGGGACTTAGAAAAGTTTCTCCAGTGTCTCTATTGAGAGCTACCTTTTGGTGAATGGGCTTTTTTATTTCAACTGCCACCCTGAAAACTTGCGTGAGACTTTTAGCAGGGGCAACAATGGAGGTTTTGTCAAACAAAATGAAATGGTGTGGACTGTCATACACATGTTGAGCCAAGGTGGAATTAAAAACCTCAGGCCTTCGGCGTAGCCTCATGGCCTTGTCGATTGAGGACCTATATTCAGATAACCTCTCCCTCAATTGCTGTTGGGTTCTACCAACATAAAAACAGCCACAAGAACAAGGAATTCTATAAACACCACCACCCAGAATGGGGCTGGTTTTATCTTTGCCGCTGTTGAAGAAGCTCTGTATAGTATTTGAATTTTTAAAGGTGACATTAAATTTATGTTTTTTTAAGGATTCTTTTCAGTTTATCACAGTGGCAGATCAAGGGGGAGGGGGCGCCCCCCTTAATGTAGACTAAAGTAGTGTAATTTACTTAATTAACGCAAGTTTGCGTTAATTAAATTTGCTCATAACAAAAGTTTATTGGATCAACCTATTTTGTGTCCCCCCCCCCCATAAGAAAATCCTGGATCTGCCCCTGGTTTGTCACTAAATTTTGGAATGTAGGGTAGAAAAGTGAAAAGTTTCTCATCATCCACCAATGGGAAGATATCTGTTGGGGTTTGTGGATTTGATGCATTCTTTTCTGCCTTTTTTCGTCTTTTGTCTATAATGGTTTCAAGTATTTTTATGTGGTAGCCATTGCAAAATAAAATTTCTTTAATATAGTTCAATTCAGAGACTATGTGAGGCTCTGAGCTTATTCTTATTATTCGGTCAACCAAAGAAATAACAACTCCTCCTTTTATTCAGGGAGAGCGGTCGGAGGAAAAAATGCAAATACCTATCGTTATGCGTAGGCTTTCTATAAATAGAAAATTCGATGCCAAGAGACTTATTGAAAATTAAGACATCTAGAAAAGGAAGTTTTCAGTTATGTTCTAGTTCTAAAGTGAACTGAAGATTAGACTCCTAAGTGTTTAGATGAGTTAAGAAGGAGTTAAGTGACTCCCCTCCATGCTCCCACTGAGGACAGTCAAGCGGAGGTCTTGAACGAAATATTTGCATAATTTTTCATTTTTTTCAATGGCTGTTAATTGTCCTCGTTTTTTTCCTTTCTTCGCGATTTTATGTTTTATCATAGCCAGTGTGGTCTCAGAAATTATTTGCGGCATTTCAATTCGGACTTTCGGACTTTCAACTATTCTGACAAAAATGGCTATCTCAAAATTTTGATTGGACGATTTTGAGGAAAAAGGGGTATAGGAGGGGGCCTAGTTGCCCTCCAATATTTTAGGTCGGTTAAAAAGGGCACTGGAGCTTTTAATTTCCATTCGAATGAGCTCTCTCTGGATATTCTTGGACCCCTGGGTCGAAACAATCACCCCTGGCAAAAAAAAAATACAACAAATAAATAAACACGCATCCATGATATTTCTTCTAGCAAAAACAAAAAATTCCACGGTTGTTTTGATCCGGGTCGCTCCTTACTGACAGTTCGTTACCGCGAACTGATGCAAAATGTATGTATTTTCTTATAACTGAAGATGGATTGAATTCTTAACCGAACCCGGTGACAGGTAGATGAATACTTATATCAACTAAGCCGGAGACAGCTAGTTCTTCACAGGGAAATACGTTGCTATCAAGCAATTGTGATATTTTAAAACACATTTTGTTTTGGACTCTGGCATCCCTTAGTTGCTTTTTATTTAAAATGCATAACTGGAAAAAATTTAAAAAGCGTCCTTTTCAGGCCTTAAATTGTTAAACAAGGTGAAAGATCGTAATAAAGGTGCTAAAATATCACTTAGTAACAGTCCAGGAGCTTTAACTTCAAAATGTGTCATTTCCTACTATTAATCAAAAAAATTTTGCACAAAATAAGTTTTTCAAAAAAAAGTAAAGAACTCATTAAACCAAAAATGAACAAAAATAGAATCAAGTAATCTACCAAGTATACAACTACCACAAATCAGTATCAATAAATAAATGAAACCCAAAACTAACAGAAATTAAAATAAGTCAAACTCAAAACGAGCAGAAATTAATCTGAGTAGGGTTCTAAACCCTATGATTTCTAAGAGCCAGAATAGATTTTCTACTTTACTGAAACAAATTCAAATGAATTTACTGAAAAAAAAAATGTGCATTGTCAGTTTAATATACACATGCTGATATTTATTCCTTAAAATCTTAATTAATTTTGGTTTCTTAAAGTTATAAAAGTGAAAACATTTAAAAGAATTTTTTACAAATTATGTTCTGGATCTTAGAAATCATAGGGATCAGAACCCTATTCAGATGAATTTCTGCTCGTTTTGAGTTTGACTTATTTTAATTTCTGTTTGTTTTGGGTTCATTTATTTATTGATACTGATTTGTGGTAGTTGTATACTTGGTAGATTACTTGATTCTATTTTTGTTCATTTTTTGTTTAACAGAGTTCTTTATTTTTTTTTTGGAAAACTTATTTGGTGCAAAAAGTTTTTTTGATTAATATCTGTTCGTTTTATATTGACATAATTTTTTCAGGGAGAAAGAATGAGCCTCTTCTGAAGTTAAACGACCATCCCTTCCATAAAAACCTTTAATAACCCCTGGGCATAACTTACAACCCTTGCCCCTAGTCTTTGGGGTTTGCTTCAACCCCAAAGCCTTGTTATATGATATTTAGACAATTTTGAATAGAATGGCTATCTCAAAGTTTCTATTAGACGCACTTCGGGACAATATGACGTGTGTAGGGGGAGAGGGTAGCTGCCCTCTGATCACTTTGACTCTTAAAAAGGGCTCTAGAGTGTCTCATTACCAATCCAATGAGCCCCCTTTGAAGTTTATATGACCACACTTTCTATAAAAACCCTATTTGTCCCCAGGGCAAAACTTACAACCCTTGCCCTGAGCGCTGGGAGGGGGGGGATTTGTCATCCTCAAAGACATAATTTCCAGACCTTTCTGATAAGCTTAAGAAAATGGCTATATTGAAATTCTGATTGGAACTGTTTGAGGAAATGATAGACGTAGAGGGAGACATTTGCCCTCTGATCACTTTTGACTAATAAAAAAGGCACTAGTCCTCTAAATTTCCAATCAAATGAGCCCTTTTTGAAGCTTCTGCGACAAACATTTCTATAAAAACCTTAAATGCCCCAAAGGCATAACTTGCGACCCTTGTCTTTAGGGTTATGGGGGGAGGGTTGTCATCGTCAAAGACATAATTTCCAGACCTTTCAACTACGTTGAACAAAATGGTTATCTGAAAATTTTGATTTGATGAATTGGGGAAATGGTTAGCTACCCTCCAATCACTTTCGACTATTAAAAAGGGCACCAACCCTCTCAATTTCGAGTTGAATGAACCCCTTTTGAAGTTTCTATGACAACGCTATCTATAAAAAACCTTATATGCCCCCAGGGCATAACTTACAACCTTTGCCCTCGGGGCTCTCGGGTGTTTGTCATCCTCAAATACATAATTTCCAGAACCTTTTCAACTACGTTGAACAAAATGGCTATCTCGAAACTGATTTAATGTGTTTGGGGAAATGATGGGCGTGAGAGGGGGGTTAGTTGCTCTCCATTCACTTTCGACTAGCATATCAAAAAGGGCACTAACCCTTTCAATTTCAATCAAATCAGCCCTTTTTGAAGTTTCTAAGACAAAACTTTGAAAAACCATATATTACCCCAGGGCATAACTTACAACCCTTTTCCTGAGGTTTGTTTGGGGGGGGGGTGTCATCCTCAAAGACCTCATTTTCAGAACTTTCAACTACTTTGAACAAAATGAATATCTTAAAATTTTGATTGGATGTGTTTGAGGAAATGGTGGGCGTGAGAGGGGGTTAGTTGTTCTTAAATCACCATCGACTATTGAAAAGAGCACTAGCCCTTTGAATTTGCAATCGAATGAGCCCTTTTTGAAGTTTCTACGACAAAGCTTTCAATAAAAACCTTATATGCCCCCAGGGCCTAACTTATAACCCCTGCTCTGAGGGCTGTGGGGAGGGGGGGGGGGTTGTCATCCTCAAAGACCTAATTTTCAGGGCTTTCAACTAAGTTGAACAAAATGGCTATCTCAAAATTTAGATTCGATGTGTTTGGGGAAAAGGTGGGTGTGAGAGGGGGATTAGTTACCCTCAAATAACTTTTGACTGTTAAAAAGGGTACTAGCCCTTTGAATTTCCAATCGAATGAGCCCTTTTTGAAGTTTCTACGACAAAGCTTTCAATAAAAACTTTATATGCCCACAGGGCATAGCTTATAACCCTTGCCCTGAAGACTGTGGGGGGAGTTTCCTGCTCAAAGATATAATTTTCAAAACTTTCAACTACATTGAACAAAATGGCTATCTTAAAATTTTGATTGGACGTATTTGTGGAAATAGTGGGTGTGGAAGGGGTGTTAGTTGCCTTCCAATCACTTTCGACTTTTAAAAAGGGCACTAGCCATTTCCATTTTTTATCGAATGAGCCCATTTTGAAGTTTCTACGACAACACTTTCTAAGAAAACCTCATATGCCCCCAGGGCATAATTTATAACCCTTGCCCTGAGGGCTGCGGGGGTGTTGTCATCCTCAAAAACCTAATTTTCAGAACTTACAACTAAGTTGAACAAAATGGCTATCTCAAAATTTAGATTGGATGTGTTTGGGGAAAAGGTGGGCGTGAGAGGGGGGTTATTTGCCCTCCAATCACTTTCGACTATTAAAAAGGGCACTAGCCCTTTGAATTTACAATCAAGTGAGCTCTTTTTGAAGTTTCTACGACAATGCTATCTATAAAAATCTTATATGCCTCCAGGGAATAACTTACAACCCTTGCCCTGAGGGTTGTGGAGGAGTGTTCTCCTCAAAAACATAATTTCTATTTGGAAATCAACTACGCTGAACAAAATGGCTATCTCAGAATTTTTATTGGATGTGTTTGGGGAAATTGTGGGCGTAGAAGGGCTGTTTGTTGCCTTCCAATCACTTTCGACTAGTAAAAAGGGCACAAGCCACTCCAATTTCCAATCGAATGAGCTCTTTTCGAAGTTTTTACGACAACTCCTTCGATACGAAGTGCCCTGGTCTAAAGGGAAAAAAATACATTGTGCCAACATCATTCTTTACTTAGGCAGCACTTTGGCGCTTCCTATGATTTCACAGAAAAAACCTCCGTAACACTGACCATTCACAAGCGCTTGGAAAATCCCATACAAAACATCTGACATAAGCAGCAGTGTTACCAACACCTCAAAACAAAATATACTACAAATTGCATGAAAAATGAACCAAAGACAAAAAATGTACCATATCCCAAATTTTTTCGTTGGTGAAGTAAGGTACTATCTATGAAAATTTTGCATAAGACATTTTCATTCACTTTCTTTCTCCATTCCTTTGTGTTTCTTTCTCTTCCAATACATTACATTCCTCCTGACAGTACTTGAAAAAATTGTTCGGAGTAACATATATTACAACAGCAACATTTTACTACAGGCAAACAAAAGTCGTTATTTTTTGGCCATTTACGACCATTTATAAACTTGGCAAACCTTAGCAAACTTTTCCAAACTCAAAACAAGCAGAAATTAAAATGAGTAGGGCTCAAAACCCCTATGCCTTCCCAAGGCCAGAACATAACTTGCACTTTACTGAAAAATATAAATGTTTTTGCTTTTATAACTTTGATAAATCAAAGTTATAATTTTAATAAATCTTGTTTTTAATAATTTTAATAATTTTAATAAATCTTTAATAAATCAATAATTTTGATTACTAAATATCAGTATATGTATATTAAACTGATAATGCACATTCATTTGTATTTTTTTCAGTAAAGTGTAAACTATGTTCTGGCCTTGGGAAGGCATAGGGGTTTTGAGCCCTACTCATGTTAATTTCTGCTCGTTCTGAGTTTGACTTGGTTATTTATTGTAATTTTTGTTCGTTCTGGGTTTCATTTATTTATCGATGCTGATTTGTGTAGTTTCACGCTTGGTAGATTCTTTGATTTTATATTTGCTCATTTTCGGTTTAATGGAGTTCTTTACTTTTCTTTGAAAAACTTATTTTGTGAAAAAAGTTTTTTTAATTAATTTCTGTTCGTGTTACATTGACATAGTCTTTTCAGGGAAATAGAAAATAATAGTTTAAATCTTCTCGTTTTTTAAAGACTCTATAGTTTGGCCTGCTATTTGTATGCCGGAGAAAAATTTTCAGCAATTTTTAACAACATACACCCTTTTTTAAAAAATTGGACACAAATATTAGTGTTTAATTTAGTTTCACACCTCCTCTAGTTGACCTGAAATACAAAACTTGATACCATTCGCAAAAAGATCTGTTTACTAAGAGCAGAAGTAGCGCCGAAAGTTTGAACATAATACCCTTAGTCGTTTCTTGGGATACCTCTGAGATGCCTTATTGGGAATACATTGTGCCAACATCGTTCTTTACTAAGGTAGCGGTATTGCGATGTCTATGATAATTTCTGTTCGTTTTAAGTTTTAATGTTGCTCATTACTTTCAGTTGATATGTTTTTTTTTTGGACTCAAGTTCACAGCATTCACCTAACACAGTGGTCAGCAGCCTTTTTAGTTAAGAGACTCAAATATAAACAATGGGACGATTATTTAATATCTGACAACAATATATGTTTATTAATGTATCAAATCTGTATCATAGATGCTGAACAGATGAGGGTGATATAAAATATTTGTAGATGGAAGAATACAAACATACCTATACATTCTTCCATTGTGTTAGGTGAATGCTGTGAACTTGAGTCCCTCATCTCTTCTGAATGAGATGACATATGGTTTAAGTCTGCATTGATTACTCAGATGCTGCAACAGGAAAGGTGTCCTATTTCAGGCAAATTGCAGACTAATGTAAATAATGGGCTGTACCTGTATTAGTGATTAAATAAAAAAAACAAGTTTTTCAACTGAAAGTAATCAGTAACATTAAAACTTAAAATGAACAGAAATTACCATAGACAGCGCAATCGTGCTGCCTTAGTAAAGAGTGATGTTGGCACAATATATTCCCAATAAGGCATCTCAGAGGTGTCATAGGCAGCGCGCTAGTGCTGCCTAAGTAAAGAACGATGTGGGCACAATGTGTTTTTTTTTTCTCCATACCCGGGCACTTCTTATCGAAGGAGTTGTCGTAGAAACTTCGAACAGGGCTCATTCGATTGGAAATTGGAGTGGCTAGTGCATAGTCGAAAGTGATTGGAGGGCAACTAGCCCCCCCAAGCCCATCATTCCCCCAAACACATCCAATCAAAATTTTGAGATAGCCGTTTTGTTCAGCGTAGTTGATTTCCAAATAGAAAATATATTTTTGAGGAGGACACTCCCCACAACCCTCTGGGCAAGGGTTTTAAGTTATATCCTGGGGGCATAGAAGGTTTTTCATAGAATGCATTGTCGTAGAAACTTCAAAACAGGCTCATTCGATTGGAAATTCAAAGGGCTAGTACCCTTTTTAATAGTCAAAAGTGATTGGAGGGCAACTAGCCCCCCCCCCACGCCCATCATTCCCCCAAACACATCGAATCGAAATTTTGAGATAGGCATTTTGTTCAGCGTAGTTGATTTCCAGATAGAAAATATGTTTTTGAGGAGGACACTCCCCACAGCCCTCAGGGAAAGGGTTTTAAGTTATGCCCTGGGGGTATATAATGTTTTTATAGAAGGCGTTGTCGTAGAAACTTCAAAAAATGCTCATTTGATTGGAAATTCAAAGAGCTAGTGCCCTTTTTAATAGTCGAAAGTGATTGGAGGGCATCTAGCCCCCCCCCCCCCCATCGCCCATCATTTCCCCAAACACATCCAATAAAAATTTTGAGATAGCCATTTTGTTCAGCGTAGTTGATTTCCAGATAGAAAATATGTTTTTGAGGAGGACACTCCCCCACAGCCCTCAGGGAAAGGGTTTTAAGTTATGCCCTGGGGGCATAGAAGGTTTTTAAAGAAGGTGTTGGCATAGAAACTTCAAAAAAAGCTTATTCGACTGGAAATTCAAAGAGCTAGTGCCCTTTTTAATAGTCGAAAGTGATTGGAGGGCATCTAGCCCCACCCCCAAACCCATCATTCCCCCAAACACATCTAATACAAATTTTGATATAGCCATTTTGTTCAGCGTAGTTGACTTCCAGATAAAAAACATATTTTTGTGGAGGACACTCCCCCACAGCCCTCAGGGAAAGGATTATAAGTTATGCCCTGGGGGCATATAATGTTTTTATTGAAATCTTTGTCGTAGAAACTTGAAAAAGGACTCATTCGATTTGAAATTCAAAGGGCTAGTACCCTTTTTAATAGTCGAAAGTGATTTGAGGGCAACTAACCCCCCTCTCACGCCCACCTTTTCCTCAAACACATCCAATCAAAATTTTTAGATGGCCATTTTATTCAAGATAGTTGAAAGTTTTGGAAATTCGGTCTTTAAGGATGACAACCCCTCCCCCCAGAGCCCTCAGGGAAAGGGTTGTAAGTTATGCCCTCGGGGCATATAAAGTTTTTATTGAAAGCGTTGTCGTAGAAACTTCAAAAGGGCTCGTTCAGTGGGAAATTGAAAGGGCTAGTGCCTTTTTTAATAGTTAAAAGTGATTGGATAGCGACTAGCGCCCCTCTCACGCCCATCGTTTTCCCAAATACGTCGAATTAAAATTTTGAGATATCCATTTTGTTCAACGTAGTTGAAAGTTCTGGAAATTAGGTCTTTTAGGATGATAACCCCCTCAGAGCCCTCAGTGCAAGGGTTGTAAGTTATGCCCTGGGGCATATAAAGTTTTAATTGAAAGCGCTGTCGTAGACACTTCAAAAGAGCTCATTCAATTAGAAATTGAAACGACTAGTGCCTTTTTTAATAATTGAATGTGATTGGATAGCGACTAACGCCCCTCTCACGCCCAACATTTTCCAAAACACATCCAATCAAAATTTTGAGATATCCCTTTTGTTCAACGTAGTTGAACGTTCTGGAAATTAGGTCTTTAAGGATGATAACCCCCTCAGAGCCCTCAGTGCAAGGGTTGTAAGTTATGCCCTGGGGGCATATAAGGCTTATATAGAAAATTGTTGCAAAAATCATAGGCAGCGCGATCGCGCTGCCTAAGTAAAGAACGGGGACACTCGAGAACGAGACAAGAAACGGGGACTAAGTAAAGAGGAGGACACTTCCCCACAGTCCTCAGGGCAAGGGTTTTAAGTTATGCCCTGGGGGCATATAAGAACAATGTTGGCACAATGTATTATTTATTAATTTTTTCCTTTAGAGCAGGGCACTTCGTATCGAAGAAGTTGTCGTAGAAACTTCGAAAAGCGCTCATTCAATTGGAAATTAGAGTGGCTTTAATAGTCGAAAGTGATTGTAAGTTGACTAACACCCCTTCCACGCCCACCATTTCCCGGAACACATCCAATCAAAATTTTGAGATAGCCATTTTATTCAGCGTAGTTGATTTCCAGATAGAAATTATGTTTTTGAGGACAGTCCCCCTTAGGGCAAGCCCGTACGGCAAGGGTTGTAAGTTATGCCCTGGGAGCATATAAGGTTTTTTTTTATAGAAGGCGTTGTCATAGAAACTTTAAAAAAGGCTCATTCGATTGGAAATTCAAAGGGCTAGTGCCCTTTTAAATTGTCGAAAGTGATTAGAGGGCAACTAACCCGCCTCTCACGCCCACCTTATCCCAAACACATCTAATCAAAACTTTGAGATAGCCATTTCATTCAACGTAGCTATAAGTTCTTGAAATTAGGTCTTTGAGGATGACAGCCCCCCACCAGCCCTCAGGGCAAGGGTTGTAAATTATGCCCAGGGGGCATATAAGGTTTTTATATAACGCGTTGTCGTAGAAACTTCCAAAAATGGCTCATTCGATTGCAAATTGAAATGGCTAGTGCCCTTTTTAAAAGTCGAAAGTGATTAGAAAGCAACTAACACCCCTTCCACGCCCACCATTTCCCCAAACACATCCAATAAAGATTTTGAGATAGCCATCTTGTTCCACGTAGTTCAAAGTTCTGGAAATTATACCTTTGAGCAGGACACTCCCCCCACAGTCTTCAGGGCAAGGGTTATAAGTTATGCCCTGGGGTCATATGAGGTTTTATTGAAATCTTTGTCGTAGAAACTTAAAAAAGGGCTCATTCCATTGGAAATTCAAAGGGCTAGTGCCATTTTTAATAGTCGAAAGTGATTTGAAGGCAATTAACCCCCCTCTCATGCCCATCTTTTCTCCAAACACATCCAATCAATATTTTAGATAACCATTTTATTCAGCGTAGTTGATTTCCAGATAGAAAATATGTTTTTGAGGAGGGTACTCCCCCACAACCCTCAGGGCAAGGGTTTTAAGTTATGCCCTGGGGATATATAAGGTTTTTTATAGAAGGCGTTTTCGTAGAAACTTCAAAACAGGCTCATTCGATTGGAAATTCAGAGCGCTAGTGCCCTTTTAATAGTCGAAAGTGATTTGAAGGCAACTAACCCCCTCTAACACCCATCTTTTCTCCAAACACATCCAATCAATATCATAGGCAGCACGCTAGCGCTGCCGAAGTAAATAACGATGTGGCCACAATATGTTTTTTTTTCTCTTTCTTCGACAGGCACTTCGTATCGAAGGAGTTGTCGTAGAAACTTCGAAAAGGGCTCATTCGATTGGAAATTGGGGTGGCTAGTGCCCTTTTTAATAGTTGAACGTGATTGGAGGGCAACTAGCCCCCCCGTCCATCATTCCCCCAAACACATCCAATCAAAATTTTGAGATAGCCATTTTGTTCAGTGTAGTTGATTTCCAGATAGAAAATATCTTTTTGAGGAGGACACTCCCCCATAACTCTCGGGGAAAGGGTTTTAAGTTATGCCCTCAGGGCATATAAGAACAATGTTAGTACAATGTACCGTATATTATTTTTTACTTTAGAGCAGGACACTTCATATGGAAGTGGTCGTCGTAGAGACTTCAGAAGGGGCTCATTCGATTGGAAATTGAGAGTTCTTGGGCCCTTTTTAATAGTCAAAAGTGATTTGAGGGTAACTAGCCCCCCCACCACGCCCATCATTTCCCCAAACACATCCAATCAAAACTTTGAGATAGCCATTTTGTTCAGCCTAGTTGATTACCAGATAGAAAATAAGTTTTTCAGGAGGACACTCCCCCACAGCCCTCAGGGCAAGGGTTTTAATTTATGCCCTGGGGTCATATAAGGTTTTTAAAGAAGGAGTTGTCGTAAAAACTTCAAAAAAAGCTCATTCAATTGGAAATTCAATGGACTAGTGCCCTGTTTAATAGTCGAAAGTGATTGGAGGGCAACTAGCTCGCCCCACGCCCAGTATTCCCCCAAACAGATAAAATAAAAATTTTGAGATGACCATTTTGTTCAGAATAGTTGATTTCCAGATAGAAAATATGTTTTTGAGGAGGACACTCCCCCAAAACCCTCGGGGCAAGAGTTTTAAGTTATGCCCTGAGGGGATATAAGAACTATGTTGGCACAATGTACTATGTATTATTTTTTTCCTTTAGAGCAGGGCACTTCATATGGAAGGGGTCGTCATAGAAACTTCAAAGGGGCTCATTCGATTGGAAATTGAGAGTTCTAGTGCCCTTTTTAATAGTCGAAAGTGATAGGAGGGCAACTAGCCTCCCCCCCCCACGTCCATCATTCCCCCAAACACATCCAATCAAAATTTGAGATATCCATTTTGTTCAGCGTTGTTGATTTCCAGATAGAACATATGTTTTTGAGGAGGACACTCCCACACAACCCTCAGGGCAAGGGTTTTAAGTTATGCCCTGGGGGAATATAAGGTTTTTTATAGAAGGCGTTGTCGCAGAAACTTCAAAACAGGCTCATTCGATTGGAAATTCGAAGAGCTAGTACCATTTTTAATAGTCGACAGTGATTTGGGGGCAACAAGCCCCCCCCCACACCCATCATTCCCCCAAACACATCCAATCAAAATTTTGAGATAGTCATTTTGTTCAGCATAGTTGATTTCCAGATAGAAAATATGTTTTTGAGGAGGAAAATCCCCTCAACCATCAGGGCAAGGGTTTTAAGTTATGCCCTTGGGGAATATAAGGTTTTTATAGAAGGTGTTGTCGTAGAAACTTCCAAACGGGCTCATTCAATTCGAAATTCAAAGGGCTAGTGACCTTTTTAATAGTCGAAAGTGATTGGAGTGCAACTAGCCCCCCTCCACGCCCATCATTTCCCGAAACACATCCAATCAAAATTTTGAGATAGCCATTTCATTCAACGTAGTTTTAAGTTCTTGAAATTAGGTCTTTGAGGATGACAACCCCCCCCCCACAGCCCTCAGGGCAAGGGTTGTAAATTATGCCCAGGGGGCTTATAAGGTTTTTATATAACGCGTTGTCGTAGAAACTTCAAAAAGGGCTCACTCGATTGGAAATTGAAATGGCTAATGCCCTTTTTAATAGTCGAAAGTGATTAGAAAGCAACTAACACCCCTTCCGCGCCCAGCATTTCCCAAAACACATCCAATAAAGATTTTGAAATAGCCAATTTTGTTTCACGCAGTTCAAAGTTCAGGAAATTATACCTTTGAGCAAGACACTCCCCCCACAGTCTTCAGGGCAAGGGTTATAAGTTATGCCCTGGGGTCAGGTAAGGTTTTTATTGAAATCTTTGTCGTAGAAACTTGAAAAAGGGCTGATTCGATTGGAAATTCAAAGGGCTAGTGCCCTTTTTAATAGCCGAAAGTGATTTGAAGGCAACTAATCCCCCTCTCACGCCCATCTTTTCTCCAAACACACCCAATCAATATTTTAGATAGCCATTTTGTTCTGCGTAGTTGATTTCCAGATAGAAAATATGTTTTTGGGGAGGAAACTCCCCCACAACCCTCAGGGCAATGGTTTTAAGTTATGCCCTGGGGACATAAGGATTTTGTAGAAGGCATTGTCCTAGAAACTTCAAAACAGGCTCATTCGATTGGAAATTCAAAGGCCTAGTGCCCTTTTTAATAGTCGAAAGTGATTTGAAGGCAACTAATCCCCCTCTAACGCCCATCTTTTCTCCAAACACATCCAATCAATATCATAGGCAGCGCGCTAGCGCTGCCCAAGTAAAGAACGATGTGGCCACAATGTGTTTTTTTTCTTTCTTCGACAGGCACTTCGTATCGCAGGAGTTGTCGTAGAAACTTTGAAAGGGGCTCATTCGATTGGAAATTGGGGTGGCTAGTGCCCTTTTTATTAGTTGAAAGTGATTGGAGGGCAACTAGCCCCCCCCCCCCCCACCCATCATTCCTCAAACACATCCAATCAAAATTTTGAGATAGTCATTTTGTTCAGCGTAGTTGATTTTGAGATAGAAAATTTATTTTTGAGGAGGACACTCCCCCATATCTCTCGGGGCAAGGGTTTTAAGTTATGCCCTGAGGGTATATAATGAACAATGTTGGCACAATGTACCATATATTATTTTTTTAATTTAGAGCAGGGCACTTCATATGGAAGTGGTCGTCGTAGAGACTTCAAAAGGGGCTCATTCGATTGGAAATCGAGAGTTCTTGGGCACTTTTTAATAGTCTAAAGTGATTTGGAGGGCAACTAGCCCCCCCACGCCCATCATTCCCTCAAACACATCCAATTAAAATTTTGAGATAGCTATTTTGTTCAGCTTAGTTGATTTCCAGATAGAAAATATGTTTTTGAGAAGGAAACTCCCCCACAATCCTCAGGGAAAGGGTTTTAAGTGACGCTCTGGGGGCATATGAGGTTTTTATAGAAGGTAATGTCGTAGAAACTTCAAAACAGGCTCATTCGATTGGAAATTCGAATGGCTAGTACCATTTTTAATAGTCAAAAGTGATCGGAGGGCAAGTAGCCTCCTCCACGCCTATCATTCCCCCAAACACATCCAATCAAATTTTGAGATAGCCATTTTGTTCAGTTTAGTTGATTTCCAGATAGAAAATATATTTTTGAAAAGGACACTCCCCCACTACCCTCAATGCAAGGGTTTTAAGTTATGCCCTGGGGGCATATAAGGTCTTTTATAGAAGGCCTTGTTGTAGAAACTTCAAAAAAGGCTCATTCGATTGGAAATTCAAAGGGCTAGTGCCCTTTTTAATAGTCAAAAGTGATTGGAGGGCAACTAGCCCCCACCCACGCCCATCATTTCCCCAAACACATCCAATCAAAGTTTTGAGGTAGCCATATTGTTCAGCGTGGTTGATTTCCCGATAGAAAATATGTTTTTGAGGAGGACACTCCCCCACAACCCTTGGGGCAAGGGTTATAAGTTATGCCCTGAGGGGATATAAGAACGATGTTGGCACAATGTACTATTTATTATTTTTTTTTCTTTAGAGCTGGGCACTTCATATGGAAGTGGTCGTAGTAGAAACTTCAAAAGGGGCTCATTCGATTGGAAATTGAGAGTTCTAGTGCCTTTTCTAATAGCCGAAAGTGATTGAAGGGCAACTAGCCCCCCCGCCCATCATTCCCCAGAATACATCCAATTAAATTTTTTTGTGATTGGGTTTTAGTTATTTTAGGGTTTTTAGTTATGCCCTGGGGCATATAAGGTTTTTTATAGAAGGTGTTGTCGTAGAAACTTCAAAAAGGGCTCATTTGATTGGAAATTTGAAGAGCTAGTACCCTTTTTAATAGTCGAAAGTGATTGGGGGGAAAAAAGCCCCCCCCCCCCCTCCACACGTCCATCATTCACCCAAACACATCCAATCAAAATTTTGAGATAGCCATTTTGTTCAGCATAGTTGTTTTCCAGATAAAAAATATGTTTTTGAGGAGGAAAATCCCCCACAACCCCCAGGGGTAGGGTTTTAAGTTATGCCTTGGGGGCATATAAGGTTTTTATAGAAGACTTTGTCGTAGAAACTTTAAAAAGGGCTCATTCAATTTGAAATTCGCAGGGCTAGTTCCCTTTTTAATAGTCAAAAATGATTGGAGAGTAACTAGCCCCCCCCCACGCCCATCATTTCCCCAAACACATCCAATCAAAACTTTGAGATAGCCATTTTGTTCAGCCTAGTTGATTACCAGATAGAAAATAAGTTTTTGAGGAGGACACTCCACCACAGCCCTCATGGCAAGGGTTTTAAGTTATGCCCTTGGGTCATATAAGGTTTTTAAAGAAGGCGTTGTCGTAGAAACTTCAAAAAAAGCTCATTCAATTGGAAATTCAAAGGACTAGTGCCCTTTTTAATATTCGAAAGTGATTTGAGGGCAACTAGCCCCCCGCCCATCTTTTCCCCAAACACATCCAATCAAAATTTTGAGGTAGCCATTTTTTTCAGTGTAGTTGATTTCCAGATATAAAATATGTTTTTGAGGAGGACACTCCCCCACTGCCCTCAGGGCAAGGGTTTTAAGTTATGCCCTGGGGGCATATAAGGTTTTTATAGAACGCGTTTTTGTAGAAACTTCAAAAAAGGCTCATTCGATTGGAATTTTCAAAGGGCTAGTGCCCTTTTTAATAGTCAAAAGTGATTGGAGAGCAACTAGCCCCCCCCACGCCCATCATTTCCCCAAATACATCCCATCAAAATTTTGAGATAGCAATATTGTTCAGCGTAGTTGATTTCTCGAAAGAAAATTTGTTTTTGAGGAGGACACTCCCCCACAACCCTCGGGGCAAGGGTTTTAAGTTATGCCCTGAGGGCATATAAGAACGATGATGGCACAATGTACTATTTATTATTTTTTTTTTTCCCTTAGAGCTGGGCACTTCATATGGAAGTGGTCGTCGTAGAAACTTCCAAAGGGGCTCATTTGATTGAAAATTGAGAGTTCTAGTGCCCTTTTTAATAGCCGAAAGTGATTGGAGGGGAAACTTCAAAAAGGGCTCATTTGATTGGAAATTCGAAGAGCTAGTACCGTTTTTAATATTCGAAAGTGATTGGGGGGCAACAAGTCTCCCCCACGCCCATCATTCCCCCAAACACATCCAATCAAAATTTTGAGATAGCCATTTTGTTCAGCATAGTTATTTTCCAGATAAAAAAATATGTTTTTGAGGAGGAAAATCCCCCACAACCCTCAGGGCAAGGGTTTTAAGTTATGCCCTGGGGGCATATAAGGTTTTTATAGAAGCCGTTGTCATAGAAACTTCATAATGGACTCATTCGATTTGAAATTCACAGGGCTAGTGCCTTTTCTAATAGACAAAAGTGATTGGAGGGTAACTAGCCCCCCCCATGCCCATCATTTCCCCAAACACATCCAATCAAAACTTTGAGATAGCCATTTTGTTCAGCCTAGTTGATTACCAGATAGAAAATAAGTTTTTGAGGAGGACACTTCCCCACAGCCCTCAGGGCAAGGGTTTTAAGTTATGTCCTGGGGGAATATAAGGTTTTTATAGAAGGCGTTGTCATAGAAACTTTAAAACAGGCTCATTCGATTTGAAATTCGAAGAGCTAGTACCATTTTTAATAGTCGACAATGATTTGGGGGCAACAAGCCCCCCCCACGCCCATCATTCCCCCAAACACATCCAATCAAAATTTTGAGATAGGCATTTTGTTCAGCCTAGTTGATTTCCAAATAGAAAATATATTTTTGAAAAGGACACTCCCCCAAAACCCTCAGGGTAAGGGTTTTAAGTTGTGGCCTGGGGGCATATAAGGTTTTTATAGAACGCGCTGTCGTAGATACTTCAAAAAAGGCTATTTCGATTGGAAATTCAAAGGGCTAGTGCCCTTTTTAATAGTCGAAAGTGATGGGAGGGCAACTAGCCCCCCCACACGCCCATTATTCCCCCAAACACATCCAATAAAAATTTTGAGATAGCCATTTTGTTCAGCGTAGTTGATTTCCACATAGAAAACATGATTTTGAGGAGGACACTCCCCCACTACCCTCAATGCAAGGGTTTTAAGTTATGCCCTGGGGGCATATAAGAACGATGTTGGCACAATGTACTATTTATAATTTATTTCCTTTAGAGCTGGGCACTTCATATGGAAGTGGTCGTCGTAGAAACTATGGAAGCGGTCGTCGTAGATGCCCTGGTGGCATATGAGGTTTTTTATAGAAGGCCCTGTCGTAGAAACTTCAAAAAAGGCTCATTCGATTGGAAATTCAAAGGGCTAGTGCCCTTTTTGCTAGTCAAAAGTGATTGGAGGGCAGCTAGCCTCCCCCCTGCCCATCATTTCCCCAAACACATCCAATCAAAATCAAATCAAAACACATCCAATCAAAATTTTGAGTTTGTTCAGTGTAGTTGATTTCCAGATAGAAAATATGTTTTTGAGGAGGACACTACCCTCAGGGTAAGGGTTTTAAGTTATGGCCGTGGGGCATATAAGGTTTTTATAGAACGCGTTGTTGTAGAAACTTAAAAAAAGGCTCATTCGATTGGAAATTTTTTAATAGTCAAAAGTGATTGGAGGGCAACTAGCCCCCATCCACGCCCATCATTTCCCAAAACACATCCAATCAAAATTTTGAGATAGCCATTTTGTTCAGCGTAGTTGATTTCCCGATAGAAAATATGTTTTTGAGGAGGACACCCCCCCCCCGAACCCTCAGGGCAAGGGTTTTAAGTTATGCCATGAGGGCATATAAGAACGATGTTGGCACAATGTACTATTTATTATTTTTTTCCTTTAGAGCTGGGCACTTCATATGGAAGTGGTCGTCGTAGAAACTTCAAAAGGGGCTCATTCGATTGGAAATTGAGAGTTCTAGTGCCTTTTTTAAAAGCAGAAAGTGATTGAAGGGTAACTAGCCTTCCCGCCCATCATTCCCCAGAATACATCCAATCAAAATTTTGTTTTGATTGGGTTTTAGTTATTTTAGGGTTTTAAGTTATGCCCTGGGGGCATATAAGGTTTTTATAGAAGGCGTTGTCGTAGAAACTTCAAAAAAGGCTCATTTGATTGGAAATTCGAAGAGCTAGTACCCTTTTTAATAGTCGAAATTGATTGGGGGGAAAAAAGCCCCCCCCCCACACCAATCATTCACCCAAACACATCCAATCAAAATTTTGAGATAGCCATTTTGTTCAGCATAGTTGTTTTCCAGATAAAAAATATGTTTTTGAGGAGGAAAATCCCCACAACCCTCAGGGCAAGATTTTTAAGTTATGCCCTGGGGGCATATAAGGTTTTTATAGAAGACTTTGTCGTAGAAAACTTCAAAAAGGGCTCATTCGATATGAAATGCACAGGGCTAGTGCCTTTTTTAATAGTCAAAAGTGATTGGAGAGTAACTAGCCCCCCCCCATGCCCATCATTTCCACAAACACATCCAATCAAAACTTTCAGATAGCTATTTTTTTCAGCCTAGTTGATTACCAGATATTTGAGGTTTTTGAGGAGGACAGAAGTTTTTGAGGAGGACACTCCCCCAGAGCCCTCAGGGCAAGGGTTTTAAGTTATAATACTACTACTACTACTACTAACAACTCACCTAAGCACCAAGCCGCCTGAGGCCAACACAGCTACGCACAATCCTCCTCCACCCCAATCTATTCAAAGCCTCCCTTTTTACACCCGCCCACGAAATTCCCATTTCCTTTAAATCTTTCTTTATGACGTCCTCCCACCCCAGACGAGGACGACCTGCTTTCCGTTTAGCCCTAGATGGTTGGCCGAAAAGAACAATCTTCGGCAATCTGTCATCCTTCATCAGCACAACGTGCCCTAACCACCTCAACCTTTCTTTCATATAGCCCTAGAGAGCGGTATTGAACCACATTTTTCGTATAGCCTATTGTTTGAAATACGGTCAGTCAGCCGGGTACCCAGAACAATCCTTAAGCAATTTCTCTGGAAAACATCTAGCAAATCTTCATCCGCTTTTCGGAGCGTCCATGCTTCAGAGCCATATTTTACCACTGTCATCACTGTAGCTTCTAATATTCTAATCTTGGTTAGCAGACTTATCTTCCTATTCTTCCAGACTTTTTTTAACTGTGAAAAAACACCCTGAGCCTTGGCTATTCTATTTTTAACATCTTCACTGCTCCCACCATCTTTACTAATAAAACTACCAAGGTAAGTGAAGCTGCCCACCTGATCAATCTTTTCATTACCCAACGTCACCTTTTCATCTTCACTTATTCCTAGCCTTAGTGACTTAGTCTTCCTAACATTAATTTTCAAACCAATTCTAGCACCCTGAACTCGCAAAACCTCTAAAACTTCATTCATTTTGCTCACACTTTCATCTAGGGTGCTTAAATCATCAGCATAATCCAAGTCCAGGAGACTTAGAAACTTCAAAAAGGGCTCATTTGATTGGAAATTCAAAGAGCTAGTACCCTCTTTAATAGTCGAAAGTGATTGGGGGGAAAAAGCCCCCCCCATGCCCATCATTCCCCCAAACACATCCAATCAAAATTTTGAGATATCCATTTTGTTCAGCATAGTTGTTTTCCAGATAAAAAATATGTTTTTAAGGAGGAAAATCCCCCACAACCCTCTGGGCAAGGGTTTTAAGCTATGCCCTGGGGGCATATAAGGTTTTTATAGAAAAATTTGTCGTAGAAACTTCAAAAAGGGCTCATTCGATTTGAAATTCACAGGGCTAGTGCCCTTTTTAATAGTCAAAAATGATTGGAGAGTAACTAGCCCCCCCCCCACGCCCATCATTCCCCAAACACATCCAATCAAAACTTTGAGATAGCCATTTTGTTCAGCCTAGTTGATTACCAGATAGAAAATAAGTTTTTGAGGGGGACAATCCCCCACAGCCCTCAGGGCAAGGGTTTTAAGTTATGCCCTGGGGTTATATAAGGTTTTTAAAGAAGGCGTTGTCGCAGAAACTTAAAAAAAGCTCATTCAATTGGAAATTCAAAGGACTAGTCCCCTTTTTAATAGTCGAAAGTGATAGGAGGGCAACTAGCCCCCACCCCGCCCATCATTTCCCCAAACACATCCAATCAAAATTTTGAGATAGCCATTTTGTTCAGTATAGTTGATTTCCAGATAGAAAATATGTTTTTGAGGAGGACACTTCCCCACTACCCTCAGGGCAAGGGTTTTAAGTTATGGCCTGGGGCATATAAGGTTTTTATAGAACGCGTTGTTGTAGAAACTTCAAAAAAGGCTCATTTGATTGGAAATTCGAAGAGCTAGTACCCTTTTTAATAGTCAAAAGGGATTGGAGGGCAACTAGCCCCCCCCCCACGCCCATCATTTCCCCAAACACATCCAATCAAAATTTTGAGATAACAATATTGTTCAGCGTAGTTGATTTCCACATAGAAAATATTATTTTGAGGAGGACACTCCCCCACTACCCTCAATGCAAGGGTTTTAAGTTATGCCCTGGGGGCATATAAGAACGATGTTGGCACAATGTACTATTTATTATTTTTTTCCTTTAGAGCTGGGCACTTCATATGGAAGTGGTCGTCGTAGAAACTTCAAAGTTTCTACCCCGAAACTTCAAAGTATCAGGGGCTCATTCGATTGGAAATTGAGAGTTCTAGTGCCCTTTTTAATAGCCGAAAGTGATTGGAGGGCAACTAGCCTCCCCGCCCATCATTCCCCAGAATACATCCAATCAAAATTTTGTTTTGATTGGGTTTTAAGTTATGCCCTGGGGCATATAAGGTTTTTTAGAAGGCGTTGTCTTAGAAACTTCAAAAAGGGCTCATTTGATTGGAAATTCGAAGAGCTAGTACCCTTTTTAATAGTCGAAAGTGATTGGGGGGCAAAAAGCCCCCCCCCCCACGCCCATCATTCCCCCAAACACATCTAATCACAATTTTGAGATAGCCATTTTGTTCAGCATAGTTGATTTTCAGATAGAAAATATGTTTTTGAGGAGGAAAATCCCCCACAACCCTCAGGGCAAGGGTTTTAATTTATGCCCTGGGGGCATATAAGGTTTTTATAGAAGGCGTTGTCGTAGAAACTTCAAAAAGGCTCATTCGATTTGAAAGTCACAGGGCTAGTGCCCTTTCTAATAGACAAAAGTGATTGGAGGGTAAGTAGCCCCCCCCCCCCCCCCACGCCCATCATTTCCCCAAACACATCCAATCAAAACTTTGAGATTGCAATTTTGTTCAGCCTAGTTGATTACCAGATAGAAAATAAGTTTTTGAGGAGGACACTCCCCCACAGCCCTCAGGGCAAGGGTTTTAAGTTATGCCCTGGGGTCATATAAGGTTTTTAAAGAAGGCGTTGTCGTAGAAACTTCAAAAAATGCTCATTTAATTGGAAATTCAAAGGACTAGTGCCCTTTTTAATAGTCGAAAGTGATTTTAGGGCAACTAGCCCCCCCCCCTCTCCCACGCCCAGTATTCCCCCAAACACATCCAATAAAAATTTTGAGATAGCCATTTTGTTCAGAATAGTTGATTTCCAGATAGAAAATATGTTTTTGAGGAGGACACTCCCCCACAACCCTCGGGGCAAGGGTTTTAAGTTATGCCCTGAGGGCATATAAGAACAATTTTGGCACATTGTACTATGTATTACTTTTTTCCTTTAGAGAAGGGCACTTCATATGGAGGAGGTCGTCATAGAAACTTCAAAAGGGGGCTCATTCGATTGGAAATTGAGAGTTCTAGTGGCCTTTTTAATAGTCGAAAGTGATAGGAGGGCAACTTCCTCCCCCCCACGCCCATCATTCCCCCAAGTACATCGAATCAAAAATTTGAGATATCCATTTTGTTCAGCGTAGTTGATTTCCAGATAGAAAATATGTTTTTGAGGAGGACACTCCCCCACAACCCTCGGGGCAAGGGTTTTAAGTTATGCCCGGAGGGGCATCTAAGATTTTTATAGAAGGTGTTGTCATAGAAACTTCAAAACTGGCTCATTCGATTGGAAATTCGAAGAGCTAGTACCATTTTTAATATTTGACAGTGATTGGGGGGCAACAAGGGTTTTAAGTTATGCCCTGGGGGAATATAAGGTTTTTATAGAAGGCGTTGTTGCAGAAACTTCAAAAAAGGCCCATTCAATTTTAAATTCAAAGGGCTAGTGCCCTTTTTAATAGTCAAAAGGGATTGTAGTGCAACTATCCCCCCCCCCCCTCCCCACGTCCATCATTTCCCCAAACACATCCAATCAAAATTTTGAGATAGCCATTTTGTTCAGCCTAGTTGATTTCCAGATATAAAATATGTTTTTGAGGAGGAATCTCTCCCACAACCCTCGGGGAAAGGGTCTTAAGCTATGCCCTGAGGGCATATAAGAACAATGTTGGCACAATGTACTATGTATTATTTTTTTCCTTTAGAGCAGGGCACTTCATATGGAAGGGGTCGTCGTTGAAACTTCAAAAGGGGCACGTTCGATTGGAAACTGAGAGTTCTAGTGCCCTTTTTAATAGTCGAAAGTGATTGAAGGGCAACTAGCCTCCCCCCCACGCACATAATTCCCCCAAACCCATCCAATAAAAATTTTGAGATAGCCATTTTGTTCAGCGTAGTTGATTTCTAGATAGAAAACATGTTTTTGAGGAGGACACTCCCCAATAACCCTCGGGGCAAGGGTTTTAAGTTATGCCCTGAAGACATATAAGAACAATGTTGGCACAATGTACTATGTATTATTTTTTTCCTTTAGAGCAGGGCACTTCATATGGAAGGGGTCGTCGTTGAAACTTCAAAAGGGGCACGTTCGATTGGAAATTGAGAGTTCTACTGCCCTTTTTAATAGTTGAAAATGATTGGAGGGCAACATAATTTGCACTTTACTGAAAAAAATACAAATGTGCATTGTCAGTTTAATATACGTATACTGATATTTAGTAATCAAAATCTTAATATTATTTGATTTATTAAAGTTATAAAAGCAAAATCATTTATATTTTTTCAGTAAAGTGCAAGTTATGTTCTGGCCTTGGGAAGGCATAGGGGTTTTGAGCCCTACTCATTTTAGTTTCTGTTCGTCTTGAGTTTGAAAAAGTTTGTTAAAGTTTGCCAAGTTTATATATGGTCGTAAATGGCCAAAAAACAACGACTTTTGTTGGCCTGTAGTAAAATGTTTCTGTTGTAATATCTGTTACTCCGAACAATTTTTTCAAGTACTGTCAGGAGGAATGTACTGTATTGGAAGAGAAAGAAAAACAATGGAATGGAGAAAGAAAGTGAATGAAAATATCCTATGCAGAATTTTCATAGATAGTACCTTACGTCACCAACGAAAAAAATTTGGGATATGGTACATTTTTTGTCTTTGGTACATTTTTCATGCAATTTGTGGTACATTTTGTTTTGAGGTGTTGGTAACACTGCTGCTTATGTCAAATGTTTTGTGTGGGATTATCCCAGCGCTTGTGAATGGTCAGAGTTACGGAAGTTTTTTCCGTGAAATCAAAGGAAGCGCAATAGCGCTGCTTAAGCAAAGAATGATGTTGGCACAATGTATTTTTTTCCCTTTTGACCAGGGCACTTCGTATCGAAGGAGTTGTCGTAGAATTTTTGAAAAGGGCTCATTCGATTGGAAATTGGAGTGGCTTGTTCCCTTTTTAATAGTCGAAAGTGATTGGAAGGCAACTAACAGCCCTTCTACGCCCACCATTTCCCAAACACATCCAATAAAAATTTTGTGATAGCCATTTTGTTTAGCGTAGTTGATTTCCAGATAGAAATTATGTTTTTGATGAGAACACTCCCCCACAACCCTCAGGGCAAGAGTTGTAAGTTATGCCCTGGAGGCATATAAAATTTTTATAGAAAGCATTGTCGTAGAAGCTTCAAAAAGAGCTCATTCGATTGTAAATTCAAAGGGCTAGTGCCCTTTTTAATAGTCAAAAGTGATTGGAGGGCAACTAACCCCGCTCTCATGCCCACCTTTTCCCCAAACACATCCAATCAAAATTTCGAGATCGCCATTTTGTTCAACGTAGTTGTAAGTTCTGAAAATTAGGTTTTTGAGGATGATAACACCCCCACAGCCCTCAGGGCAACGGTTATAAGTTATGCCCTGGGGGCATATGAGGTTCTCATAGAAAGTGTTGTCGTAAAAACTTCAAAATGGGCTCATTCGATTAGAAATTGAAATGGTAAGTGCCTTTTTTAATAGTCGAAAGTAATTGGAAGGCAACAAACACCCCTTCTACGCCCACCATTTCCCCAAACTCATCCAATCAAAATTTTATACTTTGGGCCGTTGTATAAGGATGATGATGTTCTAAAACACATTTCCGATCTATTCTAAAACTCTTCTTATCTAACTGAAACCTATGGGACAAGAATTTTTAGCCCAAAGGAATAGAGCAGATGGATTTTCAACGGTATATTTGATATCCAAGTCCGACCTATCTTCTGTTATCCTGAATTAGGTTTCCCCTTTGGGGATAGCCCTGATTTTTGTTTCTTATTTCCAGACAATTATCATCCTTAAAAAGAAAACAAAGCACCAATTTTGTTTCAGATTTTTCAGAGGTATTTTTACTACAAAACACTATTCACACTGAAAAAACGACAACATCAATTCAAAACGTTGTATTTGACAGTTTTAAAATTGGAATTTCTGTCTTCTTAAGGATTTTTTGAACACCCACGCTATAAAGAAAAGTTCGCCAATACTAATATTATCTAAGCGAAAAAATCCTTCACAAAAAATAAATTGGAGGAGCTTTTTTCCTACCCCCTAAACTATGAAATATTTGTTTTTACATTTTCATTTAACACTCCTTTTGATATTATGACTGAAAGAACAAATAAAGTTTGACAAAACATTGTAAAATTGAAAAAAAAATTGCACTCTATATATTGGAAAATGCTTTTTGCCCCCCCCCCCTTCCTTGCTCCCTCCGAAATTTATTTACAATGTGAACATATTTTAACAGCTACAGTGACAATTTAAATGATAATCAGTTGGATATCAAAAGTTTTGTATTCATTTGATACACCAGGGGCTATTCACTATGCAAAATCACAATTACAGTTACATTTTTTTTTTAATTTATTGAATTATTATACAGTTTGTTATGACATCTTTCAAAATTTGTTGTAAATTGAACTAACGATTTTAAAAATTGAAATCATGTAAAGAAAATGTAGGCTAAATGATTAACCAGTTAGAAACAATTTCTAATTTTAGGTTTGTTTCTGTAGCAAAATTTCTTACTTAAAAATATTTATAAACTAGAGAATTTTGTAAGAAGTTTGAAGAAAGAAAAAACATCAGCTTCACACATTTTGAATAATTTTTGTAGGGCTTTGAAATCTAGGGTTGGTTTCTCGCATCTCTATATCTCAGCTTAGAAAGCCAGTATTGTTTGGAAAGCGATCGTATAACCAAACCCCCGCGCAACTGAACTACCGGGCTACTTTACTGTCTAAAGAAATGGATTTATCCCCATTTGACCATTAATTGGACCAAAAAGATCACGAGAGCACCTAATAACTTGCGGAATTCCACAGGGGTCGATTTTAGGGCCACTCCTTTACATCATTTGTACCGCGGATATAGGAAATTTATGAAAGATTGTTTGACAATATCATTCGCAGATGATACAGTTTTATTATTCCGAGCTTTAAGTGTTGAAACCCTTTTTAAGACCATGGAGAGCGCGTTGAATGATCTAATAAAATATACGAGGAGTAACCGTTTATTGATTAATATTAAAAAAACAAATTATAGGATTTTTTCTACTATTAAAAAGGTAAACACTGAACTATCTTTAACAGCTGATGGACATTTAATATATAGGGTTTCAAAATTTAAATATTTAGGTGTAATCATTGAAGAATTATTGTCATGGAAAGAACATGTAAATTCAATATCTATAAATTGCAAGAGGAGCTGGGATTTTGTATAGACTTAAAAATTTCCTTATCTATAAAATTTCCATTATCTATAAAAATTGCAAGAGGAGGTGGGATTTTGTATAGACTTAAAAATTTCCTTCCGCAAAAGGTTTTGCGAACCCTTTATTTTAATCTTGTTTATCCTTATATGCATTATAGTTGTTACGTTTAGGCTAATTCTTTTTCTTATAATTTAAAGAGAGTTCAAATCTTCCAAAATAGAGCTGTAAAGTCAATTTATTTTAATAAACTTAATACTAAAGAAGTTTTTCTTAAATCTCAGTTGCTAACAGTAAGACAAATTTGTCAGCTCCACACTGCTGTTTTCCTGTATAAATACTTGAATAGTCTAGCACCCCCAGGACTAACACAACTTGCCCTTTTTCATTTATCGTCATATTATCATACTTATCCAACGTCGTCATCTGCACATTTTTCTCTTATCTCGGATATTTGTCACACGCAAAGAGCAGCTTTTTCTATCAAATACGTTGGAGTGAAATTATGGAACAGTATGCCGCTGGAAATAAAAGATTCTGTTTCAGTTCCGTCATTTAAATATAATTATGAGAAACATCTTCTTTCTACTTCGAAGTTCAGATACTTCGGGGCTTATCGATAGAACTCTTAAAGATGTAGCAATAACAAAAAAAAATATGAAACAGGCTATTGCGCAGAAAGTTAACGAAGCACTTAAAATTCACCCCTCGACCACACCATCTCGCTGCTGAAATTGAAAAGATATTTGGCGTAGTTCACGATGCGATAATATTGGAATTTACTCCGAGATTTGACAGGATTGAAAAAGACCTGAAAATATGTAAAAATCAACTGGAATTACTTGAAAATCGAGTTGCTAGAGTTGAAGCCAAGCTCGATGATGCTGACCAAGAGTTGAGACTGGATACACTACTGTTCAATGGTGTCAGGCAACCCCCCGGTGTTGAAGTAAAAGATGCAACAATGAATATTATACGCAATAAGATGGCGTTCTCAGGTCTTGCTGATAGTGATGTTATATCTGTGCATAGGTTTCGGCTGAACTCTGATGATAGCCGCTCTGATAAAATTGCTCCAGTTTTAGTGAAGTTTAAAGACCGCCACACAGCTGTGAAAGTTTTTGCTTGCAAAAAAAACCTTGTGAACACGAAGATTTTTGTGGCGGAGAACCTAACAAAGTAAAAAGAGAATTGTTGAATGCTGCAAGGGAAAAATACGGCAATAAGTTCGTGTGGTCAAACCAAGGTCGGATCTATGTCCGTCCGGAGAATGCAACTTCTGCTCGTAGACTTTCGTCTCGGAATGACATTCTTATTATTATTATTATTCAATTATTCCTATTTCCTTTTTTCTAGTTTATGTATGGGTTTTATCCCTAATGAAGAAAACAAGACCGTGGCTTTTTATTTTACTTTCTTATTATGGTTAGTCTACTCCCAATACCTCGGTTAGAGTTGCTTGAAAAAATTCGCTCTCAGTCGCCGATGCTTTATCACATCAGATAGGTCTCCATTTTCAAGATCGAGTTGATGAATGCCCAAAGCCACTCCGTCCTAGCCGCTACGTTCGTTTTGAAGAGTTTGGTCAAATTAAAAAAGAGATGAATAGTTTGTGTGTTGCTCAATGGAATTGCCACATAACGTCGGCTTTTGAAGAAATTGTTCAGTTTTTAAGTAATATTGATAGTGTGATTGATGTTTTGGGAATTTGTGAATCATTCTTGAGTATGCATAGTCTTCTCTCTTCCTACGCTTTTCCAGGTTACCAACTAATATCAAAGTCGCGGTAGTCAATGGGGCGCCGGGGACTTGCATTTTTGGTGAGAGAGGGATTGAATTTTAAGGAAAGGGAGGACCTTTATTTATGGAATGAAGGTAAGATGGAAATTGTTTCTATTGATATTGAAATAGACAATGGTAAAAAGTTAATTGATTGCCTGGTTTAAAGACCCCCTGGTGCTCATCTGGAGGAATGTTTTCAGGAGTTTGATCCGTTTGTAAGTAGGGTCTAGTCGATCAGAGTGCGTTATTCTGGGTGATTTTAACTTTGATTTATTGAATTTAAATAGTTTTAATTTAGAATTTTTAGATCTTGCATTATCTCATGATTTTTACCCAGTGAATCTGATTCCTTCTCGTATCACTGCTCAGTCGGCAACATTAATTGATAACATATTTGTTTCTTTAAATCTATTGAGGCAAGCATTCTGTGATGTTCTCCTTCAACCTACTTCTGACCACCTCCCGATTGTTTGTATGATAAATAGTATTAAAACTTCGCCTAAAAACCTAAGTAAGAGAGTTTATAGAGATATGAGAAATAATAACTTGATAAAGCTGAAAGAGCAAGTTAGTACTATAGCATGGGATGAAGTTAGCGAAGAGCAAAATGCAACTACAGCGTTCGACAGGTTTATGAATATTCTCTTACCGGTATGTGAGGTGTCTTGTCCTCTGAGGAAAATGAGGAAAAAGAAAAATGAGCCAAGAAAGCCGTGGGTGACCACAGAATTGCTTGAAATGATGGAAATGCGAAACCAGCTTTTTGAAAAACATTTACAGAGCCCGGAAAATGTGAGTTTATTTGAAGAATTTAAGGGAGTGAGAAACAAAGTTAACCATAAGCGTCGTAGTGAGAAAAAAGCATATTATGCTTCTGCTTTTGATGGTAAAAGTGGTGATGCAAAAGAAACTTGGCGACTAATAAATGAGGTTTTAAAAGGGAAGACTAATGATAGTGATGGAGTAAAGAGTCTGTTGGTGAATGGAAGTGAAATCACTGATAAACAGGAAATGACAGATGAATTCGGAAAATATTTCACGAGCATAGGCCCAAGTATTAAGGAAGAAGTAGCTAAAAAGTCTAGAAGACATATGGAGAAGTCCTTTATTAATAATCGAGGCAAAGGGCGCATTTTTTCGTTCGAGAAGTGCACAGCAAAGGAGATCGAGAGCACAGTGAAAGGACTGAAGTCCAACTCGGCCGAAATAGATGGACTTAATCTTAGAGCTGTAAATTCTATCCTAGTTTATATATTACCTTGTCTAATTGATTTAATAAATCTATCACTCCAGACCGGTGAATTCCCTAGTGGTCTTAAACTGGCAAAGGTAATACCATTGTATAAAGAGGACACCAAACAAGAACTATCGAATTGGCGACCGATTTCGTTATTACCTATATTTGTTTTAAAATCTATGAAAAGATAATTCACAGGAGACTTGATAAATATTTGGATAAACTGGGAATATTGTGTGACAGCCAATTTGGATTCCGCAGTAAACATTCTACTAGCCATGCTGTATCTTCTGGATGTAGTCAGTGGAGCTCTAGAAAAAGGTTTTATTCCTTTAACGATCTTTGTTGACTTAAAAAAAGCCTTCGACTGGATTTTGAGTTGTTGCTGTGTTGCCTATCTAGTCTGGGGATAAAAGATGTTTGCTTGGATTAGTTGAAATCATATTTGAATGGAAGTTCAACTAAGGTGATGCTAAGTGACATCGTTAGTGGAGTCTATCCTGTAGAATGTGGAGCTCCACAGGGCTCAGTCCTGGGTCCGTTACTCTTTCTCGTATACGTCCATACTCTGAGGTTCTACATGCCTAAGCAACTGTTACAGCATTTGTAGATGATACTGATTTGACGATTTCTGCACGGTCACTGGAAGAACTAGTGGATAAAGCAAACCGAACGCTTGTAAACCTTTTAGTGTTTACCTCCTTGAGTTACCTTGCTGTTAATACTTCTAAGACAAATTATATGATTTTTAGTAGTGTAGGAAAAATTGTAAATAGTGCTTCTATAGTATTTGAAAATTTATCGCTTTCACAGGTTTTTGAAAATAAATATTTAGGATTTTATGTTGATAATAATTTGAGCTTGAAGAAACACATGAATATGATTTCTTCTAAGCTTGCACGAGGTCTTGGAGTGATGCGGCGTTTGAAACACGTGTTACCTTTAACTGTTTTAAGAAATATATATCATACTGTTTTTCATCCTTTTATTGTTTATGGTTGCTGTATTTATGTATCTAATTTATCTTCAAATATTAAAAGACTGTGGATTCTTCAGAATAAGGCACTTCGAGTACTGGGTGAGTTTGTTCAGTATGAGCATACGCGTGAATGTTTTATCAGTTTTAAAATTTTAAATGTTCATCAGATCAGGGACCATCAGGTGGGAGTTTTTACTTACCAAGTGCTTAATAGATTATCTCCAGAATATTTTAGAAATTTTTCTAAGTTTAATTCTGATTATCATCATCATAGGACTAGAGGTCGTGGAAGCTTAGTCTCAGAAGTAAAGAGTACGACTCGATCTAGTTTTGCAATTAGAAATTATGCAGTTAACTTGTGAAAAGGTTTCCCGGAGAGCAATAGGGAGTCAGGAAACCAGTTTCAGTTTAAAGTTAGATTAAAAAAGTTTTTGTTGGGTGGGATTTTTTTTTTTTTTTTATTTTTTTTTTTATTCGGGAGAGTTAAATTGTATTGAATGGTATGAAAAGAGTAGGAAGAGTGAATGAGTTTGGTTTATGATAAAAGATTGTGTGACGCTGCTCAAGCCACAATAGTGGTTTCATAAAACGTCATACGTTTTTACCATTTCTACGTTTGTTGATAATGTTATTCAAAAAAATGTGGTAAGTGTCAGTTAAGTATGATGTAATTATTAGTTGAAAATAAAAGTCATCTCATCTCATACTAGTACAAATAAATAGTTTTTAGGAGGAATCTCTCTTTTTTATGTAGTGTACAGTGCCTTTTTTCAGTTTTTTTTTTTCAATGTTTGTTTGTTTGTCAATTTGTTGGTTGTCAATAATTAGTGATAGTAATTGTATGAATATTGGAGTTCTCCAGGGACTACCTTTAGGCCCTAGGGATCATTGATCAGTCCCTGGAGTTGTGTTTTATTTGTGTGTTTATATGGTATAAAGTCAAAAATTAAAAGAAAAGTTGAAAATTTATTAGTTCGTCATAGCAGGGCAGTTTTGTTCATAGGCAGTGAGCTAGTGCTGCCTAAGTAAAGAACGATGTGAGCTCAATGTGTTTTTGTTTCTTCAGCCGGGCAATTCGTATCGAAGGAGTTGTCGTAGAAACTTCAAAAGGGGCTCATTCGATTAAAAATTGAGAGTTCTAGTGCCCTTTTTAATAGTCGAAAGTGATTGGAGGGACACTAGCCCCCCCACGCCCATCATTCCCCCAAACACATCCAATCAAAATTTTGAGATAGCCATTTTGTTCAGCGTAGTTGATTTCCACATAGAAAATATGTTTGTAAAGAGGACACTCCCCCACAACCCTCAGGGCAAGGGTTTTAAGTTATGCCCTGGGGACATATAAGATTTGTATAGAAGGTGTTGTCACAGAAACTTCAAAACAGGGCCATTCGATTGGAAATTTGAAGGGCTAGTACCCTTTTGAATAGTCGAAAGTGATTGGAGGGCAACTAACCCCCCTCCCCGCCCATCATTCCCCCAAACACATCCAATCAAAATTTTGAGATAGCCATTTCGTTCAGCGTAGTTGCTTTCTAGATAGAAAATATGTTTTTGAGGAGGACACTCCCTCACAATCCTCAGGGCAAGGCCTCAGTCACTTTCTGGCATTTGACCTGTTAACACCTATGCTGGGTTAAATTTTTGAAACCCGTTTTTGGAAGTTATTATAATCCAAGTTTCAGTCATTGACCAGTTTCGAGCTATATTAACTGGATTTATTGTTTCACTATTATGTCAAGGCCCATGAAATTCGCATGCCCTGAGTGCAGACTTCGTGCCACCAGTGGAACAGTGCAGTGCAGTCGGTGTAAACAGTGGTTTCATCCAAAATGTGCAGGCATTCCTATTGAGGAGAGAAAACAATGTGGTGAGTGGTTTTGTTTAAACTGCCAGTCCCCCCGTTCTTTCAATGAGGACCCCGAACCACCTTTAACACCACTTTCTCTACCCCCTGGCTCTAAATGAGGACCCTTCTTTGAATGAGGACCCCGAACCACCTTTAACACCACTTTCTCTACCCCCCTTGCTCTAAACCACGCTCTACACCCAAGTCTGCCTCAAAACCTACAACCCCAAAATCAGTTTGAAAAAATCAAGCTTCCCAAGTCCCCCCTTGTGTTGACTGTGTTAAACATATCAAACAGCTGGCTGATCTCCGAGCTAAATACAATTCCCAGTTAGAGAAGAATTCAGAGCATGAAGTAGCCATAGAAGATTTGAAAAAACAAGTTGATATTTTTCTCAATGACCAAATAATTGGTAACGATATACTCCATGAACGCGATCTTGAAATTAAAAAATTAAGTGAAAATATCAACTCCCATAATTCCCAACGCCTCCTTATGGAAGATGAACTCTGCAGTCTAGAAAAAAATCAAGTGACCCTTAAATCGAAAATCACCAAATTATAAGAGGATTTAAAAAACAACGAAGCAATTATTACTACACTAGGGAATCAATTATCAGAGTTCACCAAATCCAGCATTAATTGCAGAGTATCCCTTGAGAACATACAAATACCTACGTGTAGTATGACTACTGATGACGCCCTTGAGTTCGTGAATAGTCCAGTGACTTCCGGTTTTTCACATAAATTATCAGGTGATAATGAACTAAACAAAAAGGTTATATCATTACCAGACGATGACATTTTATTATCTTTGAAAAAATTACGAAAGTGAAGGATAAAAGTGAAATAAATATAAAAATAAGCAGAAATGTGATCTGCAAGCATTTTGATAGTGGTTTTTGCAAGTTTCGCAAACAATGCAAGTTTCTACATATTTTTCGTCAGTTTATTTCGGGAGTTTGTGTGTCTTATAAGTGTATTTTTGACCATGTTGATCTTTGTTCTGTTTTATCTTGTATTGATAAGTCGTGTACTTTTGCTCATGCATCTTCAGGATTGGAGCGCAGGTTTAAAACCCAACGTTTTTTAGAGTGACGCCGAAAGTATTCATGACCCCCCTCCCCTTGTTCGTGTTCCATTCGACTTTCAGTCTTATCCCCCTGCATACCCGATACAGAGCAGTATACCACAGGAATCCATCCCTCAAAACAATCCTCCGCCCCAAGTACTTACGCGTGCCCAGTCAGTCCAACCCCCACAATCACTTCACTCAATTCGGACCGTCCCCAAACCCCCCCCCCCCCCTCACTCATAATCCTCCCAAAAATCCACTTCCTTTCGACTCCTTTATTCTCCGTGCGTCCAAGAAGTTACCGGCCGGTTCTGGACTCCACCCGTTATTTGCCAAAACAAACCCAACCCCTCCCCTCTCAGACACCCCCACCGTACTTCCCTCCCTCAGTATCATCTTGCCCCCCGACCCCCCCATTTAAAGAACACTCCCAACTTGACTTATTCCCAGATCACCAGGAAACCTTTCTCCCTTCCCTTGCACTTTATCCCCCTGGCTACCCTACCAGTATGACTCTGGTTTAAGAGTAAGCAGGCAGAATGATCCTCTTTTAACACCTCCATGCAGAGTTTCTAAAGCTTCAAATAGTTACCGCTGTTTAGAGTCTCCGCTAGTGCCTGCTCAATTAAATGCAATTGTATTTGAAAAAGATGGATTTGATCCCCCTGTCCCTTGTTCTCACTATCCAAGTTTAGCCCCCGTCAAGAATTCCACTAGAACCCCTGACCCAATCTGTGATATAAAAAAAGTAAAGTGTAAAAACGGTACCTTCACAAGTCGCTTTCGATTCCCCAAACTTTTGTTGAGCAACGCTGAGAGCCTTAACTTTGAAAAACTCAATGAATTAGACACCCTTTCTAAAATATATAGATTAGATGTAATCGCTATTACTGAAGTTCAAGCTCAAAATTTGCACATGTTAAAGATTAACAATTTTTCTCAATTTATTAAACTCAGACCAGAAAACCACCCTCTGGGTAAGAAAGGTGGCGGAATTCTGTTCTTTATCCGTAATGATTTACATCCAAGTGAAATCCCAATTCCGTGTCTTAATCCCTTTGATGAAGTTATGTGGGTGTGTGTTCGACCTAAAGTCTTGCCGCGTCCTTTTAATTTAATTGTCCTTTGTTGTTTTTATTACTCCCCTAATCAGAGATCCGCTGACAAAATAAATTTTATCGAAAAGTTACATGCAAGTGCTGACTTTGTACTATCAAAATACCCAAATGCAGGAATTTTCCTGATGGGTGACGCAAACGATATAAGACTTGATTCTACATGTAACGCTTTTAATTTAAAACAGGTCGTTAATGTCCCTACTACAAAAGGCAATACTACTCTTGATTTAATTTGCACTAATCTTTCGAAGTTTTACAAACCCGTCTCTACTCTGCCCCCACTAGGGGGTAGTTACCACTTTAGCCTTTTCCTATCTCCGCTGGCTAAAGTTAAACAATCGTTTTCTATAACTGAAACCGCTTATAGACCTCTCGCTGACTCAGGACTTTTCAATTTTGGCTCCTGGATTACTACTGAAAATTGGTCCACTGTGTATCAAACAAATGACGTTGACTACATGGCTTTGTCCCTCCAAAATCTATTGAGGAGTAATTATGAATTCCACTTCCCTGAGAAAAAATTTAAAACGTGTTCTACAGATAAGCCTTATGTTACTGAGTCTTTTAAAAAACTTATAAGAAAAAAAATCAATTTTTTCAAAGCAGGTCGCATTACTGAGGCTAATAGTCTAAGGAAGTTCCTAAAGAAAAAATTAAGAAAAGCAGCTTCTAATTATTATAATAATAAAGTCAAAGATCTATATTCTAACAAGCCCAAGCAATGGTACAGAAAAATTAAAGAAATATGCGGAAAAAGTCCTTCCGAAATTGATTTTCATCTCCCTGAACCCCCCTTTCATCCCCCCTTTCACTGGCTCAAGTCCAACTATTCCTCCCAATACTTTCTTCCCCTTTATTTCTCCCTCTGATGTTATAAATAAAATTCTTAAGCTTAGAAAATCAAGTATTTGTCCCTTGGACATCCCAGTTGACTTAATTAAAGCCTTTTCGGACAAAATTGCTGAGCCTTTATCAAATATTTTCAACCACATCACAAAATTTGGTAAATTCCCAAGTTGCTGGAAACAAGGTTTTATAACACCTGTCCCTAAAAAATGCGCCAGTCTGACTTTCGCCAACATTCGCCCCATTACGCTCACTTCTGTTTTTTCCAAACTTTATGAAGGTTTCCTCTGTGACTGGCTTAAGGATAAAATTTGTCCGCGTATTGACACCCGGCAGTTTGGTAACTTAAAGAAAGCTTCCACCACCCATTACCTTGCGCACTTAATGCATAACATCGTAAGTAACCTTGATAAACCAAATGTCTGGCTGAACCTTGTCTTAGTTGATTTCCAAAAAGCTTTTGACCTGGTTGACCACATCATCCTAATTCGTTCACTACTGGTTAACTTTAAACTTGATCCTCTGTTAGTAAATATTGTTATATCGTTTCTTTCAAATAGATCCCAAGTTGTTAAATACAAAAATATTTTCTCTAACCCCCTCCCTGTAATTGTAGAATTCCTCAAGGAACCTTATTAGGACCACTTTTATTTCTAGTCATGATTAACGATATTGGTAAGAACTTCCCCCAAAGGTGGAAATACGTGGATGACTTGTCGATCCTCGAAGTATGTCACAGGATTATTAAAAGTGACCCCCTTGAAATTCTAACCCACATTTCGGATGAAGCTAAGAACCTAAATATGAAAGTAAATTCCACTAAATCAAATATAATAACGATAAATTTCTTGAAATCTATTCCCGCCTTCCTTGACCCTATCCCCCCAGATATTTCTGTGTCTTCCTTTAAATTACTTGGGGTTACAATTTCCTCTAATTTAAAGTGGGATATCCACGTGAAAGATATTGTCCGCAGAGCTAATGCGTCCATGTCTCTCCTTAAGCTCTTGAATAAATTTAACGTCCCCCCATCCCATTCTTCCTTTGTCCGCCCGCATCTTGAATATGCTTGTCCAGTTTGGCATCCTGGCATCTCCCGTGATGAATCAGATAAAATTGAATCTATTCAAAAAAGAGCCCTAAGAATAATTTTTAAAGAAACTTTGGTACCAGATTCACTCCTTCTAAAAAAGGCCAAGCTGGAAACTCTTGAGCACAGGAGAGGAACGCTTTGCCTCCGTTTTGCAAAAAATGCAATAATAAACCCTCGCACGGAAAATGTTTTCCCCAAAAGACACTCCCCATCCAGACACCGCCTGCCACGTACTGTTTCTGAACCCATCCCTATCTTGTCCCCCATCCGTTGTTTAACCTCCAGATATGAAAAAACCTTTGTCCCCTTCATTACTGATCAAATAAACCACTAGTTTTTTTTTTTTTTTTTTTTTTTTTTTTGTACTGGTGATACCCATGCTGGTGTCCATTTGGCTCTTCTGTTCCCTCCCCGTTTTATATACTCTCTTTTAAACCTTTTTAACACTATTTTTATCCCAATTTTTTTTTTGGTTTTGTTTTAATTTGTGCCTTTTTAACTTTCTTACATTTGACAGTTTTTGTTTTTTAGACTAATGAATGGCTTTGCCTTTCTGATATTGTTGTTTTTGGCATTGTTTAGCCAGTTTTTTAGTTGTTGTGCTATTTCTATGTCTTTTTTTATTATATGACCCAGAAATGCGAATTTGGCTCTTCGGGGCTTGTGATAGTCATTTTTTGAAATAAATATCTTATCTTATCTTATGCCCTGGGGGCATATAAGGTTTTTATAGAAGGTGTTGTCGTAGAAACTTCAAAAAAGGCTTATTCGATTGGATATTCAAAGGGCTAGTGCCCTTTTTAATAGTCGAAAGTGATTGGAGAGCAACTACCCCCCCCCCCGCCACGCACATCATTTCCCCAAACACATCAAATCAAAATGTTGAGGTAGCCATTTTGTTCAGCGTAGTTGATATCCAGCTAGAAAATATGTTTTTGAGGAGGACACTCCCCCATAGCCCTCATGGCAAGGGTTTTAAGTTATGCCCTGGGGGCATATAAGGTTTTTAAACAAGGCGTTGTCGTAGAAACTTCAAAAAAAGCTCATTCTAATGTAAATTCAAAGGGCTAGTGCCCTTTTTAATAGTCGAAAGTGATTGGAGGGCAACTAGCCCCCTTCCACGTCCACCATTCCCCCAAACACATCAGTGTAGTTGATTTCCAGATAGAAAATATATTTTTGAGGAGGACACTCTCCCACAACCCTAAGGGCAAGGATTATAAGTTATGCCCTGGGGGCATATAAGGTTTTTATTGCAATCTTTGTCGTAAAACTTGAAAAAGGGCTCTTTCGATTTGAAATTCAAAGGGATACTACCCTTTTTAATAGTCGAAAGTGATTTGAGGGCAACTAACCCCCCTCTCACGCCCACCTTTTCCCCAAACACATCCAATCAAAATTATTAGATAACAATTTTATTCAACGTAGTTGAAAGTTTTGGAAATTAGGTCTTTAAGGATGACAACCCCTCCCCCCACAGCCCTCAGGGCAAGGGTTGTAAGTTATGCCCTGGGGCATATAAAGTTTTTATTGAAAGCGTTGTCGTAGAAACTTCAAAAGGGTTCATTCCATTGTAAATTGAAAGGGCTAGTGCCTTTTTTAATAGTTGAAAGTGATTGGATAGCGACTAATGCCCCTCTCACGCCCTCCATTTTTCCAAAACACATCCAATCAAAATTTTGAGATATCCATTTTGTTCAACGTAGTTGAACGTTCTGCAAATTAGTTCTTTTAGGATGATAACCCCCTCAGAGCCCTCAGTGCAAGGGTTGTAAGTTATGCCCTGGGAGCATATAAGGTTTATATAGAAAGCTGTTGCATATATCACGCCACACGATCGCGCTGCCTAAGTAAAGAACGGGGACACTCGAGAATGAGACAAGAAACGGGGACTAAGTAAAGAGGAGGACACTCCCACACAACCCTCAGGGCAAGGGTTTGAAGTTATGCCCCGGGGGCATATAAGAACGATGTTGGCACAATGCATTATTTACTAATTTTTCCTTTAGAGCACGACACTCATTCAATTGGAAATTGGAGTGGCTTGTGCCCTTTTTAATAGTCGAAAGTGATTGGAAGGTGACTAACACCCCTCTCACGCCCACCATTTCCCCAAACACAATCAATCAAAATTTTCCATGGATAGCCATGTTGTTTAACGTAGTTGAAAGTTCTGGAAATTCGGTCTTAGAGGATGATAACCACCATACCAGACCTTAGGGTAAGGGTTTTAATTTATGCCCTTGGGGCATATAAAATGTTTATAGAAAGCACTGTCGTTTCCAAAAGGGCTCATTCGAATGGAAATCGAAAGGCCTAGTACCCTTTTTAATAGTCGAAAGTGATTGGAAGGCTTGACATTTTATAGTAAAGATCGAAGTAGGTATAATGTATTAAATTTTCTTGTTGTTTTTGTTTAGACCAGGGCACTTCGTATCGAAGGAGATGTCGTGGGAACTTCTAAAAGGGCTCAATCGATTGAAAATAGAAAGCGCTGATGCCCTTTTTAAAAGTCGAAAGTGATTTGAGGGCAACTAATCCCCCTTCCCCTCCCACCCTCCCATGCAAACCCTCCCATTTCTGCTCTTAAAATTTAACCAAATCAAAATAGCGTAAGTGTATCCAAGCTATAAAAGAAAGTAAACAGATTTTTTTGCGAATGGTATCAAGTTTTCCATTTCAGGTCAACTAGAGGAGGTATGAAACTAAATTAAACAGTACTATTTGTGTCCGGATTTTTAAAAGGGTGTATGTTTTTAAATATTGCTGAAAATGTTTCTCCATCATGCAAAAAGCAGGCCAAACTATAAATTCTTAAAAAAACGAAAAGATTTAAAGTATTATTTTCTTTTTCTCTGAAAAGACTATGTCAATGTAAAACAAACAGAAATTAATTTTAAAAAAAATTTTTCATAAAATAAGTTTTTCAAAGAAAAGTAAAGAACTTCATTAAACCAAAAATGAGCAAATATAAAATCAAACAATCTACCAAGCGTGAAACTACCACAAATCAGCATCAATAAATAAATGAGACCCAAAACGAACAGAAATTACAATAATTAACCGAGTCAAGCTCAAAACGAGCAGAAATTAACATAAGTTGGGCGCAAAACCCATATGCCTTCCCATTGCCAGAACAAAATTTGCACTTTACTGAAAAAATACAAATGAATGTGCATTGTCAGTTTAATATACATATACTGATACTTAGTTATCAAAATGTTAATATTATTTGATTTATTAAAGTTATAAAAGTAAAAACATTTATATTTTTAAATTGTTTTTGCAATGTTGTGCAAAACATTTATTAAGAGGGTGCATGCTACCCTGTTCGGGCGAAATTTCGAATTTTAGCCTAAAGAACGGAAGCAGCCCCTTAATCGACACACAACCAATTTTATTTTAATGTTGCTGCTTACTTTCAGTTGAAAAAACTTTTTTTTAATTTAATTTCTTATCGTTTTCTAAATAATTCCAGGAAATATGGCTCCACCTCCATGGAAAATCCCTCCTCCATGTGGATATATCCTCTAGAAAATACAATCCTGGTTAAAGTTTACCCCGGACAATTACCCTTAACATCTCCACGCGCAAAATTGAGTCGGCAAAGAGAAAACAAGACGTAAGAAGAATTTTGTATAGGAATTCTGGCAAATTCCTCCAGTGTAAAATTTCCCCTGAAAAATTCACCTCCTGGAAACTTCCCTCCCCATAAAAAATTCTCCCCAGAAATTTAGGAAAAATCCTAAAAATGTATGCATACTTCTCCAAAAGAAATACTATACGTAAAAAATGGGGAAATTTGATAAGTTGAAGAACTATCTCCAGGGACTTCGGGGGTCGTGTTATCTCCATAGGCATAGTTGTTTGGACTTTCACCTATGCTGAATAAAATGGCTATCTCAAAATTTTGATTGGACGATTTTGAGAAAAAGGGGCGTGGGTGGAGGCTTAGTTGACCTCAAATCTTTTTGATCACTTACAAAGGAAAAGGACGCTAAAACTTTTAATTTCCATTCGCATGAGCCCTCTCCCGATATTCTTGGACCATTGGGTTGAAAAGGTCATCCCTTGGAAAAACAACAAGAAAACACAACAAACAAATAAACACGTATCTTCTAGCACGATCTTTCTTCTAGCAAAAACTAAAAATTCCACAGTTTTGCAGATAGGAGCTTGAAACCTCTACAATTGGGTTCTCTGATAGATTCCAGGACTTGTAGGAGTGTTTATCCCTTCTTTTCAAAAATCAGGCCAATTTTCTCAGGCTCCTAGTCTTTGATGGGTAAGACCAAACTTAATGAAAAATATATTTGGCATCAGCATAATAAGTCAATTCTTTTGATATATCAATTAGTATCAAAATTCTGCTTTTTCAGTTTTGGTTACTATTGATCCGGGCCGCTCCTTACTTACACTTCGTTACCGCGAACTCAAGCAAAATATATGCGTTTTCTTATAACTGAAGATGGATTGAATGCTTAACCAAACCCGATGACAGGTAGATGAATACTCATATCAACTTAGCCGGAGATAGTTTGTTCTTCACAGGGAAACATGTTGCTATTAAGCAATTTGTTGCTCGATAGCAACACAAAATAGGATGGATGTATAATAGTTTAGAAAGAAATTTGGGCTATATATTTGCACATTAGGGGGGTGGGGGTATAGCATAGCATATATTAAATACATAATCTAACCTGGGTACCTTTTTTCCTCTTAAACCTCAAAAATTAATCGTTTAAATATTGTAAACTCGATAAGAAACCACGCTTTGCAATCAATTTAGATAGCATATACCCAATTTACGGGTCTCCATGTCTGGTTTGTTTGTACAGTCTATAGCGCTGTGAAGAGTATAATGCACAAGTGTCGAGTATAATGTTGGGAATTCACAAGTACCCAAACATATATTTTAAGAGCATAACTTATGAAAAATATTAAAAAAAATATGGTTTATTCGACATGAAGATGATTGACCTATATACAAAGCCTGCTTCAGATTAAAAATACAGGCGAGAAAATAGCGTTTCAGTTTAAAATAAATTAAGTTTATTGTTACTCATCAAAAGCTACAAGCCCGAGAGTATTTGGATGATTTTCGAAAATTGAGGGAAACATCCCCAAAAGTCAATGAGTCCTAATGAAAATCGCACCATCAAATTCAGTGTATCAGCGAACCCTAGTCTATAGGTTTCAAGTATCCATCTGCAAAAATATGGAATTTTGCATTTTTTGCCACAAGAAAAATCACGGTTACTGTTTTTTCTTCTTTCCCCTCCCCCCCCCCCTGTGGTGATCTTATCTAGCCAGAGGCTCTAAAAGATTGGGAGAGGGCTCATTCGAACGAAAATTAAAAGTTCTAGTGCCCTTTCTAAGTGACCAAAAACATTGGAGGGCAACTAGCCACAATCCCACGCCTATTTTTCCCCAAGTCATATGATCACAATTTTTAGATAGCCATTTTCTTCAGCATAGTTGAAAGGTCCAATAACTATACCTCCAGGAATGGCATGACCCTCAACAACCCCTGGGGAAAGGGCTAAAAGTTATGAGATTTGCCATTGTTTACATATAATATTTGTTATTGGGATGCATACAGAAATTTGTCACGGGGAAAATATTCTGCGTGGGAGGGAAGTTTCCAGAAGAGAATTTTCAAGGGGAGATTCTACATTGAGGGGGGGGGGGGGATTTGCCGTAATTCCCATACGAAATTCTTTTTATTTGCCTTACTTTCTCTTTGGCTATTCAATTTTACACGTGAAGATGTTCCGGCGGGGTCGAGTTTTTCAGCGGGGTTGGAAATGTCTGGAAAACATTTTCATCAAGGGAGGATTTCCGACGCAGTTCAAAAACGATCCGAAACTAAATAAAATTAAGTCTTTATTTAGATTAAAGTAGGATAAGGAGAATTTTCCAGGAGGGATTTTGCAAAGGATATTTTCTAAGGAGAATTTTCAGCAAGGATGGAATTGTCCGTGGAAGTTTTCTGGGGGGGGGGTACGCGGGAGAAACTTTCCGTAAAAGAGAAGTTACTCCTTATATAAGGCGGGCTGCCCAATCCTCTCGATACCTTGCTCTTTAAGCTAAAGTTTGACTTTTTTTTTACAATATTTTAAGAACGACTCCCGCAACACAAGGGCCATTTAACTAGAATAAGCTGCATTTTTAAAGACCTAAAAAAAACTTCAGCTCAAAGATTGGGAAGGGAGGGAGTGGTGCAATGTGAGAGGGGCGCCAATAATTGACCAAATTGAGAGTTTCATTTAATAAAAAAGACCAGCTTGTCCCAGCTTACATCATTGATATATCCCCGATTCGCTGATATGCGTGCCTGGTGCTGGAAGTGAAAAAAAGGAACCCAAAACATCCTCTTTTGTTTAGACTAGTTTTTTTTTTAGTCGTGAGCCGTTCAGTGTTTAGGCTAGTCTGTGCTAACTACCGTCTTTTATTGTTATTAAATAAAAAAACTAGTTTTTTAAACTGACTCTGTCTTACAACTTTATTTTTTAAAACAATTAAAAACTTAAGCATAAAGAGCGAGGCGTTGAGGAGGGGACATCCCCTTTCATATACGGAATAATTTCTGTTCGTTTAAGTTTTAATGCCGCTCCTTACTTTCAGTTTAAAAAACTTGGTTTTTTATTTAATTTCTGATCGTTTTTTAGTTAATGCAGCTTTTATTTTGGCTCACCGTCATTGAATAAGTAAACAAAATTTGCATAAAAATTTTGATTAGAATAGGTAGCCGTTTAATTAGAATAGATAGCTCTTTTGAAAGCACTAAAAAAAACTGTAGCGTAAAGAGCCAGGTATTGACTTGGGGGAGAACCCCCTCATATACGTAATAATTTCTTTTCGTTTTAAGTTCTAATGTTGCTTCTTACTTTCAGTTGAAAAAACTTGTTTTTTTTTAAATTTAATTTCTGATCGTTTTTTAAATAATGCTTGGAAATCCGGCGCCCCCTTCATAGAAATGTCCCTTACCTCAAAGAAACATCCTCCACGGAAAGATTCTCCTGATTAACCCCCTCCTCGAGCCCCCCCCCCACCAGAAAAAAATCTTTCCTGAAAATGTCTGTAGCCTATACTTCCCAATAACCAATACAATATGTAAGCATTGGGCAAAGTTCATAACTTGCAGCCCTTCCCCTGGGAACTGTGGGGGATTAAGTCATCCTAAAAGACATATTTATTAAATTTTCGACTATGCTGAACAAAATGGCTGTCTCAAATTTTTAATTGGGTGACTTTGGGAAAAAATGAGCGTGGGAGGGGGCCTAGTTGCCCTCCATTTTTTTGGTCACTTAAAAAGGACACTAGAACTTTTAATTCCCATTCCAGTGATCCCTCCTACGATATTCTAGGACCAATGGGTCAATACGATTACCCCTGGGACAAAAAACAAATAAACACGCATCCGTGATCTTTCTTCTGGCAAAAAATGCAAAATTCCACATTTTTGTTGATAGGTGCTTGAAACTTCTACAGTAGGGTTCTCTTATACGCTGAATACGATGCTGTGATTTTCATTAAGGTTCTACAGGTTTTAGGGGGTCTTTCCCCGTTTTTTCGAAAATCTGATTCTTTTGATGTATCTATTGGTATTAAAATTCTGTTTTTTAGAGTTTCGGTTACCATTGAGCCGGGTCGCTCCTTACTTACAGTTCGTTACCACGAACTGTTTGATTTGAAGTTCACGAACAAAATATTCTTGATGTAGCTCAGAATCGGAATACTGGCTGTGCGTAGATGAGTAGATGAACAATACAAAAGCCTTTTTGAAGTACCAAGGCAGTCGTGCTTCTAGCCTCTCTTGCGCCCGGTGCAAAAACTTTATTGGCACAACTCCCCTCTTCCTACCACAAAATTTTAGACACAATTTTAACAATATTTTCATCTATTTAAAAATATGTTTCTATTTATTAATTAAATAATAACCTATTTTCTAATCCTTTTTCAGTTATTATTTAAATTATCTAATCACTATTGATTGTTTTAATTATCATTTAATTATTTTTATTGTCTAATATATATTATTTATTAGTTAATAATTTATTACTTATTTTCATTTATTAGATGAGCCATCTACTTTGTTTGAATAAAAATAAAATTTCGAAAATAACAAAAAGATCATAACCGTTATATCATTTATTTGAAAATTTGCACCCCTGAAACTTATGCACCCGGGGCAAATGCCCCCGCTGGAAATATGCACAACCATGTATGTTCAAAATTAGAAAAATGGGGAATTTAATTTTTAATGAATAAAGACTTCCATAAGCAGTTTTTGTAGTAGAGGACATAAAAAAAACAAAAAAAAAACAACCTGGGCAGAAATTGTTACTACTACTGCTACCACTACTAACAACTCACTGCAGCACCAAGTCGTTTGAGTCCAACGCAGCTACGGACATTTCTCCTCCATCTCAATATATTCAAAGCCTCCTTCTTTACACCCTCCCAGGAAGTTCCCATTTCCTTTAAATCTTTCTTTATGACACCTTCTATCCCCAGCCACGGACGACCTGCTTTCCGTTTAGCCCGTGACGGTTGGCCGAAAGGGACAATCTTTGGCAATATGTCATCCTTCGTCCGCAGAACGTGCCCTAGCCATCTCAACCTTTCTCTCATTATAGCCCTAGAAAGCGGGATTGAACCAGACTTTTCGTATAGTCTACTATTTAAAATACGGTCAGTCAGCCGGGTACCCAGAGCAATCCGTAGACAATTTCTCTGGAAAACATCTAGCAAATCTTCATCCGTTTTTCAGAGCGCCCATGCTTCAGAGTCAAATTTGACAACAGTCAATTTCTACGAAAATTCAGCAGAAAAAGCCAAGATCATATCGCAAAAACCAACTAAAGAATGTGTAGCTTTCCTTTGAAAGTAATCAGAGCCGTTCAAAGGGGGGCGACCGGGGCAAGCAGCCCTGGGTGCCGTAGCCGGGCAGGGGGGGGGGGGGGAGTTAGCGTGAATAGGGGGTTGCCCAGTTTGATTCGGCTGTTTCGCTTATATTTGAATCGGAAGGGGGCGCTGTAATAAATTTTTCTCTGGGCACCACCAACCCTAGGAACGGCTCTGTAGGTAATCATTACAATTCAAAACATGTACATGGGGTTTGTAACTAATTTCCTATGCTACTATTCTGTTTCCACTTCTTGGCTAGTTATTGTTCTTTTTTTCTTTTTTTTTGTCAAGTTACACGACGATGTTGGTTCAAGGTACCCTAAAATACACGTAATTAAAAAAATCAATTCGTAATTTAATTCGTAATTTAATTAATTCGTAATTTTATACGTTTCTTTACAGAAAATGAGGATTTTCTCTTTTACTTTTACCTTGCTTAAAATTCCAGGAATCCTGTAAACGAGTTTTACATAATGTGTCTCCAAAACCTCACCGTTACCAAGCCATTCTATTGCTAGTATAGCACAAGGTTGCCACCCCTAGTGATTTATCACTATTTCTATTAATTTTTTATGTTTCGTAGTGATTTTCTTCTAGCTAGTGATTTATAGTGATTTTTTTCTAAAAATAGTGATTTTTGGCTAAAACTAGAGACTTTTGACGATATAGCTAGTAGATTCATGATTGATCGAATAAATCATACAAGAAGCTAATTACTAAAACAACGCAAAATCGTGATTTACTGCAGTTCATAACATGTTCCAGTTTGGTATTTATGCAAATATACAGCCTTTAAAACTTCTGATTTCCCACCATATGTTCATATCAGATACTGACCCCAGAGCGTTATCATCAAGATAATAGATTAACCTTGTTAGCGTAACATTGCAAAAATGTTCTATACTTGCTATTTCACAAAACTTCCTCAGGTCGAATTTTTGTCTTCATATATATCCTTGGGTTTTTTTTCTATATAATCTATCAGTTCTAATTTTTAAATAAGAGTTTCTTTTGTTAAAACCTTTAAAAATGGAGTGAAGGCTGAATATGAACTCACCCTCTACACATGTAAATAGAACAGAAATGGAGTCACTGAAAAATAAGAATGTAGGTATACTTTAAATATAAGTTTCTAAATGAAAAAGAAAACGAAATCATTGAAAAATAAAGTAGTACTTAGTGCTTTTTATAATGGGATTTGTAAAATATCTACATAGATTAAATCGATTGTAGTTTGATGATTAAAGTCGGTTGGGAGTAAAGAAGGGAGGGGGGTATCAACTCGGGGAATTGTCTTATGGTTTCAATCTTTACTTCTAATATCTAATCGAAACTCCAATAATTTCCCAAATTCTCTTATTTTTAATTGAAACATCTATTAAGCGCAGATAACGTCCTATTCTTTAATTTTTTTGGATTTATGTGCTAACATATCACGCAGTTTTTGGTAGCGAATTGTAAGAAAAGAGTATTATCCGTCTTTGGACTATTATATGAAACTTTTACGTCATGGGGCAAATGCATTTACTCAATTTACTGACATATTAATTGAAACAAAACAAAATGATATTGTGGATTTGCTTTTGAGCACTACCTAGATTCAACAAGTCCACATTAAAAAAAAATCATGTCTAAGCAGGTTTAATTGATTTGATGTGTTACGTCACTTGATTAATGATCCTCCCAGAAGACATTCATTTTATCGATCGCGAGTCAGTTTATTGTAACAGAGCAATGTCTTTTATGTTATTTTGTTTTCTTTTCTTTTTGAAATAAACCTGATTGAATTAAGTCTCTTTTTGGAAGTGAGACAGTCAACATTGAAAAAATGTTTTACACATGTTCATTATGTTTGTATATATTAGACAGCTGGTTATCATATGAGAACTGTATTATTATTGATGACTATAATGAAAGGTTTAGATTATGCAATCCATGTAAATTGTATAGAGGATATGCAGTGCAAATTAAAGACTGTAATTCCTGTCTTGATGATTTTTGTGACTCTCACACTAGAGGTTTCCTATGCTCTAACTGTCACTATGATAAATGTGATCACTGGGAAAATGTTTACCGTGGTATGATTGGAAAAAAACCTAAACGTGATTTCAGTTTATTTTTAAAAGACTGGTTTGTCGTGGTTTTAAATTGTTTTGGGAGGAAGAACCTGGTCTACGCTTCAATTGCTGGAATAATAAGAGAGTGTGGTTTTTACGACATTGCTGTGAAGATACTGGCTACTATGATTATAAACCTACTGACCTTTATTTGGCTGTCATAGAAATTGATTCTTCATATGAGAATATCGTGTGTGACATTGCTTAAAATAAGCAAATTGAAACACGCGAATTTTATAATATGAATCATAATTGTATTATTGACTTTACAAGGAAATGTAATAAAAATAAAGTTACATTATATTGCGGAACATATGACCCTGAATTTTGATGTCAAAATGAGTACAAAATGAATCCTGATGAGCTGCCACCACTTATCATTACCGATAGTTACCTATACGTGGAAGAAGAAATCACAGGAATGAAGGCTCTTTTGTATATATAAGTTTTATTAATAAACACATTCACAAACCTTTTTAAAGCATTCCACTCTTAGGGCACTGAAATTTATGTAGCTACGTGCGTAGCTGTGTTGGACTCAAGTGACTTGGTGCTGCGGTGAGTTGTTAGTAGTGATAGCAGTAGTAGTAGCAATTTTTGCCCAGGTTTTTTTTTTATGTCCTCTACTACAAAAACTGCTTATGGAAGTCTTTTTTCGTTAAAAATTGAATACCCCATTTTTCTAATTTTTTGAACATATATGGTTGTGCATATTTCCAGCGGGGGAATTTGCCCCGGGTGCATAAGTTTTAGGGGTGCAAAATTTCAAATAAATGATATAATGGTTATGATCTTTTTGTTATTTTCGAAATTTTAATTTTATTAAAACAAAGTAGATGGCTCATTTAATAAATGAAAATAAGTAATAAATTATTAACTAATAAATAATATATATTAGACAACAAAACTGATTAAATTATAATTAAAACAATCAATAGTGATTAGATAATTTAAATAATAATTGAAAAAGGATTAGAAAATAGGTTATTATTTAATTAATAAATTGAAACATATTTTTTAAATAAATGAAAATATTGTTAAAATTGGGTCTAAAATTTTGTGGTAGGAAGAGGGGGGTTGTGCCAATAAAGGTTTTGCACCGGGCGCAAGAGAGGCTAGAAGCCCCACTGCCTTGGTACTTCAAAAAGGCTTTTGTATTGTTCATCCACTCATTTACACACAGCCAGTATTCCGATTCTGAGCTACATCAATAATGTTTTATTCGTGAACTTCAAATCAAACAGTTCGTGGTAACGAACTGTAAGTAAGGAGCGACCCGGCTCAATGGTAACCGAAACTCTAAAAACCAGAATTTTCATACCAATAGACACATCAAAAGAATCAAATTTTAATACTGATTTCAAATATATAAGTTGCATCAAGTTTAATATTACCCATCAAAAGTTACGCGCCTCAGAAAATTTGGCTTATTTTCGAAAAAACAAGGAAAGACCCCCTAAAAACTATAGAACCTTAATGAAAATCACACCTTCGTATTCAGCGTATAAGAGAACCCTACTGCAGAAGTTTCAAGCACCTATCAACAAAAATGTGGAATTTTGCATTTCTTGCCAGAAGAAAGATCACGGATGGGTATTTCTTTGTTTTTTTTTCTTTTCCCCAGGGGTAATCGCACTGACCCAGTGGCCCTAGAATATCGTAGGAGGGCTCATTGGAACGGAAATTAAAAGTTCTAGTGTCCTTTTTAAGTGACCAAAAAAATAGAGGGCAACTAGGCCCCCTCCCACGCTCATTGTTTTCCCAAAGTCACCCAATTAAAGTTTTGAGATAGACATTTTGTTCAGCATAGTCGAAAATCTAGTAAATATGTCTTTTAGGATGACTTAATCCCCCACAGTTCCCAGGGGAAGGGCTGCAAGTTATGAACTTTGCCCAATGCTTACATATTGTATTGGTTATTGGGAAGTATACAGACATTTTGAGGATTTTTTCTGGTGAAAGGGGGGCTGGAGGAAGGGGTTACTCTGGAGAATCTTTCTGTGGAGGATGTTTCTTTGGGGTAAGGGACATTTCCATGCAGGGGCGCCGGATTTTCAAGCATTATTTAAAAAACGATCAGAAATTAAATAAAAAAAAAACAAGTTTTTTCAACTGAAAGTAAAAAGCAACATTAGAACTTAAAACGAACAGAAATTATTACGTATATGAGGGGGTTCGCCCCCAAGTCAATACCTCGCTCTTTACGCTACAGTTTTTTTTAGTGTTTTCAAAAGAGCTATCTATTCTAATTAAACGGCCTTTGTGATTCAGGGGTTTGTGAATTTAACAAAATTTTAACTTTTAACGTAAAGAGCGTGGTATTGACTAAGGGGAGAACCCCCTCATATACGTAATAACATATACGTAATAAAAAAAAAACAATAAAAAAACAAGCGATACGGCTCAATAGTAATCGAAACTTTTAAAAACGGAATCTTGATGTCAATAAATGTATCAAAAGAATGGGCTTATAATGCTGATTTTAAATATATAAATTTTATTAAGTTTAGTATTACTAATCAAAGGCTACGAGCCTGAGAAAATTTACCTGATTTTTTAAAGAGGGGGGAAACATCCCCTACAAGTGAAAGAATTTTAATGAAAATCACACCGTCAGATTTAGCGTATCAGAAAATCCTGTTACATAGGTTTCAAGGTCATATCTGCAAAATCTGCAACTTTTTATTTTGTGCCAGAAGAAAAATATACGAATATAGAAGTTCGTTACGTAAGTTAATTTGTAAATTACGTCAGAACAAAATTTAGAGACAGCCATTTAGCAAAAGAAAAGTAAAAATTTTTTGCAAATTTTGTTTACTTATTCAATGACGGTGAGCCAAAATAAAAGCTGCATTAACTAAAAAATGATCAGAAATTAAATAAAAAAACAAGTTTTTAAACTGAAAATAAGGAGCGACATTAAAACTTAAAACGAACAGAAAATATTCCGTATATGAAAGGGGTTGTCCCCTCCTCAACGCCTCGCTCTTTACGTTAAAGTTTGACTCTGTCTTACAACTTTATTTTTTAAAACAATTAAAAACTTTAGCGTAAAGAGCGAGGCGTTGAGGAGGGGAGAGCCCCTTTCATATACGGAATAATTTCTGTTCGTTTTAAGTTTTAATGTCGTTCCTTACTTTCAGTTTAAAAAACTTGTTTTTTTTTATTTAATAACAATAAAAGACGGTAGTTAGCACAGACTACCCTAAACACTGAACGACTCAAGACTAAAAAAAAAAAAAAACTAGTCTAAGCAAAAGAGGATGTTTTGGGTTCCTTTTTTTCACTTCCAGCACCAGGCACGAATATCAGCGAATCAGGTATATATCACTGATGTGAGCTGGGACAAGCTGGTCTTTTTTATTAAATGAAACTGTCAATTTGCTCAATTATTGGCGCCCTTCTCACATTGTACCACTCCCTCCCTTCTCAATCCCTCAATCTTTGCGCTGAAGTTTTTTTTAGGTCTTTTAAAATGCAGCTTATTGGCCCTTGTGTTGCGGGAGTCGTTCTTAAAATATTGTAAAAAAAGTCAAACTTTAGCGTAAAGAGCAAGGTATCGAGAGGGGTGGGCAGCCCACCTTATATAAGGAGTAACTTCTCTTTTACGGAAAGTTACTCCCGCGTAAGCCCCCCCCCAGAAAACTTTCACGGACAATTCAATCCTTGCCAAAAATTCTCCTTAGAAAATATCCTTTGCAAAATCCCTCCTTGAAAATTCTCTTTATCCTACTTTAATCTAAATAAAGACTTAATTTTATTTAGTTTCGGATCGTTTTTGAATCGCGTCGGAATTCCTCCCCTGATGAATATATTTTCCAGAACCCCCCCCTTCCCAAAGGGGAAAGTTCATCCTATGGAGAAATTATCCCGTGGGAAATCTATTCATGAAGAATATTACTCGCGGAAAGCCCCGCCTTCCACGGGAAATCTCTCAGACATTTCCAACCCCGCTGAAAAACTACCCCCGGAACATCTTCACGTGTAAAATTGAATAGCCAAAGAGAAAGTAAGGCAAATAAAAAGAATTTCGTATGGGAATTACGGCAAATCCCCCCCCCCCCTCAATATAAAATTTTCCCTTGAAAATTCTCTTCTGGAAACTTCCCTCCCACGCAGAATATTTTCCCCGTGACAAATTTCTGTATGCATCCCAATAACAAATATTATATGCAAACAATGACAAATCTCATAACTTTTAGCCCTTTCCCCAGGGGTTGTTGAGGGTCATTGCCATTCCTGGAGGTATAGTTATTGGACCTTTCAACTATGTTGAAGAAAATGGCTATCTAAAAATTGTGATCATATGACTTGGGGAAAAATAGGCGTGGGATTGTGGCTTGTTGCCCTCCAATGTTTTTGGTCACTTAGAAAGGGCACAAGAACTTTTAATTTTCGTTCGAATGAGCCCTCTCCCAATCTTTTAGAACCTTTGGCTAGATACGATCACCGTAGGGGGGGGGGGGGGAGGGGAACGAAGAAAATAAAAGTAACCATGATTTTTCTTGTGGCAAAAATGCAAAATTCCATATTTTTGCAGATGGATACTTGAAACCTATAGACTAGGGTTCGCTGATACACTGAATTTGATGGTGCGATTTTCATTAGGACAAAAAACACAAAATTCCACATTTTTGCAGATGGATACTTGAAACCTATAGTCTAGGGTTCACTGATACACTGAATTTGATGGTGCGATTTTCATTAGGACTCATTGACTTTTGGGGGGTGTTTCCCTCAATTTTCGAAAATCATGCAAATACTCTCGGGCTTGTAGCTTTTGATGAGTAACAATAAACTTAATGTATTTTAAGCTGCAACGCTATTTTCTCGCCTGTCTTTTTAATCTGAAGCAGGCTTTGTAGACAGGTCAATCATCTTCATGTCGAATAAACTATATTCTTTTAATATTTTTCATAAGTTATGCTCTTAAAATATATATTTGGGTACTTGTAAATTCCCAACATTATACTCTACACTTGTGCATTATACCCTTCACAGCGCTATAGACTGTACAAACAAACCAGACATGGAGACCCGTCAATTGGGTATTTGCTATCTAAATTGATTGAAAAGCGTGGTTTCTTATCAAGTTTACAATATTTAAAACGATTAATTTTTGAGGTTTAGGGGGGGGGAAGGTACCTAGGTTAGATTATGTATTTAATATATGCTTTGCTATACCCCCACCCCCCTAATGTGCAAATATATAGCCCAAATTTCTTTCTAAATTATTATATATCCATCCTATTTTATTTTATTTCGTTAACATTGAACAAACTTGACTTCTTTCGTGTGTAGAGTATAATGCACAAGTACACATATTTTGATATGTTTTCGAATATAATCGAAAATACAATATTTTTCAACTATAGATTCCAATATTGAAACAGTCTCAAGTAAAACATAAAACCAAAAATATTTTCAAGTGTAAATTTATAAATTTCAAGTATGTTCTTCAACCGTCTTTCATGTAGTTTTATTGTATTTTTATTTTTTAACAATGTAACTTCAGGTGGAGAAAGCAAGCTCAGCAATGTTCATGTCTAGACCAATTTCCGAGCTCCTGGAATGCCATCAGCGCAATAAATCTAACAGTCAAATTGATTTGCTTGCATACTTTCGAACATTCCCTTCCTTTTCGCAAACATCTTAAATTTGCAATAAAAAATTCGCCAGTTTTTCCCTCTTTCGGAAGGTAAGCCATAAACTTTATTCAGAACCAAGGGCGGATCCAGGAGGTGGTTTTTAGAGTACACCCCCGCCCAAAAAAAATTCCAAATTTGTACTAGCTATAAGGATGGAGGGATGCAAAAAAAGCACTGAGCTTCATTGCCCTCCCACCCGACATTAATTCAGTACCCATACCTGCTCAGAACGTAAAGGTTTGATAATCCATCATCCAATCAATCAATTTTTCAACAAATAAATTCACAACATAAACAATTCAACATAGACTCCCTCCAAAGACTCTATGTCCATGAAAAAACAGAGGGGACACAAAAATGAAACAAATGTGTTAAAAAAATATTTTCAACATATGACATTTACACCTTTCAGAGATTCAACACAAGAAAAAACAAAATCAAAATCAAAAAAGGGGAAAAAAATACAATGTCTAAGAGACTCAAACTTTAAGAGACTTTAATAGACAAAAAAAAGAAGAAAAAAGAAGACTAGAATTCCCCTAAAAAACAAGACAGTGGACTATCCCATGCATTAAAGATATTTCCAATTACATATTTGAAACCGAACTACAAGAAATGCTGAGTACAAGTCAAACACCTCTCACAACAAAAATTCCTAACCCAGATAAGGGTCACCGGTCCTACAAAAAAAAAAACAAAAAAAACTTTTGATCAGCAGAAGTCCTTGAAAGCTAGGATCTGATAAGAACTGAATTACACCAGATTTCATTTAATGTGACTATCATTTTAATTTCTGGTCACTTCACATTTCATTTATTCATTCATAGTAGTTCTGTTCATTTACAGTTTTAATTATTATATTACTTTATTTCTGCTCGTTAAAGTTTCTAATGACTCTACTTTTATTTTAGAAACTCGTTTTTTTGGAAAACATTTTCGTTTTACAAAATAATTTAATATGGGTTGACCATAGGCAGTGCAATAGTGCTGCCTAAGTAAAAAACGAAGTATGCGCTATGTATTATTTTTTTTTCCCAGAACACATCGTAGAAAATTAGTTGTCGTAGAAACTCAGGGACATAGGGCTTGTTCAATCAGAAATTGGAAGCTCTAGAGCTTTTTTAAGAATCAAATGTGATTGGAGAGCAACCAACTCCCCTCCCATGCTCACTTTAGCATCCCTCCCCCCAAAAACATTCGGTGCAAATTTTGAGGTAGTCATTTGGTACAAAATGGATAAAAGGCTCATAGCTTTACTTCCGAGGATAACCTCCCCCCCAATGCCTTTGGGGCCAGGGCTGTAAATTATGCAAGTTGTTCATTGATTATATGTAAGTTTTCCTATTTAGAAAGGGGGCATGTTTGATCTTGGGTTGGGCAAAAGGCTAAGAGCATTAAGGTCATATTTTAAGGAATGTTTAAGGAGATGTTCAACTAATCAAACCACATTATGTTCATACAGGTTATTAAAAGGGCGTATCAGCAAAGTCTCAGGAGCGGCTGAAGGCATCAAGAGGAAAATTTCAGAGTTACTATTACTACTACTGCTGCTGCTACCTCTACTACTGCTCAAAGTGATTAGTGCTCAGTACGAGAATAACATAAAGGTAATTAGGGCTCTGTACGAGAATATCACTGCTACGGTTAAGGTAAATTTTATAGATTGCTTGATAATAAAAGTAGAAACACTGCTAAAGATAATAATCATTTAACTTACTATCAAGCAATATAGGCTACTGTACGAAAAATTCAATTTGATTTCCCGGGCCAGGATTAAAGGTTTTGACGCTTCTAGGCCCAAGCGTTTTTGCTGCTCTGTTTTTGCGAGATTGTCGGGGAAATTCCCGAAAATTCAGGGATAGCGGAAGCACTGAACAGAACGTAACCGATGAACCAAAAGTAATGAAATAGAGAGGTGATTCCGAACTATAAGCTGCCATTCTTGTTAGATATAAAAGAGACTTGGCAAAGTGATTAGTGCTCAGTACGAGAATAACATAAACGTGATTAGGGCTCTGTACGAGAATAACACTGCTACGGTTAAGGTAAATTTTATAGATATTTTAAATCTGGAATTCTTTGTTATTCTGGATCTTTGGAATCTTTTCCAAAGATCCAAAATTCCGTGACCAATCTGGAATGGTCACAGAATTCCTATGATGTTTTAAAATCACTTTTCTTTGAATAGGCTGTGCGGCGGTGGAGTGCACCTGGCACTTTGACGATAAATCACATAAAGTCCAGTTTTTCTTAGGAAAAAAAGAATAACTGATAATTTATTTTTGATAATTTGTTTATCACATTTTTCAATTTTTTTCAATGATAATTTATTGCGACCCTAGGCCCGGGCCTAGTGGGCCTATTAGTAAATCCTAGCCTGTTGATCACACTTTCTAGGGCTGCAATGAAAATTGGTTAGGATTGCTAGGACATGTTTTACAGACGAATGATGAAAGATTGCCAAAACTTGTGTTTTGTGGCAATCCGTTTGCGGCTAAACTCCAATGGGATGAAATAGATCACAAGACAGAATTTAAAGGAAATTGGAACTTCATTGACGGGGTAAAAGGCGAAGCTTTGAATAAATTGCGATGGAGGAGGCTTTAGGTGCTTGGTACTGCAGTGAGATATTAGCAGTAGCAGTAGTAGCATATTAAAGTTTTATCTATGTATTTTTGTCCCTATGAATAATTTTTTTTACATAAAGTTGGGTGTTCTTGGTGTTAAGTTGGGTGTCGGGTAAAGCTGGGTGTTACTGAAGTCAGGTGTTTTTGGAAGATTCTGGTCTTACAACCTATTCATCCAATACAAAATATAGCATCCTTAAAATAAAGAAAAATTCTGAGGGAGTGCCAGCTTTTAAAAATTACGTGCCTACTCCAGTTGAAATGTGCCAAGCGTGGCGGAAGTGTGTGGCTAACTTGGGTGTTCTGAGATGTA
>CM051275.1:7843149-8108149 GCA_027921565.1 Artemia sinica
CATGTATTTTATTAATAAAAAACAAGTCGTATCTCTCGGAATTGATTATATTTCAAAATAATGATATATCTGAACACTTACACTTGTCGGAGTCGAAAAGTAAGTATGTTTTCGATGTCGTAAGACCAGAGATTAGGCCTACTGTAGCCTAAAGATGTATTATAATATACCACTACTCATATAAGCGGAATTTGACTTTCAACGCAAAGGTAATAAAAATTATACAGGTTCTAAGACACCTTAGGCTCACCTAGAGACCATACCTTAGACTTCCACTCCTCCTGTACCTCAAGAGGCGTCAGTGAAGAGCCTCTAACCATTTCATAGGTGGACAGCGGTGTAGATATCTTCCCACTGTGGAATTAGGGGGTAAGGGTATCACGTCTGTATCGTTCGTATGTCGTTCAATTCATGTTTTTTTGCCTTTCCCGTTGTCTTGTGCCCTCTGGAGAAGCACACTGGGTAGATTGGGTAGTCTAGATGCGGCATACGAATTACATGACCTAGGCACCGCCATCTTCAGTGTCGGATTGCATCATACACATCTATCTGATTTTTGTATTAGAAAATTTCTATGTTAGTTATTTTGTCTGTCCATATAATGTTTAGTAACCTTCCCAGGCAGTTGTTTTAGCACGCAGTGTCAAGTCCCTCCTTTAAAATTTTTGACTTTATTTGTTGAATTTGTTGTTTATATGTTGAATCTTTTTTGGGTCTCGATAGGATGGAGAATACATAATTTCTAGTTACGAATAATTACGATCTTTTGGTGATCACACTTTTAATCCAGTGTACTATAATAAATGCCTGCGTGTATATGATATTTACTATAATTTTTTCTGTCTCGAACCTTAAAAAAGTTTAAAATCGAGTATAACTTCAGGGTTTTATACCCCACGGTTAGTGAGCTCTCACTTGAGGTTGGACGTGTCCTCTTTTAAATAATTTAACTTTCCAAAAATTTCATCTTGCACCAGTTTGTTCAGCTTTTAAAGCAGTTTTCCTGCTACGCACTTAACTTTCTAAGCTAGGTAGTTAAGTTTGAAGAGCCACCCACAACATACTGATGTTTGACACCCATATTGATGTTTATCATATTGATGTTAACATGTTGTTTTTTATGAAAAATATGGGTGTTTGACAAAAATAGGAAAGATAAGAAAAGTTTTCAGCAGTGATATGTTGCAAATGCTCCATATGTATGTTTTTGCGTCCACTTAATTATGTTCCATTTGCCTGTTTGTGAGTTTATTCGTGTGTCGTTCGATTAAAAATGACCAAATGCAATCACGATAACTTATAAAAACTTGAAATATTTTCAATAGTGAAAGTATTTTTTTTAACTCTTAAAAACAACGTTTTTGAGCCAAGTTTCACGTTTACCTTATGTTGAATACCTACAATTTCGTAAAATCTTAGATTTTAAATCAACCACTTTGCTTTTATGTTCAGTTATTATTATTATTATTGCTATTGTTAATTCGACATTTAACGTCTATAGATAGGTCATTTTTTACGTAATAATTTTCGGAATTCAAAATCTATAATTTGACAAATTGTTGCTATTTGCTATAGGGCAAACATTTAATTTGGCTCAGTGTTTCTATGGTTCCAAACGTAGTGATTAGAGGTCGACACTGACATACAGGACGAAGTGACGTCACAACATACGCCCCTTTTCTAGGCCAATCAGAGATGTTTATAAACCTAATGAATACTGCTGGGAATCCGCCTTTCCAAGAATTTTAGCATGAATACTGAACTGACATAATTTATGCAAGAACCTAGATCTAGATTTGCATGTAGTAACACAGAAATTCATAATAAGGTTTCATTTAGATTCAAGCCTATGACAGAAAAATCAATATGTTACTGGGCAAGATTCCTGGGTAACTAGACATTTTGAGGATCAGTAGAATATCCCTCTCATCAAGTCCTGGAATTTTTAACTTAATGCAATTAGCCATTGTTACAAAATTACTGAAATATCTTTTTGATAACCTGTATGCTTATTTTCTTCTTGACATTTTCATCTCAATGCTTTCAGCCTTACAAGTAGTTGCATTAGAAGTACTAGTAAGTACTAGTTGTAGTAGTAGTATTAGTAAATGTAGTAGTGATATTAGTTCTAGTGGCAGCGTGCACTTATTGCCTTTTGGTAAGATCATCTTCCCATTTAAGTATTCTCTGAAAGTTCTAACTTAATACCCAAATCAATTCTTGAGATACGCTTTTTCGACAATGAACATGCAGATAGCTTCTTTTGATTTAGTTCAAATTTTACCTCAATATTGTAAATGGAGTAGTGTGGTAGTAGTTGTTGTAGCATCAGTAGTGGTGGTAGTAGTAGTAGTAGTGGTAGCCTGCAAATATTGCCTTTTTGGTCATATCCCTTATCATTTACTGAAAGCTCCTGATTAATACTAAGTCATTTCTGAGTCAGGCCCCTTTTTACAATCCATATACACATAACGTTTTTTGATTTAGTTCAACACTCCCCTCAACACTCTCTTAAAGGCTCTCCTGAATGTCCTTCGTCTTTTTGGAAAATTAATTAAAAAAAACTTTCCGAAAAACAAGTTTTTGAAAAAAAATATAGGCCATTGTAAACTCAAGCTCAGCAGATACAAATACCTGTTAAAATTCAAACTCGAAACGACCAGAAATCATAGGCAGCGCTATAGCGCTGCATGAGTAAAGAACGATGTTGGCACAATGTATTATTTTTTTTTATTTTTTCCATATCCAGGCACTTCGTATCGAAGGAGTTGTCGTAAAAACTTCGAAAAGGGCTCATTCGATTGGAAATTGGAGTGGCTAGTGCCCTTTTTAATAGTCGAAAGTGATTGGAGGACAACTAGCCCTCCCCCCATGCCCGTCAGTCCCTTACACACATCCAATCAAAATTTTGAGATAGCCATTTTGTTCAGCGCAGATGATTTTCAGATAGAAAATATGTTTTTGAGGAGGATACTCCCCCGCAACCCTCGGGCAAGGGTTTTAAGTTATGCCCTGAGGGCATATAAGAGCAATGTTGGCACAATGTATTATTTATTATTTTTTCCTTTAGAGCAGGGCACTTCGTATCGAAGAAGTTGTCGTAAAAACTTCGAAAAGGGCTCATTCGATTGGAAATTGGAGTGGCTAGTGCCCTTTTTAATAGTCGAAATTTATTGGAAGGCAACTAACACCCCTTCCACGCCCACCGTTTCCCGAATCATATCCAATCAAAATTTTGAGATAGCCATTTTGTTCAGCGTAGTTGATTTCCAGATAGAAATGATGTTTTTGAGGAGGACACTCCCCCACAGCCTTCAGGGCAAGGGTTGTAAGTTATGCTCTGGGGGCGTATAAGGTTTTTACAGAAGGCGTTGTCGTTAAAACTACAAAAAAAGCTCGTTCGATTAGAGATTGAAAGTGCTAGTGCCCTTTTTAATAGTCGAAAGGGATTGGAGGGCAACTATCACCCCTCTCACACCCACCTTTTCCCCAAACATATCTAATCAAAATTTTTAGATAGCCATTTTATTCAATGTAGTTTTAAGTTCTCTAAATTAGGACTTTGAGGATGACAACCCCCTCAGAGCCCTCAGGGAAAGGGTTGTAAGTTATGCCCTGTTGCATATAAGGTTTTAATAGAACACGTTGTCGTAAAAAATTCAAAAAGGGCTTATTCGATTAGAAATTGTAAGGGCTAGTGCCCTTTTTAATAGTCGAAAGTAACTGGAAGGCAACTAAAACCCCTCCACGCCGACCATTTCCCCAAGCAAATCCAATCAAAATTTTGAGATAGCCATTTTGTTTCACGCAGTTTAAAGTTCAGGAAATTATACCTTTGAGCAGGCCACTCCCCCCACGGTCTTCAGGGCAAGGGTTATAAGTTATGCCCTGGGGGCATATAAGTTTTTATTGAAATCTGTGTCGTAGAAACTTGAAAAAGGGCTCATTTGGTTGCAAATTCAAAGGTCTAGTGCCCTTTTTAATAGTCGAAAGTGATTTGAGGGCAACTAACCCCCCTCTCTCACCCACCTTTTCCCCAAACATATCTAATCAAAATTTTAGATAGCAATGTTGTTCAGTGTTGTTGATTTCCAGATAGAAATTATGTTTTTGAGGAGGACATTCCCCCGAAGCCCTCAGGGCAAGGGTTATAAGTTATGCCCTGGGGGCATATAAGGTTTTTATAGAACGCGTTGTCGTAGAAACTTCAAAAAGGGCTCGTTCGATTGTAAAATTGAAATGGCTAGTGCCCTTTTTAGTAGTCGAAAGTGATTGGAAGTAACTAACACCCCTTCCACGCCCACCATTTCCCCAAACATATCCAATCAAAATTTGGAGACAGCCATTTTGTTCCAAGCAGTTTAAAGTTCAGGAAATTATACCTTTGAGCAGGCCACTCCCCCCACGGTCTTCAGGGCAAGGGTTATAAGCTATGCCCTGGGGCATCTAAGGTTTTTATTGAAATTTTTGTCGTAGAGACTTGAAAAAAGGCTCATTCGATTGGAAATTAAAAGGGCGAGTGCCCTTTTTAATAGTCGAAAGTGATTTGAGGGCAACTAACCACCCTCTCATGCCCACCTTTTCCCAGAACACATCCCATCAAAATGTTTAGATAGCCATTTTGTTCAACATAGTTGAAAGTTTTGGAAATAAGGTCCTTAAGGATGACAACCCTTCCCCCCACAGCCCTCAAGGCAAGGGTTTTAAGTTATGCCCTGGGGGATGTAAGGTTTTTACTGAAAGCGTTGCCGTAGAAACTTCACAAGGGCTCATTCAATTGGAAATTGAAAGGGCTAGTGCCTTTTTTAATAGTTGAAAGTGATTAGAAAAGTAACTAACACCCCTCTCACGCCCACCCTTTTTCCCAAACACATCCAATCAAAATTTTGAGATATCCATTTTGTTCAATGTAGTTGAAAGTTCTTGAAATTATGTCTTTTAGGATGATAACCCCTCAGAGTCCTAAGTGCAAGGGTTGTAAGTTATGCCCTGGGGCATATAAAGTTTATATAGAAATTTTTTGTAAAAATATCAAAAAGGGCTCATTTGATTGGAAATTGAAATTACTCTTTTAATAATCGAAAGTGAGTGGAGAGTAATTATCCCCCCTCTCACGCTCACCATTTCCCCAAAAACATTCAATCAAAGTTTAGAGATAGCCATTTTGTTCAACGTAGTTGAAAGTTCTGGAAATTATGTATTTAAGGATGACAAACCCCCCAGAGCCCCAAAGGCAAAGGTTGTAAGTTATGCCCTGGGGGCATATAAGGGTTTTTATAGATAGAGTTGTCGTAAAACTTCAAAAGGGGCTCATTCAATTGGATATTGGGAGGGCTAGTGCCCTTTTTAATAGTCGAAAGTGATTGGAGGGTAACTAACCGTCCTCTCACACCCACCATTCCTCCAAACACATCCAGTCAAAATTTCCAGATAGCAATTTTGTTCAACGTAGTAGAAAGTTCTGGAAATTAGGTCCGTGTGAACGACACCCCTCAGGGCAAGGGTTACAAGTTATGCCCTGGGGCATATAAGCTTTTTATTGAAAGTATTGTCGTAGAAACTTCAAAAGGGTTCATTTGATTGAAAATTGAACGGGCTAGTGCTATTTTTAATAGTTGAAAGTGATTGGAGAACCACTACCGCCCCTCTCATGCCCACCATTTCCCCAGACACATCCAAACAAAATTTTGAGATAGCCATTTTGTTTAACATAGTTGAGGGTTCTGTAAATTGGGTCTTAGAGGATGACAACCATCCTAACAGCCCTTAGGGTAAGAGTTGTAATTTATGCCATGGGAGCATATAAGGTGCTTATAGAAAGCGTTGTCGTTTCAAAAATGGCTAATTTGATTGGAAATCGAAAGGCTTAGTGCCCTTTTTAATAGTCGAAAGTGATTGGAAGGCTTGACATTTTTATAGTAAAGATCGATTTGGGTATAATGTATTATTTTATTGTTGTTGTTGTTTAGACCAGGGCACTTTTTATCTAGGGAGTTGTCGTGAGAACTTCGAAAAGGGCTCATTCGATTGAAAATAGAAAAGGCCGATGCCCTTTTTAATAGTCGGAAGTGATTGGAGGACAACTAATCCCGCTCCCACCCTCCCATTTGCCCATTATGTTTGAAAACTAAATGTTGCCTTAAGATTAAATCAAAATGCACTGTGTTAATGCTAATTCCCAATAAGTCATCACATCAGTATCCCAAGAACGACTGAGGGTATTATGTTCAGACTTTCGGGGCTACTTCTGCTCTTAAAATTTAACCAAATCCGAATATCATAAATGTATCCAAGCCAACAAAGAAAGTAAACAGATTTTTTTGCGAATGGTATCAAGTTTTCCATTTTAGGTCAACTAGAGGAGGTATGAAACTAAATTAAGCACTACTATTTGTGTCCAGATTTTTAAAAGGGTGTATGTTATTAAAAATTGCTGAAAATTTTTCTCCAGCGTACAAATAGCAGGCCAAACTATAAAGTCTTAAAAAAAAGAACAGATTTAAAGCATCATTTTCTTTTTCCCTGAAAAGACTATGTCAGAGGCAACGCTGTAGCGTTGCCTATAGTAAAGGCCATACAAATCCAATACTTTATTATTATTATTATTTATTTATTTTTTTCCCAGAGGCACTTCATACGGAAGGAGTCGTCGTAGAAACTTCAAAGGGGGCTCATTCGATTGGAAATCGAGAGTTCTAGTGCCCTTTTAAATAGTCGAAAATGATTGGAGGGCAACTAGCCCCCCCCCCACGCCCAACATTCCCCCAGACACATCCAATCAAAATTTTGAGATACCCATTTTGTTCAGCGTAATTGATTTCCAGATAGAAAATATATTTTTGAGGAGGACACTCCCCCACAACCCTCAGGGCAAGGGTTTTAAGTTATGCCCTGGGGGCATATAAGGTTTTTATAGAAGGCGTTGTCGTAGAAACTTCAAAACAGGCTCAATCGATTGGAAATTAAAGGGCTAGTGCCCTTTTAATAGTCAAAGGTGATTGGAGTGTAACTAGCCCCCCCCCCACACCCATCATTTCCCAAAACGCATCCAATCAAAATTTTGAGAGAGGCATTTTGTTCAGCGTAGTTGATTTCCAGATAGAAAATATATTTTTGAGGAGGACACTTCCCCACAACCCTCAGGGCAAGGGTTTTAAGTTATACCCTGGGGGCATATAAGGTTTTTATAGAAGGCGTTGCCATAGAAACTTCAAAAAAGACTCATTCGATTGGAAATTCAAAAAGCTAGTACCCTTTTTAATAGTCGAAAGTGATTGGAGGGCAACTAGCCCTCCCCCCCGCCACGGCCATTATTCCCGCAAACACATCCAATTAAAATTTTGAGATTGCCATTTTGTTCAGCCTAGTTGATTTCCAGATAGAAAATATATTTTTGAGGGGGAAACTCCCCCACAACCCTCAGGACAAGGGTTTTAAGTTAAGCCCTGGGGGCATATAAGGTTTTTATAGAAGTCGTTGTCGTAAAAACTTCAAAACAGGCTCATTCGATTGGAAATTAAAGGGCAAGTGCCCTTTTTAATAGTCGAAAGTGATTGGAGTGCAACTAGCCCCCCCCCCCGCAACGCCGATCATTTCCCCAAACACATCAAATCAAAATTTTGAGATAGCCATTTTGTTCAGCGTAATTGTTTTGCAGATAGAAAATATATTTTTGAGGAGGATACTCCCCCACAACCCTCAGGGAAAGGATTTTAAGTTATGCCCTGGGGGCATATAAGGTTTTTATAGAAGGCGTTGTCGTAGAAACTTCAAAACAGGCTCATTCGATTGGAAATTAAAGAGCTAGTGCCCTTTTTAATAGTCGAAAGTGATTGGAGTGTAAATAGCCCCCCTCCCCCCCCCCACGCCCATCATTTCTCCAAACACACCCAATCAAAATTTTCAGATAGCCATTTTGTTCAGCGTAGTTGATTTCCAGGTAGACAATATATTTTTGAGGAGGACACTCCCCCACAACCCTCAGGGTAAGGGTTTTAAGTTATGCCCTGGGGGCATATAAGGTTTTTATAGAAGGCGTTGTCGTAGAAACTTCAAAACAGGATCATTCAATTGGAAATTAAAGGGCTAGTGCCCTTTTTAATAGTCGAAAATGATTGGAGGGCAACTAGCCCCCCCCCACGTTCATCATTCCCCCAAACACATCCAATCAAAATTTTGAGATAGCCATTTTGTTCAGCGTAGTTGATTTCCAGATAGAAAATATATTTTTGAGGAGGATACTCCCCCACAACCCTCAAGGCAAGGGTTTTAAGTATGCCCTAGGGGCATATAATGTTTTTATAGAAGGCGTTGTCGTAGAAACTTCAAAACATGCTCATTCGATTGGAAATTAAAGGGCTAGTGCCCTTTTTAATAGTCGAAAGTAATTGGAGTGTAACTAGCCCCCTTCCCCCCTGCCCATCATTTCCCCAAACACATCCAATCAAAATTTTCAGATAGCTATTTTGTTCTGCGTAGTTGATTTCCAGATAGAAAATATATTTTTGAGGAGGACACTCCCCCACAACCCTCAGGGCAAGGGTTTTAATTATGCCCTGGGGGCATATAAAGTTTTTATAGAAGGCTTTGTCGTAGAAACTTCAAAACAGGCTCATTCGATTGGAAATAAAAGGGCTAGTGCCCTTTTTAATAGTCAAAAGTGATTGGAGTGCAACTAGCCCCCCCCCCCCACGCCCATCATTTCCCCAAACACATCCAATCAAAATTTTGAGATAGCCATTTTGTTCAGCGTAGTTGATTTCCAGATAGAAAATATGTTTTTGAGGAGGACACTCCCCCAGAACCTTCAGGGCAAGGGTTTTAAGATATGCCCTTGGGGCATATAAGGTTTTTATAGAAGGCGTTGTCGTTGAAACTTCAAAAAAGGCTCATTCGATTGGAAATTCAAAGGGATAGTGCCCTTTTTAATAGTCAAAAGCGATTGGAGGGCAACTAGCCCTCCCTACGCCCATCATTCCCCAAAACACATCCAATAAAAATTTTTATAGCCATTTGTGTTCAGCGCAGTTGATTTACAGATCATAAATGTGTTTTGAGGAGAACACTCCCCACAACCCTCAGGGCAAGGGTTTTAAGTTATGTCCTTGGGGCATATAAGGTTTTTATAGAAGGCGTTGTCGTTGAAACTTCAAAAAAGGCTCATTCGATTGGAAATTCAAAGGGATAGTGCCCTTTTTAATAGTCGAAAGTGATTGGAGGGCAACTAGCCCCTCCCCCCCACGCCTATCATTTCCCCAAACACATCCAATCAAACTTTTGAGATAGCCATTTTGTTCAGTGTAATTGATTTCCAGATAGAAAATATTTTTTTGAGGAGGACACTCCCCCACAACCCTCAGGGCAAGAGTTTTAAGTTATGCCCTGGGGGCATATATAAGGTTTTTTATCAATGAGGTAATCGTATAGACTTTGAAAAAAGCCTCATTCGATTTAAGTTGAAAGTTCTATATCCGTTTTTTAAAGTCAAGAATAATCGGACAGTAAGCCCCCCCCCCATGCCATAAAAACTTGAAACTGGTTATAATAAAAAACGAACAAAAATTAATTAAAAAAAACTTTCCGAAAAATAAGTTTTTAAAAGAAAAGTAAAGGCCATTTTAAACTTAAGCTCAGGAGCTACAAATACCTGTTAAAATTCAAACTCAAAACGACTAGAAATAACTATTAAAGAATAAATGAAACCCAAAACGAACAGAGATTAAATAAACAATCGTAGCAAAAAACATACAACAAGTAATAATATAAATGAATAAATAGATCTTAAAGATCTTAGATCTTAATGCTTGGATTGAATATGAAAATCAAGCTTAAAACGAAAGCAAATATTTTGCTATTAAAGTATAAATGAAACTTAAAACGAAAAGAAATTAAATAACAATCAATGCGAACAAATATACAATATATATTGATGTAAATGAATAAAGAAATCTTAAAACAAGTGAAACTTAAATTGAATATGCAAATCAAGTTTGAATCGAATAAAAATAACTATAAACAAGAGTTTGGGTATCGTCTCACTGTAGAAGCCTAAAACCTACTGCATTATTGGCGCTTTACTGAAAACGAATTATATTACAAATGTTTTCTTTTGTACTTAATACCGAAAATAAATATTACAATTACAGTAAAACTTTGAACTGATGAGCTTTTAGCAATTAATATCATGATGCATCAAATATTCAGTTTAATCTATTAGTTCTTTTCAAGATTGGTCAAGATTAATATAGTTTCACTACAAGAAAAATTTGGATACTGCCCCCTTCTTTAAGTGTAAAAACCTAAAGCCTTCTGCGTCATTGGTGCTTCACTCAAAACGAATTACTCGTATATTACAAATTTATTATTTTCCAGTTCTTACAGCATTGAAAATGAAAATAAAAATTACAGTGAAAAAAAACCTTGAACTGATGGATCTGTCAACAATTAATATCATTATATATCTAATATTCAATTTGATTTTGTTTATAGTTTCCAAGACTGTTCAAGACTCATATAGTTTTGCCATTTTTTTTAACTCTGCCATTTTTTGTAACTAATTGTGTTAGTTTGTTATGAAAACATTCTATGGCTTCTAGGCATTTCTATTTGAGCGGAAAACTGCACCTCAAACTTTGAGGAACATGCATTTCTTGCATGAAACACCAAAATATAATAAAATGTCAAGTTTCGGAGCGTTCCACAACTAGCAAGCAAGTGCCATTGGTATTTTTGAATCCGCATGGTCAATTTAGTTGGTGGAGGCTTAGGCTAATTCTCGTAGCAGCCCCATTCTGTCGTGGTATGGTTCACTTTTCCAACACCTAGCGTCCGGACTATCATATAATCTACCATGCGTACAATTACCCCAAATCAGTATCAATAAATAAATGAAACCCAAAACGAACAAAAATTAAAATAAATATTAGAGTCAACCTCGAAACGAGCATAAATTAATGTGAGTAGGGTTCAAATCCCCAATGCTTTCTAAAAGCCAGAATATAATTTTTACTTTACTGAAAAAAAATTCAAATGAGTTTACTGAAAAAAATGTGCATTGTCAATTTAATATACATATGCTGATATTTATTCCCTAAAATCTGAATTAATTTTTGATTTCTTAAAGTTACAAAAGTGAACATATTTCAAAGAACCGTTTTCAGTAAAGCGCCAATGACGCAGTAGGTTTTAGGCTACTGCAGTGAGACGATACCCAACTCTTGTTGGTAGTTATTTTTATTTGATTCAAACTTTATTTGCATATTGAATTTAAGTTTCACTCGTTTTAAGATTTATTTATTCATTTACATTAATATATATTGTATTTTTGTTCGCATTGATTGTTATTTAATTTCTGTTCGTTTTAAGTTTCATTTATACTTTAATAGCAAAATATTTGTTTTCGTTTTAAGCTTGATTTTCATATTCAATCTAAGCATTAATCGCTTTAAGATCTATTTATTCATTTATATTATTACTTGTTGTATGTTTTTTGCTATGATTGTTTATTTAGTTTCTGTTCGTTTTGGGTTTCATTTATTATTTAATAATAATTTCTGGTCGTTTTGAGTTTGAATTTTAACAGGTATTTGTATCTGCTGAGCTTAAGTTTAAAATGGCCTTTACTTTTCTTTGAAAAACTTATTTTTCGGAAAGTTTTTTTTTAATTAATCAATATAAAACGAACAGAATTTAAATAAAAAACTTTTTCCACAAAATAAGTTTTTCAAAGAAATGTAAAGAACTCTGTTAAACAAAAAAATGAGCAAAAATAAAATCAAATAATCTACCAAGCGTGAAACTACCACAAATCAGCATCAATAAATAAATGAAACCCAAAACGAAGAGAAATTACAATAAATAACCGAGTCAAACTAAAAAAGAGCAGAAATTAACATAAGTTGGGCTCAAAACCCCTATGCCTTCCCAAGGCCAGAACAAAATTTGCACTTTACTGAAAAAAATACATATGAATATGCATTGCCAGTTTAATATACATATACTGATATTTAGTAATCAAAATGTTAATATTATTTGATTTATTAAAGTTATAAATGTAAAAACATTTATATTTAAAAACAAACCTTAAATTTTTATCGGGTGGGTTTATCTATCTGATATACCCAAAGGCGTGGAGGGCAGGAGGGGCTAGTTGCACTCCGGTCTTTTTTTACTCTGAGAAAATGAACTAGAACTTTTAATTTCCATTCTAATGAGCCCTCTCTGAAATTTATATGATCATCCATTTCATAAGAACCATATACGGCCCCAGGGCATAGCTTACAATGCCTGCCCCCGGGCCTTGGGTGGTTGTGTCGAAATTAAAGGTTTTTTTATCTGACCTTTGAACTATTTTTAACAAAATGGCTATCTCAAAATTTTATCGGATGCATTTTGGGAAAAAAGGGTGTGGGGAGTATAGTTGCCCTCTGATCTCTTTTGACTCTTAAAAACTGAACTAGAACTTTCGATTTCCAATCAGATGAGCCCTCTATGAAGTTTATACGAGCATCCCTTCCACAACAGCTGTATATACCCCCCCCCCTCCCAGGCATAACGTAAGTAGAGAGGGAGGTGCTACTCCCACGGGGCACCCCTGCTGCCACCTACAACTTTTTTATATAGTTTAATGGGGACAGTGTCAATGACCTCTTTCTCCAGGTGTGTTTTTGGCACGCTCGAGGCGAATGTTATGATCTAGGAAAGAGTATTTGTTGTTGTTGTTTTTGGCCAAGTGCCCGCTAGGGAAGAATGTTATGATCCAGAAATAGTATTTGTCGTTGTTGTTGTTTTGGACTTCCCCTTTCTTGACAGATCAATCAACTAATGACATCATCTGTCAGACTTTAAAACTTTTCGCCTAGAAACATTTCTCCAGGAATAGATCCAATTCATTAATGTCTTTGCCTCGGAAACAGTTCTACTGGTCGAACTCCAAAAGATATTAAAAACCAAACGCCATGGAAACAGTTCTCCAAGAAACATCTTAGCGATGAATTGTTTTAGCGTGGGAATCAGGTTTCTTAGTAATTTGAAATGTCTCAGCGCAGAGATGCCAAAAACAAAAGGAACACGATGAAATTACGTTTAGGGATTATTTGGGCGAAACCGTTTTAGACAGGTTATGGAATTACTTCGGCGAAACAGTTAGAGAAATTTTAAAAGATGGTTTAAAAGATAATTTTAGAAGAGGATTTGAGGGTGAAACTCTGTGGTCGTTATAATACGCAAGTTCCATTTGAACAGTGTTGTGAGGTCCCCTACCACAACCCCAAAGGGTTCCGATCCCCCCACCCCAACCCCGAAGGACGCCACCGGTCCTCAAAGGTTCTCCGGATTCCCAAATGGCCCCCGGCGCCCCAAAGGCCCCTCCGGACCCTCAAAGGCCCTCCCCGGGCCCCGTCTTTCCTTGATGTGCGTTGTCTGAAACCTATGATTTGGGGATGTATGAGTTGCTATTTTTGACTTTTCTGAGTTGGATTTCTTAGTCTTTCATAGGTATGTGTTGTCTGAAACCTATGATTTGGGATGGATGGTTTGCTATTTTTGACTTTTCTGCGCTGGATTTCTTACCCTTTCATAGGTGTGTGTTGTCAGAAAATTATGATTTGGGATGTGTAGTTTGCTAGTTGGACTTTTCAGAGCTAGGATTCTTAGTCTCTCATAGGCGTTTGTTGTCTGAAACCTATAGTTTGGGATGAATAGTTTGCTATTTCAGGCTTTTATGAGCTAGGTTTCCTAGTATTTCGTAGGTGTGTGTTGTCTGAAACTTATGATTTGGGATATGTAAGTTACTATTTCGGGCTTCTCTGAGCTAGATTTCTTAGTCTTTCGTTGGTGTGTGTTGTCTGAAACCTATGATTTGGGATGGGTGGATTACTATTTATGACTTTTCTGAGTTGGATTTCTTAGCCATTCATAGGTGTGTGTTGTCTGAAACTTATGATTTGGAATGGTTAATTTGCTATTTCCAGCTTTTATTAGCTAGGTTTCTTAGCCTTTCATAGGTGTGTGTTGTCAGAAAATTATGATTTGGGATGTGTAGTTTGCTATTTGGACTTTTCAGAGCTAGGATTTTTAATCCCTCATAGGTGTTTGTTGTCTGAAACCTATAGTTTGGGATGAGTAGTTTGCTATTTTTGACTTTTCTGAGCTGGATTTCTTACCCTTTCATAGGTGTGTGTTGTCAGAAAATTATGATTTGGGATGTGTAGTTTGCTAGTTGGACTTTTCAGAGCTAGGATTTTTAGTCTCTCATAGGCGTTTGTTGTCTGAAACCTATAGTTTGGGATGAATAGTTTGCTATTTCAGGCTTTTATGAGCTAGGTTTCCTAGTATTTCATAGGCGAATGTTGTCTGAAACTTATGATTTGGGATATGTAAATTACTATTTCGGGCTTTTCTGAGCTAGATTTCTTAGTCTTTGGTTGGTGTGTGTTGTCTGAAACCTATGATTTGGGATGGGTGGATTGCTATTTTTGGCTTTTCTGAGTTGGATTTCTTAGCCATTCATAGGTGTGTGTTGTCTGAAACTTATGATTTGGGATGGTTAATTTGCTATTTCCGGCTTTTATTAGCTAGGTTTCTTAGCCTTTCATAGGTGTGTCTTGTCAGAAAATTATGATTTGGGATGTGTAGTTTGCTTTTTGGACTTTTCAGAGCTAGGATTCTTAGTCCCTCATAGGTGCTTGTTGTCTGAAACCTATAGTTTGGGATGAGTAGTTTGCTATTTCAGGCTTTTCTGAGCTAAGGTTTCTTAGTATTTCATAGGTGTGTGTTGTCTGAAACTTATGATTTGAGGTGTGTAATTTGCTATTTTCGACTTTTCATAACCAGATTTCTTAGTCTTTCGTAGGTGTGTGATGACTGAAACCTATGATTTGGGATGTGTGGGTTGCTATTTTTTGACTTTTCTGAGTTCTAGTTTAGTTTAGTTTTAGTTAAGAATTTAGAGTTTTTAGCTTAGAGTCTTAGCTTAGAGCTTAACTTAGAGTTTTAGTTTAGTTTAGTTTTAGTTAAGAGTTTAGAGTTTTTTAGCTTAGAGTCTTAGCTTAGAGTTTTTGTTGAAGTTCTAGTTTAGTCTAGTTTTAATTAAGAGTTTAGAGTTTTAGCTTAGAGTCATAGCTTAGAGTTTTTGTTAAAGTTGAAGTTTAGTTTAGTAATAGTTAAGAGTTTGGAGTTTTACCTTAGAGACTTAACTTAGAGTTTTAGTTTAGTTTAGTTTTAGTTAAGAGTTTAGAGTTTTTTAGCTTAGAGTCTTAGCTTAGAGTTTTTGTTAGAGTTCTAGTTTAGTTTAGTTTTAATTAAGAGTTTAGAGTTTTTAGCTTAGAGTCTTAGCTTAGAGTTTTAGTTAGAGTTCTAGTTTAGTTTACTTTTAGTTAAGAGTTTAGAGTTTTAAGCTTAGAGTCTTAGCATAGAGTTTTTGTTGAAGCTCTAGTTTAGTTTAGTTTTAGTTAAAAGTTTAGAGTTTTTTAGCTTAGAGTTTTTGTTAGAGTTCTAGTTTAGTTTAGTTTTAGTTAAGAGTTTAGAGTTTTTAGCTTAGAGTCTTAGCTTAGAGTTTTATTCAGAGTTTTAGTTTAGTTTAGTTTTAGTTAAGAGTTTAGAGTCTTAGCTTAGAGTTTTTGTTAGAGTTCTAGTTTAGTTTAGTTTTAGTTAAGAGTTTGGTGTTTTACCTTAGAGTCTTAGCTTAGAGTTTTAGTTAGAGTTCTAGTTTAGTTTAATTTTAGTTAAGAAATTGACGTTTTATCTTGGAGTTTTTGTTAGGGTTCTAGTTTATTTTAGTTTTAATTAATAGTTTAGAGTTTTAGCTTAGAGTCGTAGCTTAGAGTTTTGGTTAGAGTTGAAGTTTAGTTTAGTAATAATTAAGAGTTTAGAGTCTTAGCTTAGAGTCTTAGCTTAGAGTTTTTGTTAGAGTTCTAGTTTAGTTTAGATAAAGTTAAGAGTTTGGAGTTTTACCTTAGAGACTTAGCTTAGAGTTTTAGCTAGAGTTTTAGTTTAGTTTTAGTTAAGAGTTTAGAGTTTTTAGCATAGAGTTTTAGCTTAGAGTTTTAGTTAGAGTTCTAGTTTAGTTTAGTTTTAGTTAAGAGTTTAGAGTTTTAGCTTAGAGTCTTAGCTTATTGTTTTTGTTGAAGTTCTAGTTTAGTTTGGTTTTAGTTAAGAGTTTAGAGTTTTAGCTTAGAGTCTTGGCTTAGATTTTTTGTTAAAGTTGAAGTTTAGTTTAGTAATAGTTAAGAGTTTAGAGTTTTAGCATAGAGTCTTAGCTTAGAGTTTTTGTTAGAGTTCTAGTTTAGTTTAGATATAGTTAAGAGTTTGGAGTTTTACCTTAGAGACTTAGCTTAGAGTTTTAGTTTAGTTTTAGTTAAGAGTTTAGAGTTTTTTAGCTTAGAGTCTTAGCTTAGAGTTTTTGTTAGAGTTCTAGTTTAGTTTAGTTTTAATTAAGAGTTTAGAGTTTTTAGCTTAGAGTCTTAGCTTAGAGTTTTAGTTAGAGCTCTAGTTTAGTTTAGTTTTAGTTAAGAGTTTAGAGTTTTAACATAGAGCCTTAGCTTAGAGTTTTAGTTAGAGTTGAAGTTTAGTTTAGTTACAGTTAAGAATTTAGAGTTTTAGCTTAGAATCATAGCTTAGAGTTTTACTTAAAGTTGTAGTTTAGTTAAGTTTTAAATAAGAGTTTCAAGTTTTAGCTTAGAGTCTTACCTTAGAGTTTCGTTAGAGTTCTAGTTTAGTTTAGTTTTAGTTAAGAGTTTAGAGTTTTACCTTAAAGTCTTAGTTAGAGTTTTAGTTAGAGTTCTAGTTTAGTTTAGTTATAGTTAAGAATTTAGAGTTTTAGCTTAGAGTCATAGCTTAGAGTTTTGGTTAAAATTATAGTTTAGTAAAGTTATAGTAAAGAGTTTAGAGTTTTACCTTAGAGTCATAGCTTAGAGTTTTAGTTAAAGTTCTGATTCAGTTTAGTTTTAGTTAAGAGTTTAGAGTTTTAGCTTAGAGTCTTAGCTTATAGTTTGTGTTAGAGTTCTAGTTTAGTTTAGTTTTAGTTAAGAGTCTCGAGTTTTTAGCTTAGAGTCCTAGCTTAGAGTTTCTGTTAGTGTTCTAGTTTAGTTTACTTCTAGTTAAGAGTTTCGAGTTTTAGCTTAGAGTCTTAGCTTTTAGTTTGTCTTAGAGTTCTAGTTTAGTTTAGTAATAGTTAGGAGTTTAGGGTTTTACCTTAGACTTAGAGTTTTAATTAGAGTTCTAGTTTAGTTTAGTTTTAGTTAAGAGTTTAGAGTTTTAGTTTAGAGTTTTAGTTTAGTTTTAGTTAAGAGTTTAGAGTTTTAGCTTAGAGTCTTAGCTTAGAGTTTTTGTTAGAGTTCTAGTTTAGTTTAGTTACAGTTAAGAGTTTGGAGTTTTACCTTAGAGACTTAGCTTAGAGTTTTAGTTTAGTTTAGTTTTACTTAAGAGTTTAGAGTTTTAGCTTAGAGTCTCAGCTCAGAGTTTTTGTTAGAGTTTTAGTTTAGTTTTAGTTAAGAGTTTAGTGTTTTTAGCTTAGAGTCTTAGTTTAGAGTTTTTGTTAAAGTTCTAGTTTAGTTTAGTTTTAGTTTAGAGTTTTAGCTTACACTTAGAGTTTTAATTAGAGTTCTAGTTTAGTTTAGTTTTAGTTAAGAGTTTAGAGTTTTACCTTAGAGTCTTAGCTTAGAGTTTTTGTTAGAGTTCTAGTTTAGTTTAATTTTAGTTAAGAGTTTGATGTTTTACCTTTGAGTTTCAGTTAGAGTTCTAGTTTATTTTACTTTTAGTTAAGAGTTTGGTGTTTTACCATAGAGTCTTAGCTTAGAGTTTTAGTTAGAGTTCTAGTTTAGTTTAGTTTTAGTTAAGAGTTTAGAAATTTAGCTTAGAGTCTTAGCCTAGAGTTTTTGTTAGAGTTCTAGTTTATTTTAGTTTTAGTTAAGAGTTTAGAGTTTTTAGCTTAGAGTCTTAGCTTAGAGTTTTTGTTGAAGTTCTAGTTTAGTTTAGTTTTAGTTAATAGTTTAGAGTTTTAGCTTAGAGTCTTAGCTTAGAGTTTTTGTTAGAGTTGAACTTTAGTTTAGTAATAGTTAAGATTTTAGAGTTTTAGCTTAGAGTCCTAGCTTAGATTTTTTGTTAGAGTTCTAGTTTAGTTTAGATATAGTTAAGTGTTTGGAGTTTTACCCTCGAGACTTAGCTTAGAGTTTTAGTTTAGTTCAGTTTTAGTTAAGGGTTTAAAGTTTTTTAGCTTAGAGTTTTAGCTTAGAGTTTTTGTTAGAGTTCTAGTTTAGTTTAGTTTTAGTTAAGAGTTTGGTGTTTTACCTTAGAGTCATAGCTTAGAGTTTTAGTTTAGTTTAGTTTTAGTTAAGAGTTTAGAGTTTTTTAGCTTAGAGTCTCAGCTTAGAGTCTTAGCTTAGAGTTTTTTGTTAGAGTTCTAGTTTAGTTAAGTTTTAGTTAAAAGTTTAGAGTTTTTAGCTTAGAGTCTTAGCTTAGAGTTTTTGTTGAAGTTCTAGTTTAGTTTAGTTTTAGTTAAGAGTTTAGAAATTTAGCTTAGAGTCTTAGCCTAGAGTTTTTGTTAGAGTTCTAGTTTATTTTAGTTATAGTTAAGAATTTAGAGTTTTTAGCTTAGAGTCGTAGTTTAGAGTTTTTGTTAGAGTTTTAGTTTAGTTTAGTTAAGAGTTTAGAGTTTTATCATAGAGTCATAGCTTAGAGTTTTTGTTGAAGTTGAAGTTTAGTTTAGTCATAGTTAAGAATTTAGAGTTTTTAGCTTAGAGTCTTAGCTTAGAGTTTTAATTAGAGTTCTAGTTTAGTATAGGTTTAGTTAAGAGTTTAGAGTTTTATCTTAGACTCTTAGCTTAGAGTTTTTGTTGAAGTTCTAATTTAGTTTAGTTAAGAGTTTAGAGTTCTACTATAGAGTCTTAGCTTACAGTTTTACTTAGAGTTGAAGTTTAGTTTAGTTATAGTTAAGGGTTTAGAGTTTTAGCTTGGAGTCTTAGCTTAGAGTTTTAGATAGAGTTCTAGCTTGGTTTAGTTTTAGTTAAGAGTTTAGAGTTTTACCTTAAAGTCATAGCTTAGAGTTTAGAGTTCTAGTTTAATTTTAGTTAAGAGTTTTACCTTAAAGTCTTAGATTAGAGTTTTAGTTAGTGTTGAAGTTTCGTGTAGTCTAGTTATAGTTAAGAGTTTATAGTTTTAGCTTAGAGTCTTAGCTTAGAGTTTTAGTTAGAGTTATTGTTTAGTTTAGTTTTAATTAAGAGTTTAGAGTTTTTAGCTTAGAAACTTAGCTTAGAGTTTTATTTTAGTTTAGTTTTACTTAAGAGTTTAGAGTTTTAGCTTAGAGTCTCAGCTCAGAGTTTTTGTTAGAGTTTTAGTTTAGTTTTAGTTAAGAGTTTAGTGTTTTTAGCTTAGAATCATAGTTTAGAGTTTTGTTAAAGTTCTAGTATAGTTTAGTTTTAGTTTAGAGTTTTAGCTTACACTTAGAGTTTTAATTAGAGTTCTAGTTTAGTTTAGTTTTAGTTAAGAGTTTAGAGTTATCATGAGCGCTCATGATAAGCTAACCTAATCTAACCTAACTTAAACGTGGAGAAACCTAACCTCTAACCTAACCTAATCTAACCTATGGTTATGGTATTTCTATGCAATTTTGTGGAATTTTATGGTTATGCTAGTTTAGACTAAACTTCAACTCTAACTAAATCTCTAAGCTAAGATTCTAGGCTAAACCTCTAAGCTATAACTCTTAACTAAAACTAAACTAAACAATAACTCTAACTAAAACTCTAAGCTAAGACTCTAAGCTAAAACTATAAACTCTTAACTATAACTAGACTATACGAAACTTCAACCCTAACTAAACCTCTAATCTAAGACTTTAAGGTAAAACTCTTAACTAAAACTAAACTAGAACTCTATACTCTAAGCTATGACTTTAAGGTAAAACCCTATACTCTTAACTAAAACTAAACCAAGCTAGAACTCTATCTAAAACTCTAAGCTAAGACTCCAAGCTAAAACTCTAAACCCTTAACTATACTAAACTTCAACTCTAAGTCTTAACTAAACTAAACTTCAACTCTAAGTAAAACTGTAAGCTAAGACTCTATAGTAGAACTCTAAACTCTTAATTAAACTAAATTAGAACTTCAACAAAAACTCTAAGCTAAGACTCTAAGATAAAACTCTAAACTCTTAACTAAACCTATACTAAACTAGAACTCTAATTAAAACTCTAAGCTAAGACTCTAAGCTAAAAACTCTAAATTCTTAACTATGACTAAACTAAACTTCAACTTCAACAAAAACTCTAAGCTATGACTCTATGATAAAACTCTAAACTCTTAACTAAAATAAACTAGAACTCTAACAAAAACTCTAGGCTAAGACTCTAAGCTAAATTTCTAAACTCTTAACTAAAAGTAAACTAAACTAAAACTCTAACAAAAACTCTAAGCTAAGACTCTAAGCTAAAACTAAAAACTCCTAACTAAAACTAAACTAGACTAGAGCTTCAACAAAAACTCTAAGCTAAGACTCTAAGCTAAAAACTCTAAACTTTTAACTAAAACTTAACTAAACTAGAACTCTAACAAAAAACTCTAAGCTAAGACTCTAAGCTGAGACTCTAAGCTAAAAAACTCTAAACTCTTAACTAAAACTAAACTAAACTAAAACTCTAAGCTATGACTCTAAGGTAAAACACCAAACTCTTAACTAAAACTAAACTAAACTAGAACTCTAGCAAAAACTCTAAGCTAAAACTCTAAGCTAAAAAACTCTAAACTCTTAACTAAAACTAAACTAAACTAAAACTCTAAGCTAAGTCTCGAGGGTAAAACTCCAAACACTTAACTATATCTAAACTAAACTAGAACTCTAACAAAAACTCTAAGCTAGGACTCTAAGCTAAAACTCTAAAATCTTAACTATTACTAAACTAAAGTTCAACTCAAACAAAAACTCTAAGCTAAGACTCTAAGCTAAAACTCTAAACTATTAACTAAAACTAAACTAAACTAGAACTTCAACAAAAACTCTAAGCTAAGACTCTAAGCTAAAAACTCTAAACTCTTAACTAAAACTAAAATAAACTAGAACTCTAACAAAAACTCTAGGCTAAGACTCTAAGCTAAATTTCTAAACTCTTAACTAAAACTAAACTAAACTAGAACTCTAACTAAAACTCTAAGCTAAGACTCTATGGTAAAACACCAAACTCTTAACTAAAAGTAAAATAAACTAGAACTCTAACTGAAACTCAAAGGTAAAACATCAAACTCTTAACTAAAATTAAACTAAACTAGAACTCTAACAAAAACTCTAAGCTAAGACTCTAAGGTAAAACTCTAAACTCTTAACTAAAACTAAACTAAACTAGAACTCTAATTAAAACTCTAAGTGTAAGCTATAACTCTAAACTAAAACTAAACTAAACTAGAACTTTAACAAAAACTCTAAACTAAGACTCTAAGCTAAAAACACTAAACTCTTAACTAAAACTAAACTAAAACTCTAACAAAAACTCTGAGCTGAGACTCTAAGCTAAAACTCTAAACTCTTAAGTAAAACTAAACTAAACTAAAACTCTAAGCTAAGTCTCTAAGGTAAAACTCCAAACTCTTAGCTGTAACTAAACTAAACTAGAACTCTAACAAAAACTCTAAGCTAAGACTCTGAGCTAAGACTCTAAACTCTTAACTAAAACTAAACTAAAACTCTAAACTAAAACTCTAAACTCTTAACTAAAACTAAACTAAACTAGAACTCTAATTAAAATTCTAAGTCTAAGGTAAAACCCTAAACTCCTAACTATTACTAAACTAAACTAGAACTCTAAGACAAACTATAAGCTAAGATTCTAAGCTAAAGCTCGAAACTCTTAACTAGAAGTAAACTAAACTAGAACACTAACAGAAACTCTAAGCTAAGACTCTAAGCTAAAAACTCGAGACTCTTAACTATAACTAAACTAAACTAGAACTCTAACACAAACTATAAGCTAAGACTCTAAGCTAAAACTCTAAACTCTTAACTAAAACTAAACTGAATCAGAAATCTAACTAAAACTCTAAGCTATGACTCTAAGGTAAAACTCTAAACTCTTTACTATAACTTTACTAAACTATAACTTTAACCAAAACTCTAAGCTATGACTCTAAGCTAAAACTCTAAATTCTTAACTATAACTAAACTAAACTAGAACTCTAACTAAAACTCTAACTAAGACTTTAAGGTAAAACTCTAAACTCTTAACTAAAACTAAACTAAACTAAAACTCTAACGGAACTCTAAGGTAAGACTCTAAGCTAAAACTCGAAACTCTTATTTAAAACTTAACTAAACTACAACTTAAAGTAAAACTCTAAGCTATGATTCTAAGCTAAAACTCTAAATTCTTAACTGTAACTAAACTAAACTTCAACTCTAACTAAAACTCTAAGCTAAGGCTCTATGTTAAACCTCTAAACTCTTAACTAAAATTAAACTAAACTAGAGCTCTAACTAAAACTCTAAGCTAAGACTCTAAGCTAAAAACTCTAAACTCTTAATTAAAACTAAACTAAACTAGAACTCTAACAAAAACTCTAAGCTAAGACTCTAAGCTAAAAAACTCTAAACTCTTAACTAAAACTAAACTAAAACTCTAAGCTAAGTCTCTAAGGTAAAACTCCAAACTCTTAACTATATCTAAACTAAACTAGAACTCTAACAAAAACTCTAAGCTAAGACTCTATGCTAAAACTCTAAACTCTTAACTATTACTAAACTAAACTTCAACTTTAACAAAAACTCTAAGCCAAGACTCTAAGCTAAAAATCTAAACTCTTAACTAAAACCAAACTAAACTAGAACTTCAACAAAAACAATAAGCTAAGACTCTAAGCTAAAACTCTAAACTCTTAACTAAAACTAAACTAAACTAGAACTCTAACTAAAACTCTAAGCTAAAACTCTATGCTAAAAACTCTAAACTCTTAACTAAAACTAAACTAAACTAAAACTCTAGCTAAAACTCTAAGCTAAGTCTCTAAGGTAAAACTCCAAACTCTTAACTTTATCTAAACTAAACTAGAACTCTAACAAAACTCTAAGCTAAGACTCTAAGCTAAAACTCTAAACTCTTAATTATTACTAAACTAAACTTCAACTCTTACAAAAACTCTAAGCTACGACTCTAAGCTAAAACTCTAAACTATTAATTAAAACTAAAATAAACTAGAACCCTAACAAAAACTCAAAGATAAAACGTCAATCTCTTAACTAAAATTAAACTAAACTAGAACTCTAACTAAAACTCTAAGCTAAGACTCTAAGGTAAAACACCAAACTCTTAACTAAAACTAAACTAAACTAGAACTCTAATAAAAACTCTAAGCTAAGACTCTAAACTCTTAACTAAAACTAAACTAAACTAAAACTCTGAATAAAACTCTAAGCTAAGACTCTAAGCTAAAAACTCAAAACTCTTAACTAAAACTAAACTAAACTAAAACTCTAAGCTAAAAAACTCTAAACTTTTAACTAAAACTAAACTAAACTAGAGCTTCAACAAAAACTCTATGCTAAGACTCTAAGCTAAAAACTCTAAACTCTTAACTAAAACTAAACTAAACTAGAACTCTAACTAAAATTCTAAGCTAAGACTCTAAGCTAAAAACTCTAAACTCTTAATTAAAACTAAACTAAACTAGAACTCTAACAAAAACTCTAATCTAAGACTCTAAGCTAAAAAACTCTAAACTCTTAACTAAAACTAAACTAAACTAAAACTCTAAGTTAAGTCTCTAAGGTGAAACTCCAAACTCTTAACTATTACTAAACTAAACTTCAACTTTAACAAAAACTCTAAGCTATGACTCTAAGCTAAAACTCTAAACTCTTAATTAAGACTAGACTAAACTAGAACTTCAACAAAAACTCTAAGCTAAGACTCTAAGCTAAAAACTCTAAACTCTTAACTAAAACTAAACTAAACTAGAACTCTAACAAAAACTCTAATCTAAGACTCTAAGCTAAAAACTCTAAATTCTTAACTAAAACTAAACTAAAATAGAACTCAGAAAAGTCAAAAAATAGCAACTCACACATCCCAAATCATAGGTTTCAGTCATCACACACCTACGAAACACTAAGAAATCTGGTTATGAAAAGTCGGAAATAGCAAATTACACACCTCAAATCATAAGTTTCAGACAACACACACCTATGAAATACTAAGAAACCTTAGCTCAGAAAAGCCTGAAATAGCAAACTACTCATCCCAAACTATAGGTTTCAGACAACAAGCACCTATGAGGGACTAAGAATCCTAGCTCTGAAAAGTCCAAAAAGCAAACTACACATCCCAAATCATAATTTTCTGACAAGACACACCTATGAAAGGCTAAGAAACCTAGCTAATAAAAGCCGGAAATAGCAAATTAACCATCCCAAATCATAAGTTTCAGACAACACACACCTATGAATGGCTAAGAAATCCAACTCAGAAAAGCCAAAAATAGCAATCCACCCATCCCAAATCATAGGTTTCAGACAACACACACCAACGAAAGACTAAGAAATCTAGCTCAGAAAAGCCCGAAATAGTAATTTACATATCCCAAATCATAAGTTTCAGACAACATTCGCCTATGAAATACTAGGAAACCTAGCTCATAAAAGCCTGAAATAGCAAACTATTCATCCCAAACTATAGGTTTCAGACAGCAAACGCCTATGAGAGACTAAGAATCCTAGCTCTGAAAAGTCCAACTTGCAAACTACACATCCCAAATCATAATTTTCTGACAACACTCACCTATGAAAGGGTAAGAAATCCAGCACAGAAAAGTCAAAAATAGCAAACCACTCATCCCAAATCATAGGTTTCAGACAACACATACCAATGAAAGACTATGAAATCCAACTCAGAAAATTCAAAAAATAGCAACCCACACACCCCAAATCATAGGTTTCAGACAACACACACCAACGAAAGACTAAGAAATCTAGCTCAGAAAAGCCCGAAATAGTAATTTACATATCCCAAATCATAAGTTTCAGACAACACACACCTACGAAATACTAGGAAACCTAGCTCATAAAAGCCTGAAATAGCAAACTATTCATCCCAAACTATAGGTTTCAGACAACAAACGCCTATGTGAGACTAAAAATCCTAGCTCTGAAAAGTCCAACTAGCAAACTACACATCCCAAATCATAATTTTCTGACAACACACACCTATGAAAGGGTAAGAAATCCAGCTCAGAAAAGTCAAAAATAGCAAACTACTCATCCCAAACTATAGGTTTCAGACAACAAACACCTATGAGGGATTAAAAATCCTAGCTCTGAAAAGTCCAAATAGCAAACTACACATCCCAAATCATAATTTTCTGACAACACACACCTATGAAAGGCTAAGAAACCTAGCTAATAAAAGCTGGAAATAGCAAATTAACCATTCCAAATCATAAGTTTCAGACAACACACACCTATGAATGGCTAAGAAATCCAACTCAGAAAAGTCATAAATAGCAATCCACCCATCCCAAATCATAGGTTTCAGACAACAAACACCAACGAAAGACTATGAAATCTAGCTCAGAAAATCCCGAAATAGTAACTTACATATCCCAAATCATAAGTTTCAGACAACACACACCTACGAAATACTAGGAAACCTAGCTCATAAAAGCCTGAAATAGCAAACTATTCATCCCAAACTATAGGTTTCAGACAACAAACGCCTATGAGAGACTAAGAATCCTAGCTCTGAAAAGTCCAACTAGCAAACTACACATCCCAAATCATAATTTTCTGACAACACACACCTATGAAAGGGTAAGAAATCCAGCTCAGAAAAGTCAAAAATAACAAACCATCCATCCCAAATCATAGGTTTCAGACAACACATACCTATGAAAGACTAAGAAATCCAACTCAGAAAAGTCAAAAATAGCAACCCATACATCCCCAAATCATAGGTTTCAGACAACGCACATCAAGGAAAGACGGGGCCCGGGGAGGGCCTTTGAGGGTCCGGAGGGGCCTTTGGGGCGCCGGGGGCCCTTTGGGAGCCCGGAGAACCTTTGAGGACCGGTGGCTTCCTTCGGGGTTGGGGTGGGGGGATCGGAACCCTTTGGGGTTGTGGTAGAGGACCTCACAACACTGTTCAAATGGAACTTGCGTATTATAACGACCACAGAGTTTCACCCTCAAATCCTCTTCTAAAATCATCTTTTAAACCATCTTTTAAAATGTCTCTAACTGTTTCGCCGAAATAATTCCATAACCTGTCTAAAACGGTTTCGCCCAAATAATCCCTAAACGTAATTTCAGCGTGTTCCTTTTGTTTTTGGCATCTCTGCGCTGAGACATTTCAAATTACTAAGAAACCTGATTCCCACGCTAAAACAATTCATCGCTAAGATGTTTCTTGGAGAACTGTTTCCATGGCGTTTGGTTATTAATATCTTTTGGAGTTCGACCAGTAGAACTGTTTCCGAGGCAAAGACATTAATGACTTGGATCTATTCCTGGAGAAATGTTTCTAGGCGAAAATTTTTAAAGTCTGACAGATGATGTCATTGGTTGATTGATCTGTCAAGAAAGGGGAAGTCCAAAACAACAACGATGACAAATACTATTTCTGGATCATAACATTCTTCCCTAGCGGGCACTTGGCCAAAAACAACAACAACAAATACTCTATCCTAGATCATAACATTCGCCTCGAGCGTGCCAAAAACACACCTGGAGAAAGAGGTCATTGACACTGTCCCCATTAAACTATGTAAAAAAGTTGTAGGTGGCAGCAGGGGTGCCCCGTGGGAGTAGCACCTCCCTCTCTACTAACGTACAATGCTTACCCCGGACCCTGAAGGATTGTGTCGACCCCGGAGTTTTTGTTATATGATCTTTGAACCATTTTGAAAGATTTGGCTCTCTCAAAGTTCTTATGGGATGGGTTTGAGGAAAATAGGATGTGGAGAGAGGGTGAGGGGCTAGTTGCCCTCTGATGTCTTTTGAATCTTAAAAAGTGAACAAGAACTTTCAATTTCCAATCAAATGAGCCCTTTCTGAAGTTTATACGAACGTCCCTTCCATAAGAACTATATATGCCCCCAGAGCATTACTTACAACGCCTGCCTCTGGGCTCTGGGTGTCGTGTCGATCCCGAAGTTTTCATTATATGATCTTTGAAATATTTTAGAAAAAATGGCTATCTCAAAGTTCTTATCGGATGAGTTTCATGAAAAAGGACATGGAGGGGGGGGGGGGGGGGCTAGTTTCTGTCAGATATCTTTTGACTCTTTGAAAGTGAACTAGAACTTTCAATTTCCAATCAAATGAGCCCTTTCTGAAGTTTATACGAGCATACCTTCCATAAGAACCATATATGCCCCCAGAGCAATACTTACAACGCCTGCCCCGGGCCCTGGGGGGTTGCGTTGACGCAGGAGTTTCTCTTATCTGATCTTTGAACTATTTTTAACGAAATGGCCATACGTTAAGGAGTTTTTTTTATATGATCTTGAACTATTTTTAGTAAAATGGCTACTTCAAATTTTTTATCAGATATATTTGGGGAAAAAGGGCTTGAGAAGGGGCTAGTTGCCATCCAATCACTTTTGACTCTTAAAATGGGCACTAAAATCTCGATTTCCAGTCGAATAAGCTCCTTTTGAAGTTTATACGACCACCCCTTCTATATGAAGTGCCTCTGGGAAAAAAAGAGTGCGGGGGGAGGCTAGCTACCCTCAGGTCACTTTTGACTCTTAAAAAGTGAATTATAACTTTCAATTTACAATCAAATGAGCTCTCTCTGAAGTTTATACAAGTATTCCTTCCAGAAAAACCATATATGCCCCCAGGGCATAACTTACAACGCCTACCCCCGGGCCCTGGGGGTAGACCCCGGCGCCTCGCCGGCGGATCGACCGAACGCCACCGACAAGAGGCCCGGTCGAACGCCGCCGAAGTGTCGTAACGCTGCCGGTGCGCCAAAGGAGCGCCGCCGCCAACAGAGGCGGCGGCGGTCGGTCGACTTTAAATTAATTTTGCGGCAATTCTTTATTGCGTCAACCGCAAAGTCGGAGCTTTTCCTTCTCGTGTGGTTTAGTATTTCGATTTTCCTGATTAGAAATCAAGCAGGGCTTGCGCTATCCCCGAATTTTCGGGTATTTCCCCGAAAATCTATGCGTCACCCCCAAAAAAATTTGGTTCCCCGAACCCCAGAAAATCACTCAATCACGGTGCCACCCCTAGCGATTTATCACCAGTGACTTTCCCTGAAAAACATTACTTTGCATACCATAATTCTTCACTACTCTCTTCTTCATTAATTTTCGTCTCTTTTGTTATTTTGCATAAAAACCAGACAGATGCAATATGCAATTGCAAATATTGCAATATACACAGTTCTTCATGTGTTGACAAAAAACAGCATCGTCTTTATGAAATGAGTTTAAATCATTTCAAATGTAGTTTCCCAATCGCTATTTCTAACATCGTTCGTAGTCAAGAATTTTATTTTCAAGTTGAATAGAATTATAGAACGAATTCACTACTATACAGCTTCAGCCTTCAGTTGGATTTTGAAATTGACAGCCGACAGATTGTTTCTACAGCTGAATTGTAAGTTTGTAGATTTTTTTTTTGCTGTTTTTAGATAAGATTTTCTTAATGTTTAATACTCAATTGTTGAACGCCTGAATGTTTAATACTCTATTGTTCGGAAGCTACCCCAAAAATAAACAAATAAACTTTCAAATGGGGATAAATCTATTTATTTAGACAGTGAAAAAACAGGTACAAAAGTCCAGATATTTCGGTCACATATACAGTACCTGTTTTTTCACTGTCTAATAAATGGATTTATCCCATTTGAAAGTTTATTTGTTCGTCCTAGAACGGCAGTGTGGTCTAAGAAAACAACCCCTAATTTAAAGGTGTTACGTCGAAAATACCCCAAAAATATGACTCATAAATAAATTGTAAATTATTGTCTATAGGGGGGATAGGGGGCTATTATTTTTAAGTGATAACACCTTATTTTTTTTATTGAAAGCAGGGATGCCAAAAGGATAATTATTTTTTTCATTTAAAGTGGAGACAGGAGAAAATGATATCAAATTCCCTGGGAAACCATTGAAATATTTTGATAGACCCAGGAACCCCCACTAAGACTTGTTCATGTTATATAAAGTTTTACTAGTAATTAAGGATTATTGAACTATAAATTTTGACGTCTCAAAGCTTTGTTTCCGCGGCGCAATTAGATCTTACTTAAGAGATACGAATTCTTATAGGCTAGCAGGGGTTAGAAACATTCTTCTAAGCTGTGGCGATGACGACTTTTGGTGCTTGTAGGAATGAAAAAGCGTGGCCTCTTCTTCTCGGACTATCTGGAGATCAGATTCCTTTGGGAGCATTTACCTTGGAGACTGGCGAACTAATTACCCATTATCGGACTAGACTCAGACATATAAGAGAAACAAACACATATAAAAAGACAATAGATTTATTGAACTTACATGCTTAGTTGTACAGCAACGGGTCACTTCAATGACAATAAAAATGGTGTCCGAGATTATTTGCGGTACTAATCGCTTCAAATCTGGATAGAGATTCAAATTAAAAAGGCACATTTGCCCCACTCCCAAACGCAGTTCTTTCGTCCTGCGCTCTAGGGACTGTCTGCCATTGGCTTACGTGGCCCAAGGACGCGCACCCTCGTCCAATAATACGTCTTAAATATTTTTGATGATTTAGGCGTTCACACGGTTCTTTGCCTTTTAAACTTCCTTGGAAATTTTATGCGTTGCATTTTCTTGCTACAATTATCTTAGCGAAATTCGAACGACTAGCGCCGTTGTCTGACTGAAGCTAGAAATGCAATTTCTCTTTTTGCTGATTAAGGACTTCTCATTTTTGCAACTAGATTTAGCTTAATTATAAGAAATCGGAATTATCTTTAGAAAGGAACTTTATTTTGGTATTTTAAATACATCGTGTTTTACTCCCGGTACATATCACCCTTCCCGTCAATTAATGACGTCCCGTCATTAGTTACTGCCCATCAGGAGTTTTAAAATTTTTCAATTATTTTCTTATTTTATTCTACATCCTTATCTAAAATTCATCTACCGGACTAAGATTATTTTTGGTTCTAGGTTAGCTACTATACTAAAGATTTTTTTTTCTATATCTAACACTGATTACTTTTACTTTTCCAATAAGGTTGGGACTATTCTACTTTTACATTAGTTCTCTTTTTTTTTTGATTTTGCTGTCTATATGACGTACTACATACTATCTACACAACGTTAAATGAATAACATAATAATATTACACCTAATTCTACTTGTGGTACATACATAAATGATTTATAACGTACAATATTTGGTTCAACATATTCACAGATGACATTAAAACACTTTCACTATTTAGATTTTTGCATTGTCAAAGCTGTTAGGAAGTAACACATGTAGCTTCACATCTATTCATCACCTTTCGTGTCCTTAGTGTACTACACCCTTCTGTTGTAAATTACTGTCCTTCACTCCTTTTGTCGTGGCAAAATTTTCGAAGCACGTACGTTATGGTTTCTTCATGGAACAGTTCGAGTCTAGTTGTCTTTACACGGTATGTTTTCCCTAATAGTCAACTGGGAAATGACCGTTAAATATCGTTCTAATAGTCAACTGGGAAATGATTCTTCCCACTAAAGGTGTTGGTGTTTTTCTTCTTAGCATATCATTTTTAGGATTTTTGAGGCACATAGAGAGTGTATTCTCCAGTAAAATTGTTCATTTGTGCCTTTTGAAACGGGTTGCCGTCATATTATAGTGACTCTCTTAATATATTGTCTTTAAATTCAACTTCGAACCTCTTCAACTATCATCTAACTTCAAATATCGTTAAATATCGTTTATCTTGTACTGCTCGATGGTGTTCTCAGAGTTAAACTTCAAATTTTCTTTAATTTTGTCTTCAAATATCCTCAAATGTCTTTAAGTGTCATTTAACTTCAAATATCATCTATCGTGTGCTGATTGATGGAGTTCTCAGAATTAAACTTCAAATTGTCTTTAATTTCATCTTCAAATATCTTCAAATGTCTTTAAGTATCTTTTAACTTCGAATATCGTTTATCATGTGCTGATTGATGGAGTTCTCAGAATTAAACTTCAAATTGTCTTTAATTTCGTCTTCAAATATCTTCAAATGTCTTTAAGTATCATTTAACTTTAAATATTGTTTAATATCGTTTAGCTTCAAGTATTATCACTATACTGTCAAATTATTATGGGGTCCATAGTGAGTATCAACAGCGATATCTACGTATTTATATCTTGTCCTAGCCGATGGGTTTCTCAGCGTTTATGCGATTATATAGTTCGTTAAAGCACTTGATACTGAGGTTCAAATATAGTGTTACCTGATACATAATATGGTTCATAGTCGAAGAAACGACGATCGAAGGTAACTGTTGTTTTCGTAGACGAAGCTGGGATGAAGTTGCCTGGAGTCATGGTGAGTACTCTTCGTTGGTTGAGATATGATGAAAATAGATGTTACTGGGTCGTATCTGTACTGGGCAGCTTATTGTAATACTCGATGACCAAAGTGTCCATTTACCTTCCTGTAATAAAAACAACGCGGCAGAATCACATGTTCTTTGAAGTAAATACACATACAATAATTCACGCATTAATTGGGTTATAATTTCTTAGCTATGAGACAGAATCAAATAAATACACTAATATTGGTACTCACATTGAAAATCTAAAACAGAAATTTCTTCAAATTTGTTTTGATAACGAAAATATCGATATTAAATAAACATAATTTACCCTACATTATTAAGTTTGAGGTCTGTTTTTACAATATTTTTTCATGCCTGCATTGTTCACGCAAGTCCGCGCTGTATAAGAAACGCATGTTGCAGCGTCATAACCACACGGTTTTACGCAAACGATACTACAATGAGGGAACAAGACATAACAAGGACTAGTGGAGACCTCTATACCCACTAGTTTTCTGATGTCTTCCCTATTTCTTGGCTTAGACGTTCTCATGGGGCTCCGGGTTTAACGGCTGAAATGCAGAGGTTCTTAGTCTCAGGATTTTTCCGTAATTGCAAGTCAACATTGGTGCCTCGTATTCGCCTTCCGAATAAGGTCATTAGATGCAGGATTTCCAAGCTTGTTCACGTAGATTCCAGTTGATGCTTGGCAAAGAATATAAGCGTAATGAAGAACTGACATCAATATCTTTTTAGAAGGCTATTGTTTGAGCAAATCCTTCAGCACTAAATAAATAAATATTATATTAAAGTCTTATTAGAATCCGTTAAGCGAGAAACACCTTCACATTAATAGGGAATTCCTTGTGGGTTTTACTTAGTCGCCATTGGACATTCACAGGGTTTCAATCCATATATCTTAACTGATTAAATGGTTTTAAAATTTTACATATTATTATTGAGATATAATTTCACATCCGCCGTGAAATTCTACATATAAACGTACCAATAGGTTGTTTGGTTATAGTTACCAATAGTTGGCTATTAGTACATATATTACTCGAGTAAGAAACATTATATTTCTCGAGTAAGAAACACATGAATAAGCAAACTTGCGGCGCTTAATTACACTGGTAGGCCTAAAATAATTATAATCTGCACTAAGATAAAATATTTCATATAATTAGACGCTTCTGTACTGATAATTTCTTGTTTTTTTTTTGATAATATCCATCTTGGTTTGGACATGGGTCTATTTTTCATAGAAAATCTGAGGGGACCTGAGTCAGTATAGGTAAGATATAACGTGACTGACTTGCGAAAATATTTCACAAAGATTAGAGCACAAGATATGTCATAGATAAACCAATGAAATTAAAGGACATTTTTGTCACAGAACTATAGAACAGTGATCTCTCTGTTATTGTATATGTCATAGATATAAACTAGTGAAATTAAATTTTTCGCCAAGGAGCTAAAGACATTAATGTCTCTGTTTCTCTTTGGAAGTAATGTTTAACACAGAGCCGTAGGACAGCATACGTCATAGATATAATATAATGAAATTAAAAAGCTTTTCTTTTTTTTTCTTTTTTTTTTTTTCGCCTCGGAGCTATAAGAAAGTAAACTCTCTGTTTCTCTTTCAAAGCATTCTGATCCAAAAAACGAAAACTTAACTAGCTCACAGAAGTTTCTATTCAACCTTTAAGTATTGCTTTGACTGGCCCTGATTGGCATAAGAATACTAATTTCTTACACTTGAAGGACTGAGAAATATCCCTTCCTACGGTCGTTAAAAAAATTACAAAAAACAATGATGGGCCCTGAGTTCCTCCCCAGGCTTCCCACAAGACGTGGTCCAACGCCAGTTGTCGTTTTCAGTAGACCACTAGCTTCCTACCTTTGGTTATTTTCTGTGATCGTCAACGTTTTGACATTACTCGTATCATTTTATTTTATTTATTTATTTTTTTTTTCCATTAATATTGACTTGGTTAACTTTACTTGCACACTTTTGAATTTATTATGGTGTTAAATTCATATCTTTGAAATTTGTCTTTACATTAATTAGGGATATTTCCATCTGTCAGGTTTTTTAACCGTTCTACCTGACTGTGTCGTTATTTTCTCCTCTGTTTCTTGCGGTTTTTTCTTTTTCGGTTTGTCTAGCGAAATAAGGTCAAACTTTTTGTATTGTTTTTTCAAAAATTCTTGCCCTTTTAATTTCGTTTGTTTCCCGTGTGCGGCTGCTGAGGTCGGCCCTGATTTCCCTATTTCTTTAGCTACTATTTGGCCTGATTCACCATCAGACTCTTCGGAACTAGTTTCTGACGAATCCGGATTGGAACTTTTAGAGGTGGCACTTTTTGTGGTATCACCTGCCATTCCTTCGTAAATTTCTACTCCCCTGGAAGTAGAAGGTTTATTCTCTAAGTCCTCGCCTTGAGTTCTCAACTCGGGGGATTTGAAAGATTCTTGAGAGCTTTGGGAGGAATCAATAGTTTTTGCGGGGTTCCTCCATTGTTTGAAGGCCATGTCTTCAGGGGGATGGGGAATTCTTTGCAATAGGGATTCCCTCCGTGAAGTCCACGTCCAGTCGTGTTTAGGTTTGACCTTGGACACAGTTATATCATGATATTGACCTTGCTGGTCATCCTTTGGAGTTTTATTCCCGGGCAATGTACTTTGACTCGTTTTTATGGGAAAATTTATTAAATCCATAGCTTCTCGCAGGTTTGTTTTAGTTAAATCTTTGGGAGGAGTTTTCTTTACAGTAATACCGGGGGTTTCTACAGCTCTGTTTAATTCTTCCTGTAAGGACAGGGGCCTTTCTATTGGTGTTGCAGGGGAAACCATATCGTCTTGAAATCTTTTGGGGGGACATGGGGTCGAGATTCTATCGGGGAAGAATTGGGTTTTTGGAGATATTGTATAATCTAAATCTCCCGCGCTCGCCGATGAATAACTTTTTGGAGTTTTTGGCGTTCTTATTCTTACTGGTATTAGGGATTTTTTCTCTGGAACAACTAGATTTTCCATAGCCAAAAATTCTTCGAAGTTTTGTTCATCACTTTCATTTTCAAAATAATCTTGTTTAAAATTGAAAGGTTTTAGCTCTGCCAATCTTGACCTAGGGGGCTCATTTTCCGAATCTGACGAATCAGTAGAGGAGGGCTGTGATACCCATCTCTCTGGAAATTTGGCTCTTTTTATTCGGCTAACATGCGCCTTGTAAGTTCTTCCACTATCGGGGTTTTCCATTTTAAAGGTATATTCATTATCGTACTTTTTGACTATTCTGTACGGCCCAGAATATTTGTTGGAAAGTTTTTTTCCTTCCGTTTTCGCCTCGTTCTTTAGGTAAACGAAGTCTCCTACTTTGAAATCTATATTCCCCTTAACTTTGGGTTGGTTTCTTAGTTCTTGGTTTATTTTACATTTTTCCAACTCTTGCCTAACTATCTTATAAGTTTTCCTCATCCTATTTATGAATTCTTGTTTATAATCTTCTGAGTCGTTATAATATCGCCGAGATTCAATAATCTCATCATACGGGATTCTAAAATCACGACCAAAAAGTAAATAAAATGGATTTTCTCTGGTTGTTTCGGAATAAGCAGTGTTGATTACGTTGGTTAAATAAGGTAAGAATTTATCCCAGTCGCTCCTATTGTCTTTCGTATAAATACTTAGAACGTTCGAGAATATTTTATGTCTGTTTTCTATTTTGCCATTAGCTTGTGGATGGTACGGCGCTGTCACCATTTTCTCTATATTAAGGAAACTCATTAAATCTTTTGTTACTTTTGCAACAAAATTGCTCCCGTTGTCGCTCAAAATTTTATTAGGAATGCCAAATTGTAAAAATAATTTTGCTAATGCCTTACTTGTGGCATAAGCACCTTGATTTTTTAATGCTTTTGCAAAAGTAAATCCGGAAAAATGATCTACAACCGAAAGAATACAAGTATGGCCTCTGCTAGAAACAGGTAAGCCTCCACTTGTCCCGAATAGGTCAAATGAGATAATATCGAAGGGGTACTTTGCTACTGGAACCCTTCCCATTGGAGGATTTGGATAAGCTGGGGGGATTTTTCTCAAATTACATGCTTCGCATGTACTTACAAATTCTTTAAGTTTTGTCAGTGCCGATTGTACGTAAAAGTATTGTTTTAGCTTATGGAACGTTTTCATAACTCCTAGATGTCCACCTGTGTCCGAATGAAAATATTCAAATGCAGGCCCTATCAAGTTTTGTGGTAATACAGGTATTATCGAGGTTTGGTTTCTATTTGTCTCAGCAGTCACAATCCTACACAGTATTTCTTCATCAAGGTCGTAGTAAAAATTATCTATCTCTTTTCTAAGAGTTTTGAATTTATCCGGTAACGCCTCATCATTCACAAAATAATTAATTAGTGCTACGCACATTTCGTCCTTTTTTTGCTTTCTTTTTATATTTTCCAAAGATAAGGGACAATAGTTAATCTTATTTTCTTTTACTGCGTCTTCGACTTTGTTTTTCTTACATCCATGTTTGCTTTTAGCATTAATAGCATTAACTTCATTTTCTTCAGCTTCCGACGGATCATTTTCTGGATATCTACTCAAAAAGTCGCAAGCTGCGTTTTGTTTTCCCTTTAAATGTTCAAATTCATAATCTAGGTCTTGGATTTTCATAATCCATCTAGCTAGAATGCCCGTGGGATTTTTAAATGTGTGCAGGTACTGCAAGCTTTTATGGTCTGATCGTAATATAAATTTTCTACCAATTAAATAATGTCTAAATTTGTCCAAGTGGTAGATAATAGATAACAATTCTAAGTTTGTGGCGGAATAACTGCTTTCGCCCTTTGATAAAGTTTTACTTGAATAGCATATAACTTTTTCTATTTGTTTAGGTGTTCCCTGTAGAGGGTTAGGGTTTTCTACTGGGATTGTTTGCGAAAGGATAGCGCCTATGCCCTTTGAGCTAGCATCAGTGGTAACGATGAATTTTCCGTTTTCGAAATCAGGGAGTGATAAAATTGGTTCAGAAGTGAGTGCCTTTTTGAGTTGGTCTAGGGAAGTTTGAGCTTCCTGGGACCAGGTAACATTATGGGAGTTTCCTTTCGTTAATTCCGTGAGGGGTTTCGCAATTTGGGCATAATTGCGTACGAATTTTCTAAAGTAGCCAGTAAGTCCTAAAATTCCCCTTAATTCTTTCATAGTTCTGGGGGGCTTGAGGTTTTCAACACATTTAATTTTATCAGGGTCTGGGGATATCTCTCCCTGGGTCACTACTACTCCTAAAAATTTAATTTTGGATTGAAATAAATTTACTTTCTCAGGCCGGCATTTTAAATTGCCTTGCCTGAACTTCTCGAACACCTTAGCTAAAGTTGCTAAGTGTTGCTCAGTGTTTTCCCCCACGCATATAATATCATCAACAAAATGAATTATATTCTTTAATCCTCTTAACAGGTGCAATAGGGGTCTACATAACGCGCTTGAACTTGTTTTAAGCCCAAATGGTACTCTCAAGTATTCATAAGATCCATATTCGGATGCTGAAAATGCAGTTTTATGGACATCCTTTTCGGCTATTTTCACTTGGTGGTAGCCTTGGGTAAGGTCCAAAGAAGTAAAAATTTTGTTTTTGCTTGAAATTGAGTCAAGAATTTCGTCTATTCTTGGTAGAGGAAATTTATCGCTAACTACTTGTTTGTTGAGAGCCCTATAATCTACAACGAGCCTAAAATCTCCATTCTTTTTTGGTACTAGGATCACTGGTGCGCTATACGGGCTTATACTTGGGCGTATAATTTCGTTCCTTTCTAATTCATGGATTTTATTTTTTAACCACTCTTTGTGCTTATATGGCACACGATATGGCTGTTTTGCTACGGGATTACCAGTCGTTAAAATTGAATGCTGGTAAAATGGGATCAGCCCGATATCATTTTCAGATGCAGAAAATACATCCTTAAAATTCCATAATAATTCGCATAATTTTTTCTTAAGTTCCATATCCGTAATATGATCCATTTTAAATTTGTTTAAAAACTGCGATTTAGTCAAAGGATATTCGTTATTTGAAGTTTTAATACCGTTAACTAGGTTTCTTTTAGAATTTTCCCATTTATTTAAATCATTTTCCGTTAAAACCTCGATTTGGACTAAACACGTCCCCTTTTTAATTGTAATTGTATCATTTTCATGGCTATTGGTTACCCAAATAAAACCTTCCCCTTTGTCATAAGATATAATCTGTTCCTCGCATAACAGATTTTCAGGTATTTCAGACGGTGTCGCAAACCATATTTCTGATTTGCTAATTACTGGCTCGATCATTTGTGATATTTGGATTTTTTGCATCGTTTTGGGAGGGACTTTTGTTTTCCTTATCGCAAATCCGTAATATTTCTCTTCATTTTCCTTGTTTATTAGATTCATGCTGGCGCTATGCTGCGCCATTGCGGCATCTTGTGGCGTCACGTTGGGTTTTATTATGTTTTTCCACAATTCCACTATTTTCTTAATTTCATTTGATCTGTACTGTCGCATATCTCCTATTTTTATTTTCGCAGATTCAATACTGTTATTATTTAAATTTACTTCATTTCTGCGATATCTCTCAGGATAATTGAACAAATTTCCAATTATGCCATGTCTTTGCGAGACATGGGGTTCAAAATACTTCGACATTATACCACTAGAAATTTTGTTTACTGTTATGTTATCTTCGTAACCTCTGTTACGATTTCTTAAGGTAGAAATTTCTTCCTCCACCTTAGCTGGGTAGACCAACCTCTCGTTGGCTACGTCTAATAGTATTCTATTAGACCTTAGAAAATTTGCCCCTATAATAGCATCATATGGGAGATTATCGCATATAATAAAATTTGTCATGAAGGTTCTGTTGTCTCTTTTTACGTTTAGGCAAATTGACCCTTTTGCATTTAATTTATGGCCTGTAACACTTGTTAAATTGGGATTATTAGGGTTCTTTTGTCGCCTAATGTGCAGAGGCAACGTATTAAATACGCAAGAGTTTATGATATTTACAGTAGCACCACTGTCAACTAAGGCCGTAAAGTAAACGTTTTCTACACAAAAATCATTAAATATAGGTAACTCGTTAACAACATCACTACAAGAAGGCACTAGTATTGTTTTGGACCTATTAAATATCCCTGGCACCCTCGGGGTCCAACTTATGTTTCTGAGGGGCCTGAAGCGTTTCCCTGAGAATTTATTTCATTTGTCGGTGCCTGTAATAGATATTCAGACGTATTAGGTTCCGTAGGCATATTTAAATGATTTACGTCTGCCTGTCTTCGCCATGTATTATTATGGTAACGTGGATGTCTCGTGTCAGTGCCATTTGCTGGCGTTGACTGCCAGTGCCGTTGGCTTGTAAAATTTTCATTTCTCATCGGCAAATTTTCATGATTTCTATATTGCATTCTCGCATTATATTGACCTTGGCGAGTATTTGGGTTTTCAAACCGGTAATTAATTTGCCTGTTGGGGAAAGGGCTATACAAATTTGGTTGGTACGCATTATAAGGTACTGATTGGCGCATTCCCCCCTGGCTATAGCCTATTGCACGACCGGTGCTAAAATTTGTTCTTCTGAACAAATGGTTACCGTAATTTTGCGTATTACCGACAGCATTTCTTGGTATGGGATTGGTGACGTAGTGGCACTCTCTTGCTATGTGGCCAACACGATTGCAGTTATAGCACCTTATTATTGTAGGGTTAATGAGCTGAAAACGTACTGTTTTCTGCCTAGCGGGTTCTGGCGTTTTGTTTCTTTGTGCTACTGGGGAGTTATCCCTTGAAAAGAAATTGGGGGATGCTTGATCGCCCTTAAAGATTGGGTTCGCGTTTGAGTCGCCTAGGCTGTTTATTTTTGCATTACTATGATTAGCAACCATTTTATCAACTTCAATTAGTCGTTCTACCTCTTGGACTGCAAGATCCAACGTCTGAATATTCTTGGATATTACTACTCTATATAGTTTTGGGGGTAGCCCTTGCAAAAAGGTATTTAGTATGATTTTTTCATACAGTTGCCCAGAACCACTTCCGTATTTTGCTTCTACAGAAATGCGTATATTATCCAGATATTCCCTTATATTTTGTGAAAAATCAAAGTTCACTACTCCATGTTTTAATTTATTTATTGGACTGGTTTCTATAAATCTCTCTTTGAATGCTTTTAACAAGTCATCAACCGTATTTATTGGCAAGTTGGCGTTATTTCCTATGGTATGTTCGACCTGTTTTAGAAAGGTTAAGGCCTGGCCTCTTAATCGTAGAAGCAGCATGTCTTTTAACGCTCCAACGTCTGTTTTTGTTAATTGTACAAACTGGGTCAATTGGATATTAAATTCGTCAATATCTGATTGACCATTGTATTCCGGGATAGATTTCGCAATTTCTATATTTTTTGCGACTAACTTTTGCACTATTAGTAATTCATTTAGATCGTCCATATTTTCGTTTTTTTTTTTTTGCGTTTATATCAACTTAAAATAAATTTATTATTTTACTTAACCTATTTTGGGGGAGGCTATTATCTCCTATGAGATATTCTAAAGGGTTTCCCTGTAGTAGCTTAGCGGCAATAGGCCTAATCACTTCACTTATATGTCTGTATCCCCCCAATAATCAAATCCAAATTACAAAGTTTAAACAGCCCAACTAGTTCGCAGTTTTCCTCCAATTTCCGACACGCGCCATTTGTAGCGATGGAAAATATATTGAGGATAATATTTGTTATGGTTTGTGATAGAAAAATTAATCTTTGAATCCAACGTATTCTTATTAATCAAAAACAAAACCCGGCTTTCTCAATAAATCAGATATGAACGGCATAGGTTTATTTCCCTATTTCTTATTTCTTACATTTGAACCGGATGCCGTAATTCCTCTAATATATATATTAATCGAATTGTATTTTAATGCTGATATTGAATATCTTTGAATTATTTCATTTAATTTAATCCGTTAAAAGTTACGAGGAATTAAGAATTATTGAACTATAAATTTTGACGTCTCAAAGCTTTGTTTCCACGGCGCAATTAGATCTTGCTTAAGAGATACGAATTCTTATAGGCTAGCAGGGGTTAGAAACATTCTTCTAAGCTGTGGCGATGACGACTTTTGGTGCTTGTAGGAATGAAAAAGCGTGGCCTCTTCTTCTCGGACTATCTGGAGATCAGATTCCTTTGGGAGCATTTACCTTGGAGACTGGCGAACTAATTACCCATTATCGGACTAGACTCAGACATATAAGAGAAACAAACACATATAAAAAGACAATAGATTTATTGAACTTACATGCTTAGTTGTACAGCAACGGGTCACTTCAATGACAATAAAAATGGTGTCCGAGATTATTTGCGGTACTAATCGCTTCAAATCTGGATAGAGATTCCCATTAAAAAGGCACATTTGCCCCACTCCCAAACGCAGTTCTTTCGTCCTGCGCTCTAGGGACTGTCTGCCATTGGCTTACGTGGCCCAAGGACGCGCACCCTCGTCCAATAATACGTCTTAAATATTTTTGATGATTTAGGCGTTCACACGGTTCTTTGCCTTTTAAACTTCCTTGGAAATTTTATGCGTTGCATTTTCTTGCTACAATTATCTTAGCGAAATTCGAACGACTAGCGCCGTTGTCTGACTGAAGCTAGAAATGCAATTTCTCTTTTTGCTGATTAAGGACTTCTCATTTTTGCAACTAGATTTAGCTTAATTATAAGAAATCGGAATTATCTTTAGAAAGGAACTTTATTTTGGTATTTTAAATACATCGTGTTTTACTCCCGGTACATTCATTGTCTTGGATATTTTGCGATTTCTCATAGGCTACTGGCCTAATTTGGCTTTCGTGTGTGCTCCCTTTTAATTAGATTCTTTGGATCTTATTGAATGCCACGGCGAATCTATGACTCAGTTTTCCAATAATTTGAGGTATATTTGAATAATTTCGACATTTTTGTTGTTGTCTTTGTACCCCTTTACTCATGCCCTCAATTTTTTTCAAGGAACACTAAGCTGTTTAATGTTATTTTGCGTGTTTGTTTGAACCATATAGTGACCTAGTTAATTATTAAGTAACTTATTTTTCTAATGAAACCTGAAACGGTATCCTATCAAGGTGGTATCCAAGGGGGGGGGGATATTACATTTCAATGATAATATCTTGAAATTTTTTTTATTGAAAGCAGGGATCCCAAAAAGTTATTTTCTTTTTAATTTAAAGCAGAGACGGCATTTTATCAAGGTGGTATTCAGAGGGGGGGGGTAGTGAGCTATCATATTTAAATGATAATACCTCGATTTTTTTGAAAGCAGGGGTGCCAATAAGTTAATTATTTTTTTTTATTTAAAGCAGAGACGGTGTCCTATCAAGATAGTATCCATAGGGGGGGGGGGGCATAGGGAGTTATTATATTTAAGTGATAGTACCTTGATTTTTTTTTTATTGAAAGCGGGCATACCAAAAAGTTGAAAAGTTGACAAAAATTAACAAGATTTTCGTGAGCTATACTTGATACAGCACTTGCATGGTTTTATCGTCCAAAGGGAAAGGGACATATGCGTCCAACCCGTTTTTTTTTCTTATTGATGAAACGGGTTTAATTTGAAAACATTCATTCATTTGTACCTGACAAATTCACACTAAAACGAATTGGTGTGACGAAAGCGATATCGACATCCCCACCTAACGTTGCGCTCGAGTGAAAATGGCGCCCTTGGTCCAGTGCCCAAGTTACATTAAAAGGCCAGGTCATAATAAAAGCTTTTAATTTGGGAGGTTCAAGGAGGAGTCTTTGGCAGTCTTATGACCTCAGGGTACTAGATGTTGCAACGTTCTTACGTATCTACAGTGGTTTAAAAAATTCGATCACCCCACAAATGATTACCAAAAATATGCACAAATATAACAAATGTAACATTTGGAATATTATAACACTTTTTTCAAAGCTTTGAAGAAAAGCAAAAAAGGCTAAATACCCCTAACTACGCTTGGAAGCTATTTTAAAATGAAACTCTTAGGAGATTTCCATGGAAATGACCATAGCAGAAGCTTTGAGCCTGGGTGGGAATCTAAGAGGAGTCTTTGAGTATTTTGACCACAGGTGACTTATTGTTCCGACTTTCTTAAATTTGGTAATTTTTGGGAGCATTTGGAAATCAAAGCTTAAACTCAATAACTGATACTAAGTGTCCTAACATTTTGCTTGGACTAAAAGTGACGAACTAGAATGAAAATCTCAACATCTTCCCGGAGCTACTTCAGTCTGCATATTGTTCCATTTAATTACATTTAAAACGGATGAGCTTTTCATTTTTTACCAGAAAATAGCTGGCATTTAAATTTTCTTCATACCGAATAAACCATTAAGTGTTTTTTGTTTCATTGTAATTGAAGTGTTCACATGTGAAGTGTTCATCATGTATTTTTCAATTTGATAAATTTACTCCTTTTAGATGCAGTTTATAATTTGGCTGATATTAGGTATTTATCAATTTATAATTTGGAATGAATCCCCAAAAGAAAAAAAAACGAATAATATCCAAAAGAGCAGCCAAAAGCAATCAAACAGCAGCAGTTCAGCCTTAGCCTACATGATATATATTCTATAAAGAAGCCAAAAAACTTTAAAATGCATTTTTTTAATTGTAATTAAAAACCAGTTTTTAATACAAGAAGTCTTTTTAAGAATCCAAAAGAACAAAAAAAAAAAAAAAAAAAAACAATCAATATCAAAGTCGCCCATTTCAACTGTTTTAAAGGTAACAAAACAGATAAAGGCAAAGGGCATTATGAAAAAAATTAAGCTTCTAAGTTCAAAGTTATATTCAAAGTTTTTACCCGGATAACTGATGGATTTTGTGATACGGTATTTGAAGTTGTATATGCAGTAATGCTCGATGAAAAAAACTACTAATTTTGATAATTATTTATGTTAAGAATACATAACTAATAGATACTTCAACTACTCGTATTATGCAAGGGTTCTGAAACGTCACAGCCATTTCGTTTCTACCACATTTCTACTTCTCTTGATGAATAACGAACAAGACCAGTTTCCAGCCAGCGACTTCTGAATTTTTGAACTCATGAATAGGCTCGAATCTGTTGTAAATTTAAGCTGTGATTTGAGAAAGACTAATGAAAACATTAATGTTTGCGGTCAACATTGATCATCCCCAACATTGGGGGAAAAAGGGTGTGTGTGTGTGGGGGGGGGGGGGTGGTAGTTGCCCTCCAATATCTTTTGACTGTTAAAGTGTAAACTAGAACTTTCAGTTTCCAATTAAATGAGCCCTCTCTGAAGTTTATACAAGAATCCCTATCATAAGAACCATTAACGCCCCAAGGACAACACTTAAAACGCCTACCCTTCGGTCCCTGGGGCGTTGTGTTGACACCAGAGTTTTTGTTATCTAATTTTTGAACAATTTTCAAAAAACTGGCTATCTCGAAATTTGTAACGGTGGGTTTCGGAAAAAAAGGCTTTGGGGGGGGGGCTAGTTGCCCTTAAATCTCTTTACTCTCAAAAAGTGAACTAGAACTTTCAATTTCCAATCAATTGAGCCCTCTATGAAGTATATACGAGCATCCCTTTCATAAGAACAGTACATGCCTTTAGGGCATAACTTAGAACGCCTTGCTCCGGGCCCTGGGGGGCTTTATTGACACTGGAGTTTTTCTTATCCGACCTTTGAACTATTTTTTAACAAAATTACTATCTCAAAAATTTCATCAGATTGGCTTGGAAAAAGAAAGGGGGGGGGGCGAGTGGCCCTCGGAACACCCCCCTCCCTACGCCCATGAATGGCAATTAAAAACAACAACAACAACAAGATAAGCAAAATAATAGCCTGGGGTTTCTACTCGCATCGGGGGGGGGGGGGTGTCTTTCTGTTGTGCAGGTAAACTGGAAGAAGCACTTACAGTTGAATAAATAGGAATTTTCTGAAGGTAAAGAAGCATGAATTTTTATTATTATATACTTTTTAGGCACCTTTTAAAAGTTGGAGGGAGTATTTATAATGAGATTACGTAAAAATATATTTTTCAAGTTATACAGGCAACAAATGTCCCCTCCCCCCCTTAAGTACCTCTATTGATAGCGAAATTAAGGCACCCTTCCTTGAAAAGAGACTTTCCTATCAAAAGCTACGAAAAAGTTACGTTTTTAAGAGTTGGACGTTGCAAATTTTTTTGGTTTGGTGGCAACCCTGAAAGGGTTTTGTTTCATTTTTAAGTTGTGTATGTCACTCGTTAACACCCGTTAATAAATGGGAAAATTATTATATTTTGAATGTTGGGTTCAGGGCTTCGACTCTCGAATATTAAAATTCGGGGACAAGTCTTATAGGTTCGGGGGAAAAAAGAAACTGGAATTTTTTTGCGAAAATTTGGGAGCCAAAATTAGTTTTAGCTTCATTTTCAGACACAAGTAGGGTTTGGATCCACGTAGTAAATCAAGCCTTTTACTCAGTAGGTTTTAGAGGCTGAGCACAGGATTGAGCTGAAAACACTTATTGCTGATATTGCGGTAAAAACTTCCAAATTGTTTTCAAATTAAAAAAAAAAAACAAAAAAAAAATAGTGAACACATGTCAACTGTAAATACCAGTGGCAACTTTTGAATAAGTCATTAATCTCAGTAATTCATTTATAATATTTAAAAACAAATATTGTTTCCGGTATCTAGATAGGTAAATTAAATAGACAAAATTTAACCTATATGTATGGGGCAACATTAAAACTTAAAACAAACAACAACTAAATTAAATAAGTAAACTTAAATTAAAAAGGGAATTTTGACGACAATTGACACATTATTGGTCTTTCATGCTGCTTCTTAGGTCTTAGGGGCTTACCCCCCAGAAAATCCCTTCACGGAAAAACGCAAAATAATCCCCCCTCCCACGAAAATGCCCCCTGCAGAAAATACTCCCCGCGGAAAGTACCCCTGTGGAAAATACCCCCGCGGAAAGTACTCCCGCGAAAAAAACCTCGGGAAATACCCCCACCCTCGCCTGCGGAAAATACCCCCTCGGAACATACATTTTTTCATTGTTTGTCTCTAATATGCTTTCCTTTCTTTTCGTTACCTCATAATTACTATATTGTCACTGATTAACCCCCAGCCCTCTCACAAACCCTGCGGCCATCCATGTTCCAAATATAGCACTTATTGCAGTATCATTTTTATATCAGCCCATCTAATGCCTGGACATGATAGATATAGAATACAAATCATACAAAAGTTACTAATTCTTTTTCTTCGTACTAACATTATTTGGCATTATTAACCAACAGTTCGTGATAAATAAGTCCGAAAATATAATAAAACTTGACAAGAAAACAATATGAGCCTAACAACCAAACTTTTACTTTAAGCTGTAATTTAAATTTTCTTATGAATAATATTTTTGGGAGCCAAAATTAGCTTTAGCTTCGTTTTCAGACACAAGTAGGGTTTGGATCCACGTAGTAAATCAAGCCTTTTACACATTAGGTTTTAGAGGCTGAGCACGGGATTGAGCTGAAAACACTTATTGCTGATATTGCGGTAAAAACTTCCAAATTGTTTTCAAATTAAAAAAAAAATAAAATAAAAAAGTAGTGAACACATGTCAACTGTAAATACCAGTAGCAACTTTTGAATAAGTCATTAATCTCAGTAATTCATTTATAATATTTAAAAACAAACATTGTTTCCGGTTTCTAGATAGGTAAATTAAATAGACAAAATTCAACCTATATGTATGGGGCAACACTAAAACTTAAAAAAAACAAGAACTAAATTAAATAATTAAACTTAAATTAAAAAGGGAATTTTGACGACAATTGACACATTATTGGTCTTTCATGCTGCTTCTTAGGTCTTAGGGGCTTACCCTTCCAGAAAATCCCTCCACGGAAAAACGCAAAATACCCCCCCCTCCCCACAAAAATGCCCCCAGCGGAAAATACTCCCCGCAGAAAGAACCCCTGTGGAAAATACCCCCGCGGAAAGTTCTCCCGCGAAAAAAACCCTCGGGAAATACCCCACCCTCGCCTGCGGAAAATACCCCCTCGGAACATACATTTTTTCATTGTTTGTCTCTAATATGCTTTCCTTTCTTTTGGTTACCTCATAATTACTATATTGTCACTGATTAACCCCCAACCCTCTCACAAACCCTGCGGCCATCCATGTTCCAAATATAGTACTTATTGCAGTATCATTTTTATATCAGCCCATCTAATGCCTGGACATGATAGATATAGGCTACAAATCATACAAAAGTTACTAATTCTTTTTCTTCGTACTAACATTATTTGGCATTATTAACCAACAGTTCGTGATAAATAAGTCCGAAAATATAATAAAACTTGACAAGAAAACAATATGAGCCTAATAACCAAACTTTTACTTTAAGCTGTAATTTAAATTTTCTTATGAATGATATTTTTGGGGTCACTTTAGGAGGGGGGATTAGGACGGGGAGGGGTGGTGCATTTTTATGGTAATAAGATTGTATTTCGGGATAGTTCTTAAGAAGAAATAAATTATCCCACAATTTCTTTAAATTCTTTTGTTTCTATCTCAGAAGTAGCCTTCATACAGGGTTACTTATTGTTCAAGCATTAGAAGTTGTAAAGGTAGGCCTAGATATTGAAACAAGTTTACTTGGCAATCCCGAATTTGAGCAGAAAATATTTTTCGTAAAATTTCCTTCGCATAACTAACAGCTTTGCAAGACCGTAAAAAGATCCTAGAACTGCAGTTTAAAATATTACGCCCACTGAAAATATTACACGGGTGAAGGGGCCAGAATAATAATTAATTAAAAAAAAAAAGTTTTTCCGGGGGAAGTAAAGAGCGAAGTTGAAACTTAAAACGGAAAAAGATTATTACTTGTCAACCTATCTAATATATATATCAATAAAACTAATACAGATGAACAAAGTAATTATGTTTCTCTATGTTTCTACGATCATAGAAAACGAGAGGTTTACTGAAGACACAAAAATCAAGTATAAGAAACAGGAATATTGGCTTTGGAGTCAAAAGTGAGTATGTTGCCTGACAACGATAAAATAATCTGTAAAGCTTTCCATAGTCTTAAGGACACCCTAGACAGTAATCATTTGATCAAAAGCTTCCGTCAATCAATTGATTAAAGCATGATTGACTGTCTAGAAACCTGTTTGACGCTTGAGTCAAGCGTTGATGGTGATTGATATAAAGTTTGTATATAGGAGTGCCGTTATTAATGTTAAAAGTAAAGATTACCATCTAGTAGTGTCATGGGTTAATTTAAAGCTGAAATATCGGGAGGGTAACTACCTCCCGGGAAGTTATGATGTTGGTAGACTACAGGATGAGAATATGAGAGAAACTTTCCAGGAACAGTTGAATACCTAACTTGAGAGTTTAAAATTTGATAATGTGGAAGATGGTTGGAATCATTTTAGAAAACAAAATTTGTGAAGTTGCTAGTAGTGATACTTTTTTGTCGTGGTTTACCTTATCACTGTTACATTCTGAATATGTTTCAAAGTTCATTTTTGATTTTTTTCGTTGAACTGTAAGAGTCGGAATATTTCAGTACTGTTTTCTCATGGTGTACCTTGTCATTGTTACATTCTCTTGATGCTTCAAAGTTCATTTTGGATTTTTTCATTGAAATGTAAGAGTTGGATTATTTCAGTAGAGGTTTGTCGTGGTTTACCTTATCGCTGTTACATTCTATTGATATTTCAAAGTTCATTTTGGATTTTTTTCGTTGAAATGCAAGAGTTGGAATATTTCAGTAGTGTTTTGTCGTGGTTTACCTTGTCACTGTTACATTCTCTTGATGTTTCAAAGTTCATTTTGGATTTTTTTTTCCTTGAAATGCAAGAGTTGGAATATTTCAGTTGTGTTTTGTCGTGGTTTACCTTATAACTGCTACATTCTGAAGATGTTTCAAAGTTCATTTTTGATTTTTTTTTTTCGTTGAACTGTAAGAGTTGGAATATTTCAGTACTGTTTTCTCATGGTTTACCTTGTCACTGTTACATTCTCTTGATGATTCAAAGTTCATTTTAGATTTTTTTCGTTTTAATGTAAGATTTGGATCATTTCAGTAGTGTTTTGTCGTGGTTTACCTTGTCACTGTTACATTCTCTTGTTATTTTAAAGTTCATTTTGGATATTTTTTCGTTGAAATGCAAGAGTTGGAATATTTCAGTAGTGTTTTGTCGTGGTTTACCTTGTCACTGTTACATTCTCTTAATGGTTCAAAGTTCATTTTAGATTTTTTTTTTTGTTGAAGTGTAAGAATTGGAATATTTCAGTAGTGGTTTGTCGTGGTTTACCTTGTCACTGTTACATTCTCTTGATGTTTCAAAGTTCAGTTTGGATTTTTTTTTTGTTGAAATTTAAGAGTTGGAATATTTCAGTAGTGTTTATCGTGGTTTACCTTGTAACTGTTATATTCTCTTGATGTTTCAAATTTCATTTTGGATTTTTTTTTGTTGAAATGTAAGAGTTAGAATTGTCCCTGATACATTCCATTGATGTTTCAAAGTTCATTTAGGATTTTTTTTCGTTGAAATGCAAGAGTTGGAATATTTCAGTAGTGCTTTGTCGTGGTTTACCTTGTCACTGTTACATTCTCTTGATGTTTCAAAGTTCATTTTAGATTTTTTTTTCATTGAAGTGTATGAGTTGGAATATATTCCAACTCAAACCACAACAAAACACTACTGACATATTCAAACTCTTAAATTTCAACGAAAAAATCCAAAATGAACTCTGAAACATCTTCAGAATGTAACAGTGACATGGTAAAGCACGCTAAAACACTACTGAAATAATCCAACTCTTACCTTTCAATGAAAAAAAAAATCCAAAATGAACTTTGAAGCATCAAGAGAATGTAACATTGACAAGGTAAACCATGAGACAACAGTACTGAAATTTCCAATTCTTACAGTTCAATGAAAAAAAAAAATCAAAAATGAACTTTAAAACATCTTCAGAATGTAACAGTGACAAGGTAAACCACAACAAAAAACTACTGAAATATTCCAACTCTTAAATTTCAAGGGGAAAAAAAACTAAAATGAGGTTTTAAACATCAAGAGAATGTAACAGTGACAAGGTAAACCACGAAAAAACACTTCTGAAATATTCGCACTCTTACACTTCAACACAAAAAAGTCCAAAATCAACTTTGAAACATCTTCAGAATGTAACAGTGACAAGGTAAACCACGACAAACACTACTGAAATATTCCAACTCTTACATTTCAACGAAATAAATCCAAAATTAACTTTGACAAATCAAGAGAATTTAACAGTGACAAGGTAAACCACGAGAAAACATTACTGAAATATTCCAACTCTTACATTTCAACGAAATAAATCCAAAATTAACTTTGAAAAATCATTAGAATTTAACAGTGACAAGGTAAACCACGAGAAAACACTACTGAAATATTCCAACTCATACATTTCAAGGAAAAAAAAATCTAAAATGAACTTTGAAACATCAAGAGAATGTAACAGTGACAAGGTAAACCACGACGAAGCACTACTGAAATATTCCAACTCTTGCATTTCAACGAAAAAAATCAAAATGAACTTTGAAACATCAATAGAATGTAACAGTGACAATTCTAAGTCTTACATTTCAACAAAAAAATAAATAAAAAATGAACTTTGAAACATCAAGAGAATGTAACAGTTACAAGGTAAACCACGATAAAATCTACTGAAATATTCCAACTCTTACATTTCAACAAAAATAAAATCTAAAATGAACTTTGAAACATCAAGAGAATGTAACAGTAACAAGGTAAACCACAACAAACCACTACTGAAATATTCCAATTCTTACATTTCAACAAAAATAATATCCAAAATGAAGTTTGAAACATCAAGAGAATGTACCAGTGAGAAGGTAAACCACAACAAAACACAACTGTAATATTCCAACTCTTACATTTCAACAAAAATAAAATCTAAAATGAACTTTGAAACATCAAGAAAATGTACCAGTGACAAGGTAAGCCACAACAAAACTACTGAAATATTCCAACTCATACATCTCAATGAAAAAAAAAATCTAAAATGAACTTCGAAACATCAAGAGAATGTAACAGTGACAAGGTAAACCACGACAAAGCACTACTGAAATATTCCAACTCTTGCATTTCAACGAAAAAAAAATCCAAAATGAACTTTGAAACATCATAGAATATAACAGTGACAATTCTAACTCTTACATTTTAACAAAAGAAAAAAAAAATCAAAAATGAACTTTGAAACATCAAGAGAACGTAACAGTTACAAGGTAAACCACGATAAAAACTACTGAAATATTCCAACTCTTACATTTCAACAAAAATAAAATCCAAAATGAACTTTGAAACATCAAGAGAATGTAACAGGGACAAGGTAAACAACGACAAACCACTACTGAAATATTCCAATTCTTACATTTCAGCAAAAAAAAAAAATATAAAATGAACTTTGAACCATCAAGAGAATGTAACAGTGACAAGGTAAACCACGACAAAACAGTACTGAAATAATCCAACTCTTGCATTTAAACGAAAAAAAAAAATCCAAAATGAACTTTGAAGCATCAAGAGAATGTAACAGTGACAAGAAAAACCCCGACAAACCACTACTGGAATATTCCAATTCTTACATTTCTACAAAAAAATCTAAAATGAACTTTGAACCATCAAGAGAATGTAACATTGGCGAGGTAAACCACAACAAACATCTACTGAAATTATCCAACTCTTACATTTCAATGAAAAAAATCCAAAATTAACTTTGAAGCATCAAGAGAATGTAACAGTGACAAGGTAAACCATGAGAAAACAGTACTGAAATATTCCAACTCTTACAGTTCAACGAAATTAATCAAAAATGAACTTTGAAACATCTTCAGAATGTAGCAGTGACAAGGTAAACCACAACAAAACACTACTGAAATATTCCAACTCTTAAATTTCAAGGGAAAAAAAATCTAAAATGAAGTTTGAAACATCAAGAGAATGTAACAGTGACAAGGTAAACCACGAAAAAACACTACTGAAATATTCGCACTCTTACACTTCAACGAAAAAAAAGTCCAAAATGAACTTTGAAACACCAAGAGAATGTACCAGTGACAAGGTAAAGCACGACAAAACACTACTGAAATATTCCAACTCTTACATTTCAATGTAAAAAAAAACAAAAATAAATCCAAAATGAACTTTGAAACATCTTCAGAATGTAACAGTGACAAGGTAAACCACAACAAACACTACTGAAATATTCCAACTCTTACATTTCAACGAAATAAATCCAAAATTAACTTTGAAAAATCAAGAGAATTTAACAGTGACAAGGTAAACCACGAGAAAACACTACTGAAATATTCCAACTCATACATTTCAATGAAAAAAAAAAATCTAAAATGAACTTTGAAACATAAAGAGAATGTAACAGTGACAAGGTAAACCACGACGAAGCACTACTGAAATATTCCAACTCTCGCATTTCAACGAAAAAAATCCAAAATGAACTTTGAAACATCAATAGAATGTAACAGTGACAATTCTAACTCTTACATTTCAAAAAAAAAAAAAATGAACTTTGAAACATCAAGAGAATGTAACAGTTACAAGGTAAACCACGATAAACACTACTGAAATATTCCAACTCTTACATTTCAACAAAAATAAAATCCAAAATGAACTTTGAAACATCAAGAGAATGTAACAGTGACAAGGTAAACCACAACAAACCACTACTGAAATATTCCAATTCTTACATTTCAACAAAAATAAAATCCAAAATGAACTTTGAAACATCAAGAGAATGTACCAGTGACAAGGTAAACCAAGACAAAACACAACTGAAATATTCCAACTCTTACATTTCAACAAAAATAAAATCTAAAATGAACTTTGAAACATCAAGAAAATTTACCAGTGACAAGGTAAGCCACAACAAAACTACTGAAATATTCCAACTCATACATCTCAATGAAAAAAAAAAATCTAAAATGAACTTCGAAACATCAAGAGAATGTAACAGTGACAAGGTAAACCACGACAAAGCACTACTGAAATATTCCAACTCTCGCATTTCAACGAAAAAAATCCAAAATGAACTTTGAAACATCATAGAATGTAACAGTGACAATTCTAACTCTTACATTTTAATAAAAGAAAAAAAAATCAAGAATGAACGTTGAAACATCAAGAGAACGTAACAGTTACAAGGTAAATCACGATAAAAACTACTGAAATATTCCAACTCTTACATTTCAACAAAAATAAAATCCAAAATGAACTTTGAAACATCAAGAGAATGTAACAGGGACAAGGTAAACAACGACAAACCACTATGAAATATCCCAATTCTTACATTTCAGCAAAAAAAAAAAAAATATAAAATTAACTTTGAACCATCAAGAGAATGTAACAGTGATAAGGTAAACCACGACAAAACAGTACTGAAATAATCCAACTCTTGCATTTCAACGAAAAAAAAAAAATCAAAAATGAACTTTGATGCATCAAGAGAATTTAACAGTGACAAGATAAACCACGACAAACCACTACTGGAATATTCCAATTCTTACATTTCTACAAAAAAAAAAAATCTAAAATGAACTTTGAACCATCAAGAGAATGTAACAGTGGCGAGGTAAACCACGACAAACATCTACTGAAATAATCCAACTCTTACATTTCAATGAAAAAAAATCCAAAATTAACTTTGAAGCATCAAGAGAATTTAACAGTGACAAGGTAAACCATGAGAAAACAGTACTGAAATATTCCAACTCTTACAGTTCAACGAAATTAATCAAAAATGAACTTTGAAACATCTTCAGAATGTAGCAGTGATAAGGTAAACCACGACAAAACACAACTGAAATATTCCAACTCTTGTCTTTCAAGGAAAAAAAAATCCAAAATGAACTTTGAAACATTAAGAGAATGTAACAGTGACAAGGTAAACTACGACAAAACACTACTGAAATATTCCAACTCTTGCATTTCAACGAAAAAAAAAAATCCAAAATGAACTTTGAAACATCAAGAGAATGTAACAGTGACAAGATAAACCACGACAAACCTCTACTGAAATAATCCAACTCTTGCATTTAAATGAAAAAAATCCAAAATCAACTTTAAAGCATCAAGAGAATGTAACAGTGACAAGTTAAACCATGAGAAAACAGTACTGAAATATTCCAACTCTTACAGTTCAACGAAAAAATCAATAATGAACTTTGAAACATCTTCAGAATATAGCAGTGACAAGGTAAACCACGACAAAACACAACTGAAATATTCCAACTCTTGCTTTTCAAGGAAAAAAATCCAAAATTAACTTTGAAAAATCAAGAGAATTTAACAGTGACAAGATAAACCACGAGAAAACACTACTGAAATGTTCCAAGTCATACATTTCAATGAAAAAAATCTAAAATGAACTTTGAAACATCAAGAAAATGTAACAGTGACAAGGTAAACCACGACGAAGCACTACTGAAATATTTCAACTCTCGCATTTCAACGACAAAAATCCAAAATGAACTTTGAAACATCAATAGAATGTAACAGTGACAATTCTAACTCTTACATTTCAACAAAAAAAAATAAATAAAAAATGAAATTTGAAACATCAAGAGAATGTAACAATTACAAGGTAAACCACGATAAACACTACTGAAATATTCCAACTCTTACATTTCAACAAAAATAAAATCCAAAATGAACCTTGAAACATCAAGAGAATGTACCAGTGACAAGGTAAACCACGACAAAACACTACTGAAATATTCCAACTCTTACATTTCAACAAAAATAAAATTTAAAATGAACTTTGAAACATCAAGAAAATGTACCAGTGACAAGGTAAGCCACGACAAAACACTACTGAAATATTCCAACTCATACATTTCAATGAAAAAAAAAAAATCTAAAATGAACTTTGAAACATCAAGAGAATGTAACAGTGACAAGCTAAACCACGACAAAGCACTACTGAAATATTCCAGCTCTCGCATTTCAACGAAAAAAATCCAAAATGAACTTTGAAACATCATAGAATGTAACAGTGACAATTCTAACTCTTACATTTTAACAAAAGAAAAAAAAAATCAAAAATGAACTTTGAAAGATCAAGAGAATGTAACAGTTACAAGGTAAACCAAGATAAAAACTACTGAAATATTCCAACTCTTACATTTCAACAAAAATAAAATCCAAAATGAACTTTGAAACATCAAGAGAATGTAACAGTGACAAGGTAAACCACGACAAACCACTACTGAAATATTCCAACTCTTACATTTCAACAAAAATAAAATCCAAAATGAACTTTGAAACATCAAGAGAATGTACCAGTGACAAGGTAAACCACGACAAAACACTACTGAAATATTCCAACTCTTACATTTCAACAAAAATAAAATCTAAAATGAACTTTGAAACATCAAGAAAATGTACCAGTGACAAGGTAAGCCACGACAAAACACTACTGAAATATTCCAACTCATACATTTCAATGAAAAAAAAAAATCTAAAATGAACTTTGAAACATCAAGAGAATGTAACAGTGACAAGCTAAACCACGACAAAGCACTACTGAAATATTCCAACTCTTGCATTTCAACGAAAAAAAATCCAAAATGAACTTTGAAACATCATAGAATGTTGAGTGACAATTCTAACTCTTACATTTTAACAAAAGAAAAAAAAAATCAAAAATGAACTTTGAAACATCAAGAGAATGTAACAGTTACAAGGTAAACCACGATAAAAACTACTGAAATATTCCAACTCTTAAATTTCAACAAAAATAAAATCCAAAATGAACTTTGAAACATCAAGAGAATGTAACAGGGACAAGGTAAACAACGACAAACCACTACTGAAATATTCCAATTCTTACATTTCAACAAAATAAAATCCAAAATGAACTTTGAAACATCAAGAGAATGTAACAGTAACAAGTTAAACCACAACAAACCACTACTAAAATATTCTAATTCTTATATTTCAACAAAAATAAAATCCAAAATGAACTTTGAAACATCAAGAAAATGTACCAGTGACAAGGTAAGCCACGACAAAACACAACTGAAATATTCCAACTCTTACATTTCAACAAAAAAAAAAAATCTAAAATGAACTTTGAAACATCAAGAAAATGTACCAGTGACAAGGTAAGCCACAACAAAACACTACTGAAATATTCCAACTCATACATTTCAATGAAAAAAAAAATCTAAAATGAACTTTGAAACATGAAGAGAATGTAACAGTGACAAGGTAAGCCACAACAAAACACTACTGAAATATTCCAACTCTCGCATTTCAACGAAAAAAATCCAAAATGAACTTTGAAACATCATAGAATGTAACAGTGAAAATTCTAACTCTTACATTTTAACAAAAGAAAAAAAAAATCAAAAATGAACTTTGAAACATCAAGAGAATGTAACAGTTACAAGGTAAACCACGATAAAAACTACTGAAATATTCCAACTCTTACATTTCAACAAAAATAAAATACAAAATGAACTTTGAAACATCAAGAGATTGTAACAGTGACAATTCTAACTCATATCTCGCATATTGTTCCATTTAATTACATTTAAAACGGATGAGCTTTTCATTTTTTACCAGAAAATAGCTGGCATTTAAATTTTCTTCATACCGAATAAACCATTAAGTGTTTTTTGTTTCATTGTAATTGAAGTGTTCACATGTGAAGTGTTCATCATGTATTTTTCAATTTGATAAATTTACTCCTTTTAGATGCAGTTTATAATTTGACTGATATTAGGTATTTATCAATTTATAATTTGGAATGAATCCCCAAAAGAAAAAAAAAACGAATAATATCCAAAAGAGCAGCCAAAAGCAATCAAACAGCAGCAGTTCAGCCTTAGCCTACATGATATATATTCTATAAAGAAGCCAAAAAACTTTAAAATGCATTTTTTTAATTGTAATTAAAAACCAGTTTTTAATACAAGAAGTCTTTTTAAGAATCCAAAAGAACAAAAAAAAAAAAAAAAAAAAAACAATCAATATCAAAGTCGCCCATTTCAACTGTTTTAAAGGTAACAAAACAGATAAAGGCAAAGGGCATTATGAAAAAAATTAAGCTTCTAAGTTCAAAGTTATATTCAAAGTTTTTACCCGGATAACTGACGGATTTTGTGATACGGTATTTGAAGTTGTATATGCAGTAATGCTCGATGAAAAAAACTACTAATTTTGATAATTATTTATGTTAAGAATACATAACTAATAGATACTTCAACTACTCGTATTATGCAAGGGTTCTGAAACGTCACAGCCATTTCGTTTCTACCACATTTCTACTTCTCTTGATGAATAACGAACAAGACCAGTTTCCAGCCAGCGACTTCTGAATTTTTGAACTCATGAATAGGCTCGAATCTGTTGTAAATTTAAGCTGTGATTTGAGAAAGACTAATGAAAACATTAATGTTTGCGGTCAACATTGATCATCCCCAACATTGGGGGAAAAAGGGTGTGTGTGTGTGGGGGGGGGGGGTGGTAGTTGCCCTCCAATATCTTTTGACTGTTAAAGTGTAAACTAGAACTTTCAGTTTCCAATTAAATGAGCCCTCTCTGAAGTTTATACAAGAATCCCTATCATAAGAACCATTAACGCCCCAAGGACAACACTTAAAACGCCTACCCTTCGGTCCCTGGGGCGTTGTGTTGACACCAGAGTTTTTGTTATCTAATTTTTGAACAATTTTCAAAAAACTGGCTATCTCAAAATTTGTAACGGTGGGTTTCGGAAAAAAAGGTTTTGGGGGGGGGGGGGCTAGTTGCCCTTAAATCTCTTTACTCTCAAAAAGTGAACTAGAACTTTCAATTTCCAATCAATTGAGCCCTCTATGAAGTATATACGAGCATCCCTTTCATAAGAACAGTACATGCCTTTAGGGCATAACTTAGAACGCCTTGCTCCGGGCCCTGGGGGGCTTTATTGACACTGGAGTTTTTCTTATCCGACCTTTGAACTATTTTTTAACAAAATTACTATCTCAAAATTTTCATCAGATTGGCTTGGAAAAAGAAAGGGGGGGGGGCGAGTGGCCCTCGGAACACCCCCCTCCCTACGCCCATGAATGGCAATTAAAAACAACAACAACAACAAGATAAGCAAAATAATAGCCTGGGGTTTATACTCGCATCGGGGGGGGGGGGGTGTCTTTCTGTTGTGCAGGTAAACTGGAAGAAGCACTTACAGTTGAATAAATAGGAATTTTCTGAAGGTAAAGAAGCATGAATTTTTATTATTATATACTTTTTAGGCACCTTTTAAAAGTTGGAGGGAGTATTTATAATGAGATTACGTAAAAATATATTTTTCAAGTTATACAGGCAACAAATGTCCCCTCCCCCCCTTAAGTACCTCTATTGATAGCGAAATTAAGGCACCCTTCCTTGAAAAGAGACTTTCCTATCAAAAGCTACGAAAAAGTTACGTTTTTAAGAGTTGGACTTTGCAAATTTTTTTGGTTTGGTGGCAACCCTGAAAGGGTTTTGTTTCATTTTTAAGTTGTGTATGTCACTCGTTAACACCCGTTAATAAATGGGAAAATTATTATATTTTGAATGTTGGGTTCAGGGCTTCGACTCTCGAATATTAAAATTCGGGGACAAGTCTTATAGGTTCGGGGGAAAAAAGAAACTGGAATTTTTTTGCGAAAATTTGGGAGCCAAAATTAGTTTTAGCTTCATTTTCAGACACAAGTAGGGTTTGGATCCACGTAGTAAATCAAGCCTTTTACTCAGTAGGTTTTAGAGGCTGAGCACAGGATTGAGCTGAAAACACTTATTGCTGATATTGCGGTAAAAACTTCCAAATTATTTTCAAATTAAAAAAAAAAAACAAAAAAAAAATAGTGAACACATGTCAACTGTAAATACCAGTGGCAACTTTTGAATAAGTCATTAATCTCAGTAATTCATTTATAATATTTAAAAACAAATATTGTTTCCGGTATCTAGATAGGTAAATTAAATAGACAAAATTTAACCTATATGTATGGGGCAACATTAAAACTTAAAACAAACAACAACTAAATTAAATAAGTAAACTTAAATTAAAAAGGGAATTTTGACGACAATTGACACATTATTGGTCTTTCATGCTGCTTCTTAGGTCTTAGGGGCTTACCCCCCAGAAAATCCCTTCACGGAAAAACGCAAAATAATCCCCCCTCCCACGAAAATGCCCCCTGCAGAAAATACTCCCCGCGGAAAGTACCCCTGTGGAAAATACCCCCGCGGAAAGTACTCCCGCGAAAAAAACCTCGGGAAATACCCCCACCCTCGCCTGCGGAAAATACCCCCTCGGAACATACATTTTTTCATTGTTTGTCTCTAATATGCTTTCCTTTCTTTTCGTTACCTCATAATTACTATATTGTCACTGATTAACCCCAGCCCTCTCACAAACCCTGCGGCCATCCATGTTCCAAATATAGCACTTATTGCAGTATCATTTTTATATCAGCCCATCTAATGCCTGGACATGATAGATATAGAATACAAATCATACAAAAGTTACTAATTCTTTTTCTTCGTACTAACATTATTTGGCATTATTAACCAACAGTTCGTGATAAATAAGTCCGAAAATATAATAAAACTTGACAAGAAAACAATATGAGCCTAACAACCAAACTTTTACTTTAAGCTGTAATTTAAATTTTCTTATGAATAATATTTTTGGGAGCCAAAATTAGCTTTAGCTTCGTTTTCAGACACAAGTAGGGTTTGGATCCACGTAGTAAATCAAGCCTTTTACACATTAGGTTTTAGAGGCTGAGCACGGGATTGAGCTGAAAACACTTATTGCTGATATTGCGGTAAAAACTTCCAAATTGTTTTCAAATTAAAAAAAAAATAAAATAAAAAAGTAGTGAACACATGTCAACTGTAAATACCAGTAGCAACTTTTGAATAAGTCATTAATCTCAGTAATTCATTTATAATATTTAAAAACAAACATTGTTTCCGGTTTCTAGATAGGTAAATTAAATAGACAAAATTCAACCTATATGTATGGGGCAACACTAAAACTTAAAACAAACAAGAACTAAATTAAATAATTAAACTTAAATTAAAAAGGGAATTTTGACGACAATTGACACATTATTGGTCTTTCATGCTGCTTCTTAGGTCTTAGGGGCTTACCCTTCCAGAAAATCCCTCCACGGAAAAACGCAAAATACCCCCCCCTCCCCACAAAAATGCCCCCAGCGGAAAATACTCCCCGCAGAAAGAACCCCTGTGGAAAATACCCCCGCGGAAAGTTCTCCCGCGAAAAAACCCTCGGGAAATACTCCCACCCTCGCCTGCGGAAAATACCCCCTCGGAACATACATTTTTTCATTGTTTGTCTCTAATATGCTTTCCTTTCTTTTGGTTACCTCATAATTACTATATTGTCACTGATTAACCCCCAACCCTCTCACAAACCCTGCGGCCATCCATGTTCCAAATATAGTACTTATTGCAGTATCATTTTTATATCAGCCCATCTAATGCCTGGACATGATAGATATAGGCTACAAATCATACAAAAGTTACTAATTCTTTTTCTTCGTACTAACATTATTTGGCATTATTAACCAACAGTTCGTGATAAATAAGTCCGAAAATATAATAAAACTTGACAAGAAAACAATATGAGCCTAATAACCAAACTTTTACTTTAAGCTGTAATTTAAATTTTCTTATGAATGATACTTTTGGGGTCACTTTAGGAGGGGGGATTAGGACGGGGAGGGGTGGTGCATTTTTATGGTAATAAGATTGTATTTCGGGATAGTTCTTAAGAAGAAATAAATTATCCCACAATTTCTTTAAATTCTTTTGTTTCTATCTCAGAAGTAGCCTTCATACAGGGTTACTTATTGTTCAAGCATTAGAAGTTGTAAAGGTAGGCCTAGATATTGAAACAAGTTTACTTGGCTATCCCGAATTTGAGCAGAAAATATTTTTCGTAAAATTTCCTTCGCCTAACTAACAGCTTTGCAAGACCGTAAAAAGATCCTAAAACTGCAGTTTAAAATATTACGCCCACTGAAAATATTACACGAGTGAAGGGGCCAGAATAATAATTAATTAAAAAAAAAAAAAGTTTTTCCGGGGGAAGTAAAGAGCGAAGTTGAAACTTAAAACGGAAAAAGATTATTACTTGTCAACCTATCTAATATATATATCAATAAAACTAATACAGATGAACAAAGTAATTATGTTTCTCTATGTTTCTACGATCATAGAAAACGAGAGGTTTACTGAAGACACAAAAATCAAGTATAAGAAACAGGAATATTGGCTTTGGAGTCAAAAGTGAGTATGTTGCCTGACAACGATAAAATAATCTGTAAAGCTTTCCATAGTCTTAAGGACACCCTAGACAGTAATCATTTGATCAAAAGCTTCCGTCAATCAATTGATTAAAGCATGATTGACTGTCTAGAAACCTGTTTGACGCTTGAGTCAAGCGTTGATGGTGATTGATATAAAGTTTGTATATAGGAGTGCCGTTATTAATGTTAAAAGTAAAGATTACCATCTAGTAGTGTCATGGGTTAATTTAAAGCTGAAATATCGGGAGGGTAACTACCTCCCGGGAAGTTATGATGTTGGTAGACTACAGGATGAGAATATGAGAGAAACTTTCCAGGAACAGTTGAATACCTAACTTGAGAGTTTAAAATTTGATAATGTGGAAGATGGTTGGAATCATTTTAGAAAACAAAATTTGTGAAGTTGCTAGTAGTGATACTTTTTTGTCGTGGTTTACCTTATCACTGTTACATTCTGAATATGTTTCAAAGTTCATTTTTGATTTTTTTCGTTGAACTGTAAGAGTCGGAATATTTCAGTACTGTTTTCTCATGGTGTACCTTGTCATTGTTACATTCTCTTGATGCTTCAAAGTTCATTTTGGATTTTTTCATTGAAATGTAAGAGTTGGATTATTTCAGTAGAGGTTTGTCGTGGTTTACCTTATCGCTGTTACATTCTATTGATATTTCAAAGTTCATTTTGGATTTTTTTCGTTGAAATGCAAGAGTTGGAATATTTCAGTAGTGTTTTGTCGTGGTTTACCTTGTCACTGTTACATTCTCTTGATGTTTCAAAGTTCATTTTGGATTTTTTTTTCCTTGAAATGCAAGAGTTGGAATATTTCAGTTGTGTTTTGTCGTGGTTTACCTTATAACTGCTACATTCTGAAGATGTTTCAAAGTTCATTTTTGATTTTTTTTTTTCGTTGAACTGTAAGAGTTGGAATATTTCAGTACTGTTTTCTCATGGTTTACCTTGTCATTGTTACATTCTCTTGATGATTCAAAGTTCATTTTAGATATTTTTCGTTTTAATGTAAGATTTGGATCATTTCAGTAGTGTTTTGTCGTGGTTTACCATGTCACTGTTACATTCTCTTGTTATTTTAAAGTTCATTTTGGATATTTTTTCGTTGAAATGCAAGAGTTGGAATATTTCAGTAGTGTTTTGTCGTGGTTTACCTTGTCACTGTTACATTCTCTTGATGGTTCAAAGTTCATTTTAGATTTTTTTTTTTGTTGAAGTGTAAGAATTGGAATATTTCAGTAGTGGTTTGTCGTGGTTTACCTTGTCACTGTTACATTCTCTTGATGTTTCAAAGTTCAGTTTGGATTTTTTTTTTGTTGAAATTTAAGAGTTGGAATATTTCAGTAGTGTTTATCGTGGTTTACCTTGTAACTGTTATATTCTCTTGATGTTTCAAATTTCATTTTGGATTTTTTTTTGTTGAAATGTAAGAGTTAGAATTGTCCCTGATACATTCCATTGATGTTTCAAAGTTCATTTAGGATTTTTTTTCGTTGAAATGCAAGAGTTGGAATATTTCAGTAGTGTTTTGTCGTGGTTTACCTTGTCACTGTTACATTCTCTTGATGTTTCAAAGTTCATTTTAGATTTTTTTTTCATTGAAATGTATGAGTTGGAATATATTCCAACTCAAACCACAACAAAACACTACTGACATATTCAAACTCTTAAATTTCAACGAAAAAAATCCAAAATGAACTCTGAAACATCTTCAGAATGTAACAGTGACATGGTAAAGCACGCTAAAACACTACTGAAATAATCCAACTCTTACCTTTCAATGAAAAAAAAAATCCAAAATGAACTTTGAAGCATCAAGAGAATGTAACATTGACAAGGTAAACCATGAGACAACAGTACTGAAATTTCCAATTCTTACAGTTCAATGAAAAAAAAAAAATCAAAAATGAACTTTAAAACATCTTCAGAATGTAGCAGTGACAAGGTAAACCACAACAAAAAACTACTGAAATATTCCAACTCTTAAATTTCAAGGGGAAAAAAAAACTAAAATGAGGTTTTAAACATCAAGAGAATGTAACAGTGACAAGGTAAACCACGAAAAAACACTTCTGAAATATTCGCACTCTTACACTTCAACAAAAAAAAGTCCAAAATCAACTTTGAAACATCTTCAGAATGTAACAGTGACAAGGTAAACCACGACAAACACTACTGAAATATTCCAACTCTTACATTTCAACGAAATAAATCCAAAATTAACTTTGAAAAATCAAGAGAATTTAACAGTGACAAGGTAAACCACGAGAAAACATTACTGAAATATTCCAACTTATACATTTCAATGTAAAAGAAAAAAAAAAATCCAAAATGAACTTTGAAACATCTTCAGAATGTAACAGTGACAAGGTAAACCACGACAAACACTACTGAAATATTCCAACTCTTACATTTCAACGAAATAAATCCAAAATTAACTTTGAAAAATCATTAGAATTTAACAGTGACAAGGTAAACCACGAGAAAACACTACTGAAATATTCCAACTCATACATTTCAATGAAAAAAAAAATCTAAAATGAACTTTGAAACATCAAGAGAATGTAACAGTGACAAGGTAAACCACGACGAAGCACTACTGAAATATTCCAACTCTTGCATTTCAACGAAAATAAAATCCAAAATGAACTTTGAAACATCAAGAGAATGTAACAGTAACAAGGTAAACCACAACAAACCACTACTGAAATATTCCAATTCTTACATTTCAACAAAAATAATATCCAAAATGAAGTTTGAAACATCAAGAGAATGTACCAGTGACAAGGTAAACCACAACAAAACACAACTGTAATATTCCAACTCTTACATTTCAACAAAAATAAAATCTAAAATGAACTTTGAAACATCAAGAAAATGTACCAGTGACAAGGTAAGCCACAACAAAACTACTGAAATATTCCAACTCATACATCTCAATGAAAAAAAAATCTAAAATGAACTTCGAAACATCAAGAGAATGTAACAGTGACAAGGTAAACCACGACAAAGCACTACTGAAATATTCCAACTCTTGCATTTCAACGAAAAAAAAAATCCAAAATGAACTTTGAAACATCATAGAATATAACAGTGACAATTCTAACTCTTACATTTTAACAAAAGAAAAAAAAATCAAAAATGAACGTTGAAACATCAAGAGAATGTAACAGTTACAAGGTAAACCACGATAAAAACTACTGAAATATTCCAACTCTTACATTTCAACAAAAATAAAATCCAAAATGAACTTTGAAACATCAAGAGAATGTAACAGGGACAAGGTAAACAACGACAAACCACTACTGAAATATTCCAATTCTTACATTTCAGCAAAAAAAAAAAATATAAAATGAACTTTGAACCATCAAGAGAATGTAACAGTGACAAGGTAAACCACGACAAAACAGTACTGAAATAATCCAACTCTTGCATTTCAACGAAAAAAAAAATCCAAAATGAACTTTGAAGCATCAAGAGAATGTAACAGTGACAAGAAAAACCCCGACAAACCACTACTGGAATATTCCAATTCTTACATTTCTACAAAAAAAATCTAAAATGAACTTTGAACCATCAAGAGAATGTAACATTGGCGAGGTAAACCACAACAAACATCTACTGAAATTATCCAACTCTTACATTTCAATGAAAAAAATCCAAAATGAACTTTGAAGCATCAAGAGAATGTAACAGTGACAAGGTAAACCATGAGAAAACAGTACTGAAATATTCCAACTCTTACAGTTCAACGAAATTAATCAAAAATGAACTTTGAAACATCTTCAGAATGTAACAGTGACAAGGTAAACCACAACAAACACTACTGAAATATTCCAACTCTTACATTTCAAGGGAAAAAAAATCTAAAATGAAGTTTGAAACATCAAGAGAATGTAACAGTGACAAGGTAAACCACGAAAAAACACTACTGAAATATTCGCACTCTTACACTTCAACGAAAAAAAAGTCCAAAATGAGCTTTGAAACACCAAGAGAATGTACCAGTGACAAGGTAAATCACGACAAAACACTACTGAAATATTCCAACTCTTACATTTCAATGTAAAAAAAACAAAAATAAATCCAAAATGAACTTTGAAACATCTTCAGAATGTAACAGTGACAAGGTAAACCACGACAAACACTACTGAAATATTCCAACTCTTACATTTCAACGAAATAAATCCAAAATTAACTTTGAAAAATCAAGAGAATTTAACAGTGACAAGGTAAACCACGAGAAAACACTACTGAAATATTCCAACTCATACATTTCAATGAAAAAAAAAAATCTAAAATGAACTTTGAAACATAAAGAGAATGTAACAGTGACAAGGTAAACCACGACGAAGCACTACTGAAATATTCCAACTCTTGCATTTAAATGAAAAAAATCCAAAATGAACTTTGAAACATCAATAGAATGTAACAGTGACAATTCTAACTCTTACATTTCAAAAAAAAAAAGAACTTTGAAACATCAAGAGAATGTAACAGTTACAAGGTAAACCACGATAAACACTACTGAAATATTCCAACTCTTACATTTCAACGAAATAAAATCCAAAATGAACTTTGAAACATCAAGAGAATGTAACAGTGACAAGGTAAACCACGACAAACACTACTGAAATATTCCAATTCTTACATTTCAACAAAAATAAAATCCAAAATGAACTTTGAAACATCAAGAGAATGTACCAGTGACAAGGTAAACCAAGACAAAACACAACTGAAATATTCCAACTCTTACATTTCAACAAAAATAAAATCTAAAATGAACTTTGAAACATCAAGAAAATTTACCAGTGACAAGGTAAGCCACAACAAAACTACTGAAATATTCCAACTCATACATCTCAATGAAAAAAAAAAATCTAAAATGAACTTTGAAACATCAAGAGAATGTACCAGTGACAAGGTAAACCACGACAAAACACTACTGAAATATTCCAACTCTCGCATTTCAACGAAAAAAATCCAAAATGAACTTTGAAACATCATAGAATGTAACAGTGACAATTCTAACTCTTACATTTTAATAAAAGAAAAAAAAAATCAAGAATGAACGTTGAAACATCAAGAGAACGTAACAGTTACAAGGTAAATCACGATAAAAACTACTGAAATATTCCAACTCTTACATTTCAACAAAAATAAAATCCAAAATGAACTTTGAAACATCAAGAGAATGTAACAGGGACAAGGTAAACAACGACAAACCACTATGAAATATCCCAATTCTTACATTTCAGCAAAAAAAAAAATATAAAATTAACTTTGAACCATCAAGAGAATGTAACAGTGATAAGGTAAACCACGACAAAACAGTACTGAAATAATCCAACTCTTGCATTTCAACGAAAAAAAAAATCAAAAATGAACTTTGATGCATCAAGAGAATTTAACAGTGACAAGATAAACCACGACAAACCACTACTGGAATATTCCAATTCTTACATTTCTACAAAAAAAAAAAATCTAAAATGAACTTTGAACCATCAAGAGAATGTAACAGTGGCGAGGTAAACCACGACAAACATCTACTGAAATAATCCAACTCTTACATTTCAATGAAAAAAAATCCAAAATTAACTTTGAAGCATCAAGAGAATTTAACAGTGACAAGGTAAACCATGAGAAAACAGTACTGAAATATTCCAACTCTTACAGTTCAACGAAATTAATCAAAAATGAACTTTGAAACATCTTCAGAATGTAGCAGTGATAAGGTAAACCACGACAAAACACAACTGAAATATTCCAACTCTTGTCTTTCAAGGAAAAAAAAATCCAAAATGAACTTTGAAACATTAAGAGAATGTAACAGTGACAAGGTAAACTACGACAAAACACTACTGAAATATTCCAACTCTTGCATTTCAACGAAAAAAAAAAATCCAAAATGAACTTTGAAACATCAAGAGAATGTAACAGTGACAAGATAAACCACGACAAACCTCTACTGAAATAATCCAACTCTTGCATTTAAATGAAAAAAATCCAAAATCAACTTTAAAGCATCAAGAGAATGTAACAGTGACAAGGTAAACCATGAGAAAACAGTACTGAAATATTTCAACTCTTACAGTTCAACGAAATTAATCAAAAATGAACTTTGAAACATCTTCAGAATATAGCAGTGACAAGATAAACCACGACAAAACACAACTGAAATATTCCAACTCTTGCTTTTCAAGGAAAAAAATCCAAAATTAACTTTGAAAAATCAAGAGAATTTAACAGTGACAAGATAAACCACGAGAAAACACTACTGAAATGTTCCAAGTCATACATTTCAATGAAAAAAATCTAAAATGAACTTTGAAACATCAAGAAAATGTAACAGTGACAAGGTAAACCACGACGAAGCACTACTGAAATATTTCAACTCTCGCATTTCAACGACAAAAATCCAAAATGAACTTTGAAACATCAATAGAATGTAACAGTGACAATTCTAACTCTTACATTTCAACAAAAAAAAATAAATAAAAAATGAACTTTGAAACATCAAGAGAATGTAACAATTACAAGGTAAACCACGATAAACACTACTGAAATATTCCAACTCTTACATTTCAACAAAAATAAAATCCAAAATGAACTTTGAAACATCAAGAGAATGTACCAGTGACAAGGTAAACCACGACAAAACACTACTGAAATATTCCAACTCTTACATTTCAACAAAAATAAAATTTAAAATGAACTTTGAAACATCAAGAAAATGTACCAGTGACAAGGTAAGCCACGACAAAACACTACTGAAATATTCCAACTCATACATTTCAATGAAAAAAAAAAATCTAAAATGAACTTTGAAACATCAAGAGAATGTAACAGTGACAAGCTAAACCACGACAAAGCACTACTGAAATATTCCAGCTCTCGCATTTCAACGAAAAAAATCCAAAATGAACTTTGAAACATCATAGAATGTAACAGTGACAATTCTAACTCTTACATTTTAACAAAAGAAAAAAAAAAATCAAAAATGAACTTTGAAAGATCAAGAGAATGTAACAGTTACAAGGTAAACCACGATAAAAACTACTGAAATATTCCAACTCTTACATTTCAACAAAAATAAAATCCAAAATGAACTTTGAAACATCAAGAGAATGTAACAGTGACAAGGTAAACCACGACAAACCACTACTGAAATATTCCAACTCTTACATTTCAACAAAAATAAAATCCAAAATGAACTTTGAAACATCAAGAGAATGTACCAGTGACAAGGTAAACCACGACAAAACACTACTGAAATATTCCAACTCTTACATTTCAACAAAAATAAAATCTAAAATGAACTTTGAAACATCAAGAAAATGTACCAGTGACAAGGTAAGCCACGACAAAACACTACTGAAATATTCCAACTCATACATTTCAATGAAAAAAAAAAATCTAAAATGAACTTTGAAACATCAAGAGAATGTAACAGTGACAAGCTAAACCACGACAAAGCACTACTGAAATATTCCAACTCTTGCATTTCAACGAAAAAAATCCAAAATGAACTTTGAAACATCATAGAATGTTGAGTGACAATTCTAACTCTTACATTTTAACAAAAGAAAAAAAAATCAAAAATGAACTTTGAAACATCAAGAGAATGTAACAGTTACAAGGTAAACCACGATAAAAACTACTGAAATATTCCAACTCTTAAATTTCAACAAAAATAAAATCCAAAATGAACTTTGAAACATCAAGAGAATGTAACAGGGACAAGGTAAACAACGACAAACCACTACTGAAATATTCCAATTCTTACATTTCAACAAAATAAAATCCAAAATGAACTTTGAAACATCAAGAGAATGTAACAGTAACAAGGTAAACCACAACAAACCACTACTAAAATATTCTAATTCTTATATTTCAACAAAAATAAAATCCAAAATGAACTTTGAAACATCAAGAGAATTTACCAGTGACAAGGTAAACCACGACAAAACACAACTGAAATATTCCAACTCTTACATTTCAACAAAAAAAAAAAATCTAAAATGAACTTTGAAACATCAAGAAAATGTACCAGTGACAAGGTAAGCCACAACAAAACACTACTGAAATATTCCAACTCATACATTTCAATGAAAAAAAAAATCTAAAATGAACTTTGAAACATCAAGAGAATGTAACAGTGACAAGGTAAGCCACAACAAAACACTACTGAAATATTCCAACTCTCGCATTTCAACGAAAAAAATCCAAAATGAACTTTGAAACATCATAGAATGTAACAGTGAAAATTCTAACTCTTACATTTTAACAAAAGAAAAAAAAAATCAAAAATGAACTTTGAAACATCAAGAGAATGTAACAGTTACAAGGTAAACCACGATAAAAACTACTGAAATATTCCAACTCTTACATTTCAACAAAAATAAAATACAAAATGAACTTTGAAACATCAAGAGATTGTAACAGTGACAATTCTAACTCATATCTCGCATATTGTTCCATTTAATTACATTTAAAACGGATGAGCTTTTCATTTTTTACCAGAAAATAGCTGGCATTTAAATTTTCTTCATACCGAATAAACCATTAAGTGTTTTTTGTTTCATTGTAATTGAAGTGTTCACATGTGAAGTGTTCATCATGTATTTTTCAATTTGATAAATTTACTCCTTTTAGATGCAGTTTATAATTTGACTGATATTAGGTATTTATCAATTTATAATTTGGAATGAATCCCCAAAAGAAAAAAAAAACGAATAATATCCAAAAGAGCAGCCAAAAGCAATCAAACAGCAGCAGTTCAGCCTTAGCCTACATGATATATATTCTATAAAGAAGCCAAAAAACTTTAAAATGCATTTTTTTAATTGTAATTAAAAACCAGTTTTTAATACAAGAAGTCTTTTTAAGAATCCAAAAGAAAAAAAAAAAAAAAAAAAAACAATCAATATCAAAGTCGCCCATTTCAACTGTTTTAAAGGTAACAAAACAGATAAAGGCAAAGGGCATTATGAAAAAAATTAAGCTTCTAAGTTCAAAGTTATATTCAAAGTTTTTACCCGGATAACTGACGGATTTTGTGATACGGTATTTGAAGTTGTATATGCAGTAATGCTCGATGAAAAAAACTACTAATTTTGATAATTATTTATGTTAAGAATACATAACTAATAGATACTTCAACTACTCGTATTATGCAAGGGTTCTGAAACGTCACAGCCATTTCGTTTCTACCACATTTCTACTTCTCTTGATGAATAACGAACAAGACCAGTTTCCAGCCAGCGACTTCTGAATTTTTGAACTCATGAATAGGCTCGAATCTGTTGTAAATTTAAGCTGTGATTTGAGAAAGACTAATGAAAACATTAATGTTTGCGGTCAACATTGATCATCCCCAACATTGGGGGAAAAAGGGTGTGTGTGTGTGGGGGGGAGGGTGGTAGTTGCCCTCCAATATCTTTTGACTGTTAAAGTGTAAACTAGAACTTTCAGTTTCCAATCAAATGAGCCCTCTCTGAAGTTTATACAAGAATCCCTATCATAAGAACCATTAACGCCCCAAGGACAACACTTAAAACGCCTACCCTTCGGTCCCTGGGGCGTTGTGTTGACACCAGAGTTTTTGTTATCTAATTTTTGAACAATTTTCAAAAAACTGGCTATCTCAAAATTTGTAACGGTGGGTTTCGGAAAAAAAGGCTTTGGGGGGGGGGGGCTAGTTGCCCTTAAATCTCTTTACTCTCAAAAAGTGAACTAGAACTTTCAATTTCCAATCAATTGAGCCCTCTATGAAGTATATACGAGCATCCCTTTCATAAGAACAGTACATGCCTTTAGGGCATAACTTAGAACGCCTTGCTCCGGGCCCTGGGGGGCTTTATTGACACTGGAGTTTGTCTTATCCGACCTTTGAACTATTTTTTAACAAAATTACTATCTCAAAATTTTCATCAGATTGGCTTGGAAAAAGAAAGTGGGGGGGGGGGCGAGTGGCCCTCGGAACACCCCCCTCCCTACGCCCATGAATGGCAATTAAAAACAACAACAACAACAAGATAAGCAAAATAATAGCCTGGGGTTTATACTCGCATCGGGGGGGGGGGTGTCTTTCTGTTGTGCAGGTAAACTGGAAGAAGCACTTACAGTTGAATAAATAGGAATTTTCTGAAGGTAAAGAAGCATGAATTTTTATTATTATATACTTTTTAGGCACCTTTTAAAAGTTGGAGGGAGTATTTTTAATGAGATTACGTAAAAATATATTTTTCAAGTTATACAGGCAACAAATGTCCCCTCCCCCCTTTAAGTACCTCTATTGATAGCGAAATTAAGGCACCCTTCCTTGAAAAGAGACTTTCCTATCAAAAGCTACGAAAAAGTTACGTTTTTAAGAGTTGGACGTTGCAAATTTTTTTGGTTTGGTGGCAACCCTGAAAGGGTTTTGTTTCATTTTTAAGTTGTGTATGTCACTCGTTAACACCCGTTAATAAATGGGAAAAATATTATATTTTGAATGTTGGGTTCAGGGCTTCGACTCTCGAATATTAAAATTCGGGGACAAGTCTTAAAGGTTCGGGGGAAAAAAGAAACTGGAATTTTATTGCGAAAATTTGGGAGCCAAAATTAGTTTTAGCTTCATTTTCAGACACAAGTAGGGTTTGGATCCACGTAGTAAATCAAGCCTTTTACTCAGTAGGTTTTAGAGGCTGAGCACAGGATTGAGCTGAAAACACTTATTGCTGATATTGCGGTAAAAACTTCCAAATTGTTTTCAAATAAAAAAAAAAAAAATAAAAAAAATAGTGAACACATGTCAACTGTAAATACCAGTGGCAACTTTTGAATAAGTCATTAATCTCAGTAATTCATTTATAATATTTAAAAACAAATATTGTTTCCGGTATCTAGATAGGTAAATTAAATAGACAAAATTTAACCTATATGTATGGGGCAACATTAAAACTTAAAACAAACAACAACTAAATTAAATAAGTAAACTTAAATTAAAAAGGGAATTTTGACGACAATTGACACATTATTGGTCTTTCATGCTGCTTCTTAGGTCTTAGGGGCTTACCCCCCAGAAAATCCCTTCACGGAAAAACGCAAAATAATCCCCCCTCCCACGAAAATGCCCCCTGCAGTAAATACTCCCCGCGGAAAGTACCCCTGTGGAAAATACCCCCGCGGAAAGTACTCCCGCGAAAAAAACCTCGGGAAATACCCCCACCCTCGCCTGCGGAAAATACCCCCTCGGAACATACATTTTTTCATTGTTTGTCTCTAATATGCTTTCCTTTCTTTTCGTTACCTCATAATTACTATATTGTCACTGATTAACCCCCAGCCCTCTCACACACCCTGCGGCCATCCATGTTCCAAATATAGCACTTATTGCAGTATCATTTTTATATCAGCCCATCTAATGCCTGGACATGATAGATATAGGCTACAAATCATACAAAAGTTACTAATTCTTTTTCTTCGTACTAACATTATTTGGCATTACTAACCAACAGTTCGTGATAAATAAGTCCGAAAATATAATAAAACTTGACAAGAAAACAATATGAGCCTAACAACCAAACTTTTACTTTAAGCTGTAATTTAAATTTTCTTATGAATAATATTTTTGGGAGCCAAAATTAGCTTTAGCTTCATTTTCAGACACAAGTAGGGTTTGGATCCACGTAGTAAATCAAGCCTTTTACACATTAGGTTTTAGAGGCTGAGCACGGGATTGAGCTGAAAACACTTATTGCTGATATTGCGGTAAAAACTTCCAAATTGTTTTCAAATTAAAAAAAAAATAAAATAAAAAAGTAGTGAACACATGTCAACTGTAAATACCAGTAGCAACTTTTGAATAAGTCATTAATCTCAGTAATTCATTTATAATATTTAAAAACAAACATTGTTTCCGGTTTCTAGATAGGTAAATTAAATACACAAAATTCAACCTATATGTATGGGGCAACACTAAAACTTAAAACAAACAAGAACTAAATTAAATAATTAAACTTAAATTAAAAAGGGAATTTTGACGACAATTGACACATTATTGGTCTTTCATGCTGCTTCTTAGGTCTTAGGGGCTTACCCTTCCAGAAAATCCCTCCACGGAAAAACGCAAAATACCCCCCCCCCTCCCCACAAAAATGCCCCCAGCGGAAAATACTCCCCGCAGAAAGAACCCCTGTGGAAAATACCCCCGCGGAGAGTTCTCCCGCGAAAAAACCCTCGGGAAATACCCCCTCCCTCGCCTGCGGAAAATACCCCTCGGAACATACATTTTTTCATTGTTTGTCTCTAATATGCTTTCCTTTCTTTTGGTTACCTCATAATTACTATATTGTCACTGATTAACCCCCAACCCTCTCACAAACCCTGCGGCCATCCATGTTCCAAATATAGTACTTATTGCAGTATCATTTTTATATCAGCCCATCTAATGCCTGGACATGATAGATATAGGCTACAAATCATACAAAAGTTACTTATTCTTTTTCTTCGCACTAACATTATTTGGCATTATTAACCAACAGTTCGTGATAAATAAGTCCGAAAATAATATAAAACTTGACAAGAAAACAATATGAGCCTAATAACCAAACTTTTACTTTAAGCTGTAATTTAAATTTTCTTATGAATGATATTTTTGGGGTCACTTTAGGAGGGGGATTAGGACGGGGAGGGGTGGTGCATTTTTATGGTAATAAGATTGTATTTCGGGATAGTTCTTAAGAAGAAATAAATTATCCCACAATTTCTTTAAATTCTTTTGTTTCTATCTCAGAAGTAGCCTTCATACAGGGTTACTTATTGTTCAAGCATTAGAAGTTGTAAAGGTAGGCCTAGATATTGAAACAAGTTTACTTGGCTATCCCGAATTTGAGCAGAAAATATTTTTCGTAAAATTTCCTTCGCCTAACTAACAGCTTTGCAAGACCGTAAAAAGATCCTAAAACTGCAGTTTAAAATATTACGCCCACTGAAAATATTACACGGGTGAAGGGGCCAGAATAATAATTAATTAAAAAAAAAAAAAGTTTTTCCGGGGGAAGTAAAGAGCGAAGTTGAAACTTAAAACGGAAAAAGATTATTACTTGTCAACCTATCTAATATATATATCAATAAAACTAATACAGATGAACAAAGTAATTATGTTTCTCTATGTTTCTACGATCATAGAAAACGAGAGGTTTACTGAAGACACAAAAATCAAGTATAAGAAACAGGAATATTGGCTTTGGAGTCAAAAGTGAGTATGTTGCCTGACAGCGATAAAATAATCTGTAAAGCTTTCCATAGTCTTAAGGACACCCTAGACAGTAATCATTTGATCAAAAGCTCCCGTCAATCAATTGATTAAAGCATGATTGACTGTCTAGAAACCTGTTTGACGCTTGAGTCAAGCGTTGATGGTGATTGATATAAAGTTTGTATATAGGAGTGCCGTTATTAATGTTAAAAGTAAAGATTACCATCTAGTAGTGTCATGGGTTAATTTAAAGCTGAAATATCGGGAGGGTAACTACCTCCCGGGAAGTTATGATGTTGGTAGACTACAGGATGAGAATATGAGAGAAACTTTCCAGGAACAGTTGAATACCTAACTTGAGAGTTTAAAATTTGATAATGTGGAAGATGGTTGGAATCATTTTAGAAAACAAAATTTGTGAAGTTGCTAGTAGTGATACTTTTTTGTCGTGGTTTACCTTATCACTGTTACATTCTGAATATGTTTCAAAGTTCATTTTTGATTTTTTTCGTTGAACTGTAAGAGTTGGAATATTTCAGTACTGTTTTCTCATGGTTTACCTTGTCACTGTTACATTCTCTTGATGATTCAAAGTTCATTTTAGATTTTTTTCATTGAAATGTAAGAGTTGGATTATTTCAGTAGAGGTTTGTCGTGGTTTACCTTATCGCTGTTACATTCTATTGATATTTCAAAGTTCATTTTGGATTTTTTTTCGTTGAAATGCAAGAGTTGGAATATTTCAGTAGTGTTTTGTCGTGGTTTACCTTGTCACTGTTACATTCTCTTGATGTTTCAAAGTTCATTTTGGATTTTTTTTTTCCTTGAAATGCAAGAGTTGGAATATTTCAGTTGTGTTTTGTCGTGGTTTACCTTATAACTGCTACATTCTGAAGATGTTTCAAAGTTCATTTTTGATTTTTTTTTTCGTTGAACTGTAAGAGTTGGAATATTTCAGTACTGTTTTCTCATGGTTTACCTTGTCAGTGTTACATTCTCTTGATGATTCAAAGTTCATTTTAGATTTTTTTCGTTGAAATGTAAGATTTGGATCATTTCAGTAGTGTTTTGTCGTGGTTTACCATGTCACTGTTACATTCTCTTGATATTTTAAAGTTCATTTTGGATATTTTTTCGTTGAAATGCAAGAGTTGGAATATTTCAGTAGTGTTTTGTCGTGGTTTACCTTGTCACTGTTACATTCTCTTAATGGTTCAAAGTTCATTTTAGATTTTTTTTTTGTTGAAGTGTAAGAATTGGAATATTTCAGTAGTGGTTTGTCGTGGTTTACCTTGTCACTGTTACATTCTCTTGATGTTTCAAAGTTCAGTTTGGATTTTTTTTTTTGTTGAAATTTAAGAGTTGGAATATTTCAGTAGTGTTTATCGTGGTTTACCTTGTAACTGTTATATTCTCTTGATGTTTCAAATTTCATTTTGGATTTTTTTTTGTTGAAATGTAAGAGTTAGAATTGTCCCTGATACATTCCATTGATGTTTCAAAGTTCATTTAGGATTTTTTTTCGTTGAAATGCAAGAGTTGGAATATTTCAGTAGTGTTTTGTCGTGGTTTACCTTGTCACTGTTACATTCTCTTGATGTTTCAAAGTTCATTTTAGATTTTTTTTTTCATTGAAATGTATGAGTTGGAATATATTCCAACTCAAACCACAACAAAACACTACTGACATATTCCAACTCTTAAATTTCAACGAAAAAAATCCAAAATGAACTCTGAAACATCTTCAGAATGTAACAGTGACATGGTAAAGCACGCTAAAACACTACTGAAATAATCCAACTCTTACCTTTCAATGAAAAAAAATCCAAAATGAACTTTGAAGCATCAAGAGAATGTAACATTGACAAGGTAAACCATGAGACAACAGTACTGAAATTTTCAATTCTTACACTTCAATGAAAAAAAAAAAAATCAAAAATGAACTTTGAAACATCTTCAGAATGTAACAGTGACAAGGTAAACCACAACAAAAAACTACTGAAATATTCCAACTCTTAAATTTCAAGGGGAAAAAAAAACTAAAATGAGGTTTTAAACATCAAGAGAATGTAACAGTGACAAGGTAAACCACGAAAAAACACTTCTGAAATATTCGCACTCTTACACTTCAACAAAAAAAAGTCCAAAATCAACTTTGAAACATCTTCAGAATGTAACAGTGACAAGGTAAACCACGACAAAAACTACTGAAATATTCCAACTCTTACATTTCAACGAAATAAATCCAAAATTAACTTTGACAAATCAAGAGAATTTAACAGTGACAAGGTAAACCACGAGAAAACACTACTGAAATATTCCAACTCATACATTTCAATGTAAAAAAAAAAAAAAAAATCCAAATTGAACTTTGAAACATCTTCAGAATGTAACAGTGACAAGGTAAACCACGACAAACACTACTGAAATATTCCAACTCTTACATTTCAACGAAATAAATCCAAAATTAACTTTGACAAATCAAGAGAATTTAACAGTGACAAGGTAAACCACGAGAAAACACTACTGAAATATTCCAACTCATACATTTCAATGAAAAAAAATCTAAAATGAACTTTGAAACATCAAGAGAATGTAACAGTGACAAGGTAAACCCCGACGAAGCACTACTGAAATATTCCAACTCTTGCATTTCAACGAAAAAAATCAAAAATGAACTTTGAAACATCAATAGAATGTAACAGTGACAATTCTAACTCTTACATTTTAACAAAAAAAAAAATAAAAAATGAACTTTGAAACATCAAGAGAATGTAACAGTTACAAGGTAAACCACGATAAAATCTACTGAAATATTCCAACTCTTACATTTCAACAAAAATAAAATCCAAAATGAACTTTGAAACATCAAGAGAATGTAACAGTAACAAGGTAAACCACAACAAACCACTACTGAAATATTCCAATTCTTACATTTCAACAAAAATAATATCCAAAATGAAGTTTGAAACATCAAGAGAATGTACCAGTGACAAGGTAAACCACAACAAAACACAACTGTAATATTCCAACTCTTACATTTCAACAAAAATAAAATCTAAAATGAACTTTGAAACATCAAGAAAATGTACCAGTGACAAGGTAAGCCACAACAAAACTACTGAAATATTCCAACTCATACATTTCAATGAAAAAAATCTAAAATGAACTTCGAAACATCAAGAAAATGTAACAGTGACAAGGTAAACCACGACAAAGCACTACTGAAATATTCCAACTCTCGCATTTCAACGAAAAAAAATCCAAAATGAACTTTGAAACATCATAGAATATAATAGTGACAATTCTAACTCTTACATTTTATCAAAATGAAAAAATCAAAAATGAACGTTGAAACATCAAGAGAACGTAACAGTTACAAGGTAAACCACGATAAAAACTACTGAAATACTCCAACTCTTACATTTCAACAAAAATAAAATCCAAAATGAACTTTGAAACATCAAGAGAATGTAACAGGGACAAGGTAAACAACGACAAACCACTACTGAAATATTCCAATTCTTACATTTCAGCAAAAAAAAAAAAAATAAAATGAACTTTGAAACATCAAGAGAATGTAACAGTGACAAGGTAAACCACGACAAAACACTACTGAAATAATCCAACTCTTGCATTTCAACGAAAAAAAATCCAAAATGAACTTTGAAGCATCAAGAGAATGTAACAGTGACAAGAAAAACCCCGACAAACCACTACTGGAATATTCCAATTCTTACATTTCTACAAAAAAATCTAAAATGAACTTTGAACCATCAAGAGAATGTAACATTGGCGAGGTAAACCACAACAAACATCTACTGAAATTATCCAACTCTTACATTTCAATGAAAAAAATCCAAAATTAACTTTGAAGCATCAAGAGAATGTAACAGTGACAAGGTAAACAATGAGAAAACAGTACTGAAATATTCCAACTCTTACAGTTCAACGAAATTAATCAAAAATGAACTTTGAAACATCTTCAGAATGTAGCAGTGACAAGGTAAACCACAACAAACACTACTGAAATATTCCAACTCTTACATTTCAACGAAAAAAATCTAAAATGAAGTTTGAAACATCAAGAGAATGTAACAATGACAAGGTAAACCACGAAAAAACACTACTGAAATATTCGCACTCTTACACTTCAACGAAAAAAAAGTCCAAAATGAACTTTGAAACATCAAGAGAATGTACCAGTGACAAGGTAAATCACGACAAAACACTACTGAAATATTCCAACTCTTACATTTCAATGTAAAAAAAACAAAAAAAAATCCAAAATGAACTTTGAAACATCTTCAGAATGTAACAGTGACAAGGTAAACCACAACAAACACTACTGAAATATTCCAACTCTTACATTTCAACGAAATAAATCCAAAATTAACTTTGAAAAATCAAGAGAATTTAACAGTGACAAGGTAAACCACGAGAAAACACTACTGACATATTCCAACTCATACATTTCAATGAAAAAAAAAAATCTAAAATGAACTTTGAAACATAAAGAGAATGTAACAGTGACAAGGTAAACCACGACGAAGCACTACTGAAATATTCCAACTCTCGCATTTCAACGAAAAAAATCCAAAATGAACTTTGAAACATCAATAGAATGTAACAGTGACAATTCTAACTCTTACATTTCAAAAAAAAAAAAAAATGAACTTTGAAACATCAAGAGAATGTAACAGTTACAAGGTAAACCACGATAAACACTACTGAAATATTCCAACTCTTACATTTCAACAAAAATAAAATTCAAAATGAACTTTGTAACATCAAGAGAATGTAACAGTAACAAGGTAAACCACAACAAACACTACTGAAATATTCCAATTCTTACATTTCAACAAAAATAAAATCCAAAATGAACTTTGAAACATCAAGAGAATGTACCAGTGACAAGGTAAACCACGACAAAACACTACTGAAATATTCCAACTCTTACATTTCAACAAAAATAAAATCTAAAATGAACTTTGAAACATCAAGAAAATTTACCAGTGACAAGGTAAGCCACAACAAAACTACTGAAATATTCCAACTCATACATCTCAATGAAAAAAAAAATCTAAAATGAACTTTGAAACATAAAGAGAATGTAACAGTGACAAGGTAAACCACGACAAAGCACTACTGAAATATTCCAACTCTCGCATTTCAACGAAAAAAAATCCAAAATGAACTTTGAAACATCATAGAATGTAACAGTGACAGTTCTAACTCTTACATTTTAATAAAAGAAAAAAAAAATCAAAAATGAACGTTGAAACATCAAGAGAACGTAACAGTTACAAGGTAAATCACGATAAAAACTACTGAAATATTCCAACTCTTACATTTCAACAAAAATAAAATCCAAAATGAACTTTGAAACATCAAGAGAATGTAACAGGGACAAGGTAAACAACGACAAACCACTATGAAATATCCCAATTCTTACATTTCAGCAAAAAAAAAATATCTAAAATTAACTTTGAACCATCAAGAGAATTTAACAGTGACAAGGTAAACCATGACAAAACAGTACTGAAATAATCCAACTCTTGCATTTCAACGAAAAAAAAAAAAAATCAAAAATGAACTTTGAAGCATCAAGAGAATTTAACAGTGACAAGATAAACCACGACAAACCACTACTGGAATATTCCAATTCTTACATTTCTACAAAAAAAAAAAATCTAAAATGAACTTTGAACCATCAAGAGAATGTAACAGTGGCGAGGTAAACCACGACAAAAATCTACTGAAATAATCCAACTCTTACATTTCAATGAAAAAAAATCCAAAATTAACTTTGAAGCATCAAGAGAATTTAACAGTGACAAGGTAAACCATGAGAAAACAGTACTGAAATATTCCAACTCTTACAGTTCAACGAAATTAATCAAAAATGAACTTTGAAACATCTTCAGAATGTAGCAGTGATAAGGTAAACCACGACAAAACACAACTGAAATATTCCAACTCTTGTCTTTCAAGGAAAAAAAAATCCAAAATGAACTTTGAAACATTAAGAGAATGTAACAGTGACAAGGTAAACTACGACAAAACACTACTGAAATATTCCAACTCTTGCATTTCAACGAAAAAAAAAATCCAAAATGAACTTTAAAATATCAAGAGAATGTAACAGTGACAATTCTAACACTTACATTTTAACAAAAGAAAAAATTAATTAATCAATAATGAACTTTGAAACATCTTCAGAATGTAGCAGTGATAAGGTAAACCACGACAAAACACAACTGAAATATTCCAACTCTTGTCTTTCAAGGAAAAAAAATCCAAAATGAACTTTGAAACATTAAGAGAATGTAACAGTGACAAGATAAACCACGACAAACCTCTACTGAAATAATCCAACTCTTGCATTTAAATGAAAAAAATCCAAAATCAACTTTAAAGCATCAAGAGAATGTAACAGTGACAAGTTAAACCATGAGAAAACAGTACTGAAATATTCCAACTCTTACAGTTCAACGAAAAAATCAATAATGAACTTTGAAACATCTTCAGAATATAGCAGTGACAAGGTAAACCACGACAAAACACAACTGAAATATTCCAACTCTTGCTTTTCAAGGAAAAAAATCCAAAATTAACTTTGAAAAATCAAGAAAATGTAACAGTGACAAGGTAAACCACGACGAAGCACTACTGAAATATTTCAACTCTCGCATTTCAACGACAAAAATCCAAAATGAACTTTGAAACATCAATAGAATGTAACAGTGACAATTCTAACTCTTACATTTCAACAAAAAAAATAAATAAAAAATGAACTTTGAAACATCAAGAGAATGTAACAATTACAAGGTAAACCATGATAAACACTACTGAAATATTCCAACTCTTACATTTCAACAAAAATAAAATCCAAAATGAACCTTGAAACATCAAGAGAATGTACCAGTGACAAGGTAAACCACGACAAAACACTACTGAAATATTCCAACTCTTACATTTCAACAAAAATAAAATTTAAAATGAACTTTGAAACATCAAGAAAATGTACCAGTGACAAGGTAAGCCACGACAAAACACTACTGAAATATTCCAACTCATACATTTCAATGAAAAAAAAAAATCTAAAATGAACTTTGAAACATCAAGAGAATGTAACAGTGACAAGCTAAACCACGACAAAGCACTACTGAAATATTCCAGCTCTCGCATTTCAACGAAAAAAAATCCAAAATGAACTTTGAAACATCATAGAATGTAACAGTGACAATTCTAACTCTTACATTTTAACAAAAGAAAAAAAAAAATCAAAAATGAACTTTGAAACATCAAGAGAATGTAACAGTTACAAGGTAAACCACGATAAAAACTACTGAAATATTCCAACTCTTACATTTCAACAAAAATAAAATCCAAAATGAACTTTGAAACATCAAGAGAATGTAACAGTGACAAGGTAAACCACGACAAACCACTACTGAAATATTCCAATTCTTACATTTCAACAAAAATAAAATCCAAAATGAACTTTGAAACATCAAGAGAATGTACCAGTGACAAGGTAAACCACGACAAAACACTACTGAAATATTCCAACTCTTACATTTCAACAAAAATAAAATCTAAAATGAACTTTGAAACATCAAGAAAATGTACCAGTGACAAGGTAAGCCACGACAAAACACTACTGAAATATTCCAACTCATACATTTCAATGAAAAAAAAAATCTAAAATGAACTTTGAAACATCAAGAGAATGTAACAGTGACAAGCTAAACCACGACAAAGCACTACTGAAATATTCCAACTCTTGCATTTCAACGAAAAAAATCCAAAATGAACTTTGAAACATCATAGAATGTAACAGTGACAATTCTAACTCTTACATTTTAACAAAAGAAAAAAAAAATCAAAAATGAACTTTGAAACATCAAGAGAATGTAACAGTTACAAGGTAAACCACGATAAAAACTACTGAAATATTCCAACTCTTAAATTTCAACAAAAATAAAATCCAAAATGAACTTTGAAACATCAAGAGAATGTAACAGGGACAAGGTAAACAACGACAAACCACTACTGAAATATTCCAATTCTTACATTTCAACAAAAATAAAATCCAAAATGAACTTTGAAACATCAAGAGAATGTAACAGTAACAAGGTAAACCACAACAAACCACTACTAAAATATTCTAATTCTTATATTTCAACAAAAATAAAATCCAAAATGAACTTTGAAACATCAAGAGAATTTACCAGTGACAAGGTAAACCACGACAAAACACTACTGAAATATTCCAACTCTTACATTTCAACAAAAAAAAAAAATCTAAAATGAACTTTGAAACATCAAGAAAATGTACCAGTGACAAGGTAAGCCACAACAACACACTACTGAAATATTCCAACTCATACATTTCAATGAAAAAAAAAATCTAAAATGAACTTTGAAACATGAAGAGAATGTAACAGTGACAAGGTAAGCCACAACAAAACACTACTGAAATATTCCAACTCTCGCATTTCATCGAAAAAAATCCAAAATGAACTTTGAAACATCATAGAATGTAACAGTGAAAATTCTAACTCTTACATTTTAACAAAAGAAAAAAAATCAAAAATGAACTTTGAAACATCAAGAGAATGTAACAGTTACAAGGTAAACCACGATAAAACACTACTGAAATATTCCAACTCTTACATTTCAACAAAAATAAAATACAAAATGAACTTTGAAACATCAAGAGATTGTAACAGTGACAATTCTAACTCTTACATTTTAACAAAAGAAAAAAAAAAAATCAAAAATGAACTTTGAAACATCAAGAGAATGTAACAGTTACAAGGTAAACCACGATAAAAACTACTGAAATATTCAACTCTTACATTTCAACAAAAATAAAATCCAAAATGAACTTTGAAACATCAAGAGAATGTACCAGTGACAAGGTAAACCACGACAAAACACTACTGAAATATTCCAACTCTTATATTTCAACAAAAATAAAATCTAAAATGAACTTTGAAACATCAAGAAAATGTACCAGTGACAAGGTAAGCCACAACAAAACTACTGAAATATTCCAACTCATACATTTCAATGAAAAAAAAAAATCTAAAATGAACTTTGAAACATCAAGAGAATGTAACAGTGACAAGCTAAACCACGACAAAGCACTACTGAAATATTCCAACTCTCGCATTTCAACGAAAAAAATCCAAAATGAACTTTGAAACATCATGAGATTGTAACAGTGACAATTCTAACTCTTACATTTTAACAAAAGAAAAAAAAAATCAAAAATGAACTTTGAAACATCAAGAGAATGTAACAGTTACAAGGTAAACCACGATAAAAACTACTGAAATATTCCAACTCTTACATTTCAACAAAAATAAAATCCAAAATGAACTTTGAAACATCAAGATAATGTAACAGGGACAAGGTAAACAACGACAAACCACTACTGAAATATTCCAATTCTTACATTTCAACAAAAATAAAATCCAAAATAAACTTTGAAACATCAAGAGAACGTAACAGTAACAAGGTAAACCACAACAAACCACTACTAAAATATTCTAATTCTTATATTTCCACATAAATAAAATCCAAAATGAACTTTGAAACATCAAGAGAATTTACCAGTGACAAGGTAAACCACGACAAAACACAACTGAAATATTCCAACTCTTACATTTCAACAAAAAAAAAAAATCTAAAATGAACTTTGAAACATCAAGAAAATGTACCAGTGACAAGCTAAGCCACAACAAAACACTACTGAAATATTCCAACTCATACATTTCAATGAAAAAAAAATCTAAAATGAACTTTGAAACATCAAGAGAATGTAACAGTGACAAGGTAAGCCACAACAAAACACTACTGAAATGTTCCAACTCATACATTTCAATGAAAAAAAAAATCTAAAATGAACTTTGAAACATTAAGAGAATGTAACAGTGACAAGGTAAACCACGATAAAGCACTACTGAAATATTCCAACTCTCGCATTTCAACGAAAAAAATCCAAAATGAACTTTGAAACATCATAGAATGTAACAGTGAAAATTCTAACTCTTACATTTTAACAAAAGAAAAAAAAAATCAAAAATTAACTTTGAAACATCAAGAGAATGTAACAGTTACAAGGTAAACCACGATAAAAAATACTGAAATATTCCAACTCTTACATTTCAACAAAAATAAAATCCAAAATAAACTTTGAAACATCAAGAGAATGTAACAGTGACAAGATAAACAACGACAAACCACTACTGAAATATTCCAATTCTTACATTTCAGCAAAAAAAAAAAATATAAAATGAACTTTGAACCATCAAGAGAATGTAACAGTGACAAGGTAAACCACGACAAAACAGTACTGAAATAATCCAACTCTTGCATTTCAACGAAAAAAAAATAATCCAAAATGAACTTTGAAGCATCAAGAGAATGTAACAGTGACAAGATAAACCACAACAAACCACTACTGGAATATTCCAATTCTTACATTTCTACAAAAAAAAAATCTAAAATGAACTTTGAACCATCAAGAGAATGTAACAGTGGCGAGGTAAACCACGACAAACATCTACTGAAATAATCCAACTCTTACATTTCAATGAAAAAAATCCAAAATTAACTTTGAAGCATCAAGAGAATGTAACAGTGACAAGGTAAACCATGAGAAAACAGTACTGAAATATTCCAACTCTTACAGTTCAACAAAATTAATAAAAAATGAACTTTCAAACATCTTCAGAATGTGGCAGTGATAAGGTAAACCACGACAAAACACAACTGAAATATTCCAACTCTTGTCTTTCAAGGAAAAAAAAATCCAAAATGAACTTTGAAACATCAAGAGAATGTAACAGTGACAAGGTAAACTACGACAAAACACTACTGAAATATTCCAACTCTTGCATTTCAAGGAAAAAAAATCCAAAATGAACTTTAAAACATCAAGAGAATGTAACAGTGACAAGGTAAACTACGACAAAACACTACTGAAATAATCCAACTCTTGCATTTCAATGAAAAAAATCCAAAATTAACTTTGAAGCATCAAGAGAATGTGACAGTGACAAGGTAAACCATGAGAAAACACTACTGAAATATTCCAACTCTTACAGTTCAACGAAAAAATCAATAATGAACTTTGAAACATCATCAGAATGTAGCAGTGACAAGGTAAACCACGACAAAACACAACTGAAATATTCCAACTCTTGCTTTTCAAGGAAAAAAAAATCCAAAATTAACTTTGAGAAATCAAGAGAATTTAACAGTGACAAGGTAAACCACGAGAAAACACTACTGAAATATTCCAACTCATACATTTCAATGAAAAAAATCTAAAATGAACTTTGAAACATCAAGAGAATGTAACAGTGACAAGCTAAACAACGACGAAGCACTACTGAAATATTCCAACTCTCGCATTTCAACGACAAAAATCCAAAATGAACTTTGAAACATCAAGAGAATGTAACAGTTACAAGAAAAACCACGATAAAAACTACTGAAATATTCCAACTCTTACATTTCAACAAAAATAAAATCCAAAATGAACTTTGAAACATCAAGAGAATGTAACAGTAACAAGGTAAACCACAACAAACCACTACTAAAATATTCTAATTCTTACATTTCAACAAAAATAAAATCCAAAATGAACTTTGAAACATCAAGAGAATTTACCAGTGACAAGCTAAACCACGACAAAACACAACTGAAATATTCCAACTCTTACATTTCAACAAAAAAAAAAAAAAAATCTAAAATGAACTTTGAAACATCAAGAAAATGTAGAGTAACAAGGTAAGCCACAACAAAACACTACTGAAATATTCCAACTCATACATTTCAATGAAAAAAAAAATCTAAAATGAATTTTGAAACATCAAGAGAATGTAACAGTGACAAGGTAAGCCACAACAAAACACTACTGAAATGTTCCAACTCATACATTTCAATGAAAAAAAATCTAAAATGAACTTTGAAACATCAAGAGAATGTAACAGTTACAAGAAAAACCACGATAAAAACTACTGAAATATTCCAACTCTTACATTTCAACAAAAATAAAATCCAAAATGAACTTTGAAACATCAAGAGAATGTAACAGTAACAAGGTAAACCACAACAAACCACTACTAAAATATTCTAATTCTTACATTTCAACAAAAATAAAATCCAAAATGAACTTTGAAACATCAAGAGAATTTACCAGTGACAAGGTAAACCACGACAAAACACAACTGAAATATTCCAACTCTTACATTTCAAAAAAAAAAAAAATCTAAAATGAACTTTGAAACATCAAGAAAATGTACCAGTAACAAGGTAAGCCACAACAAAACACTACTGAAATATTCCAACTCATACATTTCAATGAAAAAAAAAATCCAAAATGAACTTTGAAACATCATGAGAATGTAACAGTGACAATTCTAACACTTACATTTTAACAAAAGAAAAAAAAAATCAAAAATGAATTTTGAAACATCAAGAGAATGTAACAGTTACAAGGTAAACCACGATAAAAACTACTGAAATATTCCAACTCTTACATTTCAACAGAAATAAAATCCAAAATGAACTTTGAAACATCAAGAGAATGTAACAGTGACAAGATAAACAACGACATACTGAAATATTCCAATTCTTACATTTCAGCAAAAAAAAAATATAAAATGAACTTTGAACCATCAAGAGAATGTAACAGTGACAAGGTAAACCACGACAAACCACTACTGGAATATTCCAATTCTTACATTTCTACAAAAAAAAAAATCTAAAATGAACTTTGAATCATCAAGAGAATGTAACAGTGGCGAGGTAAACCACGACAAACATCTACTGAAATAATCCAACTCTTACATTTCAATGAAAAAAATCCAAAATTAACTTTGAAGCATCAAGAGAATGTAACAGTGACAAGGTAAACCATGAGAAAACAGTACTGAAATATTCCAACTCTTACAGTTCAACGAAATTAAACAAAAATGAGCTTTGAAACATCTTCAGAATGTAGCAGTGATAAGGTAAACCACGACAAAACACAACTGAAATATTCCAACTCTTGTCTTTCAAGGAAAAAAAAATCCAAAATGAACTTTGAAACATCAAGAGAATGTAACAGGGACAAGGTAAACAACGACAAACCACTACTGAAATATTCAAATTCTTACATTTCAACAAAAATAAAATCCAAAATGAACTTTGAAACATCAAGAGAATGTAACAGTAACAAGGTAAACCACAACATACCACTACTAAAATATTCTAATTCTTACATTTCAACAAATATAAAATCCAAAATGAACTTTGAAACATCAAGAGAATTTACCAGTGACAAGGTAAACCACGACAAAAGACAACTGAAATATTCCAACTCTTACATTTCAACAAAAAAAAAAAATCTAAAATGAACTTTGAAACATCAAGAAAATGTACCAGTAACAAGGTAAGCCACAACAAAACACTACTGAAATATTCCAACTCATACATTTCAATGAAAAAAAAAATCTAAAATGAACTTTGAAACATCAAGAGAATGTAACAATGACAAGGTAAGCCACAACAAAACACTACTGAAATGTTCCAACTCATACATTTCAATGAAAAAAAAATCTAAAATGAACTTTGAAACATCAAGAGAATGTAACAGTGACAAGGTAAACCACGACAAAGCACTACTGAAATATTCCAACTCTCGCATTTCAACGAAAAAAATCCAAAATGAACTTTGAAACATCATAGAATGTAACAGTGACAATTCTAACTCTTACATTTTAACAAAAGAAAAAAAAAATCAAAAATGAACTTTGAAACATCAAGAGAATGTAACAGTTACAAGGTAAACCACGATAAAAACTACTGAAATATTCCAACTCTTACATTTCAACAAAAATAAAATCCAAAATGAACTTTGAAACATCAAGAGAATGTAACAGTGACAAGATAAACAACGACAAACCACTACTGAAATATTCCAATTCTTACATTTCAGCAAAAAAAAAAAAATATAAAATGAACTTTGAACCATCAAGAGAATGTAACAGTGACAAGGTAAACCACGACAAAACAGTACTGAAATAATCCAACTCTTGCATTTCAACGAAAAAAAAAATCCAAAATGAACTTTGAAGCATCAAGAGAATGTAACAGTGACAAGATAAACCACGACAAACCACTACTGGAATATTCCAATTCTTACATTTCTACAAAAAAAAAAATCTAAAATGAACTTTGAACCATCAAGAGAATGTAACAGTGGCGAGGTAAACCACGACAAACATCTACTGAAATAATCCAACTCTTACATTTCAATGAAAAAAATCCAAAATGAACTTTAAAGCATCAAGAGAATGTAACAGTGACAAGGTAAACCATGAGAAAACAGTACTGAAATATTCCAACTCTTACAGTTCAACGAAATTAAACAAAAATGAGCTTTGAAACATCTTCAGAATGTAGCAGTGATAAGGTAAACCACGACAAAACACAACTGAAATATTCCAACTCTTGTCTTTCAAGGAAAAAAAATCCAAAATGAACTTTGAAACATCAAGAGAATGTAACAGTGACAAGGTAAACTACGACAAAGCACTACTGAAATATTCCAACTCTTGCATTTCAACGAAAAAAAAATCCAAAATGAACTTTAAAACATCAAGAGAATGTAACAGTGACAAGATAAACCACGACAAACCTCTACTGAAATAATCCATATCTTGCATTTCAATGAAAAAAAATCCAAAATGAACTTAAAGCATCAAGAGAATGTAACAGTGACAAGAAAAACCATATGAAAACAGTACTGAAATATTCCAACTCTTACAGTTCAATGAAAAAATCAATAATGAACTTTGAAACGTCATCAGAATGTAGCAGTGACAAGGTAAACCACGACAAAACACAACTGAAATATTCCAGCTCTTGCTTTTCAAGGAAAAAAATCCAAAATTAACTTTGAAAAATCAAGAGAATTTAACAGTGACAAGGTAAACCACGAGAAAACACTACTGAAATATTCCAACTCTTACATTTCAATAAAAATAAAATCCAAAATGAACTTTGAAACATCAAGAGAATGTAACAGTGACAAGGTAAACCATGACGAAGCACTACTGAAATATTCCAACTCTCGCATTTCAACGACAAAAATCCAAAATAAACTTTGAAACATCAATAGAATGTAACAGTGACAATTCTAACTCTTACATTTAAACAAAAAAAATAAATAAAAAATGAACTTTGAAACATCAAGAGAATGTAACAATTACAAGGTAAACCACGATAAACACTACTGAAATATTCCAACTCTTACATTTCAACAAAAATAAAATCCAAAATGAACTTTGAAACATCAAGAGAATGTAACAGTAACAAGGTAAACCACGACAAACCACTACTGAAATATTCCAATTCTTACATTTCAACAAAAATAAAATCCAAAATGAACTTTAAAACATCAAGAGAATGTACCAGTGACAAGGTAAACCACGACAAAAAACTACTGAAATATTCCAACTCTTACATTTCAACAAAAATAAAATCTAAAATGAACTTTGAAACATCAAGAAAATGTACCAGTGACAAGGTAAGCCACGACAAAACACTACTGAAATACTCCAACTCATACATTTCAGTGAAAAAAAAAATCTAAAATGAACTTCGAAACATCAAGAGAATGTAACAGTGACAAGCTAAACCACGATAAAGCACTACTGAAATATTCCAACTCTCGCATTTTAACGAAAAAAATCCAAAATAAACTTTGAAACATCATAGAATGTAACAGTGACAATTCTAACTCTTACATTTTAACAAAAAAAAAAAAAAAATCAAAAACGAACTTTGAAACATCAAGAGAATGTAACAGTTACAAGGTAAACCACGATAAAAACTACTGAAATATTCCAACTCTTACATTTCAACAAAAATAAAATCCAAAATGAACTTTGAAACATCAAGAGAATGTAACAGGGACAAGGTAAACAACGACAAACCACTACTGAAATATTCCAATTCTTACATTTCAGCAAAAATAAATCTAAAATGAACATTGAACCATCAAGAGAATGTAACAGTAGCAAGGTAAACCACGACAAAACAGTACTGAAATAATCCAACTCTTGCATTTCAACGAAAAAAAAATCCAAAAGGAACTTTGAAGCATCAAGAGAATGTAACAGTGACAAGATAAACCACGACAAACCACTACTGGAATATTCCAATTCTTACATTTCTACAAAAAAAAAAATCTAAAATGAACTTTGAACCATCAAAAGAATGTAACAGTGACGAGGTAAACCACGACAAACATCTACTGAAATAATCCAACTCTTACATTTCAATGAAAAAAATCCAAAATTAACTTTGAAGCATCAAGAGAATGTAACAGTGACAAGGTTAACCACCAAACACTACTGAAATATTCCAGCTCTTGCATTTCAATGAAAGAAATTCAAAATGATTTTTGAAAAATCAAGAAAATGTAACTGTGACACGGTAAACCACAACCAAACACTACTGAAATATTCCAACTCTTGCATTTCAACGAAAAAAATTCGAAATGAACTTTGAAAAATCAAGAAAATGTAACTGTGACACGGTAAACCACAACCAAACACTACTGAAATATTCCAACTCTTGCATTTCAACGAAGGAAATTCAAAATGAACTTTGAAAAATCCAGAAAATGTAACTGTGACAAGGTAAACCATAACCAAACACTACTGAAATATTCCAACTCTTGCATTTCAACGAAAGAAATTCGAAATGAACTTTGAAAAATCAAGAAAATGTAACTGAGACACGGTAAACCACAACCAAACACTACTGAAATATTCCAACTCTTGCATTTCAACGAAGGAAATTCAAAATGAACTTTGAAAAATCAAGAAAATGTAACTGTGACAAGGTAAACCACAACCAAACACTACTGAAATATTCCAACTCTTGCATTTCAACGAAAAAAATTCGAAATGAACTTTGAAAAATCAAGAAAATGTAACTGTGACAGGGTAAACCACTACCAAACACTAGTGAAATATTCCAACTCTTGCATTTCAACGAAAGAAATTCAAAATGAACTTTGAAAAATCAAGAAAATGTAACTGTGACAAGGTAAACCACAACCAAACACTACTAAAATATTCCAACTCTTGCCTTTCAACGAAAGAAATTCAAAATGAACTTTGAAAAATCAAGAAAATGTAACTGTGAGATGGTAAACTACCACAGCACACTACTGAAATATTCCAGCTCTTGCATTTCAACGAAAGAAATTCAAAATGAACTTTGAAAAATCAAGAAAATGTAACTGTGACAAGGTAAACCACAACGAAACACTACTGAAATATTCCAGCTCTTGCATTTCAACGAAAGAAATTCAAAATGAACTTTGAAAAATTAAGAAAATGTAACTGTGACAAGGTAAACCAAACACTACTAAAATATTCCAACTCTTGCATTTCAATGAAAGAAATTCAAAATGAACTTTGAAAAATCAAGAAAATGTAACTGTGACAAGGTAAACCACAACGAAACACTACTGAAATATTCCAGCTCTTGCATTTCAACGAAAGAAATTCAAAATGAACTTTGAAAAATCAAGAAAATGTAACTGTGACAAGGTAAACCAAAACACTACTGAAATATTCCAACTCTTGCATTTCAACGAAAGAAATTCAAAACGAACTTTGAAAAATCAAGAAAATGTAACTGTGACAAGGTAAACCACAACCAAACACTACTGAAATATTCCAACTCTTGCATTTCAATGAAAGAAATTCAAAATGAACTTTGAAAAATCAAGAAAATGTAACTGTGACAAGGTAAACCACAACCAAACACTACTGAAATATTCCAACTCTTGCATTTCAACGAAAGAAATTCAAAATGAACTTTGAAAAATCAAGAAAATGTAACTGTGACAAGGTAAACCAAACACTACTAAAATATTCCAACTCTTGCATTTCAATGAAAGAAATTCAAAATGAACTTTGAAAAATCAAGAAAATGTAACTGTGACAAGGTAAACCAAACACACTACTGAAATATTCCAACTCTTGCCTTTCAACAAAAGAAATTCAAAATGAACTTTGAAAAATCAAGAAAATGTAACTGTGACAAGGTAAACCACAACCAAACACTACTGAAACATTCCAACTCTTGCATTTCAACGAAGGAAATTCAAAATGAACTTTGAAAAATCAGACCTTTGGAGGGGGGAGGGGCCGGGGGGAGGGGGTCGTTCTGTGTCTCAATGCAAAAAAAAGTATAAAAATTGGGGAGGGAAGGGGAGGGGAGGAGGGGAGGAGGAGGAGGAGGGAGGATGAGGAGGGGAGGAGGAGGAGGGGAGGGGAGGGGATGGGGAGGAGGGGATGAGAAGGGGAGGAGGAGGGAGGAGATGGAGGGAGAGGGGCCCCTTTGGGGGGCCAAAGGGGGAGGGGCCCTTTTGGGCCCCCGGGGGGGGGGGTCTGGGGGAACCTTGAGGGCCGGGGGCCCTTTGGGAGCCCAGTGGACCTTTGAGGACCGGTGGCTTCCTTCGGGGTTGGGGTAGAGGGATTGGAACCCTTTGGGGTTGGGGTAGAGGACCTCACAACACTGTTCAATGAAACTTGGGTATTATAACGACCACACTCAAAACCTCAACCGCAAATTCTTCATAAATCATCTTTTAAAATGTCTCTAAATGTTTCGCCGAAATAATTCCATAACCTGTCTAAAACAGTTTCGCCCAAATAATCCCTAAATGTAATTCAGCGTGTTCCTTTTGTTTTTGGAATCTCTGCGCTAATGCATTTCAAATTAATAAGAAACCTGATTCCCGCGCTAAAACAATTCATCGCTAAGATGTTTCTTGGAGAATTGTTTTCCATGGCGTTTGGTTATTAATATCCTTTGGAGTTCGACCAAAAGAGTTGTTTCCGAGGCAAAGACATTAATGACTTGGATCTATTCCTGGAGAATTGTTTCTAGGCGAAAATTTTTAAAGTCTGACAGATGATGTCATTCGTTGATTGATCTGTCAAGAAAGGGGAATTAATTTGTTGTTTCTAAGGGGAATTATTGATTCACGATAGGTGAATTGAGGTCGACAGCACAGGTGTTCCAATTTCCCAATCGCTTTAATTAACCACGTGTTCTCCCAAATGACTCAATTGCGTGCCCAAAACAACAACAACAACATTGACCCCATTAACCACGTGTTCTCCCTAATGACTCTGCACAAAACAACAACAACAACATCGACCTTAACATTCGCTGAGAGCGTGCCAAAAACACGCCTGGGAAATTTAGGTCATTGACCCCATTAACCACGTGTTCTCCTTAATGACTCTATGCCCATATATGGTGTGGGTACGGGACTGGCACCCCCATCTCTACTCACACTCCTCATTCCTCCAAAGACATCCAATCAAAATTTGGAGATAGTAATTTTGTTCATTGTAGTTGAAGAGTCCGGAAATTATGTCCTTGATAAAGACACCTCCGCCCCCACAGCTCTCAGGGCAAGGGTTGTAAGTTATGCCCCGGGGACATATAATCTTTTTATGGAAAGGTTGGTTGTATATACTTCAGAGGGGACTCATTGGATTGATAATCTGAATTTCTAGTACCCTTTTAAAGAGCCAAAATTATCAGCAGTCTGTTACCTTCCCCCCCCCCGTAATTTTTTTTCTCTTTAACAATTTTTGGTTTTGCACATGCTTTATTAATGTTTAATACCTAATGCAGGAACGAATGATATATTCAAGGAGTTGATCTTTTTGCCAGGAAATCTTACCATTTAATTAGTTTTTCATTCGGTGTGTAAAAATCAAGCTCTTTTCTTATTTTATCTGAGAATTGTATTTGTCATACAGCGGGCGTAATATTTTAAACTATAATTTGAGGATCCTTTTACGCTCTTGCAAAGCTATTAGTTAGGCGAAGGAATTTTACGGATAATACATTCTGCTCAAATTAGGGTGGCCTAGTAAATATGTTTAAATATCTAGGCCTACCTTTACAACTTCTAATGTTTGAACAATTATTAACCCTGTATGAAGTTTAATCCTGAGATAGAAATAAACGAATTTAAATAAAATGTGGTATAATTGTATTTTTTTTCTTAAGACCTATCCCTGGATACAATTTTCTTACCGTAAAAATTGCACCGAAAAACCCCTCCCCCCGACCCTTTCTATTGAGCCAAAATTTAGCTTTAGACTATGTACAAGGTCGGGGAATAGGGGATTTAAACGGAAGGGACCCAAAAAGTATCATTCATAAAAAAAGTACATTACAGCTTAAAGTAAAAAATTGGTTATTAGGCTCATATTGTTTTCTTGTGAAGTTTTGTATTATTTTCTGATTTATTTATCACGAACCGTTGGTTAATAATGCCAAATAATGTTAATGTGAAGAAAAAGAATAAGTAACTTTTGTATGATTTGTAGCCTATAGCTATCATGTCCAGGCATTAGAAGGCATGATCTAAGCAGGGGGGGGGTGTTTTTCTGGGATGGGGGGGGGTTAAACACCTAAAACCTTAGAATCGGAATGAAAAACCAATAATTTGTCAATTGTCGTCCAAAATCCCTTTTTAATTTAAGTTTAATTTTACTTTTTTCTTGTTTTAAGTTAGATTGTTACCCGTTACTTATAGGTTGAATTTTGTCTATTTAATTTATTTATCTAGAAACCGCAAACAACATTTTTTTTTGTTTTTAAATATTATTATTGAATTACCGAGATTAATCACTTAATGAAAAACTGCTACTGGTATTTACAGATCACATGTGTTAGCTATTTTTTTTCTTTTTTGAGAACAATAGTAGTGTGCTATCATTAGATATAGAACTAACATTGGAACTAACATTTGGAACTAACATTTGGAACTTACGTCATATAAAGCTACCAAACCGGCTATGCTTGGAGTATAATGATATACTGAACTAACAGCCTAAGGGAGTAAACCATGTCAATAGATACTGGTTGGGCATAATTTATTTTGTAATACAGAAAGGTATCTAATTTGCATGATTCATACCTGAGCAAGAATATCAAGGTATATTCAACCTTCAGAAGTCATTTGATTCAAGTACACTCAAAGGGTTAAAATTGCTCACCAACTAAAGATACGTCTAAGGGAATGCTGACTCCCACTCCACATTATATAAATGTCAGAATATGATTAGAATATATCCAACCTTTCACAAGTCGATTGACCTAGCTTCACTTCTTGACTGTGGTCGCTATAATACACAAGTACCAAATCAAGAGTGTGGGCAATATACAATATTGTTTAGTATTGGAGTATGCATAGAGATGAAACTAATAAAGCCGTAGGCACCAAGAAAAGAATTTTAATATATAAATCCAGAACAATCCTTAGAAATCCAGTACAATCCTTAAAAATCAAGTAGTGAGGTAGTTATGGTTTTGAACCACCAAGAACCCTAGTCATCAAGGACCCCAATCATCAAGGACCCCAACTTCTACGGGCCACAATCCCCCTTTCCCCAACTTGTTGGCCTCATCCCCCTTTTCTTCATACTTTTTTTTTGAAGTTTAAGTTTTTTTTTGAAAAATTTTGAACTTTTAATTTTATTTTTTATATTTTTTTAACATAGAAATATTTTTCAACTTTTTTTTACATGTCTTAAAATGACATGAAATATACTTAAGAAATTCACATTTAATATGTTCGTAATACAAAGTAATAATGATATAGATGTTAGTCGTGATTTTGACTATTAGAAAAATAATGTTTGCAGTAGCACTTTTTTTTTCTTTTTTTCTGACTTGGAATTTTTTGGACTTGTATTGGCGTATTCACTATTCACAAAAAAATATTGGCGTATTCACAAAGTTGAAATTTTTAAATTCATATATATTTTAAGTGATGATACGACAGCCTTATGAGGGAAATGATAGAATAATGCCTATTTAAATTTATTGTTTAGTATTGAGATATGCATAAAGTCAAAATTAATTATCTCGTATATATATTTTAAGTGATGATACGACAGCTCTATGATGGAAATGATAGCATAATGCATTTTGAAAAGTATTGTTTAGTATTAGGGCATGCATAAAGTAAACTTTTTAAAATTCTACATGTTCTCAATGATGATATGAAAGCCCTATGAGGGAAATGATAGAATAAAGCCTTTTGAAAAGTATTGCATAGCACTAGGGTTATGTATAGACTCGAAAATAAAAAGCTGCATATATATTAAGTGATTATACTACAGCTCATATGAGGAAAATGACAGCATAATGTCTTTTGAAAAGTATTGCTTAGTATTAGGAATATGCATAAAGTCGAAATTAATAAAGTAATATCTATTGTAAATCAGGATATGACAGCCCCACGAGGGAAATGATAGAATAAAGCTTTTTGAAAAATATGGTTTAGTATTGGGGTATGCATAAAGTCGAAATTAATAAAACCTTATATATTTTAAGCGATATTTTAAGCGAAAACCTTATATATATATACAACAGCTCATTTGAGGAAAATGATAAAATATTGCCTTTTGAAAAGTATTGTTTAGCATTTGCTTATGCATAAAGTCGAAATTAATAAAGTCGTATATATTTTCAGCGATCATACAACAGCTCATATGAGGGAAATGATAAAATAATGCCTTTTGAAAAGTATTGTTTAGTATTGTCTTATGCATAGAGGCAAAATTAATAAAGCCGTATTTATTTTAAAAGGTCATACAACAGCTTATATGAGGGAAATGATAGAATAATGCCTTTTGAAAGGTATTGCTTAGTATTAGGGTATGCACAAAGTCGAAATTAATAAAGTCATAAATATTTTAAGTGGTGATACGAAAGCCATATGTGAGAAGTGATATAATAATATCTTTTGAAAAGTATTGTTTAGTATTGGGGCTGCATAAAGTCAAAATTAATAAGGTCAATATATATTTGAAGCTATGATATGGCAGCCCTATGAGGTAAATAATAGAATAATGCCTATTCTCTACTGTTATCGTCATGTCATATACAACCAAAGATGGCGATATTTTTTCTATTCAAAAGTGTTGCATTCTGCCACACACAGGGTATCCACAGTCAACCTGTCACACCCCGGGTACATAAACAATACCTATATTTGTTTTACCTGGGTTACATTATGTTAACTTTTAATAAGCATGCGGGCAAGCTTGCTGAACACAATAAAATGTAATAGTTAAAAATATATTAAAGGAGAGATTAGGCATTATTCTATCCAAAGGGCTGTCATATAATCGCTTAAAATATATACGACCTTATTAATTTTGACTTTATGCATACCCCAATACTACACAATACTTTTCAAAGGGTATTATTCTATCATTTCTCTCATATGGCTTTCGTATCACCACTTAAAATATTTAAGAATTTATTAATTTCGAGTTTGTGCATACCCTAATATTAAGCAATACTTTTCAAAAGGCATTATTCTATCCTTTCCCTCATATGAGCTGTTGCATGATCTTTTAAAATATATACGACTTTATTAATTTTGACTTCATTTATAAGCCAATACTAAAAATACTTTTCAAAAGGCTTTATTCTATCATTTCCCTCATACGAGCTGTAGTATGATTGCTTTAAATTTAAACGACTTTATTAATTTTGACTTTATGCATAAGCCAATACTAAACAATAATTTTCAAAAGGCAATACTGTATCATTTCCCTCATATGAGTTGTTGTTTTTTTTTCGCTTAAAATATATACGGTTTTATTAATTTCGACTTTTTAGCATACCCCAATACTAAACAATACTTTTCAAAAGGTTTTATTCCATCATTTCCTTCATAGGGCTGTCATATCATGACTTAAAATAGATATGATTTTATTAATTTTGACTTTATGCATATCTCTAATACTAAGCAATACTTTTCAAAAGGCATTATTCCATAATTTTCCTCATATGAGCTGTTTTATCATCACTTAAAAGATATACAGCTTTACTATTTTCGACTTTATACGTAACTCTAATACTATGCAATACTTTTCAAAAGGATTTATTATATCATTTCCCTCATAGGGCTTCATATCATTATTTAAAATATATACGACTTTATAAATTTTACTTTATGCATGCCCCAATACTAAACAATACTAAACAATACTAAAATGATAGCATAATGATTATGCTATCATTTCATTCATAAATCTGTTGTATCATCGCTTAAAATATATACGAGCTTAATAATTTCAACTTTGTTTATATTCCAATGCTAAACAATACTTTTCAAAGGGCATTATTCTATCATTTCCCACACAGGGCTGTCACATCATCACTTAAAATATACATATGACTTTATTAATTTTGACTTTTTGAATACCCCAATAAAATGCAATTCTTTTCAAAAGGCATTATTCTATAATTTCCTTCATATGAACTATTGTATCATCGCTTAAAATATAGGTGACTTTATTAATGTCGACTTTATGCATATCCCTAATACTAAGCAAGACTTTTCAAAGGTTTTATTCTATCCTTTCTCTCATAGGGCTGTCATATCAGTGCTTAAAATATATAAGACTTTATTAATTCTGACTTTATGCATACCCCCAATACTAAACGATACCTTTCAAAAGGTATTATTCTATCATTTTCCTCATATGAACGTCATATTATAAATTAAAATATATATGAGTTTATTAATTTAAACTTTATGCAAACCCCAATAATAAGCAATACTTTTCAAAATGCATTATTCTATCATTTTCCTCATATGAGTTGTTGTATCATCACTTAGAATATATACGACTTTATTAAATTTGATTTTATGCACACAACAATGCTAACCAATACTATTTCAAAAGGCATTATTCGATCATTTTCTTCATAAGAATGTCGTATCATCACTTAAAATATTTATGACTATATTAATTTCAACTTTATGCATACCCGATTATGCATACCCAATACTTTTCAAAAGGCATTATTTTATCATTTAACTCATATGAGCTGTTTTATCATTGCATAAAACATATACGACTTTATGCCTATCCCAATATTAAACAATACTTTTCAAAGGGTATTATTCTATAATTTCACTCACATGACTGTCATATTATCACTTAAAATATATAATGACTTAATCAATACTTCAATACTTAATCAATACTGACTTAATTCATTTTCCTAACCTGACACCTTTCCAAGATGAAAAAAAAAAAAAAAAAAAAAAAAAAAAAAAAAAAAAAAAAAAAAAAAAAAAAAAAAAAAAAAAAAAAATCAAAAAACGCATACAAAATTTGTTTACTTCCATTTTTGTTACGTTTTACGAGTTAAACAAGCATTTCGGGGGGGGGGGACGATCAGGCCCAGGAAATCCCCAAAAAATAAAGACTGATGTCGCCAAAATAATCGATAGATTTTTATTTGTTTGAATCCTAAATATACATAAACATTTAAGAACATTCTCCATACTTATGTGTATAGGCTATGAGTTGCTCATTCATTTTTAATTTACTTATCTAAAAAACGGACTAGAAATAAAAGTAACAGTGACAATATAAAGCCTGACTTATTTGGGGTGACCAAAAGAAGATAGAAATCTAAAGAAGAAGAAGAAGATCGTAAACAATGGGCCCTAATCGTATTTCTTGAGGATCACGAATCGTAATCGATTCGAAGATGGAGGATTAGATCGAAGTTAGCGTTACAATGTTTTTCTATTGTTTTTGTTTTTGCTTTTTTTGTATTTTTAAAATTTGTTTGGTACTTTTTTTATAATCTATGGTTATTTTTTTTATAATCTCCAATTGGCCATAAACAAGATACGGGTGAATATATATATATATTAAAAATTATTACGTAAAGCAATATGTAATAAAGTCAGTGAGTGAGTTACACATATTTATAAGTAGTAGGCTAAATATGTGACTGAGTTATATATCTCTGTATATAACTTATATAGGCCTAGTCAGTGAGTTACACATATTTTAAGTAGTAGGCTAAATATGTCACTGAGTTATATATTTCTGTATATAACTTATATAGGCCTAGTCAGTGAGTTATGTATATTTATAAGTAGTAGGTTAAATATGTCACTCAGTTGTATATTTCTGTATATAACTTAGATAGGCCTAGTCAGTGAGTTACACATATTTATAAGTAGTAGGCTAAATATGTCACTGAGTTATATATTTCTGTATATAACTTATATAGACCTAGTCAGTGAGTTACACATATTTTAAGTAGTAGGCTAAATATGTCACTGAGTTATATATTTCTGTATATAACTTATATGCCTAGTCAGTGAGTTACACATATTTATAAGTAGTAGGCTAAATATGTCACTCAGTTATATATTTCTGTATATAACTTATATAGGCCTAGTCAGTGAGTTACACATATTTATAAGTAGTAGGTTAAGTATGTCACTGAGTTATATATTTCTGTATATAACTTATATAGGCCTAGTCAGTGAGTTATGTATATTTATAAGTAGTAGGTTAAATATGTCACTGAGTTATGGCCTTTGCAAAACAAAAGTGATCCGTTTATCTGGCCTCCCCCAGGCCATTCAGCGTGTCCCCAGGTGGCGATAGGGGAACGCTCTACAGATATGTAGGGTACCTCCATAGGAGGCACGGACCAAGGGGGGACCTTGTCCCTGGGGGTCCATAATAGAATCTGGGGCACCCTTGCCGGGGTCATAAATACAGGCGGAGAAGGAAGAAGGCCCCTCAAATGTACACTCAAAAGGGCCCACTGGTTTGTCCACAAGTTCCATGAGTTGCAAACCTTCTCCCAGCAATGGGTTAAATTGCATGGTGATGCAGAACACCATCGCGGGAGGATCCTCTATAGGAGGACAACTGTGGCAGGGCGTAAGATCCAGATCTATGGACAACGGCCTCTGCAAAGGGCTGCCTCGACCTTTTCGGGGTACCTGCAAGACTGGGGACCTTGCGGTCAACTCTATTCCCACTTGAGGAGTGGCGCCCCTCGAGGAAATTATAGCCTAGTAAACGACACAGCATTCGCACGGGATTCTGACTAATGGACAATTCTTCTGGGATTGGTATGTTTTGATGGGCGTCTTTGGGCTGAAAAACCTCTTCCTAGCTAATTTATCTGTTACGGGTTGCCTCCCCGTAGTAGCATAATATTTGTAGGCATGAATATATAATGAGTCGGAGGTAATAGGCTTGAGATTGTCTGTGCAGGATTTCGACTCTTGTTGATAGAAGAGCATCGCCAAGTGCTGAAAACCATGTTGTGACCAAGATGGGCCCAGGATTTCACAAAGCCTCCATTCATGGAGGTCCCAGGGACTTCTTGCTGTCCGGTTCTAAGCCGGCTTAAGCACTTCGGTGTAGACTTGAGAAGATATGTGATCCCCGTCCTGCACTGGTATCCGGGATCATTGCTTTTCCTGAGGCGAAAAAAATTTCAATGATTTAAAGAACATGAAAATTGGAACTTGGAATGTTACGACATTAAAAAATGACTATTGTATCGACATTTTGACTGACGAATTCAGACGATTCGAACTGGATTTATTAGGAGTTTCAGAAACTCATATCCCAGGGGTAGGAAGCATGAAATTAGGTGATATAGAATTTGTTTACTCAGGCAGGAAGGATGGGGTACATAGACAGGGAGTAGGGCTCATGATGAATAAGGAAGCTGCTAAGTCTTGTTTAGGCTGGGAAGGTATTAATAATAAGATACTAATTGCCCATTTTATGACTAGAAAGTTCAGGGTATCAGTTATAGTAGTATACGCCCCTGTAGAACCGACTGATGGAGATACTAGTGACTCAGATGAATTTTACTTACAGTTACAGGAGCAAATAGACAAGGTCCCAGGTAGAAATATGATGTTATTACTGGGAGATTTTAACGCCCAGGTTGGTAGAAATAAGGATAGATGGTATCCCAGCTTAGGTAAATTTGGTGTAGGAAAAGAAAACAGTAATGGATACAGACTTTTGCAATTTTGTAGGTATAACAATCTAGTTATAACCAATACGGTGTTTGGTCATAAAATGGCTCATAAGCTAACATGGTATTCACGTGATGGTAAGACAGCAAACCTTATTGATTATGTTATAGTAAACCGAAGACTGGCAGGATCAATACAAGATACTAGGGTATATAGGAGTGCTGTTATTGATGTTAAAAGTAAAGATCACCATCTAGTAGTGTCAAGGGTTAATTTAAAGCTGAAATATCGGAAGGGTAATTACCTCCCGGGAAGTTATGATGTTAGTAGACTCCAGGATGAGAATTTGAGAGAAACTTTCCAGGAACAGTTGAATACTAAACTTGAGAGTTTAAAATTTGATAATGTGGAAGATGGTTGGAATAATTTTAGAAAAATAATTTGTGAAGTTGCTGAAGGTGTATTAGGGAAGAAAGCTAGAACTGCAGCTAAGAATATTAGTGAAAAAGCTTTATGTTTAATAGAAAGGAGAAAGGACTTGTACAAGAATTATCTGAGTGATAGATCGCATGAAAACAAAAGAAATGTAAGGAAAGTGGAGAAAGCATTGAAATATGAACTAAGGAGGTGTGAAGTGGAGGCCATGGATAAAATTGCCGAGGATTTAGAAGATGCAGCTAGACGGCATAATAGTAAAATATTGTACTGGCACGTTAACAAATTGCGAGGTAGTAGTCAATCCGGACTTGTCCCAGTTAAAGATAGGAATGGGGTGGCAATTAGCGATAAGGAAAAAGCTAAAGCGAGATGGGCCGAACATTTTGAGAACTTGCTTAACCGAGATAGAGTTGCAGGAAAAAATATAGAGGAAAATGAAAAAGTTTGTGATACCTTGGATGTGAAGGAAGATTTGTTTTGTGAGGAGGAATTAGCAACAGTACTAAAAGGATTAAAGAATAATAAAGCTCCAGGTGCTGATAGGGTAGTAAATGAGTTTCTTAAATATGGTGGCTCTGAGGTTAGAAATAAGTTATTGAAGATTATGAATATGATTTTTGAAAAAGGGGAAGTACCTAACGATTTTAGGAAAACCTTAATTAAGCCACTTTATAAGAAAGGTGATAAAAGTGAGTGTGGTAATTATCGAGGCATTAGTCTGGTCTCTGTAGGTAGCAAATTGCTTAGTAATATGATACTTTTTAGACTGAGAGATGCTGTAGACAAAGTTTTAAGAGAAGAGCAGTGCGGTTTTAGAAAAGGTAGAGGATGTGTTGACCAAATTTTCACTCTTAGGTTAATAATTGAGAAGTGCCTAAGTTTTCAAACACCTTTGGTCCTCAGTTTTATAGATTATGAGCAAGCGTTCGATTCTGTTGATAGAGGAGCTTTAGTAAAGGTTTTATCCTTGTATGGTATACCAGACAAATACATTAAAGTAATTAGTGCTATGTACGAGAATAACACTGCTGCGGTTAAAGTAGGAAATGAGGTTAGCAGCTGGTTTTGTATTAAATCAGGAGTTAAGCAGGGTTGTGTTCTATCCCCCTTTATATGGATTATTTTGATGGACTTTGTTTTAAGGAGCACAGGAAAGGCAATGGGAGACCACGGAATCAAATGGGGAGGAAAAAGTCTCCTAGACTTGGATTATGCTGATGATTTAAGCATCCTAGATGAAAGTGTGAGCAAAATGAATGAAGTTTTAGAGGTTTTGCGAGTTCAGGGTGCTAGTATTGGTTTGAAAATTAATGTTAGGAAGACTAAGTCACTAAGGCTAGGAATAAGTGAAGATGAAAAGGTGACGTTGGGTAATGAAAATATTGATCAGGTGGGCAGCTTCACTTACCTTGGTAGTCTTATTAGTAAAGATGGTGGGAGCAGTGAAGATGTTAAAAATAGAATAGCCAAGGCTCAGGGTGTTTTTTCACAGTTAAAAAAAGTCTGGAAGAATAGGAAGATAAGTCTGCAAACCAAGATTAGAATCTTAGAAGCTACAGTGATGATAGTGGTCAAATATGGCTCTGAAGCATGGACGCTTCGAAAAGCGGATGAAGATTTGCTAGATGTTTTCCAGAGAAATTGCTTAAGGATTGTTCTGGGTACCCGGCTGACTGACCGTATTTCAAACAATAGGCTATACGAAAAATGTGGTTCAATACCGCTTTCTAGGTCTATAATGAAAGAAAGGTTGAGGTGGTTAGGGCATGTTGTGCGGATGAAGGATGACAGATTGCCAAAGATTGTTCTTTTCGGCCAACCATCTAGGGCTAAACGGAAAGCAGGTCGTCCCCGTCTGGGGTGGGAGGACGTCATAAAGAAAGATTTAAAGGAAATGGGAACTTCGTGGGCGGGTGTAAAAAGGGAGGCTTTGAATAGATTGGGGTGGAGGAGGAGTGTGCGTAGCTGTGTTGGCCTCAGGCGGCTTGGTGCTGCGATGAGTTGTTAGTAGTAGTAGTAGTAGTAATACTTTTCAAAATACTAATCAATACTTTTCAAAAGTTATTATTCTAACGTTTCCCTTGTATAAATGTCGTATCATCAGTTAAAATATATATAACTTCATTAATTTCAGCCTTGTGCATACCCCAATACTAAGCAATTATTTTTCAAAAGGTATTATTCTATGATTTCTCTCATATAAGCTGTTGTATTATCGCTTAATATATATTCGATTTTATTTATTTCGACTTTATACATACCCAAATACTAAACAATACTTTTGAAAAGCAGTTATTCTATCATTTCCGTCATAGGCCTGTCGTATCATCCATTAAAATATATCTGACTTTATTAATTTCGATTTTATGCATACCCCAAAACTAGGCAATACTTTTCAAAAGGTATTATTATATTATCCCCAATACTAAACAATACTTTTCAAAAGGCGTTATTCTATAATTTTTCTTCATAGGCCTGTCGTAGCAACACTTAAAATGTATATGACTTTATTATTTGCGAGATTGCATACCTCATGCATGCCTCAATACTGCTCAATACTACGTTTTTGCATACCTCAATACTACGCAATACTTTTCAAAAGGCATTATATTATAATTTCCCTCACAGGGCTGTTGTATCATCGCTTAAAATACATATGACTTTATTAGTTTCGACTTTATGCATACCCTAAAACTAAGCAATACTTTTCAAAGGTCTTATTCTATCATTTTTCTCATAGAACTGTCATATCAGTGCTTAAAATATATAGGACTTTATTAATTCTGACTTTATGCATGCCCCCAATACTAAACGATACTATTCAAAAGGTATTATTCTATCATTTTCCTCTTATGAACGTAATAATATAAATTAACATATATATGATTTTATTAATTTCAACTTTATGCACACCCCAATAATAAGCAATACTTTTCAAAATGCATTGTTCTATCATTTCCCCCGTATGAGTTGTTGTATCATCAGTTACAATATATACGACTTTATTAATTTTGACTTTATGCATACAAAAATACTAAACAAAACTTTTTCAAAAAGCACTATTCGATCATTTTCTTCATAAAAATGTCGTATCATTGCTTAAAATATATATGACTATATTAAATTCAACTTTATGCATACCAAATTATTAAGAAATACTTTTCAAAAAGTATTATTTTATCATTTAACTCATATGAGCTGTTTTATCATTGCTTAAAATATATACGACTTTATACCTACCCCAATATTAAACAATAATTTTCAAAAGTTATTATTTTATCATTTCCCTCACATATCTGTCATATTATCACTTAAAATACATATGACTTAATCAATACTTTTCAAAATACTGATCAATAATTTTCAAAAGGCATTATCCTAACATTTTCCTTGTATAAATGTCGTATCATCACTTAAAATATACATGACTTCATTAATTTCAACTTTGTGCCTACCCCAATACTAAGCAATTTTTTTCAAAAGGTATTATTCTATCATTTCTCTCATATAAGCTGCTGTATTATCGCTTAATATATTTACGATTTTATTTATTTGGAATTTATACATACAACAATACCAAACGATACTTTTGAAAAACAATTATTCTATCATTTCCATCATAGGCCTTTCGTATCATCCATTAAAATATATCTGACTTTATTAATTTCGATTTTATGCATACCCCAACTCTAGGCAATACTTTTCAAAAGGTATTATTCTATCATTTCTCTCAGAGGGCTGTTGTATCATCGCTTAAAATATACACGAATTTATTAATTTAGACTTTATGCATACCCTAATACTAAGCAAATATTTTCAAAAGGCATTATTCTAACATTTCCCTCGTGTAAATGGCGTATCATCACTTGAAACATATATGAATCTGTTAATTTCAACTTTATGTATATCAGAATACTAAGCTATAGTTTTTAAGAGGCATTATTCTGTCATTTCCCTCATATGAGCTGTTTTATCATCGCTTAAAATATATACAATTTTATTAATTCCGACTTTATACATACCCCAATACTAAGCAATACTCTTCAAAAGGTATTATTCTATCATTTGTCTCATATAAGCTATTGTATCATTCCTTAAAATATACACGACTTTATACATACCCCTATATGAAACAATACTTTTCAAAAGGTATTATTCTATCATTTCCCTTATATGGCTGTCATATTATCGCTTAAAATATATATATGACTGATTCAATACTTTTCAAAATACTAATCAATACTTTTCAAAATGCACTATTCCAACATTTCCCTTATATAAATGTTGTATAGTCACTTAAAATATATATGACTTTATTAATTTCAACTTTGTGCATGACCCAATACTAAGCAATATTTTTCAAAAGGTATTATTCTATTATTTCTCTCATATAATCTGTTGCATTATCGCATAAAATATGTACGATTTTGTTTTTTCGACTTTATACATACCCCAATACTAAACAATAGTTTTGAAAAGCCCTTACTCTATCATTACCGTCGTAGGCCTGTCATAACATCCATTAAAATATATCTGACTTTATTAATTTCGAGTCTATGCATACCCCAACACTAGGCAATACTTTTCAAAGGGCATTATTCTATAATTTCCCTCATAGGGCTGTTATATCATCGCTTAAAATATATACGACTTTATTAATTTCGACTTTATGCATACCCTAATACTAGGCAAATATTTTCAAAAGGCATTATTCTAATATCTCCCTCATATAAATATCGTATCATCACTTAAAATATATATGACTCTTTTAATTTCAACTTCAAGCATATCCCAATACTAAGCTATAATTTTCAAAAGGTATTATTCTATCATTTCCTTCATATGAGCTGTTGTATCATTGCTTAAAATATATACGATTTTATTATTTTCAACTTTTTTACATATCCCAATACTAAAAAATACTTTTCAACAGGCTTTATTCTATCGTTTTCTTAATAGGCCTGTCGTATCATCACTTAAAATATATATGACTTTATTAATTGCAAAATTATGCATACCCCAATGCTAGACGATACTTTTAGAAAGGCACTATTCTATCATTTCCCTCACAGGGCTGTTGTATCATCGCTTAAAATATATACGACTTTATTAATTTCATCTTTGTGCATACCCCAATACTATGCAATACTTTTCAAAAGGCATTATTCTATCATTTCTCTCATAAGCTGTTGTATTATTGCTTAAAATATATACGATTTTATTTACTTCGACTTTATACATACCCTAATACTAAATAATACTTTTTGAAACGGCATTATTCTATCATTTTGGCCATAGGCCTGTCGTATCATCCATTAAAATATATCTAACCTTATTAATTTTGAGTTTGTGCATACCCCAAGACTAGGCAATACTTTTTAAAAGGCATGATTCTGTCATTTCCCTCATAGGGCTGTTGTATCAACGCTTAAAATATATACGACTTTATTAATTTCGACTTTATACATACCATAATACTCAGCAATTATTTTCGAAAGGTAGTATTCTAACATTTCCCTCATATAAATGTCATATCATCACTTAAAATATATATGACTCTGTTAATTTCAACTTTATGCATATCCCAACACTAAGCTATAGTTTTCAAAAGGTATTATTCTATCATTTCTCTCGTATGAGCTTTTGTATCATCGCTTAAAATATATACGATTTTATTAATTCCGACTTTATACATACCCCAATACTAAAGAATACTTTTCAAAGGGCATTATTCTATAGTTTTCTTCATAGGCCTGTCGTCGCATCACTTAAAATATATATGACTTTATTAACTCCGACTTTATACATACCCCAATACTAAACAATACTTTTCAAAGGACATTATTCTATCATTTTCTTCATAAGCCTGTCGTAGCATCACTTAAAATATATATGACTATTAATTGCGAATTTTTGCATACCCTAATACTAAGCAATACTTTTCAAAGGTTTTATTCTATCATTTCTCTCATAGGGCTGTCATATCAGTGATTAAAGTATACAGGACTTTATTAATTCTGACTTTATACATGCCCCAATACTAAACGATACTTTTCAAAAGGTATTATTCTATCATTTTCCTCATATGAATGTCATATTATAAATTGAAATATACTTCTTAAAAGGTATTATTCTATCATTTTCCTCATATGAATGTCATATTATAAATTACAATATATATGAGTTTATTAATTTTAACTTTATGCATACCCCAATAATAAGCGATGCTTTTCAAAATGCATTGTTCTATCGTTTCCCTCTTATGAGTTGTTGTATCATCACTTAAAATACATACGACTTTATTAATTTTGACTTTATGCATACAACAATACTAAACAATAATTTTCAAAAGGCATTATTCGATAATTTTTTTCATATGAATGTCGTATCATCGCTTAAAATATGTATGACTATATTAATTTCAACTTTATGCATACCCCATTACTAAGCAATACTTCAAAAGGCATTATTCTATCATGTAACTCATATGAGCTGTTTTATCATTGCTTAAAACATATACGACTTTATACCTACCCCAATATTAAACAATACTTTTCAAAAGTTGTTATTCTATCATTTCCCTAATATGGGTGTCATATTTTCGCTTAAAATATATATGTATATGACTTAATCAATACTTTTCGAAAGGCATTATTCTAACATTTCCCTTACATAAATGTCGTTTCATCACTTACAATATATATGACTTTATTAATTTCAATTTTGTTCATACCCCAATACTAAGCAAGGTATTATTGTATCATTTCTCTCATATAAGCTGTTGTATTATCCCTTAAAATATATACGATTTTATTTATTTCGACTTTATACAAACCCCAATACTACACAATACTTTTTAAAAGCCATTGTTCTATCATTTCCGTCATAAGCCTGTCGTATCATCCCTTAAAATATATTGGACTTTATTAATTTCGAGTTTATGCATACCCCAACACTAGGCAATACTTTTCAAAAGGCATTATTCTATCATTTCTGTCAGAGGGCTGTTGTATCATCGCTTAAAATATATATGACTTTATTAATTTCGACTTTATGCATACCCTAATACTAAGCAATTATTTTCAGAAGGCATTAATCTAACATTTCCTTCATATAAATGTCGTATCATCACTTAAAATATATATGACTCTATTAATTTCAACTTTATGCATATCCCAATACTGAGCTATAGTTTTCAAAAGGTATTATTCCATCATTTCCCTCATATGAGCTGTTGTATCATCGCTAAAAATATATACGATTTTATTAATTTTGACTACATACATATCCCAATACTAAACAATACTTTTCAAAAGGCATTATTCTATCATTGTCTTTATAGGCCTGTCGTATCATCACTTAAAGTACATATGACTTTATTAATTGCAAGTTTATGCATACCCCAACACTAGGCAATACTTTTCATAAGGCATTATTCTCTCAATTGCCTCGTAGGGCTGTTGTATCATTGCTTAAAATATATACGACTTTATTAATTTCATCTTTGTGCATACCAAAATACTAAGCAATACTTTTCAAAAGGTATTACTATATCATTTCTCTTACATAAGCTATTGTATTATCGCTTAAAATATATACAATTTTATTTATTTCGACTTTATACATACCCCGATACTAAATAATACTTTTGAAAAGGCATTATTCTACCATTTCTGTCATAGGCCTGTCAGATCATCCATTAAAATATATCTGACTTTATTAATTTCGAGTTTATGCATACCCCAGTACTAGGCAATACTTTTCAAAAGGCATTATTCTCTCAATTGCCTCGTAGGGCTGTTGTATCAAAGCTTAAAATATATACGACTTTATTAATTTTGACTTTATGCATACCCTAATACTAAGCAATTATTTTCAAAAGGCATTTTCTAACATTTCCCTCACATAAATGTCATATCATCATTTAAAATATATATGACTCTGATAATTTCAATTTTATGCATATCCCAATACCAAACTGTAATTTTCAAAATGCATTATTCTATCATTTCCCTCGTATGATCTGTTGTAACATCGCTTAAAATATATACGATTTTATTAATTTTGACTTTATATATCCCCCAATACTAAACATTACTTTTCAAAAGGCATTACTCCATCATTTTCTTCATAGGCCTGTCTTAGCATCACTTAAAATATATATGACTTTATTAATTGCGAGTTTTTGCATACCCTAATACTAGGCAATACTTTTCAAAAGGCATTATTTGATCATTTTCATCACAGGGCTGTTGTATCATTGCTTAAAATATATATGACTTTATTAGTTTCGACTTTTGGCATATCCTAATGCTAAGAAATACTTTTCAAAGGTTTTATCAATCATTTCTCTCATAGGGCAGTCATATCAGTGCTTAAAATATATAGGACTTTATTAATTCTGACTTTATACATGCCCCAATACTAAACGATACTTTTCAAAAGGTATTATTCTATTATTTTCCTCATATGAATGTCATATTATAAATTAAAATATATATCAGTTTATCAATTTCAACTTTATGCATACCGCAATAATAAGCAATACTTTTCAAAATACATTTTTCTATTATGCATGCCGCAATATTAAGCAATACTTTTCAAAATGCATTGTTCTATCATTTCTCTCATATGAGTTGTTGTATCATCACTTAAAATATATACGACTTTATTAATTTTGACCTTATGTATACAACAATACTAAACAATATTTTTTCAAAAGGCATTCTTCGATCATTTTCTTCAGCTGAATGTCGTTTCATCGCTTAAAATATATATGACTATATTAAATTCAACTTTATGCATACCAAATTATTAAGCAATACTTTTCAAAAGGCATTATTCAATCATGTAAGTCATATGAGCTGCTTTGTCATTGCTTAAAATATATACGACTGTATACCTACCCCAATATTAAACAATACTTTTCAAAAATTATTATTCTATCATTTCCCTCATATGGCTGTAATATTATCGCTTAAAATACATATATATAAGACTTAATCAATACTTTTCAAAAGGCATTATTCTAACATTTCCCTTACATAAATGTCGTATCATCACTTAAAATATATATGACTTTATTAATTTCAACTTTGTGCATACTCCAATAATAAGCAATTTTTTTCAAAAGGTATTGTTGTATCATTTCTCTCATATAAGCTGTTGTATTATCGCTTAAAATATATACAATTTTATTTATTTCGATTTTTTAAGTACCCCAATACTAAACAATACTTTTCAAAAGCCATAATTCTATCATTTCCGTCATAGGCCTGTCGCATCATCCATTAAAATATATCGGATTTTATTGATTTCGAGTCTATGCATACCCCAACACTAGGCAATACTTTTCAAAAGGCATTATTCGATCATTTTTCTCATAGGGCTGTTGTATCATCGCTTAAAATATATATGACTTTATTAATTTAGACTTTTGGCATACCCTAATACTAATCAATTATTTTCAGAAGGCATTATTCTAATATTTCCCTCATATAAATGTCATATCATCACTTAAAATATATATGACTGTATTAATTTCAAATTTATATATATCCCAATACTAAGCTATAGTTTTCAAAAGGTATTATTCTATCATTTCCCTCGTATGAGCTGTTGTTTTATCGCTAAAAATATATACGATTTTATTAATTTTGACTTTATACATACCCCATTACTAAACAATACTTTTCAAAAGGCACTATTCTATCATTTTCTTCATAGGCCTGTCGTATCATCACTCAAAATATAGATGACTTTATTAATTGCGAGTTTATGCATGCCCCAATACTATGCAATACTTTTCAAAAGGCCTCATTCTATCAATTCCCTCATAGGGCTGTTGTATCATTGCCTAAAATATATACGACTTTATTAATTCCATCTTTTTGCATACCTCAATACTAAGCAATACTTTTCAAAAGGTATTATTCTATCGTTTCTCTCATATAAGCTGTTTTATTATCGCTTAAAATATATACGGTTTTATTTATTTCGACTTTATACATACCCAAATACTAAATAAAACTTTTGAAGAGGCATTATTCTATCATTTCCGTCATAGAACTGTCATATCATCCATTAAAATATATCTGACTTTATTAATTTCGAGTTTATGCATACCCCAACACTAGGCAATACTTTTTAAAAGGCATTATTCTATCATTAACCTCATAGGGCTGTTGTATCAAAGCTTAAAATATATACGACTTTATTAATTTTGACTTTATGCATACCCTAATACTAAGCAATTATTTTCAAAAGGCATTTTCTAACATTTCCCTCACATAAATGTCATATCATCATTTAAAATATATATGACTCTGATAATTTTAATTTTATGCATATCCCAATACCAAACTGTAATTTTCTAAATGCATTATTCTATCATTTCCCTCGTATGATCTGTTGTAACATCGCTTAAAATATATACGATTTTATTAATTTTGACTTTATATATCCCCCAATACTAAACATTACTTTTCAAAAGGCATTACTCCATCATTTTCTTCATAGGCCTGTCTTAGCATCACTTAAAATATATATGACTTTATTAATTGCGAGTTTTTGCATACCCTAATACTAGGCAATACTTTTCAAAAGGCATTATTTGATCATTTTCATCACAGGGCTGTTGTATCATTGCTTAAAATATATATGACTTTATTAGTTTCGACTTTTGGCATATCCTAATGCTAAGAAATACTTTTCAAAGGTTTTATCAATCATTTCTCTCATAGGGCAGTCATATCAGTGCTTAAAATATATAGGACTTTATTAATTCTGACTTTATACATGCCCCAATACTAAACGATACTTTTCAAAAGGTATTATTCTATCATTTTCCTCATATGAATGTCATATTATAAATTAAAATATATATCAGTTTATCAATTTCAACTTTATGCATACCGCAATAATAAGCAATACTTTTCAAAATACATTGTTCTATTATGCATGCCGCAATATTAAGCAATACTTTTCAAAATGCATTGTTCTATCATTTCTCTCATATGAGTTGTTGTATCATCACTTAAAATATATACGACTTTATTAATTTTGACCTTATGTATACAACAATACTAAACAATATTTTTTCAAAAGGCATTCTTCGATCATTTTCTTCAGCTGAATGTCGTTTCATCGCTTAAAATATATATGACTATATTAAATTCAACTTTATGCATACCAAATTATTAAGCAATACTTTTCAAAAGGCATTATTCAATCATGTAAGTCATATGAGCTGCTTTGTCATTGCTTAAAATATATACGACTGTATACCTACCCCAATATTAAACAATACTTTTCAAAAATTATTATTCTATCATTTCCCTCATATGGCTGTAATATTATCGCTTAAAATACATATATATAAGACTTAATCAATACTTTTCAAAAGGCATTATTCTAACATTTCCCTTACATAAATGTCGTATCATCACTTAAAATATATATGACTTTATTAATTTCAACTTTGTGCCTACCCCAATACTAAGCAATTTTTTTCAAAAGGTATTATTCTATCATTTCTCTCATATAAGCTGTTGTATTATCGCTTAAAATATATACAATTTTATTTATTTCGATTTTTTAAATACCCCAATACTAAACAATACTTTTCAAAAGCCATAATTCTATCATTTCCGTCATAGGCCTGTCGCATCATCCATTAAAATATATCGGATTTTATTGATTTCGAGTCTATGCATACCCCAACACTAGGCAATACTTTTCAAAAGGCATTATTCGATCATTTTTCTCATAGGGCTGTTGTATCATCGCTTAAAATATATATGACTTTATTAATTTAGACTTTTGGCATACCCTAATACTAATCAATTATTTTCAGAAGGCATTATTCTAATATTTCCCTCATATAAATGTCATATCATCACTTAAAATATATATGACTCTATTAATTTCACCTTTATGTATTTCCCAATACTAAGCTATAGTTTTTAAAAGGCATTATTCTATCATTTTCCTCATATGAGCGGTTGTTTTATCGCTAAAAATATATACGATTTTATTAATTTTGACTTTATACATACCCCATTACTAAACAATACTTTTCAAAAGGCACTATTCTATCATTTTCTTCATAGGCCTGTCGTATCATCACTCAAAATATAGATGACTTTATTAATTTCGAGTTTATGCATGCCCCAATACTATGCAATACTTTTCAAAAGGCCTCATTCTATCAATTCCCTCATAGGGCTGTTGTATCATTGCCTAAAATATATACGACTTTATTAATTTCATCTTTTTGCATACCTCAATACTAAGCAATACTTTTCAAAAGGTATTATTCTATCGTTTCTCTCATATAAGCTGTTTTATTATCGCTTAAAATATATACGGTTTTATTTATTTCGACTTTATACATACCCAAATACTAAATAAAACTTTTGAAGAGGCATTATTCTATCATTTCCGTCATAGAACTGTCATATCATCCATTAAAATATATCTGACTTTATTAATTTTGAGTTTATGCGTACTTCACCACTAGGCAATTCTTTTCAAAAGGCATTATTCTATCATTTCCCTCATAGGGCTGTTGTATCAACGCTTAAAATATATACGACTTTATTAATTTCAATTTTATGCGTGCCCAAATACTAATACAAATATTTTCAAAAGGCATTATTCTGACATTTCCCTAATATAAATGTCTTATCATCACTTAAAATATATATGACTCTAATAATTTCACCTTTATGTATTTCCCAATACTAAGCTATAGTTTTTAAAAGGCATTATTCTATCATTTTCCTCATATGAGCGGTTGTATGATCGCTTAAAATATATATGATTTTATTAATTCCAACTTTATACATATCCCAATACTAAACAATACTTTTCAAAAGGCATTATTCTATCTTTTACTTCATAGACATGTTTTATCATCATTTAAAATATATTTGACATTATTAATTGCGAGTTTATGCACACCCCAATAGTTGGCAATACTTTTCAAAAGGCATTATTTTATCATTTCCTTCACAGGGCTGTTATATCATCGCTTAAAATATATACGACTTTATTAATTTCGACTTTATATATATGCTAATACTAAGCAATACTTTTCAAAAGGCATTATTCTATCATTTCCCTCACAAAGGTGTTATATCATTGCTTAAAATATATAGGACTTTATTAATTTCAATTTTATGCATGCCCTAATACAAAACAATACTTGATAAATTTCTACTTCATATTCCTCTAACTCTAAATTAAATTCGATTCATCGCTCTCAGACCTTGGTAAAAGCCCTGTTAATTTATCTCATATTCTAGTACATCCCCTATGAGCATGCTAGCAGTATCTAAATCTCTGAAAATTCCTTTTCTTACATCACCAACTTTTTAATAGAAATTCTAAACGTTTGACTTGCTAGCTTACCCTAAAAATAATTGAAAAGATAACAAATTAATGCATAAAATATTTTTATTGAAATAACGACATGTAGAATATTAATATAAAAATGTTACATACATTGTTATACATTATTAATATCATTGAACAACTTTGGACATTTTGAATCTGTTCCATAAAATAATTCATCATATTCTCTATTGATAGTTAGCTATTGTCTTCTCTTAGTTCGTAACACTAGTAGAATAATCATTAATTCATTTTTAGGCATTTATAAATTTTACTGTGTTGTCAGCTAAAGGTTTAATATACATTCCGTCTTTGGTATTAGTGGCTTCAATTACTATATCTATTTGTATATTATCAATGGTATTAATAATGTTCGCATGCGCTTTATTTTCAATCAATTCATCTATATATTCATTTGTGATATTGTCTGTCTATGCTTTTTTATTTTACCATCGATTTCAATGTTTATTTTCACATTATTTTTACAAAGGTAACAGTTCTGGCACGTTGACAAGAAATGGTTAATGACATTGGTGCATTAGTAGGCCTTTCTTTTCTTCTTTCCTGTTAATTGAATGCTAATACCAGAACGGTTATGATAGGATCTATCAACAGATAACGTGTTGCCACCAACAGTAGCAAGGAGTTGTCCCCCGTAGTCGACGATTTATTTTTATGTTTGCATTCTCCTTGAGCACTATCATCTCTGGAAATGATTCTCTTATCTATCCAACATTAACAATAATAAATGGTTTCGGTAGTCCAAAAAAACTAAACTGTGTCATGACAACGCACGCATACATTTCCAATAAGAACTCCATTTTTGCTTGTCTCATAGTTCAAGTATTTTTCTTTGTCAGCATTCAACGCAACGATGATTTTATCCTGTGCATACACTCTCCTCGAATATTTCATTATGTTTTTTTTGAATATGATGCAGGGGTTTATCCATCTAATGTAAGAAAATTACTGATTTAATACATACCATAAACTAGGTATTGTCGATAACCAGCCATAGAGCACCGCGTGGACACCCGCATAGTGTCTATAAGCAACCATAGAGTACGGTTGATGTAGCCGCATAAATGAAAAATAGTTGACTAATTTTCCAAGTCCAAAAATTCCAAGTCAGAAAAAATAGTGTTACTACAAATATTATTTTTCTAATAGTAAAATTAACGACTAACATATCTATATCATTCTCATTTTGTGTTTCGAAAATACTAAATGTAAATTTTTTTAAGCATACTTCATGTCATTTTAAGACTTGTAAGAAAAAACTTGAAAAATGTCCTGGTTGCAGGAATAAGGCCTCCACTAAGACGTTCCCACATCTTTGCAAAACAACTGCCTAGACCATAGCCAGTTATTGATGAATGACTTTTGTAATAGTCCATTCCATGAGCCTTTGGTCTTGGACCAAGAGTAGAAACATAGCTATCAGTATCAGGACAAACGAATGCCATCTTCATTTTTTTATTTAATGCAAGTGTTTATCCTTCAAATGTACAAAAATACTGTTTGAAAATATATAATAAACTACCTAGTGTCGATGAGTAGCCATAGAGTACCAACAATGCAACCACACAAATATAAAAATAGTAAAAAAAAGTTTAATAATTTTCCAAGTCCAAAAAATTCCAAGTCAGAAAAAAACAAAAGTGCTACTACAAACATTATTTATCTAATAGTAAAAATCATGACTAACATCTATATCATTCTCATTTTGTATTTCGAAAATACTAAATGTAAATTTTTTTAAGCATACTTCATGTCATTTTAAGACTTGTAAGAAAAAACTTGAAAAATGTCCTGGTTGCAGGAATAAGGCCTCCACTAAGACGTTCCCACATCTTTGTAAAATAACTGCCTAGACCATAGCCAGTTATTGATGAATGACTTTTGTAATAGTCCATTCCATGAGCCTTTGGTCTTGGACCAAGAGTAGAAACATAGCAATCAGTATCAGGACAAACGAATGCCGTCTTCATTTGTTTTATTTGATGCAAGTGTTTATCCTTCCAATGTACAAAAATACTGTTTGAAAATGTATAATAAACTACATAGTGTCGATGAGTAGCCATAGAGTACCAATAATACAACCGCACAAATAAAAAAATAGTAAAAAAAAAGTTTAATAATTTTCCAAGTCCAAAAAATTCCAAGTCAGAAAAAAACAATAGTGCTACTACAAACATTATTTATCTAATAGTAAACGTCATGACTAACATCTATATCATTCTCATTTTGTATTTCTAAAACATTAAATGTGATTTTTGTTTTTGTTTTAAGTGTATTTCGTCATTTTAAGACACGTAAAAAAAGTAAAAAATTTCTATGTTAAAAAATATATATAAACAATGAAAATAAAAGTTAAAAAAAATCAAAAAATTAAACTTCAAAAAGAGTGAAAAAATGGGGAGACAAAAAGTTAGGGTGAGGGGGTATTTGGACCCTTGGTGGTTGGAGTCCTTGATGGTTGGGGTCCTTGAGGATAGGTGTCCTGGATGGTTGGGACCCTTGGTGGTTCAAATCCATAAGCACCTCACTACTTGAGTTCTAAAGATTGTATTGGATTTCTAAAGATTGTTCTGAATTTGTATATTAAAATTCTTTTCTTGACGCCTACGCCTTTTTAGTTTTAACTTAAATACGTACTCCAATACTAAACTATATTTTATATTGCCAACACTCCTCATTTGGTACTTATTTATTATAGCGACCACAGCCAAGACATGAAGCTATTTCAATTGACTTCTGAAAGGTTGAATATATTTTTAATCATATTCTGACATTTATATAATGTGGCTTGTTAGTCACGCCATTCCCTCAGACTTACCTTTAGTTGGTAAGCACTTGCAACCCTTTGAGTGTACTTGAATCAAATAACTTTTGAAGGTTGAGTATACCTTGATATTCTTGCCTAGGTATGAATTAAGCAAATTGTTGCATAACAAAATAATTTATGTGCAACCAGTTTTTATTAACATGGTTTACTCCCTTAGACTGTTAGTTCAGTACTGTTAGACTGTTACTACATTATACTCCGAGTATAACCGGTTCGGTAGGTTTATATGATGTAAATTCCAAATGTTAGTACTATATCCATTGAGAGCACACTACTAACAATTTCGAAGTTTTTGCCGCAACATCAGCAATAAGCGTTTTCAGCTATGGGTTCCAATCCCGTGCTTTGGCTTTAAGACGGACTCTGTAATAGGCTTGATTTACTAACGGAGCCTGAAAATGAAGCTAAAACCAATTTTGGCTCCCAAGTTCTCGCAATGATACTCAATTTTGTTTTTTGCTCCGAATCTTGAAGACTTGTCCCCGACTTTAAGATTCGAGAGTGGAATCCACTATCACCCCTTACTTGGTTTTATACCACAGACTGTATTGAGCTAGTAATTTCAGACTGTCGTAACATTCTCGTAACACTGAGGAAGGAACTATCATGAGAGAATTCTAAGGGGGGGGGGGTATATTTTACGTGGGAGGAGCTTTCCATGGAGGAGTTTCTCGTGAGGAGAGGAAGTCTTTCATGAAGGGTGAGCCAGATTTACCGGTATTATTTGGAAAACGATCAAAGATTAAATAAAAAAAGTTTGTTCAACTGAAAGTAAGGAACAACATTAAAACTCAAAACGAACGAATCCTGAAACACAAGGGTCGTTTAATTAGAAATGGAACAGAGGCGTAATTTGCTATTGGACAGGGGGCATCTATTATCTAACGTATACTATGCTGGCGATTTAAAGTGAAGATATCCACCTTCAATAGACTCAGCATTTGAAAATTATTACAAAGAGAAAATAAAATAATTAATAAATAAAGAACTTCAACTTAATTTATGTTTATGTTTTTATTGTGTTTTTTAATTCGTTAACTTGAAATATTTTTCATTACATAAATAAAAATTTAATCGAAAAATAATTGCATTAAAAGTACTTTTCCTAATTTAATGCTTTAAACTTCTGACAAATAGAAAGTTGATGACTGCGTCTTAGATAAACCAAGGACAAGGGTGTTGAGAAAACAACCAGAGCCAGTATTGATATTTTCTTTTATCAAGAAGGAATGTTAAAAGATAGTAGGGTAATTTGAATTGTCTTATAATTATCTGAAGGCATTGATAGACAATTTTAATTAGCGAAAATTCCTACAGGAGGGCGATTTGATAACCTGGAAATATCTAATTTCGTCTGGTGCTAAAAAAATATAATAGTTATATAAATATAACATTTCATCTGGTGATAAAAATATAATAGTTTAGAAACAAAGTTGGGCTATATATTTACACATTAAGGGGTGGTAGGGGTAAAGCATAGCATATGTTAAATAATTAACCTAACCTAGGGACCTTTGTTGGTCAATATTTACCAAATCATATTATTGAGTTTCAAATAAAGTGAATACACCATTCGATGCCTTTTTTTATGCTGATTACAAAAATAACAATCATTTCTATTGGAAATAAGTTTTAGCCCCCCCATATATATGTCAATTCAGGGTATATATTTCTACATTAGGGGGGAGGGGGAGGGGGCAAATTTTATTTCTGATGTAAATGGGAGGTAAATTTAAACAGTACCCCCCCCCTAATGTAGAAATATATACCCTGAATTGGCATATATAGGGGGGGGCTAAAATTCCGATAGAAATGATTGTTATATTCGTAATCAGCATAAAAAAAAGGCATCGAATGGTGTATTCACTTTATTCCTAACTCAATAATATGATTTGGTAAATATTGACCCCTTTGTTCCCCTTAAACCCCAAAAACTACAGTTTAAATATAGTTCCCGGAGTGAGAAACCCTTTATTCAGTCCCTATACATTGGAAACCAACTGATTATTATCATATCTGATCATGCGGTTCTCCTCGGGTGTTGTCCGGCTACTAAAAAAGTACCTTTTGTCCTAAGGACATTATTTCAGTCATTTAGTCAAGAGTTTTCACTCCAATGAAATTAATGGTACTATTCAGGATCTTTAAAAAGTTCCCTCATGGTTTAATAGTACTCCAATGGTATAAAAAGTACTACCTGCCAAATAATTTGCCGCGTGTTGCGCTTCGCGCGACACAAGGCTAGTCAAAGTTAATTTTTCTCTTTCTCTATGGCTAGTTCACCTCAACTTACTTCTCATATCAAACAGTTCATGGTAACAAACTGTAAGTAAGGACCGACCCGGCTCAATAGTAACCGAAACTCTAAAACCGGAATTTTGATACCAATAGATACATCAAAAGAATCAAATGCTGATTTAATGCTGATTTCAAATGTATAAGTTTCATCATGTTTAGTCTTGTCCATCAAAAGTAACGCGCCTGAGAAAATTTGCCTGATTTTCAAAAAGAAGGGAAAAACACCCCCGAAAAGTTATAGAACCTTAATGAAAATCACATCATCAGATTGAGCATATCAGAGAATCCTACTGCAGAGGTTTCAAGCTCCTATCTGCAAAAATGTGGAATTTTTGTATTTTTTGCCAGAAGAAAGATCAAGGATGCGTGTTTATTTGTTGTTTTTTTTCCCAGGGGTGATCGTATCGACCCAGTGGTCCTAGAATATCTTGTGAGGGCTCATTCGAACGAAAATTAAAAGTTATAGTGCCCTTTTTAAGTGACAAAAAAATGGAGCCCCCAAAGTCCCCGGGGAGAAGGCTGAAAGTTATGAACTTTACCCAATGTTTACATATCGCGGCTGCTGCGTGCACACCTCGTATGATGGAAAAATCAAATTGTTCAGGCGACGATAAAAACTAATTATTTGGTAAGATTTTTAAGACAAGAATACCAAAAAAATCCACATGGCTCAGAAAAAAATCCTTTACATGTAGATATTAATTTTAATTACAATAAGCAATTAGAAGTGGTATAAACAGCTCATACGAGGTGTGCGCGGCTCCTATTTGCTTTATACGAGGTGTGATAACCGACTTTCTTCGAAAATGCAAAATATACGTGGTGTGCACAAGTTCAACGTGGTAAAGAGAAATTTTTTCGAGATGTGCACAAGCTCTTAGGGGTTAAAAATCTGTTTATGAGGTGTGTCGGGTATAATAACATTGTAGGCTATGGTTTACAATCATATTTACAAACAAAAATGGTTTACAATCATAATGCATCACTTAACTTTGATACTCTTGTAGGAAGCATGAGTATCTCGTGGCAACACATCCAGCAGCCCCATGAGGTCGCTTAACTTACATGCATCAAGGCTAAGGGTTCCTTCATGAAGTGGACGTATTCGAAGTTTTGGTTCTTTCACAGCCCGTTTTGGCAGAATTATCCATTCGTCCTTGTGTTTGAGCTTGTAATAAACAGATCTATCGGGACTGTATTTATAAGCAACGGTCATCTTGATAGTTGGGTCCACCTTTTTACATCCAGGTCTATAATCAGAGTAATACTTCAATCCTGTGTAGTCCTTGAAAAAAGTATGATTCACCTGTTTTACTTGATAAGGGTAAGGTTTGCGCCTTGCATTCTTCATCTCAGATAAATACATACTTGGAATGTAAATGTCTCTATCTTTGCATCGGGTTTCAATATTCTGGTGGACACTGTCACACTCCATTTGAGTGTACCCTTTTTCCAGATACTTCTGCATTACTGTCACTTCATGTATAGAAGCAAAATGGACAAGTACATTAGAAAGAATTCCGTTCATGTTCTGGTATGAACATCCATCGCTCCGCATAATAATAGTCTCAGCATTTGGGTATGACCGTAACAGGTCTTCCAACCTGTCAATAACACACGAAACAAATTCCGATGCGTTCAACTGCCCTTCAGTCTCATCCCACACTATATTCAATGCGTCAAAACTTACAAGATCGTAAGAAGTCCAGTTATATACAACGAGCTTCTGTTTGTAGTAAAGAGACGACGCTTTTATGTTCGGATAAAGCAACGTAGATTCAAGTTCATGAGTTGTCACCAAAAGCACCCCTGAACTCCCTTTGGCTTTGTCCTTGTCACTGTTTTTCTCAATCCCAGCTTCTTCTTTCTTTAATATGTGCTCAGAATACTCATCTTCGGCAAGATTCTTCAATTTAAATGCTAAGCATCTGTCACACTGGTCCTTCTTTGGCTTGAAAATCCCAATGTCTTTCTCTTTCAATAGTTGTCTAAAACAGTCATAGCTAACAATATCAGCTTTTTTTCCCATTTTCTCCCTGTAAACATAAAACACCTCTTTAACAGTTCCAAAAGGATGCTCAAAATACTTTTTCTTGTCCCAGGCTTTACAGTAGTGGTATTGGAGCTATGGAAGATCATCCAAAAACTTCTCTGCACTTTGATTTCTTTCTGCAAGGCTAAGTGATTTCTTAGTATCCAATCGAATTGAGGTTTCTGGGTGATTTGGATCTTGTGATGGATGGATACCATCCTTTGCTGCCTGTTCAGACCAGTTCTTCACTTGCCATTTGCCAATGCCAAACGTACTGAAAACATTTGTTTGCCAACTCTTAGCATCCCTTCTGAAGTTTTCAAATTGTATTTCAGGGTTCTTTTTACGAACAAATAAACTTTCAAATGGGGATAAATCCATTTATTTAGACAGTGAAAAAACAGGTACAAAAGTCCAGACATTTTGGTCACATATACAGCGACCGTCTTCAGTAGAAATACTAAAATAATAAAATTGAAACTAGCATATTTATTTACAACAAAATAAATAACTTTTCGGGTTATTCACAAAATAATGAACTTCCGGTTTATTCACTAGATTATTTTCAGAGAGAGTTCATTGACAAAGTTCATTCAAAGTTCTTGATGTAAAATTTCTTCTTTAATCTTGCCGAAATGTAAAACAAATTTCCAATGAAAGTGGCAAAGCCTTCCGTGTCTTCTAATTGCAAACCAAATGTTGAGTTTATAGATGTTTACTGGGTCGATTTCATTTCCCAATAGATACGAGGTATTTTCGACATAACACCTTTAAATTAGGTGTTGTTTTCTTAGATCACAATGCCGTTCTAAGACGAACAAATAAACTTTCAAATGGGGATAAATCCATTTATTTAGACAGTGAAAAAACAGGTACAAAAGTCCAGACATTTTGGTCACATTTACAGCGACCGTCTTCAGTAGAAATACTAAAATAATAAAATTGAAACTAGCATATTTATATACAACAAAATAAATAACTTTTCGGGTCATTCACAAAACAATGAACTTCCGGTTTATTCACTAGATTATTTTCAGAGAGAGTTCATTGACTAACTTCATTCAAAGTTCTTGATGTAAAATTCATTCTTTAATCTTGCCGAAATGTAAAACAAATTTCCAATGAAAGTGGCAAAGCCTTCCGTGTCTTCTAATTGCAAACCAAATGTTGAGTTTATAGATGTTTACTGGGTCGATTTCATTTCCCAATAGATACGAGGTATTTTCGACATAACACCTTTAAATTAGGTGTTGTTTTCTGAGACCACACTGCCGTTCTAAGATGAACAAATAAACTTTCAAATGAGGATAAATCCATTTATTTAGACAGTGAAATAACAGGTAAAAAAGTCCAGATATTTCGGTCACATATACAGCGACCGTCTTCAGTAGAAATACTAAAAATAATAAAATTGAAACTAGCATATTTAAATACAACAAAATAAATAACTTTTCGGGTCATTCACAAAATAATGAACTTCCGGTTTATTCACTAGATTATTTTCAGAGACAGTTCATTGACAAGGCTCATTCAAAGTTCTTGATTGACTTTTGTTTATTTTAAATTTGATTTGAACGTTCAATTTAAGTTTTTATTGTTGTATCTTTGTTTGCTATGACTGTTTATTTAATTTCATTTCGTTTGGGTTTTATTTATTCTTTAATAGTAATTTCTGGTCGGTTTTATAATGAATTATTATAGGAATTTATTTCTGTTGGTCTTAAATTTAATATGGTTCTTTACTTTTCTATGAAAAACTTCTTTTTCTGAAAGTTTTAAATTAATTTGTGTTCGTTTTTGATAATCAAAGTTTCAAGTTTTTCAACGTTTTACTTTCAACACCAAAGCTTTTCCAACATCGAGATTTCATCGAAGTATCAAAATATCAAAGTATTGTTTCAACACTAAAGGGGCAAAGTTCAAAACCCCTCTAAAAAATTCCCTGAAATGAGTCAAAAGTTGATGTAGTAGCAGTTGCAGGTAGTCGCATTTTCTGTTGCATGTTGTCGCAGCTGTGCCCACCACCAGTGTTTTTTCTGAGAGCATTCGCCAAGGCTGATAAGGTCAGTTAAACACTGAAAGGTGGAAAAATCTCTCAGGGAGAAACATTGACGTTTTTAATTGCCAGTTGTTTACTTTTCCTTGGCCTGGGCCAAATTAATTTCGAATCTAGGCTTTTTGCAATATTCATTTACGAAGCAGAGTTGTCAACTCTTTGGTCCATTAATTCCTGAGCATCCAAAACTGGGTAATTTTTAACTAAAATGTGCGCATCTTGAAATCTCAAAAACTAGAGAATTTTTTTCCAGAAGACGCTTTGCAAACTCCTTTCAAAGCGGCAAGTTAACGTCAAATATAATGAAAACGAAAAACAAAATCCGAATGAGACATCCATACAAAATTACTTATGACTCAACTCATATTAACATGCAATTCTCTAACTTTTGAGAATATCATTTACTTATAAAATTTCTGGAGAACCTGCATGCTAAAAAAAAACGAGACAAAACATTACTTTTGTGAAAAGTGACATTTTTTTACATAAATATATATCCAGTTGGTAAATATTCTGTTTTATGTCATAAATTTATAAAATGTGTCCCTGCTTTCCTCTTTTATATCCCAAATTTCTAAAGTACGTCACCTTATTGCCTTTTTAGGTAATAGTATCCCGGCACATGGGATTGCGTCATTTTGACACAAAATGTTTCCAGTTGGCAACCCTGGGACGGCGCGCTATAAAAGAACCATGATGGCTTCTTAACCAAACCTCATTGAATTTGAATAAATTTCCCAAAAGAATACACCAAACGAAAATCTTGTTACCTTACCCTGTAAATATATTTTGGCCTTAGTTTGTATATTTTTAATATATTTCTTATGTGTTTTATATATTTTTGTCATATTTTTGTTACACATTTTGTTATATATTTTTTATATTTTGCCTTAAGTTTGCATGCGAATTTTTTTAACGCTATAAATATTTGAAATGGGTTTCAATAGGTACAACAGTTTAACCAGGGTGATTTTTCAAAATAGATCTGGTTCAGTTATTATTATCCTCTTCCCCCACAACAGGAATAGCATATGAAGTCCCTACGCTACAATGCCCGGTAACATATATAAATCATGTCAACGAATGAATTTGTTTTATAATATATAAACATCATCCACGTCTGCGGTTGAGAAGGGGAGTTCGGCCCAATCGTTTGGGAGACGGAGAGAGAAGAAGCCAGCTTTTTGTAGTCAGGTCACTACCCAGAACGGGTTGTCAAATTTCAATGAAACACACTGAAGAGGGGAGTCATTATCACTTAAAGCTATTATAAAACAGTTTTTGAAATAAGGCAACACACTATCTTAGAATCCTCTTTACTATTGACACAAAACTAACCAAAAACTTCAAGGTGCTTAAGGAACCAAATAGAAAAGAATTTACTGCAGCAAGTGAAATGATATTCTCTTGTAATATAGTAGTAGTTATAGCATATTTGACCCACAAAAACGCAGGGCTATGGCCACAAATAAAAAAAAAAAGAAGAAATAACATGGAAGACTATTGACTGCGTTTTAGATAAGCCAGGGCGATTGAGAAAACAGTCACTATTAAAACATTCCCTTATCAAGAAAGAACGTTAAAAGCAGGGTTGCCTTTTTGCCAATTTTACCGTAATTTTACGGACCCCCGTAAGATTGGTATTTTACCTATTTTACGTAGTTTACGTATTTTATGTAATTTGCGGATTTTAACTATTTTATCGGTATTTTAACTATTGTACCGGTATTTTACATATTTTACTGACATATCAGTAGGGGCAGACCTTATACCATAGACGGGACAAGATCTTTGACCTCCAATGAGTTAGAATACTACCGGGACAAGATCACAGCCAATCAGAGGGCTACAATCCGAGGGGAACAAGATCACGTGCCTATTTTTAGGTTAACCACGTAACAGGATGTTGTCGAAACTTATCTGCTATCATTAATTTCCAGACAGGATGATGTTTAATTAATACAGACATGAATTACGTTGAACTTATTGTGTACCTCGATTATGTAAGAATTCATGACAGAAAAATCAATAGGCTTCATAGGAATTTAAAATGTATCTGTGCACAGTTGCCAGAACAAAGGAAACGTCACAGATTAATTGACATTTTAGGGGAATTATTTGGGGTGAAACAGATTGGGACATATGACATGACCTAGCTTTACTTCTCGGCTGTAGTCTCTATAATAGACATGTACACAATATTGGATGTGGGCGATATAAAATCTTGTTTTTGGCAATGGAGTATGCTAAAAAGTTGAAAGTAATAGTCATTGGTGTCAAGATGGCCTTGTGAATTGACCTAGCTTTACTTCCCGACTGTGTTTTTTATATTACACAAGTACCATTTAAGCAATGTTATCAATATAAAAAGTTGACACCAATAAAGATGTACATGCCAAGAAAAGAATTTTAATAAAGAAATTCAGAACAATCCTTAGAAATCCTTAGAAATCAACTAGTGAGATGGTTATGGATTGAACCATGAAGGACCGCAAGCACCAATGACCCTAGCCACCAAGGACCTCAACCTCCATGATCCCCTCTCCCCAACCTCCAAGGGACCCCCTCCCTCCAACTTTTTGAGCCCATCCTCCCGTTTTTTTATACTTTTTGAAGTTTATATTTTAACATGATAATTTTATTTCAACTTTTTTTTACATGTATTAGAATGAACAAGTGCACAATATGGGATCAGTGAGATGGTTATGGATTTGAATCATCAAGGACCGCAACCACCAATGGCCCTAGCCACCAAGGTCCTCAACTTCCAAGGTCCCCTCTCCCCAACCTCCAAGGGGTCCCCTCCCTCCAACTTTTTGAGCCCATCCTCCCGTTTTCTTATACTTTTTGAAGTTTATATTTTAACATGATAATTTTATTTCAACTTTTTTTACATGTCTTAGAATGAACAAGTACACAACATAGGATTAGTGAGATGAGTCCATCTCACTAATCCTCCAGCGGCCCCTTCCCTCCAAATATTTGGGGGCCCATTCCCTCATTTTTTCTATACTTTTTTGAAGTTTATTTTTTAACATTATAATTTCATTTCAACTTTTTTACATGTCTTAGAATGTACACAATATGGGATTACTGAGATGGTTATGGATTTGAATCATCAAGGACCGCAACCACCAATGACCCTAGCTACCAAGGACCTCAACCTCCAAGGTCCCCTCTCCCCAACCTCCAAGGAGCCCCTTCCCTTCAACTTTTTGGGGCCCATCCCCCATTTCTTAAATAATTTTTTGAAGTTTATTTTTTTAACATGATAATTTTATTTCAACTTTTTTTATATGTCTTAGAATGAAATAAAACATACTTAAAGCATGAAAAATTCACATTTAAGCTAGATTTCTTAACGAATGTAGATATTGTTGTCTGAAACCTGTGATTTGGGGTGCTTGGTTTACTATTTCGCCATTTTCTGACCTAGGTTTCTTAGCCTGTCATAGATGTGTGTTGTCTCAAATCTATGATTTGAAATGTTTGGTTTACTATTTTACACTTTTCTTAGCTAGGTTTCTTTATTAAGAATTTTAATAAAGAAATTCAGAACAATCCTTAGAAATCCTTAGAAATCAACTAGTGAGATGGTTATGGATTGAACCATGAAGGACCGCAAGCACCAATGACCCTAGCCACCAAGGACCTGAACCTCCATGATCCCCTCTCCCCAACCTCCAAGGGACCCCCTCCATCAAAATTTTTGGGCCCATCCTGCCATTTTTTGGTACTTTTTGAAGTTTATTTTTTAACATGATAATTTTATTTCAATTTTTTTTTACATGTATTAGAATGAACAAGTGCACAATATGGGATCAGTGAGATGGTTATGGATTTGAATCATCAAGGACCGCAACCACCAATGGTCCTAGCCACCAAGGTCCTCAACTTCCAAGGTCCCCTCTCCCCAACCTCCAAGGGGTCCCCTCCCTCCATATTTTGAGCCCATCCTCCCGTTTTTTTTATACTTTTTGAAGTTTATATTTTAACATGATAATTTTTTTTCAACTTTTTTTACATGTTTTAGAATGAACAAATACACAACATAGGATTAGTTAGATAGGTCCATCTCACTAATCCTCCAGCGGCCCCTTCCCTCCAAATTTTTGGGGGCCCATTCCCTCATTTTTTCTATCCTTTTTTGAAGTTTATTTTTTAACATGATAATTTTATTTCAATTTTTTTTTACATGTATTAGAATGAACAAGTGCACAATATGGGATCAGTGAGATGGTTATGGATTTGAATCATCAAGGACCGCAACCACCAATGACCCTAGCCACCAAGGACCTCAACCTCCAAGGTCCCCTCTCCCCAACCTCCAAGGAGCCCCTTCCCTTCAACTTTTTGGGGGCCCATCCCCCATTTTTTAAATATTTTTTTGAAGTTTATTTTTTTAACATGATAATTTTATTTCAACTTTTTTTCATATGTCTTAGAATGAAATAAAACATACTTAAAGCATGAAAAATTCACATTTAAGCTAGATTTCTTAACGAATGTAGATATTTTTGTCTGAAACCTGTGATTTGGGGTGCTTGGTTTACTATTTCGCCATCTTCTGACCTAGGTTTCTTAGCCTGTCATAGATGTGTGTTGTCTCAAATCTATGATTTGAAATGTTTGGTTTACTATTTTAGACTTTTCTTAGCTAGGTTTCTTAACCTTTCGTAGGTGTGTGTTGCATGACACTTATGATTTGGGATGTCTAGGTTGCTATTTTAGACTCTCCTGAGCCAGATTTTCTAACCTTTCGTAGGTGTATGTTGACTAAAACCTATGATTTGGGATGCTTGGTTTACTATTTCGCACTTTTCTGAGCTAGGTTTCATACATATTCATAGGTGTATGTCGTATGGAGCCCATGATTAACTTTAATATTTTTGGGGGGGAGGTGGGGGATGATCCAATGCCTCATAAGGTACATTTTTGTATATTTTTTTAATAAAGTTGGGTTTTAGAGGTGAAGTTTCATTTTTAAGATGAGTTTGAAAAAAAAATAAAAAGAGTTATTAGTTGAAATGAAGGCAGATAGCTTCTCACTGTGCCAAAGAAGAAAGTTTATCGGAAGAGGAACTTTATTTCTGCACATCTTTGAATCAATGTAGCAGCTCTTTACTTTTACTTGAAAAATATCCTTTGTGGAAAAAAAGTTTCTGCCACTCGAAAAAATATAAAAATAGAACTAAGTTTAGAGAAAATTTACGCTGGAACAATTATTCGACTTTATTTCTGCACATCTTTGATTTAATGTAGCAGTTCTTTACTTTTAGTTTAAAAATATCCATTGTGGAAAAAAAGGTTTCTGCAACTCTAACAAATATAAGAATTGAAGTAAGTTTACTGAAAATTTACGGTTGAACAATTATTCGACTTTATTTCTGCACATCTTTGATTTAATATAGCAGTTCTTTACTTTTAGTTGAAAACTATACATTGTGGAAGAAACGTTTCTTCCACTGTAAAACATATGACAATAGAAGTAAGTTTACTGAAAATTTACGCTTGAACAATTATTCGACTTCTTTTCTGCACATCTTTGATTTAATTTAGCAGCTCTTTACTTTTACTTGAAAAAAGTTCTTTGTGGGAAAAAAGGTTTCTTCCACTAACAAATATAACAATAGAAGTAAGTTTACAGAAAATTTACACGAACAATTATTCGACTTTATTTCAGCGCATCGTTCATTTAATGCAGCAGCTATTTACTTTTACTTGAAGAATATCCTTTGTTGAATAAAAAAGGTTTCTGCCACTAACAAATATAACAATAGAAGTAAGTTTACAGACAATTTACGCGTGAACAATTATTCAATGATTATAGTTTAATATAAACTTTCTAGTACCGCATCATAGTAAGATTCGGGGGTTGATTTGGAGTAAGATCCTCCCAAACCGACTTATTGTTTACTGTTAAAGCAGCAAGGAAAGTGAAAGTAAATAAATATCTTTAAGCTTAACCCGTCTTTATTCTTTAGAATAGTTATATGCATTCAAGAAATTATGAAAAAAAATTGTTAGTAAGTAACAAATACCTTCTTGAATTCGACTCATGGGCACACAACACGGAAATTTCATCCAGGAAATTATGAGAAAATTGTAAGCAAGGAACAAACTCTTTCTTGTATTCACCACTTGGATACACAATACCAAAATTTCATTAAAGAAATTATGGAAAAATTTGTAAGCAACTAACAAACTCTTTCCTGTATTTGCCTCTTGGATATACAATACAGAAATTTGATTCAAGAAATTATGAAAAAGTTGTAAGTAAGTTACAAGCTCTTTCTTGTATTCACCTCATGGATACACAGTACAGAAATTTCATTCAAAAAATTAAAAAAAAATTCTAAGTAAGTATCAAACTCTTTGTTGAATTTGCCTCTTGGATATACAATACAGAAATTTCATTCAAGAAATTATGAAAAATTTTAAGTAAGTATCAAACTCTTTCTTGAAATGCCGCTTTGATACACAATACAAAAACTTTCGTTCAAGAAACTATGAAAAAAATTTTTAAGTAAGCAGCAAACTCCTTCTTAAATTCACCTCATGTATACACAATACAGAAATTTCATTTGAAAAATTAAAAAAAAATTCTAAGTAAGTAACAAACTCTTTGTTGAATTTGCCTCTTGGATATACAATACAGAAATTTCTTTCAAGAAATTATGAAAAAATTGTATGTAAGTAACAAACTCTTTCTTGAATTCACCTCATGGATACACAATATAGAAATTTTATTCAAGAAACTATGATAAATTGTAAGTAAGTATCAAACTCTTTCTTGTATTCACCTCATGGATACACAGTACAGAAATTTCATTCAAAAAATTATGAAAAAATTGTAAGTAAGTAACCAACTGTTTCTAGAATTCTAATTCCCTGAATAACCGGTATTTTACATATTTTACTGACATATCAGTAGGGGCAGACCTTATACCATAGACGGGACAAGATCTTTGACCTCCAATGAGTTAGAATACTACCGGGACAAGATCACAGCCAATCAGAGGGCTACAATCCGAGGGGAACAAGATCACGAGCCTATTTTTAGGTTAACCACGTAACAGGATGTTGTCGAAACTTATCTGCTGTCATTAATTTCCAGACAGGATGATGTTTAATTAATACAGACATGAATTACGTTGAACTTATTGTGTACCTCGATTATGTAAGAATTCATGACAGAAAAATAAATAAGCTTCATAGGAATTTAAAATGTATCTGTGCACAGTTGCCAGAACAAAGGAAACGTCACAGATTAATTGACATTTTAGGGGAATTATTTGGGGTGAAACAGATTGGGACATATGACATGACCTAGCTTTACTTCTCGGCTGTAGTCGCTATAATAGACATGTACACAATATTGGATGTGGGCGATATAAAATATTGTTTTTGGCCATGGACTATGCTAAAAAGTTGAAAGTAATAGTCATTGGTGTCAAGATGGCCTTGTGAATTGACCTAGCTTTACTTCCCGACTGTGTTTTTTATATTACACAAGTACCATTTAAGCAATGTTATCAATATAAAAAGTTGATACCAATAAAGATGTACATGCCAAGAAAAGAAATTTAATAAAGAAATTCAGAACAATCCTTAGAAATCCTTAGAAATCAACTAGTGAGATTGTTATGGATGGAACCATGAAGGACCGCAAGCACCCATGACCCTAGCCACCAAGGACCTCAACCTCCATGATCCCCTCTCGCCAACCTCCAAGGGACCCCCTCCATCAAACTTTTTAGGCCCACCCTGCCGTTTTTTGCTACTTTTTGAAGTTTATTTTTTAACATGATAATTTTATTTCAACTTTTTTTTACATGTATTAGAATGAACAAGTGCACAATATGGGATCAGTGAGATGGTTATGGATTTGAATCATCAAAGACCGCAGCCACCAATGGTCCTAGCCACCAAGGTCCTCAACTTCCAAGGTCCCCTCTCCCCAACCTCCAAGGGGTCCCCTCCCTCCAACTTTTTGAGCCCATCCTCCCGTTTTTTTATACTTTTTGAAGTTTATATTTTAACATGATAATTTTATTTCAACTTTTTTTACATGTCTTAGAATGAACAAGTACACAACATAGGATTAGTGAGATGGGTCCATCTCACTAATCCTCCAGCGGCCCCTTCCCTCCAAATTTTTGGGGGCCCATTCCCTCATTTTTTCTATCCTTTTTTGAAGTTTATTTTTTAACATTATAATTTCATTTCAACTTTTTTACATGTCTTAGAATGAACAAGTACACAATATGGGATTACTGAGATGGTTATGGATTTGAATCATCAAGGACCGCAACCACCAATGACCCTAGCCACCAAGGACCTCAACCTCCAAGGTCCCCTCTCCCCAACCTCCAAGGAGCCCCTTCCCTTCAACTTTTTGGGGGCCCATCCCCCATTTTTTAAATAATTTTTTGAAGTTTATTTTTTTAACATGATAATTTTATTTCAACTTTTTTTCATATGTCTTAGAATGAAATAAAACATACTTAAAGCATGAAAAATTCACATTTAAGCTAGATTTCTTACGATTGTAGATATTGTTGTCTGAAACCTGTGATTTGGGGTGCTTGGTTTACTATTTCGCCATTTCCTGTCCTAGGTTTCTTAGCCTGTCATAGATGTGTGTTGTCTCAAATCTATGATTTGAAATGTTTGGTTTACTATTTTAGACTTTTCTTAGCTAGGTTTCTTAACCTTTCGTAGGTGTGTGTTGCATGACACTTATGATTTGGGATGTCTAGGTTGCTATTTTAGACTCTCCTGAGCTAGATTTTCTAACCTTTCGTAGGTGTATGTTGACTAAAACCTATGATTTGGGATGCTTGGTTTACTATTTCGCACTTTTCTGAGATAGGTTTCATAGTTATTCATAGGTGTATGTTGTATGGAGCCCATGATTAACTTTAATATTTTTTGGGGGGAGGTGGGGGATGATCCAAGGCCTCATAAGGTACATTTTTGTATATTTTTTAATAAAGTTGGATTTTAGAGTTGAAGTTTCATTTTTAAGATGAGTTTGAAAAAAAAATAAAAAGAGTTATTAGTTGAAATGAAGGCAGATAGCTTCTCACTGTGCCAAAGAAGAAAGTTTATCGGAAGAGGAACTTTATTTCTGCACATATTTGAATCAATGTAGCAGCTCTTTACTTTTACTTGAAAAATATCCTTTGTGGAAAAAAAGTTTCTGCCACTCGAAAAAATATAAAAATAGAACTAAGTTTAGAGAAAATTTACGCTGGAACAATTATTCGACTTTATTTCTGCACATCTTTGATTTAATGTAGCAGTTCTTTACTTTTAGTTTAAAAATATCCATTGTGGAAAAAAAGGTTTCTGCAACTCTAACAAATATAAGAATTGAAGTAAGTTTACTGAAAATTTACGGTTGAACAATTATTCGACTTTATTTCTGCACATCTTTGACTTAATGTAGCAGTTCTTTACTTTTAGTTTAAAAATATCCATTGTGAAAAAAAAGGTTTCTTCCACTGTAAAACATATGAGAATAGAAGTAAGTTTACTGAAAATTTACGCTTGAACAATTATTCGACTTCTTTTCTGCACATCTTTGATTTAATTTAGCAGTTCTTTACTTTTACTTGAAAAAGTTCTTTGTGGGAAAAAAGGTTTCTTCCACTAACAAATATAACAATAGAAGTAAGTTTACAGAAAATTTACACGAACAATTATTCGACTTTATTTCAGCGCATCGTTGATTTAATGTAGCAGCTATTTACTTTTACTTGAAGAATATCCTTTGTTGAATAAAAAAGGTTTCTGCCACTAACAAATATAACAATAGAAGTAAGTTTACAGACAATTTACGCGTGAACAATTATTCAACGATTTTAATTTAATATAAACTTTCTAGTACCACATGATAGTAAGATTCGGGGGTTGAGTTGGAGTATGATCCTCCCAAACCGACTTATTGTTTACTGTTAAAGCAGCAAGGAAAGTGAAAGTAAATAAATATCTTTAAGCTTAAGCCGTCTTTATTCTTTAGAATAGTTATATGCATTCAAGAAATTATGAAAAAAAATTGTTAGTAAGTAACAAACACCTTCTTGAATTCGACTCATGGGCACACAACACGGAAATTTCATCCAGGAAATTATGAGAAAATTGTAAGCAAGGAACAAACTCTTTCTTGTATTCACCACTTGGATACACAATACCAAAATTTCATTCAAGAAATTATGGAAAAATTTGTAAGCAACTAACAAACTCTTTCCTGTATTTGCCTCTTGGATATACAATACAGAAATTTGATTCAACAAATTATGAAAAAGTTGTAAGTAAGTTACAAGCTCTTTCTTGTATTCACCTCATGGATACACAGTACAGAAATTTCATTCAAAAAATTATGAAAAAATTGTAAGTAAGTATCAAACTCTTTCTTGAATTCGCCTCTTGGATACACAATACAGAAATTTCATTCAAGAAATTATGAAAAATTTTAAGTAAGTATCAAACTCTTTCTTAAAATGCCGCTTTGATACACAATACAAAAACTTTCGTTCAAGAAATTATGAAAAAAATTGTAAGTAAGCAGCAAACTCCTTCTTAAATTCACCTCTTGGATGCACAATACAGAAATTTCATTTGAAAAATTATGAAAAAATTGTAAGTAAGTAACAAACTCTTTCTTGAATTCGCCTCTTGGATACACAATACAGAAATTTCTTTCAAGAAATTATGAAAAAATTGTATGTAAGTAACAAACTCTTTCTTCAATTCACCTCATGGATGCACAATATAGAAATTATATTCAAGAAACTATGAAAAATTGTAAGTAAGTATCAAACTCTTTCTTGAATTCACCTCATGGATACACAATAAAGAAATTTCATTCAAGAAATTATGAAAAAATTGTAAGTAAGTAACCAACTGTTTCTAGAATTCACCTCTTGGATAAACAATACCGAAATTTCAATCAAGAAACTATGAAAAAATTGTAAGTAAGTAACAAACTCTTTCCTGAATTCCCCTCTTGGATGCACAATACAGAAATTTCATTCGAGAAATTATGAAAAAACTGTAAGTAAGTAAGTAACAAACTCTTTATTGAATTTGCCTCTGGGATACACAACACAGACATTTCATTCGAGAAATTATGAAAAATTGTAAGTCAGTAACAAACTATTTCTTAAATTTACCTCTTGAATACACAGTATAGAAATTTTATTCAGGGAATTAGGAAAAACCGTAAGTATGTAACAAACTCTTTCTTGAATTCACTTATTGTATGCACAATAAAGATATTCCATTCTAGAAATTATGAAAAATTGTAAGTAAGTAGCAAACTCCTTCTTGAATTCACCTCTTGGACACATAATACAGAAATTTCAGTCAAGAAACAGAATTTTTATTCGAGAAATTATGAAAAATTGTGAGTAAGTAACAAACTCACATCATAGTAAGATTTGGGGGTTGAGTTGGACTAAGGTCCTCCCGCACCGACTTATTTTCTACTGTTAAAGCACCGAGGACAGTGAAAATAAATAAATATCTTTCAGCTTAACTCGTCTTTCTTCTTTAGAATAGTTCTATTCATTCAAGAAGCTATGGAAAAAATTTTTTAGGTAAGTAACAAATACATTCTTTAATTTGCCTCGTGGACACACAACACGGAAATTTTATCCAGAAAATTTTGAAAAATATGTGAGTAAGTAACAAACCCTTTCTTGTATTCACCACTTGGATACACAAAATCGAAATTTCCTTCAAGAAATTATGGAAAAATTTATAAGTATTTAACAAACTCTATCCTGAATTTGCCTCTAGGATATACAAGACAGAAATTTAATTCAAGAAACTATGAAAAAATTGTAAGTAAGTAACAAACTCTTTCTTGAATTCATCTCATGGATATACAATACAGAAATTTTTTTCAAGAAATTATGAAAAAATTGTATGTAAGTAACAAACTCTTTCTTGACTTCACCTCATGGATACACAATACAGAAATTTCAATCAAGAAATTATGCAAAATTGTAAGTAGGTATCAAACTCTGTCTTGAATTCGCCTCTTGTATACGCAATACAGAAATTTCATTCAAGAAATTATGAAAAAATTGTAAGTAAGTAACAAACTCTTTCTTGAATTCATTTCACGGATCCACAATACAGAAGTTTCATTCAAAAAATAAGAAAAAATTGTAAGTAAGTAACAAACTCTTTCTTGAATTCATCTCTTGGATATACAATACAGAAATTTTTTTCAAGAAATTATGAAAAAATTGTATGTAAGTAACAAACTCTTTCTTGAATTCACCTCATGGATACACAATACAGAAATTTCAATCAAGAAATTATGCAAAATTTTAAGTAAGTATCAAACTCTTTCTTGAATTCACCTCATGGATACACAATACAGAATTTTCATTCAAGAAATTATGAAAAAATTGAAATTAAGTAACCAACTGTTTCTAGAATTCACCTCTTCGATATATAATACAGAAATTTCAATCAAGAAACTATGAAAAAATTGTAAGTAAGTAACAAACTCTTTCCTGAATTCCCCTTTTGGATGCACAATACATAATTTTCATTCGAGAAATTATGAAAAAATTATAAATAAGTAAGTAACAAACTCGTTCTTGAATTCGCCTCTTGGATATACAAGACACACATTTCATTCGAGAAATTATGAAAAATCGTAAGTAAGTAACAAACTCTTTCTTGATTTCACCTCTTGTATGCACAATAAAGACATTTCATTCGAGAAATTATGAAAAATTGCAAGTAAGTAGCAAACTCCTTCTTGAATTCACCTCTTGGATTCACAATACAGAAATTTCAATCAAGACTCTATGAAAAATTGTAAGTAAGCAACAAACTCTTTCTTGAATTCACCTCTTGTATGCACAATACCGAAATATTCGAGAAATTATGAAAAATTGTAAGTAAGTAACAAACTCACATCATAGTAAGATTCGGGGGTTGAGTTGGAGTAAGATCCCCCCGAAACGACTTATTGTTTGCTGTTAAAGCACCGAGGACAGTGAAAATAAATATATATCTTTATGCTTAACTGGCCTTTATTTTTTAGAGTAGTTCTATTCATTCAAGAAATTATGAAAAAAAAAATTGTAAGTAAGTAACAAACACCTTCTATAATTCACCTCGTGGACACACAACACGGAAATTTCATCCAGGAAACTATGAGAAAATTGTGAGTAAGTAACAAACCCTTTCTTGTATTCACCACTTGGATACACAATATCGAAATTTCATTCAAGAAATTATGGAAAAATTTATAAGTAACTAATAGACTGTAACATTAATTTGCCTCTTGGATATAAAATTAAGAAATTTCATTCAAGAAATTATGAAAAAATTGTAAGTAAGTAACAAACTCTTTCTTGAATTCATCTCTTGGATAAACAATGCAGAAATTTCATTAAAAAAATAATGAAAAAATTGTAAGTAAGTATCAAACTCCTTCTTGAATTTGCCTCTTGGATATACAATACAGAAATTTCTTTCAAGAAATTATGAAAAATTGTAATTAAGTAACACACTCTTTCTTGAATTCACCTCATGGAAACACAATACAGAAATTTCATTCAAGACAAAATGAAAAATTGTAAGTAAGTGTCAAACTCTTTCTTAAATTTGCCTCTTGGATACACAATAAGGAAATTTCATTCAAGAAATCATGAAAAAAATTATAAGTAAGTAGCAAACTCCTTCCTGAATTCACCTTTTTGATGCAAAATTCAGAAATTTCATTCGAGAAATTATGAAAAAATTGTAAGTAAGTAAAAAACTCTTTCTTGAATTTGCCTCTTGGATATAAAATACAAAAATTTCTTTCAAGAAATTATGAACAAAGTGTAATTAAGTACCAAACTCTTTCTTGAATTCACCTCACGGATACACAATACAGAAATTTCTTTCAAGAAATTATGAAAAAATTATAAGTAAGTAGCAAACTCCTTCTTGAATTCACCTCATGTATACACAATACAGAAATTTCATTTGAAAAATTATGAAAAAATAGTAAGTAAGTAAAAAACTCTTTCTTGAATTTGCCTCTTGGATATACAATACAAAAATTTCTTTCAAGAAATTTTGAACAAAGTGTAATTAAGTACCAAACTCTTTCTTGAATTCAACTCACGGATACACAATACAGAAATTTCATTCAAGAAATTATGAAAAAATTATAAGTAAGTAGCAAACTCCTTCTTGAAGTCATCTCTTGGATGCACAATACAGAAATTTTATTCAAGAAATAACCAAAAAAATTGTAAGTAAGTATTCAACTGTTTTTAAAATTCACCTCTTGGATAGACAATACAAAAATTTCAATCAAAAACTATGAAAAATTGTAAGTAAGTAACAAACTCTTTCCTGAATTCACTTCTTGGATGCACAGTACAGAAATTTCATTCGAAAAAATTATGAAAAAATTGTAAGTAGGTACGTAACAAACTCGTTCTTGATTTCGCCTCTTGGATACACAATAAAGAAATTTCTTTCAAGAAATTATGAAAAAATTGTAAGGAAGTATCACACACTTTCTTGAATTCGCCTCTTGGATATACGATACAGAAATTTCTTTCAAGAAATTATGAAAAATTGTAAGTAAGCATCAAACTCTTCTTGAGTTCACCTTTTGGATACACAACACAAAAATTTCATTCATAAAATTATGAAAAAATTGTAAGTAAGTAACCAACTGTTTCTAGAATTCACCTCTTGGATAAACAATACCGAAATTTCAATCAAGAAACTATGAAAAATTGTAAGTAAGTAACAAACTCTTTCCTGAATTCACTTCTTGGATGCACAGTACAGAAATTTCATTCGAAAATTATGAAAAAATTGTAAGTAGGTAAGTAACAAACTCGTTCTTGATTTCGCCTCTTGGATACACAATACTGACATTTCAGTCGAGAAATTCTGAAAAATTGTAAGTAAATAACAAACTCTTTCTTGAATTCACCTCTTGTATGCACAATATAGAAATTTTATTCGATAAATTATGAAAAATTGTAAGTAAGTAACAAACTCACATCATAGTAGGATTCGGGGGTTGAGTTTGAGTAAGATCCTCCCACACCAACTTATTGTTTACTGTTAAAGAACCCTTGAATTCACCTCTTGTATGCACAATAAAGATATTCCATTCTAGAAATTATGAAAAATTGTAAGTAAGTAGCAAACTCCTTCTTGAATTCACCTCTTGGATACATAATACAGAAATTTCAGTCAAGAAACAGAATTTCTTATTCGAGAAATTATGACAAATTGTGAGTAACTAACAAACTCACATCATAGTAAGATTTGGGGGTTGAGTTGGACTAAGGTCCTCCCACACCGACTTATTGTTTACTGTTCAAGCACCGACGACATTGAAAGTAAATAAATATCTTTCAGCTTAACTCGTCTTTCTTCTTTAGAACAGTTCTATTCATTCAAGAAGTTATGGAAAAATTATTTTAGGTAAGTAACAAATACATTCTTTAATTTGCCTCGTGGACACACAACACGGAAATTTTATCCAGAAAATTTTGAAAAATATGTGAGTAAGTAACAAACCCTTTCTTGTATTCACCACTTGGATACACAAAATCGAAATTTCATTCAAGAAATTATGAAAAAATTGTAAGTAAGTAACAAACTCTTTCTTGATTACATTTCATGGATATACAATACAGAAATTTCTTTCAAGAAATTATGAAAAAATTGTAAGTAAGTAACAAACTCTTTCTTGAATTTGCCTCATGGATACACAATACAGAAATTTTTATTCAAGAAATATTGAAAAATTGTAAGTAGGTATCAAACTCTTTCTTGAATTCGCCTCTTGTATACGCAATACAGAAAATTCATTCAAGAAGTTATGAAAAAATTGTAAGTAAGTAAAAAACTCTTTCTTTAATTCATTTCACGGATCCACAATACAGAAATTTCATTCAAAAAATAAGAAAAAATTGTAAGTAAGTAACAAACTCTTTCTTGAATACATTTCATGGATATACAATACAGAAATTTCTTTCAAGAAACTATGAAAAAATTGTAAGTAAGTAACAAACTCTTTCTTGAATTTGCCTCATGGATACACAATACAGAAATTTTTATTCAAGAAATAATGAAAAATTGTAAGTAGGTATCAAACTCTGTCTTGAATTCGCCTCTTGTATACGCAATACAGAAATTTCATTCAAGAAATTATGAAAAAATTGTAAGTAAGTAACAAACTCTTTCTTGAATTCATTTCACGGATCCACAATACAGAAGTTTCATTCAAAAAATAAGAAAAAATTGTAAGTAAGTAACAAACTCTTTCTTGAATTCATCTCTTGGATATACAATACAGAAATTTTTTTCAAGAAACTATGAAAAAATTGTATGTAAGTAACAAAATCTTTCTTGACTTCACCTCATGGATACACAATACAGAAATTTCAATCAAGAAATTATGCAAAATTTTAAGTAAGTATCAAACTCTTTCTTGAATTCACCTCATGGATACACAATACAGAATTTTCATTCAAGAAATTATGAAAAAATTGAAATTAAGTAACCAACTGTTTCTAGAATTCACCTCTTCGATATATAATACAGAAATTTCAATCAAGAAAATATGAAAAAATTGTAAGTAAGTAACAAACTCTTTCCTGAATTCCCCTTTTGGATGCACAATACATAATTTTCATTCGAGAAATTATGAAAAAATTATAAATAAGTAAGTAACAAACTCGTTCTTGAATTCGCCTCTTGGATATACAAGACACACATTTCATTCGAGAAATTATGAAAAATCGTAAGTAAGTAACAAACTCTTTCTTGATTTCACCTCTTGTATGCACAATAAAGACATTTCATTCGAGAAATTATGAAAAATTGCAAGTAAGTAGCAAACTCCTTCTTGAATTCACCTCTTGGATTCACAATACAGAAATTTCAATCAAGAGACTATGAAAAATTGTAAGTAAGCAACAAACTCTTTCTTGAATTCACCTCTTGTATGCACAATACCGAAATTTCATTCGAGAAATTATGAAAAATTGTAAGTAAGTAACAAACTCACATCATAGTAAGATTCGGGGGTTGAGTTGGAGTAAGATCCCCCCGAAACGACTTATTGTTTGCTGTTAAAGCACCGAGGACAGTGAAAATAAATATATATCTTTATGCTTAACTGGCCTTTATTTTTTAGAGTAGTTCTATTCATTCAAGAAATTATGAAAAAAAAAATTTGTAAGTAAGTAACAAACACCTTCTATAATTCACCTCGTGGACACACAACACGGAAATTTCATCCAGGAAACTATGAGAAAATTGTGAGTAAGTAACAAACCCTTTCTTGTATTCACCACTTGGATACACAATATCGAAATTTCATTCAAGAAATTATGGAAAAATTTATAAGTAACTAATAGACTGTAACATTAATTTGCCTCTTGGATATAAAATTAAGAAATTTCATTCAAGAAATTATGAAAAAATTGTAAGTAAGTAACAAACTCTTTCTTGAATTCATCTCTTGGATAAACAATGCAGAAATTTCATTAAAAAAATAATGAAAAAATTCTAAGTAAGTATCAAACTCCTTCTTGAATTTGCCTCTTGGATATACAATACAGAAATTTCTTTCAAGAAATTATGAAAAATTGTAATTAAGTAACACACTCTTTCTTGAATTCACCTCATGGAAACACAATACAGAAATTTCATTCAAGACAAAATGAAAAATTGTAAGTAAGTGTCAAACTCTTTCTTAAATTTGCCTCTTGGATACACAATAAGGAAATTTCATTCAAGAAATCATGAAAAAAATTATAAGTAAGTAGCAAACTCCTTCCTGAATTCACCTTTTTGATGCAAAATTCAGAAATTTCATTCGAGAAATTATGAAAAAATTGTAAGTAAGTAAAAAACTCTTTCTTGAATTTGCCTCTTGGATATAAAATACAAAAATTTCTTTCAAGAAATTATGAACAAAGTGTAATTAAGTACCAAACTCTTTCTTGAATTCACCTCACGGATACACAATACAGAAATTTCTTTCAAGAAATTATGAAAAAATTATAAGTAAGTAGCAAACTCCTTCTTGAATTCACCTCATGTATACACAATACAGAAATTTCATTTGAAAAATTATGAAAAAATTGTAAGTAAGTAAAAAACTCTTTCTTGAATTTGCCTCTTGGATATACAATACAAAAATTTCTTTCAAGAAATTATGAACAAAGTGTAATTAAGTACCAAACTCTTTCTTGAATTCAACTCACGGATACACAATACAGAAATTTCATTCAAGAAATTATGAAAAAATTATAAGTAAGTAGCAAACTCCTTCTTGAAGTCATCTCTTGGATGCACAATACAGAAATTTTATTCAAGAAATAACCAAAAAAATTGTAAGTAAGTATTCAACTGTTTTTAAAATTCACCTCTTGGATAGACAATACAGAAATTTCAATCAAAAACTATGAAAAAATTGTAAGTAAGTAACAAACTCTTTCCTGAATTCACTTCTTGGATGCACAGTACAGAAATTTCATTCGAAAAATTATGAAAAAATTGTAAGTAGGTACGTAACAAACTCGTTCTTGAATTCGCCTCTTGGATACACAATATAGAAATTTCTTTCAAGAAATTATGAAAAAATTGTAAGGAAGTATCACACACTTTCTTGAATTCGCCTCTTGGATATACGATACAGAAATTTCTTTCAAGAAATTATGAAAAATTGTAAGTAAGCATCAAACTCTTCTTGAATTCACCTTTTGGATACACAAAACAAAAATTTCATTCATAAAATTATGAAAAAATTGTAAGTAAGTAACCAACTGTTTCTAGAATTCACCTCTTGGATAAACAATACCGAAATTTCAATCAAGAAACTATGAAAAATTGTAAGTAAGTAACAAACTCTTTCCTGAATTCACTTCTTGGATGCACAGTACAGAAATTTCATTCGAAAAAATAATGAAAAAATTGTAAGTAAGTAAGTAAAAAACTCTTTCTTGATTTCGCCTCTTGGATACACAATACTGACATTTCAGTCGAGAAATTCTGAAAAATTGTAAGTAAATAACAAACTCTTTCTTGAATTCACCTCTTGTATGCACAATATAGAAATTTTATTCGATAAATTATGAAAAATTGTAAGTAAGTAACAAACTCACATCATAGTAGGATTCGGGGGTTGAGTTTGAGTAAGATCCTCCCACACCAACTTATTGTTTACTGTTAAAGAACCCTTGAATTCACCTCTTGTATGCACAATAAAGATATTCCATTCTAGAAATTATGAAAAATTGTAAGTAAGTAGCAAACTCCTTCTTGAATTCACCTCTTGGATACATAATACAGAAATTTCAGTCAAGAAACAGAATTTCTTATTCGAGAAATTATGACAAATTGTGAGTAACTAACAAACTCACATCATAGTAAGATTTGGGGGTTGAGTTGGACTAAGGTCCTCCCACACCGACTTATTGTTTACTGTTCAAGCACCGACGACATTGAAAGTAAATAAATATCTTTCAGCTTAACTCGTCTTTCTTCTTTAGAATAGTTCTATTCATTCAAGAAGTTATGGAAAAAAATTTTTAGGTAAGTAACAAATACATTCTTTAATTTGCCTCGTGGACACACAACACGGAAATTTTATCCAGAAAATTTTGAAAAATATGTGAGTAAGTAACAAACCCTTTCTTGTATTCACCACTTGGATACACAAAATCGAAATTTCATTCAAGAAATTATGGAAAAATTGTAAGTAAGTAACAAACTCTTTCTTGATTACATTTCATGGATATACAATACAGAAATTTCTTTCAAGAAATTATGAAAAAATTGTAAGTAAGTAACAAACTCTTTCTTGAATTTGCCTCATGGATACACAATACAGAAATTTTTATTCAAGAAATATTGAAAAATTGTAAGTAGGTATCAAACTCTTTCTTGAATTCGCCTCTTGTATACGCAATACAGAAATTTCATTCAAGAAGTTATGAAAAAATTGTAAGTAAGTAAAAAACTCTTTCTTTAATTCATTTCACGGATCCACAATACAGAAATTTCATTCAAAAAATAAGAAAAAATTGTAAGTAAGTAACAAACTCTTTCTTGAATTCATCTCTTGGATATACAATACAGAAATTTTTTTCAAGAAATTATGAAAAAATTGTATGTAAGTAACAAACTCTTTCTTGACTTCACCTCATGGATACACAATACAGAAATTTCAATCAAGAAATAATGCAAAATTTTAAGTAAGTATCAAACTCTTTCTTGAATTCCCCTCATGGATACACAATACAGAATTTTCATTCAAGAAATTATGAAAAAATTGAAATTAAGTAACCAACTGTTTCTAGAATTCACCTCTTCGATATATAATACAGAAATTTCAATCAAGAAACTATGAAAAAATTGTAAGTAAGTAACAAACTCTTTCCTGAATTCCCCCTTTTGGATGCTCAATACATAATTTTCATTCGAGAAATTATGAAAAAATTATAAATAAGTAAGTAACAAACTCGTTCTTGAATTCGCCTCTTGGATATACAAGACACACATTTCATTCGAGAAATTATGAAAAATCGTAAGTATGTAACAAACTCTTTCTTGATTTCACCTCTTGTATGCACAATAAAGACATTTCATTCGAGAAATTATGAAAAATTGCAAGTAAGTAGCAAACTCCTTCTTGAATTCACCTCTTGGATACACAATACAGAAATTTCAATCAAGAAACTATGAAAAATTGTAAGTAAGCAACAAACTCTTTCCTGAATTCCCCTTTTGGATGCACAATACATAATTTTCATTCGAGAAATTATGAAAAATTGTAAGTAAGTAACAAACTCACATCATAGTAAGATTCGGGGGTTGAGTTGGAGTAAGAAACGACTTATTGTTTGCTGTTAAAGCACCGAGGACAGTGAAAATAAATATATATCTTTATGCTTAACTGGCCTTTATTCTTTAGAGTAGTTCTATTCATTCAAGAAATTATGAAAAAAAAATTTGTAAGTAAGTAACAAACACCTTCTATAATTTGCCTCGTGGACACACAACACGGAAATTTCATCCAGGAAACTATGAAAAAATTGTGAGTAAGTAACAAACCCTTTCTTGTATTCACCACTTGGATACACAATATCGAAATTTCATTCAAGAAATTATGGAAAAATTTATAAGTAACTAATAGACTGTAACATTAATTTGCCTCTTGGATATACAATTAAGAAATTTCATTCAAGAAATTATGAAAAAATTGTAAGTAAGTAACAAACTCTTTCTTGAATTTGCCTCTTGGATATACAATACAGAAATTTCTTTCAAGAAATTATGAAAAATTGTAATTAAGTAACACACTCTTTCTTGAATTCACCTCATGGAAACACAATACAGAAATTTCATTCAAGAAAAAATGAAAAATTGTAAGTAAGTGTCAAACTCTTTCTTAAATTTGCCTCTTGGATACACAATAAGGAAATTTCATTCAAGAAATCATGAAAAAAATTATAAGTAAGTAGCAAACTCCTTCCTGAATTCACCTTTTTGATGCACAATTCAGAAATTTCATTCGAGAAATTATGAAAAAATTGTAAGTAAGTAAAAAACTCTTTCTTGAATTTGCCTCTTGGATATACAATACAAAAATTTCTTTCAAGAAATTATGAACAAAGTGTAATTAAGTACCAAACTCTTTCTTGAATTCACCTCACGGATACACAATACAGAAATTTCATTCAAGAAATTATGAAAAAATTATAAGTAAGTAGCAAACTCCTTCTTGAAGTCATCTCTTGGACGCACAATACAGAAATTTTATTCAAGAAATAACGAAAAAAATTGTAAGTAAGTAATCAACTGTTTCTAAAATTCACCTCTTGGATAGACGATACAGAAATTTCAATCAAAAACTATGAAAAATTGTAAGTAAGTAACAAACTCTTTCCTGAATTCACTTCTTGGATGCACAGTACAGAAATTTCATTCGAAAATTATGAAAAAATTGTAAGTAGGTAAGTAACAAACTCGTTCTTGAATTCGCCTCTTGGATACACAATACAGAAATTTCTTTCAAGAAATTATGAAAAAATTGTAAGTAAGTATCACACACTTTCTTGAATTCGCCTCTTGGATATACGATACAGAAATTTCTTTCAAGAAATTATGAAAAATTGTAAGTAAGCATCAAACTCTTCTTGAATTCACCTTTTGGATACACAACACAAAAATTTCATTCATAAAATTATGAAAAAATTGTAAGTAAGTAACCAACTGTTTCTAAAATTCACCTCTTGGATAGACGATACAGAAATTTCAATCAAAAACAATGAAAAATTGTAAGTAAGTAACAAATTCTTGCCTGAATTCACCTCTTGGATGCAAAATACAGAAATTTCATTCGAAAAAATTATGAAAAAATTGTAAGTAAGTAAGTGAAAAACTCTTTCTTGATTTCGCCTCTTGGATACACAATACTGACATTTCAGTCGAAAAATTCTGAAAAATTGTAAGTAAATAACAAACTCTTTCTTGAATTCACCTCTTGTATGCACAATATAGAAATTTTATTCGATAAATTATGAAAAATCTGTAAGTAAGTAACAAACTCACGTCATAGTAGGATTCGGGGGTTGAGTTTGAGTAAGATCCTCCCACACCAACTTATTGTTTACTGTTAACGAACCCTTGAATTCACCTCTTGTATGCACAATAAAGATATTCCATTCTAGAAATTATGAAAAATTGTAAGTAAGTAGCAAACTCCTTCTTGAATTCACCTCTTGGATACATAATACAGAAATTTCAGTCAAGAAACAGAATTTTTATTCGAGAAATTATGAAAAATTGTGAGTAAGTAACAAACTCACATCATAGTAAGATTTGGGGGTTGAGTTGGACTAAGGTCCTCCCGCACCGACTTATTGTTTACTGTTAAAGCACCGAGGACAGTGAAAATAAATAAATATCTTTCAGCTTAACTCGTCTTTCTTCTTTAGAATAGTTCTATTCATTCAAGAAGTTATGGAAAAATGTTTTTAGGTAAGTAACAAATACATTCTTTAATTTGCCTCGTGGACACACAACACGGAAATTTTATCCAGAAAACTTTGAAAAATATGTGAGTAAGTAACAAACCCTTTCTTTTATTCACCACTTGGATACACAAAATCGAAATTTCATTCAAGAAATTATGGAAAAATTTATAAGTAACTAATAGACTGTAACATTAATTTGCCTCTTGGATATACAATTAAGAAATTTCATTCAAGGAATTATGAAAAAATTGTAAGTAAGTAACAAACTCTTTCTTGGATTCATCTCTTGGATACACAATGCAGAAATTTCATTAAAAAAATTATGAAAAAATTGTAAGTAAGTATCAAACTCCTTCTTGAATTTGCCTCTTGGATATACAATACAGAAATTTCTTTCAAGAAATTATGAAAAATTGTAATTAAGTAACGCACTCTTTCTTGAATTCACCTCATGGAAACACAATACAGAAATTTCATTCAAGAAAAAATGAAAAATTGTAAGTAAGTGTCAAACTCTTTCTTAAATTTGCCTCTTGGATGCACAATAAGGAAATTTCATTCGAGAAATTATGAAAAAATTATAAGTAAGTAGCAAACTCCTTCTTGAATTCACCTCTTGGATGCACAATACAGAAATTTCATTCGAGAAATTATGAAAAAATTGTAAGTAAGTAAAAAACTCTTTCTTGAATGTGCCTCTTGGATATACAATATAAAAATTTCTTTCAAGAAATTATGAACAAAGTGTAATTAAGTACCAAACTCTTTCTTGAATTCACCTCACGGATACACAATACAGAAATTTCATTCAAGAAATTATGAAAAAATTATAAGTAAGTAGCAAACTCTTTCTTGAATTCACCTCATGTATACACGATACAGAAATTTCATTTGAAAAATTATGAAAAAATTGTAAGTAAGTAAAAAACTCTTTCTTGAATTTGCCTCTTGGATATACAATACAAAAATTTCTTTCAAGAAATTATGAACAAAGTGTAATTAAGTACCAAACTCTTTCTTGAATTCACCTCACGGATACACAATACAGAAATTTCATTCAAGAAATTTTGAAAAAATTATAAGTAAGTAGCAAACTCCTTCTTGAAGTCATCTCTTGGACGCACAATAGAGAAATTTTATTCAAGAAATAACGAAAAAAATTGTAAGTAAGTAATCAACTGTTTCTAAAATTCACCTCTTGGATAGACAATACAGAAATTTCAATCAAAAACTATGAAAAATTGTAAGTAAGTAACAAACTCTTTCCTAAATTCACCTCTTGGATGCACAGTACAGAAATTTCATTCGAAAATTAAGAAAAAATTGTAAGTAGGTAAGTAACAAACTCGTTCTTGAATTCGCCTCTTGGATACACAATAAAGAAATTTCTTTCAAGAAATTATGAAAAAATTGTAAGTAATTATCACACACTTTCTTGAATTCGCCTCTTGGATATACGATACAGAAATTTCTTTCAAGAAATTATGAAAAATTGTAAGTAAGCATCAAACTCTTCTTGAATTCACCTTTTGGATACACAACACAAAAATTTCATTCATAAAATTATGAAAAAATTGTAAGTAAGTAACCAACTGTTTCTAGAATTCACCTCTTGGATAAACAATACCGAAATTTCAATCAAGAAACTATGAAAAAATTGTAAGTAAGTAACAAATTCTTGCCTGAATTCATCTCTTGGATGCAAAATACAGAAATTTTATTCGAAAAAATTATGAAAAAATTGTAAGTAAGTAAGCAAAACTCTTTCTTGATTTCGCCTCTTGGATACACAATGCTGACATTTCAGTCGAGAAATTCTGAAAAATTGTAAGTAAGTAACAAACTCTTTCTTGAATTCACCTCTTGTATGCACAATATAGAAAATTTATTCGATAAATTATGAAAAATTGTAAGTAAGTAACAAACTCACATCATAGTAGGATTCGGGGGTTGAGTTTGAGTAAGATCCTCCCACACCAACTTATTGTTTACTGTTAAAGAACCCTTGAATTCACCTCTTGTATGCACAATAAAGATATTCCATTCTAGAAATTATGAAAAATTGTAAGTAAGTAGCAAACTCCTTCTTGAATTCACCTCTTGGATACATAATACAGAAATTTCAGTCAAGAAACAGAATTTTTTATTCGAGAAATTATGAAAAATTGTGAGTAAGTAACAAACTCACATCATAGTAAGATTTGGGGGTTGAGTTGGACTAAGGTCCTCCCACACCGACTTATTGTTTACTGTTCAAGCACCGAGGACAGTGAAAGTAAATAAATATCTTTCAGCTTAACTCGTCTTTCTTCTTTAGAATAGTTCAATTCATTCAAGAAGTTATGAAAAAAATTGTACTCAAGTAACAAACACCTTCTTGAATTTGCCTCGTGGACACACAATGTGGAAATTTTATCCAGAAAACTTTGAAAAATATGTGAGTAAGTAACAAACCCTTTCTTGTATTCACCACTTGGATACACAAAATCGAAATTTCATTCAAGAAATTATGGAAAAATTGTAAGTAAGTAACAAACTCTTTCTTGAATACATTTCATGGATATACAATACAGAAATTTCTTTCAAGAAATTATGAAAAAATTGTAAGTAAGTAACAAACTCTTTCTTGAATTTGCCTCATGGATACACAATACAGAAATTTTTATTCAAGAAATAATGAAAAATTGTAAGTAGGTATCAAACTCTTTATTGAATTCGCCTCTTGTATACGCAATACAGAAATTTCATTCAAGAAATTATGAAAAAATTGTAAGTAAGTAACAAACTCTTTCTTGAATTCATTTCACGGATCCACAATACAGAAATTTCATTAAAAAAATAAGAAAAAATTGTAAGTAAGTAACAAACTCTTTCTTGAATTCATCTCTTGGATATACAATACAGAAATTTTTTTCAAGAAATTATGAAAAAATTGTATGTAAGTAACAAACTCTTTCTTGACTTCACCTCATGGATACACAATACAGAAATTTCAATCAAGAAATTTTAAGTAAGTATCAAACTCTTTCTTGAATTCACCTCATGGATACACAATACAGAATTTTCATTCAAGAAATTATGAAAAAATTGAAATTAAGTAACCAACTGTTTCTAGAATTCACCTCTTCGATATATAATACAGAAATTTCAATCAAGAAACTATGAAAAAATTGTAAGTAAGTAACAAACTCTTTCCTGAATTCCCCTTTTGGATGCACAATACATAATTTTCATTCGAGAAATTATGAAAAAATTATAAATAAGTAAATAACAAACTCGTTCTTGAATTCGCCTCTTGGATATACAAGACACACATTTCATTCGAGAAATTATGAAAAATCGTAAGTAAGTAACAAACTCTTTCTTGATTTCACCTCTTGTATGCACAATAAAGACATTTCATTCGAGAAATTATGAAAAATTGCAAGTAAGTAGCAAACTCCTTCTTGAATTCACCTCTTGTATGCAAAATACCGAAATACTCGAGAAATTATGAAAAATTGTAAGTAAGTAACAAACTCACGTCATAGTAAGACTCGGGGGTTGAGTTGGAGTAAGATCCCCCCGAAACGACTTATTGTTTGCTGTTAAAGCACCGAGGACAGTGAAAATAAATATATATCTTTATGCTTAACTGGCCTTTATTCTTTAGAGTAGTTCTATTCATTCAAGAAATTATGAAAAAAATTGTAAGTAAGTAACAAACACCTTCTATATTTCGCCTCGTGGACACACAACACGGAAATTTCATCCAGGAAACTATGAGAAAATTGTGAGTAAGTAACAAACCCTTTCTTGTATTCACCACTTGGATACACAATATCGAAATTTCATTCAAGAAATTATGGAAAAATTTATAAGTAACTAATAGACTGTAACATCAATTTGCCTCTTGGATATACAATTAAGAAATTTCATTCAAGAAATTATGAAAAAATTGTAAGTAAGTAACAAACTCTTTCTTGAATTCATCTCTTGGATACACAATGCAGAAATTTCATTAAAAAAATTATGAAAAAGTTGTAAGTAAGTATCAAACTCCTTCTTGAATTTTCCTCTTGGATATACAATACAGAAATTTCTTTCAAGAAATTAAGAAAAATTTTAATTAAGTAGCACACTCTTTCTTGAATTCACCTCATGGAAACACAATACAGAAATTTCATTCAAGAAAAAATTAAAAATTGTAAGTAAGTGTCAAACTCTTTCTTAAATTTGCCTCTTGGATACACAATAAAGAACTTTCATTCAAGAAATCATGAAAAAAATTGTAAGTAAGTAGCAAACTCCTTCCTGAATTCACCTTTTTGATGCAAAATTCAGAAATTTCATTCGAGAAATTATGAAAAAATTGTAAGTAAGTAAAAAACTCTTTCTTGAATTTGCCTCTTGGATATACAATACAAAAATTTCTTTCAAGAAATTATGAACAAAGTGTAATTAAGTACCAAACTCTTTCTTGAATTCACTTCACGGATACACAATACAGAAATTTCATTCAAGAAATTATGAAAAAATTATAAGTAAGCAGCAAACTCCTTCTTGAATTCACCTCATGTATACACAATACAGAAATTTCATTCGAAAAATTATGAAAAATTGTAAGTAAGTAAAAAACTTTTTCTTGAATTTGCCTCTTGGATATACAATACAAAAATTTCTTTCAAGAAATTATGAACAAAGTGTAATTAAGTACCAAACTCTTTCTTGAATTCACCTCACGGATAAACAATACAGAAATTTCATTCAAGAAATTATGAAAAAATTATAAGTAAGTAGCAAACTCCTTCTTGAAGTCATCTCTTGGATGCACAATACAGAAATTTTATTCAAGAAATAACGAAAAAAATTCTAAGTAAGTAATCAACTGTTTCTAAAATTCACCTCTTGGATAGACAATACAGAAATTTAAATCAAAAACTATGAAAATTGTAAGTAAGTAACAAACTCTTTCCTGAATTCACTTCTTGGATGCACAGTACAGAAATTTCATTCGAAAAATTATGAAAAAATTGTAAGTAGGTAAGTAACAAACTCGTTTTTGAATTCGCCTCTTGGATACACAATAAAGAAATTTCTTTAAAGAAATTATGAAAAAATTGTAAGTAAGTATCACACACTTTCTTGAATTCGCCTCTTGGATATACGATACAGAAATTTCTTTCAAGAAATTATGAAAAATTGTAAGTAAGCATCAAACTCTTTCTTGAATTCACCTTTTGGATACACAACACAAAAATTTCATTCATAAAATTATGAAAAAATTTTAAGTAAATAACCAACTGTTTCTAGAATTCACCTCTTGGATAAACAATACCGAAATTTCAATCAAGAAACTATGAAAAAATTGTAAGTAAGTAACAAATTCTTGCCTAAATTCACCTCTTGGATGCAAAATACAGAAATTTCATTCGAAAAAATTATGAAAAAATTGTAAGTAAGTAAGTAAAAAACTCTTTCTTGATTTCGCCTCTTGGATACACAATACTGATATTTCAGTCGAGAAATTATGAAAAATTGTAAGTAAGTAACAAACTCTTTCTTGAATTCACCTCTTGTATGCACAATATAGAAATTTTATTCGATAAATTATGAAAAATTGTAAGTAAGTAACAAACTCACATCATAGTAGGATTCGGGGGTTGAGTTTGAGTAAGATCCTCCCACACCAACTTATTGTTTACTGTTAAAGAACCGAGGACAGTGAAAATAAATAAATAACTTTAAGCTTAACTCTTCTTTGTTCTTTCGATTAGTTCTATTCTTTCAAGAAATTATGAAAAAAATTGTACTCAAGTAACAAACACCTTCTTGAATTCGCCTCGTAGACTCAAAATTTTGAAATTTAATCCAGGAAATTATGAGAAAATTGTGAGTAAATAACAAACCCTTTCTTATATTCACCACTTGGATACACAATACCGGAATTTTATTCAAGAAATTATGGAGAAATTTATAAGTAACTAGCAAACTCTTTCTTGAATTTGCCTCTTGGATATACAATACAGAAATTTCATTCAAGAAATTATGACGTACGTGCACATAACCCAGTATAAATTAACCTTAAAAAACAATTTTTCAAGTTAGAGCACACATCGTTTTCCCCTCCCAACATTACTTTTCGACTTTATGTATATCGCCACTCTAAGTGAATCTAAATTCAACTAACTTTTTGCATGTCTCTTACTATGACTGTGTGTCTGAGCGGGTGTGCTGCCTTCTATAACCAGTCTAACCATTTTTTTGCAGAGCTTGTTACTTACTTACAATTTTTTCATAATTTCTTGAATGAAACTTCTGTATTGTGTATCCAAGAGGTGAATTCAAAAAGAGTTTGTTACTTATTTACAATCTTTTAATAATTTTTTGAATGAAATTTCTATATTGTGTATACAAGAGGTGAATTCAAGAAAGATTTTGTTGCTTACTTACAATTTTTTATAGTTTCTTGATTGACATTTCTGTATTGTGTATCCAAAAGTGTATCCAAATTTCTGTATTGTGTATCCTGTATTGTGTAATTCAAAAAGGAGTTTGCACACTTACTGGCAATTTTTCATAATTTCTCGAATGAAAATTTCTATATTGTGTATTCAATAGGTGAATTCAAGAAAGAGTTTTTTACTTGCTTACTATTTTTCATAATTTCTCGAATGAAATGTCTGTATTGTGTATCCAAGAGGCGAATTCAAGAACGAGTTTGTTACTTATTTACGTATTATTTTTTCATAATTTCTTGAATGAAATTTCTGTATTGTGCATCAAGAGGTGAATTAAAGAAAGAGATTGTTACTTACTTACAATTTTTTTTATAGTTTCTTCATTGAAATTTCTGTACTGTGTATCCAAACGGTGAATTCTAGAAACAGTTGGCTATTTACTTACAATTTTTTCATTATTTCTTGAATAAAACTTCTGTATTGTGCATCCAAGAGGTGAATTCAAGAAGGAGTTTACTTCTTACTTACAATTTTTTCAAAATTTATTGAATGAAATTTCTGAACTGTGTATCCAAGAGGCGAATTCAAAAAATAGTTTGATACTTACTTACAATTTTCATAATTTCTTGAATGAAATTTCTGTATTGTGTATTCATGAGGTGAATTCAAGAAAGAGTTTGTTACTTACTTACAATTTTTTCGTATTTTCTTGAAAGAAATTTCTTTATTGTATATCCAAGAGGCGAATACAAGAAAGAGTTTGTTACTTATTTACAATTTTTTTCATAATTTTTTGAATGAGATTTCTGTATTGTTTATCCATGAGGTGAATTCAAGAATGAGTTTGTTACTTACTTACCATTTTTTCATAGTTTCTCAAATGAAATATCTGTATTGTGCATCCAAGAGGTGAATTCAGGAAGGAGCTCGCTACTTACTTGCAATTTTTTCATAATTTCTTGAATGAAATTTCTGTATTGTGTATCCAAGAGGTGAATTCAAGAAAGAGTTTGTTACTTACTTACAATTTTTTCATAATTTCTTGAAAGAAAATTCTGTATTGTATATCCAAGAGGCGAATTAAAGAAGGAGTTTGGTACTTAATTACAATTTATTTATAATTTTTTGAATTAAATTTCTGTATTGTGTATTTATGAGGTGAATTCAAGAAAGAGTTTGTTACTTCCTTACAATTTTCTTATAATTTCTTGAATGAAATTTCTGTATTGTATATCCAAGAGGCAAATTCAGGAAACACTTTACTAGTTACTTATAAATTATTCCATAATTTTTGAATGAAATTTCGGTATGGTGTATCCAAGTGGTGAATACAAGAAAGGGTTTGTTACTTACTTACAATTTTCTCATAATTTCCTGGATGAAATTTCCGTGTTGTGTTTCCACGAGGCAAATTCAAGAAGGTGTTTTTTACTTACTTAAAATTATTTTCATAATTTCTCGAATTTTTAGATCTATTCTAAAGAATAAAGACGGGTTAACCTTAAAGATATTTATTCATTTTCACTGTCCTCGGTACTTTAACAGTAAACAATAAGTCGGTGTGAGAGGATCTAACTCCAACTCAACCCCCAAATCTTAATATGATGTGAGTTTGTTACTTACTTACAGTTTTTCATAATTTCTCGAATAAAATTTCTGTATTGTGCATCCAAGAGGTGAATTCAAGAAAGAGTTTGTTGCTTACTTACAATTTTTCATAGTTTCTTGATTGAAATTTCTGTATTATGTATCTAAGAGGTGAATTCAAGAAGGAGTTTGCTACTTACTTACAATTTGTCATAATTTCTTGAATGAAATGTCTTTTTTCTGCATACAAGAGGTGAATTAAAGAAAGAGTATGTTACTTACTTACGGTTTTTTATAATTCCTTGAAAAAAATTTCTATATTGTGTAGTCAATAGGTGAATTCAAGAAAGAGTTTGATACTTACTTACAATTTTTCATAATTTCTCGAATGAAATGCCTGTATTGTGTATCCAAGAGGCGAATTCAAGAACGAGTTTGTTAGTTACTTACTTAGAATTTTTTCACAACTTCTCGAATGAAATTTCCGTATTTTGCATCCCGTAGGTGAAGAAAAAGTTTATTACTTACTTACAATGTTTCATAATTTTTCGAGTGAAATTTCTGTATTTTGCATCCAAGAGGTGAATTCAAGAAGGAATTTGCTGCTTACTTACAATTTTTTCCTAATTTCTTGAATGAAACTTCTGTATTGTGTATGCATAGAGGTTAATTCAAGAAAGATTTTGTTACTTACTTACAATTTTTTCCATAATTTCTTGAAAGAAATTTCTGTACTGTATAACCAAGAGGTGAATTCAAGAAAGAGTTTGTTACTTACTTACAATTTTTCATAATTTCTTGAAAGAAATTTCTATAATGAATATCCAAGAGGCAAATTCAAGAAATAGTTTGTTACTTACTTACAATTTTTTCATAATTTTTTGAATGAAATTTCTGTATTGTGTATCCAAGAGGTGAATTCAAGAAAGAATTTGTTACATACTTACAATTTTTCGTAATTTCTCAAGTGAAAATTCTGTATTTTGCATTTCTTAAATGAAATTTCTATATTGTGTATCCAAGAGGTGAATTCTAGAAACAGTTGGTTACTTACTTACATTTTTCATAATTTATTGAATGAAATTTCTGTATTGTGTATCTAAGAGGTGAATTCAAGAAAGAGTTTGTTACTTACTTGCAATTTTTCATAATTTCTTGAAAGAAATTTCTATATTGAATATCCAAGAGGCAAATTCAAGAAAGAGTTTGTTACTTACTTACAATTTTTTCATAATTTTTTTAATGAAATTTCTGTATTGTGTATCCAAGAGGTGAATTCAAGAAAGAGTTTATTACTTACTTACAATTTTTCATAATTTCTCAAGTGAAATTTCTGTATTTTGCATCCAAGAGGTGAATTCAAGAAGGAGTTTGCTGCTTACTTACAATTTTTTCCTAATTTCTTGAATGAAACTTCTGTATTGTGTATGCATAGAGGTTAATTCAAGAAAGATTTTGTTACTTACTTACAATTTTTTCCATAATTTCTTGAAAGAAATTTCTGTACTGTATAACCAAGAGGCGAATTCAAGAAAGAATTTGATACTTACAATTTCTTCATAATTTTTTGAATGAAATTTTTGTATTGAATTCAAGAAGGTGTTTGTTACTTACTTACAACTTTTTTCATAATTTCTTGAATGAATAGAACTATTCTAAAGAATAAAGACGGGTTAAGCTTAAAGATATTTATTTATCTTCACTGTCCTCGGTGCTTTAACAGTAAACAATAAGTTGGTTTGGGAGGATCTTACTCTAACTCAACCTTTGTATCTTACTATGATGTGGTACTAGAAAGTTTATATTAAACTAAATTCATTGAATAAGTTTTCAAGCGTAAATTTTCTTTAAACTTACTTCTATTGTTATATTTGTTAGTGACATAAACCTTTTTTTTCAAAAAAAGATATTTTTAAAGTAAAAGTAAAGGGCTGCTACATTAAATCAACGATGCGATGAAATGAAGTCGAATAATTGTTCAAGAGTAAATTTTCTGTCAACTTACTTCTATTGTTATATTTGTTAGTGGCAGAAACCTTTTTTCCCACAAAAAATATTTTTCAAGTAAAAGTGAATAGCTGCTGCATTTAATCAAAGACGTGCAGAAATGAAGCCGAATAATTGTTCATGGGTAAATTTTCAGTAAACTTACTTCTATTGTCATTTTTTAGAGTGGAAGAAACCTTTTTCCACAACAGATATTTTTCAACTAAAAGTAAAGAACTGCTACACAAAATCAAAGATGTGCAGAAATAAAGTCGAATAATTGATCAAACGTAAATTCTCTGTAAATTTAGTTTTATTTTTATATTTGTTAGAGTGGCAGAAACTTTTTTCCACAAAGGATATTTTTCAAGTAAAAGTAAAGAGCTATTCAAAAATAAAGAGCTATTCAAAAATATTCAAAAATGTACCCTATGAGTCCTTAGGAAAACTGTTCAGGAAAGTCTAAAATAGCAAACTAGACATCCCAAATCATAATTTTCATACAACACACACCTACGAAAGGTTAAAAGCCTAGCTAAGAAAAGTCTAAAATAGTAAACCAAACATTCCAAATCATAGATTTTAGACAACAACACACATCTACATATTTTAAGAAATATAGGAGGCTGGAGGTTGGGGAAAGGGAACCATGAAGGTTGAGGTCCTTGGTGGCTAGGGTCATTGGTGCTTGCGGTCCTTGATGGTTCAAATCTATAACTATCTCAGTAGTTGATTTCTAAGGATTTCTAAGGATTGTTCTGAATTTCTTTATTCAAATTCTTTTCTTGACATGTACATCTTTATTGGTATCAACTTTTTATATTGACAACACTGCTTAAATGGTATTTGTGTAATATACAGAACACAGTCGGGAAGTAAAGCTAGGTCAATTCACTAGGTCATCTTGACACCTATGACGCTATTACTTTAAGATGTTTAGAATACTCAATTGCGAAAAACAATATTTTATATCGCCCACATCCCATATTGTGTACATGTCTATTATAGCGACTACTTCCGAAAAGTAAAGATAGGTCATGTTATATGTGTCAATCTGTTTCACCCCAAATAATTCCCCTAAAATGTCAATTAATCTCTGACGTTTCCTTTGTTCTGGCAACTGTGCACAGATACATTTTAAATTCCTATGAAACCTAATGATTTTTCTGTCCTGAATTCTTGCATATTCGAAATACACAATAAGTTCAACGTAATTCATGTCATTATTAATTACACATCATCCTGTCAGGAAATTAATTATGGCAGATAAGTTTCGACAACGTCCTGTTACGTGGTTGACCTAGAAATAGGCACGTGATCTTGTTCTCCTCGGATTGTAGCCCTCTGATTGGCTGTGATCCTGTCCCGGTAGTATTCTAATAAATAAGTATCAATAAATAAATATCTTTAAGCTTAACTCTTCTTTATTCTTTATAATAGTTCTATTAGACTGAGAGATGCAGTAGACAAAGTTTTAAGAGAATAGAAGTGCGGTTTTAGAAAAGGTAGAGGATGTGTTGACCAAATTTTCACTCTTAGGCTAATAATTGAGAAGTGCCTGAGTTTTTCGAACACCTTTGGTCCTCAGTTTTATAGATTATGAGCAAGCGTTTGACTCTGTTGATAGAAGTGCTTTAGTAAAGGTTTTATCCTTGTACGGTATACCAGACAAATACATTAAAGTGATTAGTGCTATGTACGAGAATAACACTGCTGCTGTTAAGGTAGGAAATGAGGTTAGCAGCTGGTTTTGTATTAAATCAGGAGTTAAGCAGGGTTGTGTTCTATCCCCATTTATATGGATTATTTTGATGGACTTTGTTTTTAGGAGCACAGGAAAGGCAATGGGAGACCACGGAATCAAATGGGGAGGAAAAAGTCTCCTGGAATTGGATTATGCTGATGGTTTAAGCATCCTAGAAGAAAGTGTGAACAAAATGAATGAAGTTTTAGAGGTTTTGCGAGTTCAGGGTGCTAGAATTGGTTTGAAAATTAATGTTAGGAAGACTAAGTCACTAAGGCTAGGAATAAGTGAAGATGAAAAGGTGACGTTGGGTAATGAAAAGATTGATCAGGTGGGCAGCTTCGCTTACCTTGGTAGTATTATTAGTAAAGATGGTGGGAGCAGTGAAGATGTTAAAAATAGAATAGCCAAGGCTCAGGGTGTTTTTTCACAGTTAAAAAAAGTCTGGAAGAATAGGAAGATAAGTCTGCAAACCAGGATTAGAATATTAGAAGCTACAGTGATGACAGTGGTCAAATATGGCTCTGAAGCATGGACGCTCCGAAAAGCGGATGAAGATTTGCTAGATGTTTTCCAGAGAAATTGCTTAAGGATTGTTCTGGGTACCCGGCTGACTGACTGTATTTCAAACAATAGGCTATACGAAAAATGTGGTTCAATACCGCTCTCTAGGGTTATAATGAAAGAAAGGTTGAGGTGGTTAGGGCACGTTGTGCGGATGAAGGATGACAGATTGCCGAAGATTGTTCTTTTCGGCCAACCATCTAGGGCTAAACGGAAAGCAGGTCGTCCCCGTCTGGGGTGGGAGGACGTCATAAAGAAAGATTTAAAGGAAATGGGAACTTCGTGGGCGGGTGTAAAAAGAGAGGCTTTGAATAGATTGGGTTGGAGGAAGAGCGTGCGTAGCTGTGTTTGCCTCAGTCGGCTTGGTGCTGTGGTGAGTTGTTAGTAGTAGTAGTAGTATTCAAGAAATTATGAAAAAATTGTACTCAAGTAACAAACACCTTCTTGAATTCGCCTCTGGACGCACAATGCGGAAATTTAATCCAGGAAATTATGAGAAAATTGTGAGTAAATAACAAACCCTTTCTTATTTTCACCACTTGGATACACAATAACGGAATTTCATTCAAGAAATTAATGAGAAATTTATAAGTAACTAAATTATTATAAGTAACTTAAAAAAACGATTTTTCAAGTTAGAGCACACATTTTTTCCCCTCTCAACATTACTTTTCGACTTTATGTGCATCACCACTCTAAATGAATCTAAATTAGACTAACTTTTTGCATGTCTCTCTCTATGACTGTGTGTCTGTGCAGGTGTGGTGCCTTCTATAACCAGTCTAATCATTTTTTTTGGAGAGTTTGTTACTTACTTATAATTTTTTCATAATTTCTTGAATGAAACTTCTGTATTGTGTATCCAAGAGGTGAATTCAAAAAGAGTTTGTTACTTACTTACAATAGTTTCATAATTTTTTGAATGAAATTTCTATATTGTGCATACAAGAGGTGAACTCAAAAAATATTTTGTTGCTTACTTACAATTTTTTATAGTTTTTTTATTGAAATTTCTGTATTGTGTATCAAAGAGGTTAATTCAAGAAGGAGTATGCAACTTACTTAAAATTTTTCATAATTTATCGAATGAAAATTTCTATATTGTGGATTCAAGAGGTGAATTAAAGAAAGAGTTTTTTACTTACTTATAATTTTTCATAATTTCTCAAATGAAATGTCTGTATTGTGTATCCAAGAGGCCAATTCAAGAACGAGTTTGTTACTTACTTAAGTACAATTTTTTCATAATTTCTTGAATGAAATTTCTGTATTGTGCATCCAAGAGGTGAATTCGAGAAAGAGATTGTTACTTTATTAGAATTTTTTCATAGTTTCTTCATTGAAATTTCTGTACTGTGTATCCAAGAGGTGAATTCTAGGAACAGTTGGCTACTTACTTACAATTTTTTCGTTATTTCTTGAATAAAATTTCTGTATTGTGCATCTAAGAGGTGAATTCAGGAAGGAGTTTGCTACTTAGTTGCAATTTTTTCATAATTTATTGAATAGAATTTCTGTATTGTGTATCCAAGAGGCGAATTCAAAAAAGAGTTTGTTACTTACTTACAGATTTTTAATAATTTCTTGAAAGAAATTTCTGTATTGTATATCCAAGAGGCGAATTCAAGAAAGAGTTTGTTACTTACTTACAAATTTTTCATAATTTCTTGAAAGAAATTTCTGTATTGTATATCCAAGAGGCGAATTCAAGAAAGAGTTTGTTACTTATTTACAATTTTTTCATAATTTGTTGAATGAAATTTCTGTGTTGTTTATTCATGAGGTGAATCCAAGAAAGAGTTTGTTACTTACTCACAATTTTTTCATAATTTCTCAAATGAAATTTCTGTATTGTGCATCTAAGAGGTGAATTCAGGAAGGAGTTTGCTACTTAGTTGCAATTTTTTCATAATTTATTGAATAGAATTTCTGTATTGTGTATCCAAGAGGCGAATTCAAGATAGAGTTTGATACTTACATACAATTTTTCATAATTTCTTGAATGAACTTTCTGTATTGTGTATCCATGAGGTGAATTCTAGAAAGAGTAAATTACTTACTTACAATTTTTTCATAATTTCTTGAAAGAAAACTCTGTATTGTATATCCAAGAGGCGAATTAAAGAAGGAGTTTTGTACTTTTCTTCATTATTTTTTGAATGAGATTTCTGTATTGTGTATTTATGAGGTGAATTCAAGAAAGAGTTTGTTACTTACTTACAATTTTCTTTTAATTTTTTGAATGAAATTTCTGTATTGTATATCCAAGAGGCAAATTCGGGAAACAGTTTGTTAGTTACTTATAAATTTTTCCATAATTTCTTGAATGAAATTTCGATATGGTGTATCCAAGTGGTGAATACAAGAAAAGGTTTGTTACTTACTTACAATTTTCTCATAATTTCCTGGATGAAATTTCCGTGTTGTGTGTCCACGAGGCGAATTCAAGAAGGTGTTTGTTACTTACTTTCAATTATTTTCATAATTTCTTGAATGAATAGAACTATTCTAAAGAATAAAGACGGGTTAACCTTAAAGATATTTATTTATTTTCACTGTCCCCGGTACTTTAACAGTAAACAATAAGTCGGTGTGAGGGGATCTTACTCCAACTAAACCCCCAAATCTGACTATGTTGTGAGTTTGTTACTTACTTACAGTTTTTCATAATTTCTCGAATAAAATTTCTGTATTGTGCATACACGAGGTGAGTTCAAGAAAGAGTTTGTTGCTTACTTACAATTTTTCATAGTTTCTTGATTGAAATTCCTGTATTATGTGTCTAAGAGGTGAATTCAAGAAGGAGTTCGCTACTTACTTATAACTTGTCATAATTTCTCGAATGAAATGTCTTTTTTGTGCATACAAGAGGTGAATTCAAGAAAGAGTATGTTACTTACTTACGGTTTTTTTTATAATTCCTGGAATAAAATTTCTATATTGTATAGTCAAGAGGTGAATTCAAGAAAGAGTTTGATACTTACTTACAATTTTTAATAATTTCTCAAATGAAATGTCTGTATTGTGTATCCAAGAGACGAATTTAAGAACGAGTTTGTTAGTTACTTACTTAAAAATTTTTCACAATTCCTCGAATGAAATTTTTGTATTTTGCATCCCGAAGGTGAATTCAGGAAAGAGTTTGTTAATCACTTACAATTTTTTCATAGTTTCTTGATTGAAATTTCTGTATTGCGTATCTAAGAGGTGAATTCTAGAAACAGTTGGTTACTTACTTACAATTTTTTCATAATTTCTTGAATGAAATTTCTGTATTTTGTATCCAAGAGGTGAATTCAAGAAAGAGTTTGATACTTACTTACAATTTTTCATAATTTCTTGAATGAAATTTCTGTATTGTGTATCTAAGAGGTGAATTCAAGAAAGAGTTTGTTACTTTCTTACAATTTTTCATAAGTTCTTGAAAGAAATTTCTGTATTGAATATCTAAGAGGCAAATTCAAAAAGAGTTTGTTACTTACTTGCAATTTTTTCATAATTTTTTGAATTAAATTTCCGTATTGTATATCCATGAGGTGAATTCAAGAAAGAGTTTCTTACTTACTTGCAATTTTTCATAATTTCTCGAGTGAAATTTCGGTATTTGCCTACAATAGGTGAATTCAAGAAGGAATTTGTTACTTACTTACAATTTTTCCATAATTTCTTGAATGAAATTTCTGTATTGTATATCAAAGAGGCGAATTCAAGAAAGAGTTTGATACTTACTTACAATTTTTAATAAATTCTTGAATGAAATTTATGTATTGTGTATCCATGAGGCTAATTCAAGAAAGATTTTGTTACTTACTTACAATTTTTCCATAATTTCTTGAAAGAAATTTCTGTATTGTATATCCAAGAGGCAAATTAAAGAAAGAGTTTGATGCTTACTTACAATTTTCTTCATAATTTTTGAATTAAATTTTTGTATTGTGTATCCATGAGGTGAATTCAAGAAAGAGTTTGTTACTTACTTACAATTTTTAATAAATTCTTGAATGAAATTTCTGTATTGTATATCTAAGAGGCAAATTTAGGAAAGAGTTTGTTAGTTAATTACAAATTTTTCCATAGTTTCTTGACTGAAATTTCGGTATAGTGTATCCAAGTGGTGAATACAAGAAAGAGTTTGTTACTTATTTACAATTTTCTCATAGATTCCTGGATGAAATTTCAGTGTTGTGTGTCAACGAAGCGAATTCAAGAAGGTGTTTGTTACTTACTTACAACTTTTTTCATAATTTCTTGAATGAAAAGAACTATACTAAAGAATAAAGACGGGTTAAGCTTAAAGATATTTATTTATCTTCACTGTCCTCGGTGCTTTAACAGTAAACAATAAGTTGGTTTGGGAGGATCTTACTCTAACTCAACCTTTGAATCTTACTATGATGTGGTACTAGAAAGTTTATATTAAACTAAAATCATTGAATAATTTTTCAAGCGTAAATTTTCTTTAAACTTACTTCTATTGTTATATTTGTTAGTGGCAGAAACTTTTTTTCCCACAAAAAATATTTTTCAAGTAAAAGTAATGAGCTGCTACATTAAATCAACGATGCGATCAAAAAAGTCGAATAATTGATCAAGCGTAAATTTTCTGTAAACTTACTTCTATTGTTATATTTGTTAGTGGCAGAAACTTTTTTTCCCACAAAAAATATTTTTCAAGTAAAAGTAATGAGCTGCTACATTAAATGAAAGATGTGCAAAAATGAAGCCGAATTATTGTTCAAGGGTAAATTTTCAGTAAACTTACTTCTATTGTCATTTTTTTTAGAGTGGAAGGAGCCTTTCTTCCACAACAGATATTTTTCAACTAAAAGTAAAGAACTGCTACACTAAATCAAAGATGTGCAGAAATAAAGTCGAATAATTGATCAAGCGTAAATTTTCTGTAAATTTAGTTTTATTGTTATATTTTTTAGAGTGGCAGAAACTTTTTTTCAACAAAGGATATTTTTCAAGTAAAAGTAAAGAGCTGCTACATTGAATCAAAGATATGCAGAAATAAAGTTCCTCTTCTGATAAAATTTCTTCTTTGGCACAGTGACAAACTATCTGCCTTCATTTCAACTATAACTATTTTTTTCAATTACATCTTAAAAATGAAACTTCACCTCTAAAACCCAACTTTATTAAAAAATATTCAAAAATTTACCCTATGAGTCCTTAGGAAAACTGCTCAGGAAAGTCTAAAATAGCAAACTAGACATCCCAAATCATAAGTTTCATGCAACACACACCTACGAAAGGTTGAAAGCCTAGCTAAGAAAAGTCTTAAATAGTAAACCAAACATTCCAAATCATACATTTCAGACAACACACATCTACATACGTTAAGAAATCTGGGAGATTGGAGGTTGGGGAAAGGGAACCATGGAGGTTGAGGTCCTTGGTGGCTAGGGGCATTGGTGCTTGCGGTCGTTGATGGTTCAAATCTATAACCATCTCAGTAGTTGATTTCTAAGGATTTCTAAGGATTGTTCTGAATTTCTTTATTAAAATTCTTTTCATGGCATCTACATCTTTATTGGTATCAACTTTTTATATTGACAACACTACTTAAATGGTACTTATGTAATATACAGAACACAGTCGGGAAGTAACTACTTACAATTTTTTCCTAATTTCTTGAATGAAACTTCTGTATTGTATATCCAAGAGGTGAATTCAAGAAAGAGTTTGTTACTTACTTACAATTTTTCATAATTTCTTGAAAGAAATTTCTATATTGAATATCCAAGAGGCAAATTCAAGAAAGAGTTTGTTACTTACTTACAATTTTTTCATAATTTTTTGAATGAAATTTCTGTATTGTGTATCCATGAGTTAAATTCAAGAAAGAGTTTATTACTTACTTACAATTTTTCGTAATTTCTCAAGTGAAATTTCTGTATTTTGCATTTCTAAGATGATATTTCTGTATTGTGTATCCAAGAGGTGAATTCTAGAAACAGTTGGTTACTTACTTACAATTTCTTCATAATTTCTTGAATGAAATTTTTGTATTGTGTATCTAAGAGGTGAATTCAAGAAAGAGTTTGTTACTTACTTACAATTTTTCATAATTTCTTGAAAGAAATTTCTATATTGAATATCCAAGAGGCAAATTCAAGAAAGAGTTTGTTACTTACTTACAATTTCTTCATAATTTTTTGAATGGAATTTCTGTATTGTGTATCTATGAGGTAAAGTCAAGAAAGAGTTTATTACTTACTTACAATTTTTCGTAATTACTCAAGTGAAATTTCTGTATTTTGCATCCAAGAAGTGAATTCAAGAAGGAGTTTGCTGCTTACTTACAATTTTTTCATAATTTTTTGAATGAAATTTCTGTATTGTGTATCTATGAGGTAAAGTCAAGAAAGAGTTTATTACTTACTTACAATTTTTCGTAATTACTCAAGTGAAATTTCTGTATTTTGCATCCAAGAAGTGAATTCAAGAAGGAGTTTACTGCTTACTTGCAATTTTTTCATAATTTCTTGAATGAAATTTCTGTATTGTGTATCTAAGAGGTGAATTCAAGAAAGATTTTGTTACTTACTTACAATTTTTCCATAATTTCTTGAAAGAAATTTCTGTATTGTATAGCCAAGAGGCGAATTCAAGAAAGAGTTTGATCCTTACTTACAATTTCTTCATAATTTTTTGAATGAAATTTTTGTATTGAATTCAAGAAGGTGTTTGTTACTAACTTACAACTTTTTTCATAATTTCTTGAATGAATAGAACTATTCTAAAGAATAAAGACGGGTTAAGCTTAAAGATATTTACTTATCTTCACTGTCCTCGGTGCTTTAACAGTAAACAATAAGTTGATTTGGGAGGATCTTACTCTAACTCAACCTTTGTATCTTACTATGATGTGGTACTAGAAAGTTTATACTAAACTAAAATCATTGAATAATTTTTCAAGCGTAAATTTTCTTTAAACTTACTTCTATTGTTATATTTGTTAGTGGCAGAAACCTTTTTTATTCAACAAAGGATATTCTTCAAGTAAAAGTAAATAGCTGCTACATTAAATCAACGATGCGCTGAAATAAAGTCGAATAATTTTTCGTGTAAATTTTCTGTAAACTTACTTCTATTATCATTTTTTTTTAGAGTGGAAGGAGCCTTTCTTCCACAATGGATATTTTTAAACTAAAAGTAAAGAACTGCTACATTAAATCAAAGATGTGCAGAAATAAAGTCGAATAATTGATCAAGCGTAAATTTTCTGTAAATTTACTTCAATTCTTATATTTTTTAGAGTGGCAGAAACTTTTTTTCAACAAAGGATATTTTTCAAGTAAAAGTAAAGAGCTGCTACATTGATTCAAAGATGTGCAGAAATAAAGTTCCTCTTCTGATAAAATTTCTTCTTTGGCACAGTGACAAACTATCTGCCTTCATTTCAACTATAACTATTTTTTTCAATTACATCTTAAAAATGAAACTTCACCTCTAAAACCCAACTTCATTAAAAAATATTCAAAAATTTACCCTATGAGTCCTTAGGAAAACTGCTCAGGAAAGTCTAAAATAGCAAACTAGACATCCCAAATCATAAGTTTCATGCAACACACACCTACGAAAGGTTGAAAGCCTAGCTAAGAAAAGTCTAAAATAGTAAACCAAACATTCCAAATCATACATTTCAGACAACACACATCTACATACGTTAAGAAATCTGGGAGATTGGAGGTTGGGGAAAGGGAACCATGGAGGTTGAGGTCCTTGGTGGCTAGGGGCATTGGTGCTTGCGGTCGTTGATGGTTCAAATCTATAACCATCTCAGTAGTTGATTTCTAAGGATTTCTAAGGATTGTTCTGAATTTCTTTATTAAAATTCTTTTCATGGCATCTACATCTTTATTGGTATCAACTTTTTATATTGACAACACTACTTAAATGGTACTTATGTAATATACAGAACACAGTCGGGAAGTAACTACTTACAATTTTTTCCTAATTTCTTGAATGAAACTTCTGTATTGTATATCCAAGAGGCGAATTCAAAAAAGAGTTTGACACTTACTTACAATTTTTCATAATTTCTTTAAAGAAATTTCTATATTGAATATCCAAGAGGCAAATTCAAGAAAGAGTTTGTTACTTACTTACAATTTTTTCATAATTTTTTGAATGAAATTTCTGTATTGTGTATCCATGAGGTAAAGTCAAGAAAGAGTTTATTACTTACTTACAATTTTTCGTAATTTCTCAAGTGAAATTTCTGTATTTTGCATTTCTTAAATGAAATATCTATATTGTGTATCCAAGAGGTGAATTCTAGAAACAGTTGGTTACTTACTTACAATTTCTTCATAATTTCTTGAATGAAATTTTTGTATTGTGTATCTAAGAGGTGAATTCAAGAAAGAGTTTGTTACTTACTTACAATTTTTCATAATTTCTTGAAAGAAATTTCTATATTGAATATCCAAGAGGCAAATTCAAGAAAGAGTTTGTTACTTACTTACAATTTTTTCATAATTTTTTGAATGAAATTTCTGTATTGTGTATCCATGAGTTAAATTCAAGAAAGAGTTTATTACTTACTTACAATTTTTCGTAATTACTCAAGTGAAATTTCTGTATTTTGCATCCAAGAAGTGAATTCAAGAAGGAGTTTGCTGCTTACTTGCAATTTTTTCATAATTTCTTGAATGAAACTTCTGTATTGTGTATCCATGAGGTAAAGTCAAGAAAGAGTTTATTACTTACTTACAATTTTTCGTAATTACTCAAGTGAAATTTCTGTATTTTGCATCCAAGAAGTGAATTCAAGAAGGAGTTTACTGCTTACTTGCAATTTTTTCATAATTTCTTGAATGAAACTTCTGTATTGTGTATCCATGAGGTTAATTCAAGAAAGATTTTGTTACTTACTTACAATTTTTCCATAATTTCTTGAAAGAAATTTCTGTATTGTATAGCCAAGAGGCGAATTCAAGAAAGAGTTTGATCCTTACTTACAATTTATTCATAATTTTTTGAATGAAATTTTTGTATCGAATTCAAGAAGGTGTTTGTTACTAACTTACAACTTTTTTCATAATTTCTTGAATGAATAGAACTATTCTAAAGAATAAAGACGGGTTAAGCTTAAAGATATTTACTTATCTTCACTGTCCTCGGTGCTTTAACAGTAAACAATAAGTTGGTTTGGGAGGATCTTACTCTAACTCAACCTTTGAATCTTACTATGATGTGGTACTAGAAAGTTTATACTAAACTAAAATCATTGAATAATTTTTCAAGCGTAAATTTTCTTTAAACTTACTTCTATTGTTATATTTGTTAGTGGCAGAAACCTTTTTTATTCAACAAAGGATATTCTTCAAGTAAAAGTAAATAGCTGCTACATTAAATCAACGATGCGCTGAAATAAAGTCGAATAATTTTTCGTGTAAATTTTCTGTAAACTTACTTCTATTGTTATATTTGTTAGTGGAAGAAACCTTTTTTCCCACAAAGAACTTTTTTCAAGTAAAAGTAAAGAGCTGCTAAATTAAATCAAAGATGTGCAGAAAAGAAGTCGAATAATTGTTCAAGCGTAAATTTTCATTAAACTTACTTCTATTGTCATATGTTTTACAGTGGAAGAAACGTTTCTTCCACAATGTATAGTTTTCAACTAAAAGTAAAAAACTGTTACATTAAATCAAAGATGTGCAGAAATAAAGTCGAATAATTGTTCAACCGTAAATTTTCAGTAAACTTACTTCAATTCTTATATTTGTTAGAGTTGCAGAAACCTTTTTTCCACAATGGATATTTTTAAACTAAAAGTAAAGAACTGCTACATTAAATCAAAGATGTGCAGAAATAAAGTCGAATAATTGATCAAGCGTAAATTTTCTGTAAATTTAGTTTTATTGTTATATTTGTTAGAGTGGCAGAAACTTTTATTCCACAAAGGATATTTTTCAAGTAAAAGTAAAGAGCTGCTACATTGAATCAAAGATGTGCAGAAATAAAGCTCCTCTTCTAATAAAATTTCTTCTTTGGCACAGTGACAAACTATCTGCCTTCATTTCAACTATAACTCTTTTTTTCAATTACATCTTAAAAATGAAACTTCACCTCTAAAACCCAACTTCATTAAAAAATATTCAAAAATGTACCCTATGAGTCCTTAGGAAAACCGCTCAGGAATGTCTAAAATAGCAAACTAGACATCCCAAATCATAAGTTTCATGCAACACACACCAATGAAAGGTTAAAAGCCTAGCTAAGAAAAGTCTAAAATAGTAAACCAAACATTCCAAATCATAGATTTCAGACAACACACATTTACATACGTTAAGAAATCTAGGAGGCTGGAGGTTGGAGAAAGGGAACCATGGAGGTTGAGGTCCTATGTGGCTAGGGTCATTGGTGCTTGCGGTCCTTGATGGTTCAAATCTATAACTATCTCAGTAGTTGATTTCTAAGGATTTCTAAGGATTGTTCTGAATTTCTTTATAAAAATTCTTTTCTTGGCATCTACATCTTTATTGGTATCAACTTTTTATATTGACAACACTGCTTACATGGTACTTGTGTAATATACAGAACACAGCCGGGAAGTAAAGCTAGGTCAATTCCCTAGGCCATCTTGACACCAATGACGCTATTACTTTAAGCTGTTTAGCATACTTCATTGCCAAAAATAATATTTTATATCGCCCACATCCCATATTGTGTACATGTCTATTATAGCGACTACTTCCGAGAAGTAAAGCTAGGTCAAGTCATATGTGTCAATCTGTTTCACCCTAAATAATTCCCCTAAAATGTCAATTAATCTCTGACTTTCCTTTGTTCTGGCAACTGTGCACAGATACATTTTAAATTCCTATGAAGCCTATTGATTTTTCTGTCCTGAATTCTTGCATAATCGAAGTACACAACAAGTTCAACGTAATTCATGTCATTATTAATTACACATCATCCCGTCTGGAAATTAATGATGGCAGATAAGTTTCGACAACATCCTGTTACGTGGTTAACCTAGGTATAGGCACGTGATCTTGTTCTCCTCGGATTGTATCCCTCTGATTGGCTGTGATCCTGTCCCGGTAGTATTCTAATAAATAAATATCAATAACTAAATATCTTTAAGCTTAACTCTTCTTTATTCTTTAGAATAGTTCTATTCATTCAAGAAATTATGAAAAAAAATTGTACTCAAGTAACAAACACCTTCTTGAATTCGCCTCGTGGACACACAATGTGGAAATTTAATCCAGGAAATCATGAGAAAATTGTGAGTAAATAACAAACCCTTTCTTATTTTCACCACTTGGATACACAATACCGGAATTTCATTCCAGACGGGTTAACGAATATACAAAGAATATAAAGACGGGTTAACCTTAAAGATATTTATTTATTTTCACTGTCCCCGATACTTTAACAGTTAAACAATAAGTCGGTGTGAGAGGATCTTACTCCAACTCAACCCCCAAATCTTACTATGATGCTAATTTGTTACTTACTTACAGTTTTTCATAATTTCTCGAATAAAATTTCTGTATTGTGCATACAAGAGGTGAGTTCAAGAAAGAGTTTGTTGCTTTCTTACAATTTTTCATAGTTTCTTGATTGAAATTCCTGTATTATGTATCTAAGAGGTGAATTCAAGAAGGAGTTTGCTACTTACTTACAATGTGTCATAATTTCTCGACTGAAATGTCTTTTTTGTGCATTCAAGAGGTGAATTCAAGAAAGAGTATATTACTAACTTACGGTTTTTATAATTCCTGGAGTAAAATTTCTATATTGTGTAGTCAAGAGGTGAATTCAAGAAAGAGTTTGATACTTACTTACAATTTCTTACAATTTCTCGAATGAAACGTCTGTATTGTGTATCCAAGAGGCGAATTCAAGAACGAGTTTGTTAGTTACTTATTTAAAATTTTTTCACAATTTCTTGAATGAAATTTCCGTATTTTGCATCCCGAAGGTGAATTCGGGAAAGAGTTTGTTGATCACTTACAATTTTTTCATAGTTCCTTGATTGAAATTTCTGTATTGCGTATCCAAGAGGTGAATTCTAGAAACAGTTGGTTACTAACTTACCTTTTTTTCATAATTTCTTGAATAAAATGTTTGTATTGTTTATCCAAGAGGTGAATTCAAGAAAGAGTTTGATACTTACTTACAATTTTTCATAATTTCTAAGATGATATTTCTGTATTGTGTATCCAAGAGGTGAATTCTAGAAACAGTTGGTTACTTACTAACAATTTTTTCATAATTTCTTGAATGAAATTTCTTTATTATGTATCTAAGAGGTGAATTCAAGAAAGATTTTGTTACTTTCTTACAATTTTTTCCATAATTTCTTGAAAGAAATTTCTGTATTGAATATCCAAGAGGCAAATTCAAGAAAGAGTTTGTTACTTACTTGCAATTTTTTCATAATTTTTTGGATGAAATTTCTGTATTGTATATCCATGAGGTGAATTCAAGAAAGAGTTTATTACTTACTTGCAATTTTTCATAATTTCTCGAGTGAAATTTCTGTATTTGCCTACAAGAGGTGAATTCAAGAAGGAATTTGTTGCTTACTTGCAATTTTTTTATAATTTCTTGAATGAAATTTCTGTATTGTATATCCAAGAGGTGAATTCAAGAAAGAGTTTGATACTTACTTACAATTTTTAATAAATTATTGAATGAAATTTCTGTATTGTGTATCCATGAGGTTAATTCAAGAAAGATTTTGTTACTTACTTACAATTTTTTCCATAATTTCTTGAAAGAAATTTCTGTATTGTATATCCAAGAGGCGAATTCAAGAAAGAGTTTGATACTTACTTACAATTTTTAATAATTTTTGAATGAAATTTTTGTATTGTGTATCCAGGAGGTGAATTCAAGAAAGAGTTTCTTTCTTACTTACATTTTTTTTATAATTTCTTTAATGAAATTTCTGTATTGTATATCTAAGAGGCAAATTTAGGAAAGAGTTTGTTAGTTAATTACAAATTTTTCCATAATTTCTTGAATGAAATTTCGGTATTGTGTATCCAAGTGGTGAATACAAGAAAGAGTTTGTTACTTATTTACAATTTTCTCATAGATTCCTGGATGAAATTTCAGTGTTGTGTGTCAATGAGGCGAATTCAAGAAGGTGTTTGTTACTTACTTAAAACTTTTTTCATAATTTCTTGAATGAATAGAACTATTCTAAAGAATAAAGGCGGGTTAAGCTTAAAGATATTTATTTATCTTCACTGTCCTCGGTGCTTTAACAGTAAACAATAAGTTCGTTTGGGAGGATCTTACTCTAACTCAACCTTTGAATCTTACTATGATGTGGTACTAGAAAGTTTATATTAAACTAAAATTATTGAATAATTTTTAAAGCGTAAATTTTCTTTAAACTTACTTCTATTGTTATATTTGTTAGTGACATAAACTTTTTTTGCACAAAGGATATTTTTCAAGTAAAAGTAAAGAGCTGCTACATTAAATCAAAGATGTGCAGAAATGAAGCCGAATAATTGTTCAAGGGTAAATTTTCAGTAAACTTACTTCTATTTTCTTTTTTTTTAGAGTGGAAGAAACCTTTTTTCCACAACAAATATTTTTCAACTAAAAGTAAAGAACTTCTACACTAAATCAAAGATGTGCAGAAATAAAGTCAAATAATTGATCAAGCATAAATTTTCTGTAAATTTAGTTTTATTGTTATATTTGTTAGAGTGGCAGAAACTTTTTTTCTACAAAGGATATTTTTCAAGTAAAAGTAAAGAGCTGCTACATTGAATCAAAGACGTGCAGAAATAAAGTTCCTCTTCTGATAAAATTTCTTCTTTGGCACAGTGACAAACTATCTGCCTTCATTTCAACTATAACTCTTTTTTTTCAATTACATCTTAAAATGAAACTTCACCTCTAAAACCCAACTTTATTAAAGAATATTCAAAAATGTACCCTATGATTCCTTAGGAAAACTACTCGGAAAGTCTAAAATAGCAAACTAGACATCCCAAATCATAAGTTTCATGCAACACACACCTACGAAAGGTTAAAAGGTTAGCTAAGAAAAGTCTAAAATAGTAAACCAAACATTCCAAATCATACATTTCAGAAAAAACACATCTACATACGTTAAGAAATCTAGGATATGGGAGGTTGGGGAAAGGGAACCATGGAGGTTCAGATCCTTGCTGGCTAGGGTCATTGGTGCTTGCGGTCGTTGAAGGTTCAAATCTATAACCATCTCAGTAGTTGATATCTAAGGATTTCTAAGGATTGTTCTGAATTTCTTTATTAAAATTCTTTTCATGGCATCTACATCTTTATTGGTATCAACTTTTTATATTGACAACACTGCTTAAATGGTACTTGTGTAATGTACAGAACACAGTCGGGAAGTAACTACTTACAATTTTTTCCTAATTTCTTGAATGAAACTTCTGTATTGTATATCCAAGAGGCGAATTCAAAAAAGAGTTTGACACTTACTTACAATTTTTCATAATTTCTTTAAAGAAATTTCTATATTGAATATCCAAGATGCAAATTCAAGAAAGAGTTCGTTACTTACTTACAATTTTTTCATAATTTTTTGAATGAAATTTCTTTATTGTGTACCCATGAGGTAAAGTCAAGAAAGAGTTTATTACTTACTTACAATTTTTCGTATTTTCTCAAGTGAAATTTCTGTATTTTGCATTTCTTAAATGAAATTTCTATATTGTGTATCCAAGAGGTGAATTCTAGAAACAGTTGGTTACTTACTTGCAATTTTTTCTTAATTTCTTGAATGAAACTTCTGTATTGTATATCCAAGAGGTAAATTCAAGAAAGAGTATGTTACTTACTTACAATTTTTCATAATTTCTTGAAAGAAATTTCTATATTGAATATCCAAGAGGCAACTTCAAGAAAGAGTTCGTTACTTACTTACAATTTTTTCATAATTTTTTGAATGAAATTTCTTTATTGTGTACCCATGAGGTAAAGTCAAGAAAGAGTTTATTACTTACTTACAATTTTTCGTAATTACTCAAGTGAAATTTCTGTATTTTGCATCCAAGAAGTGAATTCAAGAAGGAGTTTACTGCTTACTTGCAATTTTTTCATAATTTCTTGAATGAAACTTCTGTATTGTGTATCCATGAGGTTAATTCAAGAAAGATTTTGTTACTTACTTACAATTTTTCCATAATTTCTTGAAAGAAAGAGTTTGATCCTTACTTACAATTTCTTCATAATTTTTTGAATGAAATTTTGTATTGAATTCAAGAAGGTGTTTGTTACTTACTTACAACTTTTTTCATAATTTCTTGAATGAATAGAACTATTCTCAAGAATAAAGACGAGTTAAGCTTAAAGTTATTTATTTATCTTCACTGTCCTCGGTGCTTTAACAGTAAAAATAAGTTGAATTGGGAGGATCTTACTCTAACTCAACCTTTGTATCTTACTATGATGTGGTACTAGGAAGTTTATATTAAACTAAAATCATTGAATAATTTTTCAAATGTAAATTTTCTTTAAACTTACTTCTATTGTTATATTTGTTAGTGGCAGAAACCTTTTTTCAAACAAAAAATATTTTTCAAGTAAAAGTAAAGAGCTGCTACATTAAATCAAAGATGTGCAAAAATGAATCCGAATAATTAAATTTTCAGTAAACTTACTTCTATTGTTATATTTGTTAGTGACATAAACCTTTTTCCCACAAAGGATATTTTTAAAGTAAAAGTAAAGAGCTGCTACATTAAATCAACGATGCGATGAAATAAAGTCGAATAATTTTTCAAGCGTAAATTTTCTGTAAACTTACTTCTATTGTTATATTTGTTAGTGGCAGAAACCTTTTTTCCCACAAAGAATATTTTTCAGGTAAAAGTAAAGAGCTGCTACATTAAATCAAAGATGTGCAAAAATGAAGCCGAATAATTGTTCAAGGGTAAATTTTCAGTAAACTTACTTCTATTGTCATTTTTTAGAGTGGAAGAAACCTTTTTTCCGCAACAGATATTTTTCAACTAAAAGTAAAGAACTGCTACACAAAATCAAAGATGTGCAGAAATAAAGTCGAATAATTGATCAAGCGTAAATTTTCTGTAAATTTAGTTTTATTGTTATATTTGTTAGAGTGGCAGAAACTTTTTTCCACAAAGGATATTTTTCAAGTAAAAGTAAAGAGCTGCTACATTGAATCAAAGATGTGCAGAAATAAAGCTCCTCTTCTAATAAAATTTCTTCTTTGGCACAGTGACAAACTATCTGCCTTCATTTCAACTATAACTCTTTTTTCAATTACATCTTAAAAATGAAACTTCACCTCTAAAACCCAACTTTATTAAAAAATATTCAAAAATGTACCCTATGAGTCCTTAGGAAAACTGCTCAGGAAAGTCTAAAATAGCAAACTAGACATCCCAAATCATAAGTTTCATGCAACACACACCTACGAAAGGTTAAGAAACCTAGCTAAGAAAAGTCTAAAATAGTAAACCAAACATTCCAAATCATAGATTTCAGACAACACACATCTACATACGTTAAGAAATCTAGGAGGCTGGAGGTTGGGGAAAGGGAACCATGGAGGTTGAGGTACTTGGTGGCTAGGGTCATTGGTGCTTGCGGTCCTTGATGGTTCAAATCTATAACTATCTCAGTAGTTCATTTCAAAGGATTTATAAGGATTGTTCTGAATTTCTTTATAAAATTCTTTTCTTGGCATCTACATCTTTATTGGTATCAACTTTTTATATTGACAACACTGCTTACATGGTACTTATGTAATATACAGTACACAGTTGGGAAGTAAAGCTAGGTCAATTCACTAGGTCATCTTGACACCAATGACGCTATTACTTTAAGCTGTTTAGCATAGTTCATTGCCAAGAACAATATTTTATATCGCCCACATCCCATATTGTGTACATGTCTATTATAGCGACTACTTCCGAGAAGTAAAGCTAGGTCAAGTCATATGTGTCAATCTGTTTCACTCCAAATAATTCCCCTAAAATGTCAATTAATCTCTGACGTTTCCTTTGTTCTGGCAACTGTGCACAGATACATTTTAAATTCCTATGAAACCTATTGATTTTTCTGTCCTGAATTTATGCATAATCGAAGTACACAATAAGTTCAACGTAATTCATATCATTATTAATTACACATCATCCCGTCTGGAAATTAATGATGGCAGATAAGTTTCGACAACATCCTGTTACGTGGTTGACCTAGATATAGGCACGTGATCTTGTTCTCCTCGGATTGTAGTCCTCTGATTGGCTGTGATCCTGTCCCGGTAGTATTCTAATAAATAAATATCAATAAATAAATATCTTTAAGCTTAACTCTTCTTTATTCTTTAGAATAGTTCTATTCATTCAAGAAATTATGAAAAAAATTGTACTCAAGTAACAAACACCTTCTTGAATTCGCCTCTTTGACACATAATGTGGAAATTTAATCCAGGATATCATGAGAAAATTGTGAGTAAATAACAAACCCTTTCTTATTTTCACCACTTGGATACACAATACCGGAATTTCATTCAAGACGGGATAACGAATATATATAAAGAATATAAAGACGGGTTAACCTTAAAGATATTTATCTATTTTCACTGTCCCCGATACTTTAACAGTAAACAATAAGTCGGTGTGAGAGGATCTTACTCCAACTCAACCCCCAAATCTTACTATGATGCTAGTTTGTTACTTACTTACAGTTTTTCATAATTTCTCGAAATAAATTTCTGTATTGTGCATACACGAGGTGAGTTCAAGAAAGAGTTTGTTGCTTACTTACAATTTTTCATAGTTTCTTGATTGAAATTCCTGTATTATGTATCTAAGAGGTGAATTCAAGAAGGAGTTTGCTACTTACTTACAATGTGTCATAATTTCTTGACTGAAATGTCTTTTTTGAGCATACAAGAAATGAATTCAAGAAAGAGTATGTTACTTACTTACGGTTTTTATAATTCCGGGAATAAAATTCCTATATTGTGTAGTCAAGAGTTGAATTCAAGAAAGAGTTTAGATACTTAATAGATACTTAAAAAAGAGTTTAGAAAGAGAAAGATACTTAATTACAATTTTTAATAATTTCTCGAATGGAATGTCTGTATTGTGTATCCAAGAGGCGAATTCAAGAACGAGTTTGTTAGTTACTTACTTAAAATTTTTTCACAATTTCTCGAATGAAATTTCCGTATTTTGCATCCCGAAGGTGAATTCAGGAAAGAGTTTGTTAATCACTTAAATTTTTTCATAGTTTCTTGATTGAAATTTCTGTATTGCGTATCCAAGAGGTGAATTCTAGAAACAGTTGGTTACTTACTTACATTTTTTTCATAATTTCTTGAATAAAATGTTTGTATTGTGTTTCCAAGAGGTGAATTCAAGAAAGAGTTTGATACTTACTTACAATTTTTTCCATAATTTCTTAAATGAAATTTCTGTATTGTGTATCCAAGAGGTGAATTCTAGAAACAGTTGGTTACTTACTAACAATTTTTTCATAATTTCTTGAATGAAATTTCTTTATTGTGTATCTAAGAGGTGAATTCAAGAAAGATTTTATTACTTTCTTACAATTTTTCATAATTTCTTGAAATGAATTTCTGTATTGAATATCTAAGAGGCAAATTCAAGAAAGATTTTGTTACTTACTTGCAATTTTTCATAATTTTTTGAATGAAATTTCTGTATTTTATATCCATAAGGTGAATTCAAGAAAGAGTTTATAACTTCCTTGCAATTTTTAATAATTTCTCGAGTGAAATTTCTGTATTTGCCTACAAGAGGTGAATTCAAGAAGGAATTTGTTGATTACTTGCAATTTTTTCATAATTTCTTGAATGAAATTTCTGTATTGTATATCCAAGAGGCGAATTCAAGAAAGAGTTTGATACTTACTTACAATTTTTAATAAATTCTTGAATGAAATTTCTGTATTGTGTATCCATGAGGTTAATTCAAGAAAGATTTTGTTACTTACTTACAATTTTTTCATAATTTCTTGAATGAAATTTCTGTATTGTATATCCAAGAGGCGAATTCAAGAAAGAGTTTGATACTTACTTACAATTTCTTCATAATTTTTGAATGAAATTTTTGTATTTTGTATCCATGAGGTGAATTCAAGAAAGAGTTTGTTACTTACTTACATTTTTTCATAATTTCTTGAATGAAATTTCTGTATTGTATATCTAAGAGGCAAATTTAGGAAAGAGTTTGTTAGTTAATTACAAATTTTTCCATAATTTCTTGAATGAAATTTCGGTATTGTGTATCCAAGTGGTGAATACAAGAAAGAGTTTGTTACTTATTTACAATTTTCTCATAGATTCCTGGATGAAATTTCAGTGTTGTGTGTCAAAGGCGAATTCAAGAAGGTGTTTGTTACTTACTTACAACTTTTTTCATAATTTCTTGAATGAATAGAACTATTCTAAAGAATAAAGACGGGTTAAGCTTAAAGATATTTATTTATCTTCACTGTCCTCGGTGCTTTAACAGTAAACAATAAGTTGGTTTGGGAGGATCTTACTCTAACTCAACCTTTGAATCTTACTATGATGTTGTACTAGAAAGTTTATATTAAACTAAAATCATTGAATAATTTTTAAAGCGTAAATTTTCTTTAAACTTACTTCTATTGTCATATTTGTTAGTGACATAAACCTTTTTTTCCACACAGGATATTTTTCAAGTAAAAGTAAATAGCTGCTACATTAAATCAACGATGCGCTGAAATAAAGTCGAATAATTGTTCGTGTAAATTTTCAGTAGACTTACTTCTATTGTTATATTTGTTAGTGGCAGAAACCTTTTTTCCCACAAAAAATATTTTTCGAGTAAAAGTAAAGAGCTCCTACATTAAATCAAAGATGTGCAAAAATGAAGCCGAATAATTGTTCAAGGGTAAATTTTCAGTAAAATTATTTCTATTTTCATTTTTTTAGAGTAGAAGAAACCTTTTTTCCACAACAGATATTTTTCAACTAAAAGTAAAGAACTTCTACACTAAATCAAAGATGTGCAGAAATAAAGTCAAATAATTGATCAAGCATAAATTTTCTGTAAATTTAGTTTTATTGCTATATTTGTTAGAGTGGCAGAGTGACAAACTATCTGCCTTCATTTCAACTATAACCTTTTTTTTCAATTACATCTTAAAAATGAAACTTCACCTCTAAAACCCAACTTTATTAGAAAAAAATTCAAAAATGTACCCTATGAGTCCTTAGGAAAACTGCTCAGGAAAGTCTAAAATAGCAAACTAGACATTCCAAATCAAAAGTTTCGTGCAACACACACCTACGAAAGGTTAAAAGCCTAGCTAACAAAAGTCTAAAATAGTAAACCAAACATTCCAAATCATACATTTCAGACAACACACATCTACATACGTTAAGAAATCTAGGAGATTGGAGGTTGGGGAAGGGAACCATGAAGGTTGAGGTCCTTGGTGGCTAGGGTCATTGGGCTTGCGGTCGCTGATAGTTCAAATCTATGACCATCTCAGTAGTTGATTTCTAAGGATTTTTCTGAATTTCTTTATTAAAATTCTTTTCTTGGCATCTACATCTTTATTGGTATCAACTTTTTGTATTGACAACACTGCTTAAATGGTACTTGTGTAATATACAGAACACAGTCGGGAAGTAAAGCTAGGTCAATTCACTAGGTCATCTTGACACCAATGACGCCATTACTTTCAGCTGTTCAGCATACTCCATTGCCAAAGACAATATTTTATATCGCCCAAATCTCATATTGTGTACATGTCTATTATAGCGACTACAACCGAGATGTAAATCTAGGTCATGTCATATCTGTCAATCTTTTTCGCCCCAAATAATTCTACTAAAATGTCAGTTAATCTCTGACGTTTCCTTTGTTCTGGCAACTGTGCACAGATACATTTTAAATTCCTATGAAGCCTATTTTTCTGTCCTGAATTCTTGCATAATCGAAGTACACAATAAGTTCAACGTAATTCATGTCTGTATTAATTACACATCGTCCTGTCTGGAAATTAATGATGGCAGATAAGTTTCGACAACATCCTGTTACGTGGTTGATATCTTTTCTTAGTTTTGCCAATTTAAATTGTTAGAGCAAATTGGCAAAAACCAGCCGAGGACACAATCACACTAATAGCAATTAGTTTAATACGTCAAAATAGGTGTATAATTATATTTAAGCTGTAATATCCATTATCAATTAGTTGTTAATCCATTATCAATTATGTCCATTTAAGTTGTAAGACCAAATTAGCACCAGCCGAGGACACAATCACACTATTAGCAATTAGTTTAATACGTCACAACAGGTGTATAATTATATTTAAGCTGTAATATCCATTATCAATTAGTTGTTAATCCATTATCAATTATGTCCATTTAAGTTGTAAGACTAAATTAGAACCAGCCGAGGACACAATCACACTAATATCAATTAGTTTAATACGTCACAACAGGTGTATAATTATATTTAAGTTAAAATATCCATTATCAATTAGTTGTTAATCCATTATCAGCTATGTCCATTTAAGTTGTAAGACCAAATTAGCACCAGCCGAGGACACAATCACACTAATAGCAATTAGTTTAATACTTCACAACAGGTGAATAATTCACTTATATTTTAACGGGCTCGCATGAAAACGATGTTATTCGGCTGAGAGCATTGAGTGAACTGAAGAAGTACAAGATCTTTATTTTATATACGTCAAATTGGGCCGATTGTTTGGAATAATTTGCCTCAATCTTTAAAATAAGTTAGTGAATGTGTGTGATTTCCGTGGCAATCTTATAATAATTTGTCTCCGGTCGTTTGATTTTTGAAGTGCAGTTAAACTGAAACTGATTTGCTCTCAAGTTCCCCATACAGAATGAAAAAAATGTGTTTTTTTGTCAGATGAGAGCAGGGGTTGCTGGGAAAAGGAGCCGAGTTTTTTTCTATTTCTTTGTTGAGGTTAAATGTTTTTTTTAATAATTAGTCTACTAGTTAGTAATCTATAACTAATAATAGTTAATAATATGATAATAATAATTAATCTATAACTAATAATGATCTATTAGTATTTAATCTATGTTAATATGCCAACAACCGTCGTTAAGCTGTTCACATAGAGAGTATCAACAGAACCATGTGGATCAGGGAATCGAAATGTGACTCAACATATATTACTCTATTAATCCCCCCTTTGAGAACGGCTTGGCAAATAAAACTTGGCAACATAAGGAAAGTGTGAAAATATTAGACAAGGCCTTTATAGCAACATCTAGAGGCGAAATCAAATTAAAATTAACCCAAGAGAGATTAAACTCATGTTACAATATATATTTGATAGGATAAGGGGGTAAATAGGAATCTCCAGTTTTAGTTAAATTTTTGATTTCAAATCCACCTGCCAAAGTGCCTTTGGTATCAGGTAGCCAGTTACAAGCCTGGAAAAGGAGGAGGGTTGGGCTGTGGGCCTGCAACCCACAACCGGGACCTTGAAGACATTCCTCGAGAGTAACTTTAATTGCAACTGAAAAATCAAGATTGAACCATGGATTGAACCCTATCAAGAGATTATCAAAATACAAATCAAAAATACAAAGCTAAGTGAGAAGAAACTTTGATTCCTTTTACGGAAGAAGTAATGCTTAAGGGCGCTTAATAACAAAGAAGCTTCCACTCCAGTCCTATTTGAGATGCAATCTTACAGTAATATATATGACGTGATATGATGACATATAGTGATTTATGACGTCAGTATCACTACTGATCCTTGTATTTTCCCAGGGCTATGAAGTAAGTACCTTTGACACACTCCTGGTCACTTTATGCAAATAGCCCATACATTTGGAGGTGCAATCTTACAGTAATATATATGACGTGATATGATGACACATAGTGATATATGACGATATATAGTGATTTATGAGGTCAGTATCACTGCTGATCCTGTATTTTCCCAGGGCTATGAAGTAAGTAATTTTGACACACTCCTAGTTACTTTATGCTAATAGCCCATACATTTGGAGGTGCAATCTTACAGTAGGCACGTGATCTTGTTTTCCCCGGATTTTAGCCCTCTGATTGGCTGTGATCCTGTCCCGGTAGTATTCTAACTCATTGGAGATCAAAGATCTTGTCCCGTCTGTAGTATAAGGTCTTCCCCTACTCATTTTTTACGACGCAGTAGTAGTAAGTAAAAAACTCTTTCTTGATTTCGCAGTAAGTAATTAAAAAACTCTTTCTTGATTTCGCCTCTTGGATACACAATACTGACATTTCAGTCTAGAAATTACGAAAAATTGTAGGTAAGTAACAAACTCTTTCTTGAATTCAACTCTTGTATGCACAATATAGAAATTTTATTCGATAAATTATGAAAAATTGTAAGTAAGTAACAAACTCATATCATAGTAGGATTCGGGGGTTGAGTTTGAGTAAGATTCTCCCAGACCAATTTATTGTTTACTGTTAAAGAACCGAGGCCGGTGAAAATGAATAAATATCTTTAAGCTTAACTCTTCTTTATTCTTAAGAATAGTTCTATTCATTCAAGAAATTATGAAAAAAATTGTACTCAAGTAACAAACACCTTCTTGAATTCGCCTCGTGGACACACAATGTGGAAATTTAATCCAGGATATTATGAGAAAATTGTGAGTAAATAAACCCTTTCTTATATTCATCACTTGGATACACAATACCGGAATTTCCTTCAAGAAATTATGGAGAAATTTATAAGTAGCTAACAAACTCTTTCTTGAATTTGCCTCTTGGATATACAATACAGAAGTTTCATTCAAGAAATTATGACGTGTGTGCACGTAACCTAGTATAAATTAACCTTAAAAAACTATTTTCCAAGTTAGAGCACACATCTTTTTCCGCTCTCAACATTACTTTTCGACTTTATGTATATCGCCACTCTAAGTGAATCTAAATTAAACTAGTATTTTGCATGTCTCTCTCTATGACTGTGTGTCTGAGCGGGTGTGCTGCCTTCTATAACCAGTGTAACCATTTTTTTTGAGAGTTTGTTACTTACTTACAATTTTTTCATAATTTCTTGAATGAAACTGCTGTATTGTGTATCCAATATGCAAATTCAAGAAGAGTTTGTTACTTACTTACCATATTTTCATAATTTTTGAATGAAATTTCTATATTATGCATACAAAAGGTGAATTCAAGAAAGAGTTTGTTGCTTATTTACAATTTTTTATAGTTTTTTTATTGAAATTTCTGTATTGTGTATCGAAGAGGTTAATTCAAGAAGGAGTTTGCAACTTACTTACAATTTTTCATAATTTCTCGAATGAAAATTTCTATATTGTGTATTCAAGAGGTGAATTCAAGAAAGAGTTTTTTATTTACTTATAATTTTTCATATTTCTCAAATGAAATGACTGTATTACAATTTTTTCATAATTTTTCAAATGAAATTTCTGTATTCTGCATCCAAGAGGTGAATTCAGGAAGGAGTTTGCTACTTACTTTCAATTTTTTCATAATTTCTTGACTGAAATTTCTGTATTGCGTATCCAAGAGGTGAATTCAAGATAGAGTTTGATACTTACTTACAATTTTTCATAATTTCTTGAATGAACTATCTGTATTGTGTATCCATGAGGTGAATTCAAGAAAGAGTAAATTACTTACTTACAATTCTTTCATAATTTCTTGAAAGAAAATTTTGTATTGTATATCCAAGAGGCGAAATAAAGAAGGAGTTTGGTACTTACTTACAATCTTTTCATAATTTTTTGAATTAAATTTCTGTATTGTGTATTTATGAGATGAATTCAAGAAAGAGTTTGTTACTTACTTACAATTTTCTTATAATTTCTTGAATGAAATTTCTGTATTGTATATCCAAGAGGCAAATTCAGGAAACAGTTTGTTAGTTACTTATAAATTTTTCCAAAATTTCTTGAATGAAATTTCGGTATGGTGTATCCAAGTGGTGAATACAAGAAAGGGTTTGTTACTTACTTACAATTTTCTCATAATTTCCTGGATGAAATTTCCGTGTTATGTGTCCATGAGGTGAATTCAAGAAGGTGTTTGTTACTTAATTTCAATTATTTTCCTAATTTCTTGAAAGAATAGAACTATTCTAAAGAATAAATACGGGTTAACCTTAAAGATATTTATTTATTTTCACTGTCCTCGGTACTTTAACAGTAAACAATAAGTCGGTGTGAGAGGATCATACTCCAACTCAACCCCCAAATCTTACTATGATGTGAGTTTGTTACTTACTTACAGTTTTTCATAATTTCTCGAAGAAAATTTCTGTATTGTGCATACACGAGGTGAATTCAAGAAAGAGTTTGTTGCTTACTTAAAATTTTTCATAGTTTCTTGATTGAAATTCCTGTATTATGTATCTAAGAGGTGAATTCAAGAAGGATTTTGCTACTTACTTACAATCTGTCATAATTTCTTGAATGAAATGTCTTTTTTGTGCATACAAGAGGTGAATTAAAGAAAGAATATGTTACTTACTTACGGTTTTTTATAATTCCTTGAATAAAATTTCTATATTGTGTAGTCGAGAGCTGAATTCAAGAAAGAGTTTGATACTTACTTACAATTTTTCATAATTTCTCGAATGAAATGCCTGTATTGTGTATCCAAGAGGCGAATTCAAGAACGAGTTTGTTAGTTACTTACTTAGAATTTTTTCACAACTTCTCGAATGAAATTTCCGTATTTTGCATCCCGAAGGTGAATTCAGGAAAGAGTTTTTTAATCACTTACAATTTTTTCATAGTTTCTTGATTGAAATTTCTGTATTGCGTATCCAAGAGGTGAATTCTAGAAACAGTTTGTTGCTTACTTGCAATTTTTTTATAATTTCTTGAATGAAATTTCTGTATTGTATATCCAAGAGGTGAATTCAAGAAAGAGTTTGATACTTACTTACAATGTTTCATAATTTCTTAAATGAAATTTCTGTGTTGTGTTTCCGAGGGGTGAATTCTAGAAACACTTGGTTACTTACTGACAATTTTTTCATAATTTCTTGAATGAAATTTCTATGTTGTGCATCTAAGAGGTTAATTCAAGAAAGATTTTGTTACTTACTTACAATTTTTCATAATTTCTTGAAAGAAATTTCTGTATTGAATATCCAAGAGGCAAATTCAAGAAAGAGTTTGTAACTTACGTACAATTTTTTCCTAATTTTTTGAATGCAATTTCTCTATTGTGTATCCATGAGGTGAATTCAAGAAAGAGCTTATTACTTACTTACAATGTTTCATAATTTTTCGAGTGAAATTTCTGTATTGTGCATCCAAGAGGTGAATTCAGGAAGGAGTTTGCTACTTACTTGCAATTTTTTCATAATTTCTTGAATTAAATTTCTGTATTGTGTATCCAAGAGGTGAATTCAAGAAAGAGTTTGATACTTACTTACAATGTTTCATAATTTCTTAAATGAAATTTCTGTATTGTGTATCCATGAGGTTAATTCAAGAAAGATTTTGTTAATTACTTACAATTTTTTCCATTATTTCTTGAAAGAAATTTCTGTATTGTATATCCAAGAGGCGAATTCAAGAAAGAGTTTGATACTTACTTACAATTTCTAATAAATTCTTGAATGAAATTTTTGTATTGTGTATCCATGAGGTGAATTCAAGAAAGAGTTTGTTACTTAATTACATTTTTTTATAGTTTCTTTAATAAAATTTCTGTATTGTATATCCAAGAGGCAAATTTAGGCAAGAGTTTGTTAGTTAATTATAAATTTTTCCATAGTTTCTTGAATGAAATTTCGGTATTGTGTATCCAAATGGTGAATACAAGAAAGAGTTTGTTACTTACTTTCAATTTTCTCATAGATTCCTGGATGAAATTTCAGTGTTGTGTGTCAACGAGGCGAATTCAAGAAGGTGTTTGTTACTTACTTACAATTTTTTTCATAATTTCTTGAATGATTAGAACTATTCTAAAGAATAGAGACGGGTTAAGCTTAAAGATATTTATTTATCTTCACTGTCCTTGGTGCTTTAACAGTAAACAATAAGTTGGTTTGGGAGGATCTTAGTCTAACTCAACCTTTGAATCTTACTCTGATGGGGTACTAGAAAGTTTATATTAAACTAAAATCATTGAATAATTTTTCAAGCGTAAATTTTCTTTAAAATTACTTCTTTTGTTATATTTGTTAGTGACATAAACCTTTTTTTCACAAAGGATATTTTTCAAGTAAAAGTAAAGAGCTGCTACATTAAATCAACGATGCGATGAAATAAAGTCGAATAATTGTTCAAGCGTAAATTTTCTGTAAACTTACTTCTATTGTTACATTTGTTAGTGGCAGAAACCTTTTTTTCCCACAAAAAATATTTTTCAAGTAAAAGTGAATAGCTGATGCATTAAATCAAAGATGTGCAGAAATGAAGCCGAATAATTGCTCAAGGGTAAATTTTCAGTAAACTTACTTCTATTGTCATTTTTTTAGAGTGGAAGAAACCTTTTTTCCACAACAGATATTTTTCAACTAAAAGTAAAGAACTGCTACATTAAATCAACGATGAGATGAAATAAAGTCGAATAATTGTTCAAGCGTAAATTTTCTGTAAACTTAGTTTTATTGTTATATTTGTTAGAGTGGCAGAAACTTTTTTTTTTCCACAAAGGATATTTTTCAAGTAAAAGTAAAGAGCTGCTACATTGAATCAAAGACGTGCAGAAATAAAGTTCCTCTTCTGATAAAATTTCTTCTTTGGCACAGAGACAAACTATCTGCCTTCATTTCATCTATAACTCTTTTTTTTCAATTACATCTTAAAAATAAAAATTCACCTCTAAAACCCAACTTTATTGAAAAATATTCAAAAATGTACCCTATGAGTCCTTAGAAAAACTGCTCAGGAAAGTCTAAAATAGCAAACTAGACATCCCAAATCATAAGTTTCATGCAACACACACCTACCAAAGGTTAAAAACCTAGCTAGTAAAAGTCTAAAAAAGTAAACCAAACATTCCAAATTATAGATTTCAGACAACACACATCTACAAACGTTAAGAAATCTAGGAGCCTGAGGGTTGGGGAGAGGAAACTATGGAGGTTGAGGTCCTTGGTGGCTAGGGTCTTTGGTGCTTGCGGTCCTTGATGGTTCAAATCCATAACCATCTCAGTAGTTGATTTCTAAGGATTTCTAAGAATTGTTCTGAATTTCTTTATTAAATTCTTTTCTTGGCATTTACATCTCTATTGGTATCAACTTTTTATATTAACAACACTGCTTAAATGGTACTTGTGTAATATACAGAACACCGTCGGGAAGTAAAGCTAGGTCAATTCACTAGGTCATCTTGACACCAATGACGCTATTACTTTCAGCTGTTTAGCATACTCCATTGCCAAAAACAATATTTTACATCGCCCACATCCCATATTGTGTACATGTCTATTATAGCGACTACAGCCGAGAAGTAAAGCTGGGTCATGTCATATTTGTCAATCTGTTTCACCCCAAATATTTCTCCTAAAATGTCTATTAATCTCTGACGTTTTCTTTGTTCTGGCAACTCTGCACAGATACATTTTAAATTCCTATGAAGCCTATTGATTTTTCTGTCCTGAATTCTTACACAATCAATGTACACAATAAGTTCAACGTAATTCATGTCTGTATTAATTACACATCATCGTGTCAGGAAATTAATGATGGCAGATAAGTTTCGACAACATCCTGTTACGTGGTTGACCTAGAAATAGGCACGAGATCTTGTTCTCCTCGGATTGTAGCCCTCTGATTGGCTGTGATCCTGTACCGGTAGTATTCTAACTCATTGGAGGTCAAAGATCTTGTCCCGTCTGTTTTATAAGGTCTTCGCCTACTCATATTTTACGACGCAGTAGTAGTAAGTAAAAAACTCTTTCTTGATTTCGCAGTAAGTAAGTAAAGAACTCTTTCTTGATTTTTTCTTGGATACACAATACTGACATTTTAGTCGAGAAATTATGAAAAATTGTGAGTAAGTAACAAACTCTTTGTTGAATTCACCTCTTGTATGCACAATATAGAAATTTTATTCGATAAATTATGAAAAATTGTAAGTAAGTAACAAACTCGCATCATAGTAGGATTCGGGGGTTGAGTTTGGGTAAGATACTCCCACACCAACTTTTTGTTTACTGTTAAAGAACCGAGGCCAGTGAAAATGAATAAATATCTTTAAGCTTAACTCTTCTTTATTCTTTAGAATAGTTCTATTCATTCAAGAAATTATGAAAAAAATTTGTACTCAAGTAACAAACACCTTCTTGAATTCGACTCGTGGACACACAATGTGGAAATTTAATCCAGGATATTATGAGAAAATTGTGAGTAAATAAACCCTTTCTTATATTCATACCTTGGATACACAATACCGGAATTTCATTCAAGAAATTATGGAGAAATTTATAAGTAGGTAACAAACTCTTTCTTGAATTTGCCTCTTGGATATACAATACAGAAGTTTCATTCAAGAAATTATGACGTGTGTGCCCGTAACCTAATATAAATTAACCTTAAAAAAACGATTTTTCCAGTTAGAGCACACATCTTTTTCCCCTCTCAACATTACTTTTCGACTTTATGTATATCGCCACTCTAAGTGAATCTAAATTAAACTAGCTTTTTGCATGTCTCTCTCTATGACTGTGTGTCTGAGCGGGTGTGATGCCTTCTATAACCAGTGTAACCATTTTTTTGGAGAGTTTGTTGCTTACTTACAATTTTTTCATAATTTCTTGAATGAAACTTCTGTATTGTGTATCCAATATGCAAATTCAAAAACAGTTTGTTACTTACTTACAATATTTTCATAATTTTTGAATGAAATTTCTGTATTATGCATACAAAGGTGAATTCAAGAAAGAGTTTGTTGCTTATTTAAAATTTTTTATAGTTTTTTGATTGAAATTTCTGTTTTGTGTATTGAAGAGGTTAATTCAAGAAGGAGTTTGCAACTTACTTACAATTTTTCATAATTTTTCGAGTCAAAATTTCTATATTGTGTATTCAAGAGGTGAATTCAAGAAAGAGTTTTTTATTTACTTATAATTTTTCATAATTTCTCAAATGAAATGTCTGTATTGTGTATCCAAGAGGCAAATTCAAGAACGAGTTTGTTACTTACTTACTTACAATTTTTTCATAATTTCATGAATGAAATTTCTGTATTGTTCATCCAAGAGGTGAATTCAAGAAAGAGATTTTTACTTACTTACAATTTTTTCATAGATTCTTCATTGAAATTTCTATACTGTGTAATCAAGAGGTGAATTCTAGAAACAGTTGGCTACTTACTTACAATTTTTTCGTTATTTCTTGAATAAAATTTCTGTATTGTACATCCAAGAGGTGAATTCAAGAAGGAGTTTACTTCTTACTTACAATTTTTTTCAAATTTCTTGAATGAAATTTCTGTATTGCGTATCCAAGAGGTGAATTAAAGATAGAGTTTGATACTTACTTACAATTTTTCATAATTTCTTGAATGAACTTTCTGTATTGTGTATCCATTAGGTGAATTCAAGAAAGAGTTTGTTACTTATTTACAAATTTTTTATAGTTTCTTGAAATAAATTTCTGTATTGTATATCCAAGAGGCGAATGCAAGAAAGAGTTTGTTACTTATTTACAATATTTCATATTTTTTTGAATGAAATTTCTGTATTGTTTATCCATGAGGTGGATTCAAGAAAGAGTTTGTTACTTACTTACAATTTTTTCATAATTTTTCAAATGAAATTTCTGTATTCTGCATCCAAGAGGTGAATTCAGGAAGGAGTTTGCTACTTACTTGCAATTTTTTCATAATTTCTTGAATGAAATTTCTGTATTGCGTATCCAAGAGGTGAATTCAAGATAGAGTTTGATACTTACTTACAATTTTTCATAATTTCTTGAATGAACTTTCTGTATTGTGTATACATTAGGTGAATTCAAGAAAGAGTAAATTACTTACTTACAATTTTTTCATAATTTCTTGAAAGAAAATTTTGTATTGTATATCCAAGAGGCGAATTAAAGAAGGAGTTTGGTACTTACTTACAATCTTTTCATAATTTTTGGAATGAAATTTCTGTATTGTATATTTATGAGGTGAATTCAAGAAAGAGTTTGTTACTTACTTACAATTTTCTTATAATTTCTTGAATGAAATTTCTGTATTGTATATCCAAGAGGCAAATTCAGGAAACAGTTTGTTAGTTACTTATAAATTTTTCCATAGTTTCTTGAATGAAATTTCGGTATGGTGTATCCAAGTGGTGAATACAAGAAAGGGTTTGTTACTTACTTACAATTTTCTCATAATTTCCTGGATGAAATTTCCGTGTTGTGTGTCCACGAGGTGAATTCAAGAAGGTGTTTGTTACTTACTTTCAATTATTTTCCTAATTTCTTGAATGAATAGAACTATTCTAAAGAATAAAGACGGGTTAACCTTAAAGATATTTATTTATTTTCACTGTCCTCGGTACTTTAACAGTAAACAATAAGTCGGTGTGAGAGGATCCTACTCCAACTCAACCCCCAAATCTTACTATGATGTGAGTTTGTTACTTACTTACAGTTTTTGGTAATTTCTCGAATAAAATTTCTGTATTGTGCATACACGAGGTGAGTTCAAGAAAGAGTTTGTTGCTTACTTACAATTTTTCATAGTTTCTTGATTGAAATTCCTGTATTATGTATCTAAGAGGTGAATTCAAGAAGGAGTTTGCTACTTACTTACAATCTGTCATAATTTCTCGAATGAAATGTCTTTTTTGTGCATACAAGAGGTGAATTCAAGAAAGAATATGTTACTTACTTACGGTTTTTTATAATTCCTTGAATAAAATTTCAATATTGTTTAGTCTAGAGCTGAATTCAAGAAAGAGTTTGATACTTACTTACAATTCTTCATAATTTCTCGAATGAAATTTTTGTATTGTGCATCCAAGAGGTGAATTCAGGAAGGAGTTTGCTACTTACTTGCAATTTTTTCATAATTTCTTGAATGAAATTTCTGTATTGTGTATCCAAGAGGTGAATTCAAGAAAGAGTTTGATACTTACTTACAATTTTTCATAATTTCTTGAATGAACTTTCTGTATTGTGTATCCATTAGGTGAATTTAGGAAAGAGTTTTTTAATCACTTACAATTTTTTCATAGTTTCTTGATTGAAATTTCTGCATTGCGTATCCAAGAAGTGAATTCTAGAAACAGTTGGTTGATTACTTGCAATTTTTTCATAATTTCTTGAATGAAATTTCTGTATTGTGTATCCAAGAGGTGAATTCAAAAAAGAGTTTGATACTTACTTACAATTTTTCATAATTTCTTAAATGAAATTTCTGTATTGTGTTTCCAAGAGGTGAATTCTAGAAACACTTGGTTACTTACTAACAATTTTTTCATAATTTCTTGAATGAAATTTCTATATTGTGTATCTAAGAGGTGAATTCAAGAAAGAGTTTGTTACTTACTTACAATTTTTCATAATTTCTTAAAAGAAATTTCTGTATTGAATATCCAAGAGGCAAATTCAAGAAAGAGTTTGTTACTTACTTACAATTTTTTCCTAATTTTTTGAATGCAATTTCTGTATTGTGTAGCCATGAGGTGAATTCAAGAAAGAGCTTATTACTTACTTACAATTTTTCATAATTTCTGGAGTGAAATTTCTGTTATTTTGCATCCAAGAGGTGAAATCAAGAAAGAGTTTGATACTTACTTACAATTTCTAATAAATTCTTGAATGAAATTTCTGTATTGTGTATCCATGAGGTTAATTCAAGAAAGATTTTGTTACTTACTTACAATTTTTTCCATTATTTCTTGAAAGAAATTTCTGTATTGTATATCCAAGAGGCGAATTCAAAAAAGAGTTTGATACTTACTTACAATTTCTTCATAATTTCTTGAATGAAATTCTTGTATTGTGTATCCATGAGGTGAATTCAAGAAAGAGTTTGTTACTTACTTACATTTTTTTATAGTTTCTTTAATAAAATTTCTGTATTGTATATCCAAGAGGCAAATTTAGGAAAGAATTTGTTAGTTAATTATAAATTTTTCCATAATTTCTTGAATAAAATTTCGGTATTGTGTATCCAAGTGGTGAATACAAGAAAGAGTTTGTTACTTACTTACAATTTTGTCATAGATTCCTGGATGAAATTTCAGTGTTGTGTGTCAACGAGGCAAATTCAAGAAGGTGTTTGTTACTTACTTACAATTTTTTTCATAATTTCTTGAATGATTAGAACTATTCTAAAGAATAGAGACGGGTTAAGCTTTCAATGTTGTGTGTCAATGAGGCAAATTCAAGAAGGTGTTTGTTACTTACTTACAATTTTTTTCATTTTTTCTTGAATGATTAGAACTATTCTAAAGAATAGAGACGGGTTAAGCTTAAAGATATTTATTTATCTTCACTGTCCTCGGCGCTTTAACAGTAAACAATAAATTGGTTTGGGAGGATCTTAATGTAACTAAACCTTTGAATCTTACTATGATGGGGTACTAGAAAGTTTATATTAAACTAAAATCATTTAATAATTTTTCAAGCGTAAATTTTCTTTAAAATTACTTCCATTGTTATATTTGTTAGTGACATAAACTTTTTTTGCACAAAGGATATTTTTCAAGTAAAAGTAAAGAGCTGCTACATTAAATCAACGATGCGATGAAATAAAGTCGAATAATTTTTCAAGCGTAAATTTTCTGTAAACTTACTTCTATTGTTATATTTGTTAGTAGCAGAAACCTTTTTTCCCACAAAAAATATTTTTCAAGTAAAAGTGAATAGCTGCTGCATCAAATCAAAGATGTGCAGAAATGAAGCCGAATAATTGTTCAAGGGTAAATTTTCAGTAAACTTACTTCTATTGTCATTTTTTTTAGAGTGGAACAGACCTTTTTTCCACAACAGATATTTTTCAACTAAAAGTAAAGAACTGCTACACTAAATCAAAGACGTGCAGAAATAAAGTCGAATAATTGATCAAGCGTAAATTTTCTGTAAATTTAGTTTTATTGTTATATTTGTTAGAGTGGCAGAAACTTTTTTTCCACGAAGGATATTTTTCAAGTAAAAGTAAAGAGCTGCTACATTGAATCAAAGACGTGCAGAAATAAAGTTCCTCTTCTGATAAAATTTCTTCTTTGGCACAGTGACAAACTATCTGCCTTCATTTCAACTATAACTCTTTTTTTCAATTACATCTTAAAAATAAAACTTCACCTCTAAAACCCAACTTTATTGAAAAATATTCAAAAATGTACCTTATGAGTCCTTAGGAAAACTGCTCAGGAAAGTCTAAAATAGCAAACTAGACATCCCAAATCATAAGTGTTACGCAACACACACCTACGAAAGGTTAAAAACCTAGCTAATAAAAGTCTAAAACAGTAAACCAAACATTCCAAATCATAGATTTCAGACAACACACATCTACATACGTTAGAAAATCTAGGAGCCTGGGGGTTGGGGAGAGGGAACTATGGAGGTTGAGGTCCTTGGTGGCTAGGGTCTTTGGTGCTTGCGGTCCTTGATGGTTCAAATCCATAACCATCTCAGTAGTTGATTTCTAAGGATTTCTAAGGATTGTTCTGAATTTCTTTATTAAATTCTTTTCTTGGCATTTACATCTTTATTGGTATCAACTTTTTATATTGACAACACTGCTTAAATGGTACTTGTTTAATATACAGAACACAGTCGGGAAGTAAAGCTAGGTCAAATCACTAGGTCATCTTGACACCAATGACGCTATTACTTTCAGCTGTTTAGCATACTCCATTGCCAATAACAATATTTTATATCGCCCACATCCCATATTGTGTACATGTCTATTATAGCGACTACAGCCGATATGTAAAGCTGGGTCATGTCATATTTGTCAATCTGTTTCACTCCAAATATTTCTCCTTTTATGTCTATTAATCTCTGACGTTTCCTTTGTTCTGGCAACTCTGCACAGATACATTTTAAATTTCTATGAAGCCTATGGATTTTTCTGTCCTGAATTCTTACACAATCAAAGTACACAATAAGTTCAACGTAATTCATGTCTGTATTAATTACACATCATCGTGTCAGGAAATTAATGATGGCAGATAAGTTTCGACAACATCCTGTTACGTGGTTGACCTAGAAATAGGCACGAGATCTTGTTCTCCTCGGATTGTGGCCCTCTAAGTAAGTACCAAACTTCTTCTTTAATTCACTTCTTGGATATACAATACAGAATTTTCTTTCAAGAAATTATGAAAAAATTGTAAGTAAGTAATACACTCTTTCTTGAATTCACCTCATGGATACACAATACACAATACAGAAATTTTATTCAAGAAATTATGAAAAAATTGCAAGTAAGTAGCAAACTCCTTCCTGAATTCACCTCTTGGATGCACAATACAGAAATTTCATTTGAGAAAATATGAAAAAATTGTAAGTAAGTAACAGACTCTTTCTTGAACTACCTCATGGAAAAACAATACAGAAATTTCATTCAAAAATTATGAAAAAATTGTAAATAAGTAACAAACTCTTTCTTGAATTCGCCTCTTGGATATACAATACAGAAATTTCTTTCAAGAAATTATGAAAAAATTGTAAGTAAGTAACAAACTCTTTCTTGAATTCACCTCTTGGATGCCCAATACAGAAATTTCCTTCAAGAAATTACGAAAAATTGTAAGTAAGTATCAAACTATTTTTTTGAATTCGTCTCTTGGATACACAATTCAGAAATTTTATTCAAGAAATTTAGAAAAAATTGTAAGTTAGAAGTAAAATCCTTCTTGAATTCACCTCTTGGATGCACAATACAGAAATTTTATTCAAGAAATAACGAAAAAATTGTAAGTAAGTAGCCAACTGTTTCTAGAATTCACCTCTTGGATACACAGTACAGAAATTTCAATCAAGAAACTATGAAAAAATTGTAAGTAAATAACAATCTCTTTCTTGAATTCACCTCTTGGATGCCCAATACAGAAATTTCATTCAAGAAATTATGAAATAATAGTACGTAAATAAGTAACAAAATCGTTCTTGAATTCGCCTCTTGGATACACAATACAGACATTTCATTCGAGAAATTATGAAAAATTGTAAGTAAGTAAAAAACTCTTTCTTGAACTCACCTCTTGATTACACAATATAGAAATTTTCATTCGAGAAATTATGAAAAATTGTAAGTAAGTTGCAAACTCCTTCTTGAATTAACCTCTTGGATAAACAATACAGAAATTTCAATCAAGAAACAATAAAAAGTTGTAAGTAAGCAACAAACGCTTTCTTGAATTCACCTCTTGGATACACAACACAGAAGTTTCATTCAAGAAATTATGAAAAAATTGTAAGTAAGTAACAAACTCTGCAAAAAAATGGTTAGACTGGTTATAGAAGGCAGCACACCCGCTCAGACACACAGTCATAGTAAGAGACATGCAAAAAGTTAGTCTAATTTAGATTCATTTAGAGTGGCGATCTGCATAAAGTCGAAAAGTAATGTTGGGAGGGGAAAAAGATGTGTACTCTAATTTGAAAAATAGTTTTTTAGGGTTAATTTATATTAGGTTACGTGCACGCACGTCTTAATTTCTTGAATGAAATTTCTCTATTGTATGTCCAAGAGCCAAATTCAAGAAAGAATTACTTATAAATTGTTAGTTACTTATAAATTTCTCCATAATTTCTTGAATGAAATTCCGGTAATGTGTATCCAAGTGGTGAATATAAGAAAGGGTTTGTTATTTACTCACAATTTTCTCATAATTTCCTGGATTAAATTTCCACATTGTGTGTCCATGAAGCGAATTCAAGAAGGTATTTGTTACTTATGTACAATTTTTTTTCATAATTTCTTGAATGAATAGAACTATTCTGAAGAATAAAGAAGAGTTAAGCTTAAAGATATTTATTTATTTTCACTGTCCTCGGTTATTTAACAGTAAACAATAAGTTGGTGTGGGAGTATCTTACTCAAACTCAACCCCCGAATCCTACTATGATGTGAGTTTGACCTCTTGGATACGCAATGCAGAAATTTCAATCAAGAAACTATGAAAAAATTGTAAGTGATTAAAAAACTCTTTCCTGAATTCACCTAATGGATACACAATACAGAAAGTTCATTCAAGAAATTATGAAAAATTGTAAGTAAGTATCAAACTCTATCTTGAACTCACCTCTTGGATACGCAATACAGAAATTTCATTCAAGAAATTATGAAAAAATTGCAAGTAAGTAGCAAACTCCTTCCTGAATTCACCTCTTGGATGCACAATACAGAAATTTCATTCGAGAAATTATGAAGAATTGTAAGTAAGTATCAAACTCTTTCTTGAATTCAGCTCTTGACTAAACAATATAGAAATTTTATTCAAGGAATTATAAACACCGTAAGTAATTAACATATTCTTTCTTGAATTCACCTCTTGTATGCACAAAAAAGACATTTCATTCGAGAAATTATGACAGACTGTAAGTAAGTAGCAAACTCCTTCTTGAATTCACCTCTTAGATACATAATACAGGAATTCCAATCAAGAAACTATGAAAAATTGTAAGTAAGCAACAAAATCTTTCTTTAATTCACCTCGTGTATGCACAATACAGAAATTTTATTCGAGAAAAAACTGTAAGTAAGTAACAAACTCACAACATAGTCAGATTTGGGGGTTGAGTTGGAGTAGGATCCTCTCACACCGACTTATTGTTTACTGTTAAAGTACCGAGGACAGTGAAAATAAATAAATATCTTTAAGGTTAACCCGTCTTTATTCTTTAGAATAGTTCTATTCATTCAAGAAATTAGGAAAATAATTGAAAGTAAGTAACAAACACCTTCTTGAATTCACCTCGTGGACACACAACACGGAAATTTCATCCAGGAAATTATGAGAAAATTGTAAGTAAGTAACAAACCCTTTCTTGTATTCACCACTTGGATACACCATACCGAAATTTCATTCAAGAAACTATGGAAAAATTTATAAGTAACTAACAAACTGTTTCCTGAATTTGCCTCTTGGATATACAATACAGAAATTTCATTCAAGAAATTATAAGAAAATTGTAAGTAAGTAACAAACTCTTTCTTGAATTCACCTCATAAATATACAATACAGAAATTTCATTCCAAAAATTATGAAAAGATTGTAAGTAAGTACCAAACTCCTTCTTTAATTCGCCTCTTGGATATACAATACAAAATTTTCTTTCAAGAAACTATAAAAAATTTGTAAATAAGTAACAAACTCTTTCTTGAATTCACCTAATGGATACACAATACAGAAAGTTCATTCAAGAAATTATGAAAAATTGTAAGTAAGTATCAAACTCTATCTTGAATTCAACTCTTGGATACGCAATACAGAAATTTCATTCAAGAAATTATGAAAAAATTGCAAGTAAGTAGCAAACTCCTTCCTGAATTCACCTCTTGGATGCAGAATACAGAAATTTCATTTGAAAAATTATGAAAAAATTGTAATTAAGTAACAAACTCTTTTTTGAATCCACCTCATGGATAAACAATACAGAAATTTCATTCAAAAAAATATGAAATATTGTAAATAAGTAACAAACTCTTTCTTGCATTCGCCTCTTGGATATACAATACAGAAATTTCTTTCAAGAAATTATAAAAAATTTGTAAGTAAGTAACAAACTCTTTCTTGAATTCACCTAATGGATACACAATACAGAAATTTCATTCAAGAAATTATGAAAAATTGTAAGTAAGTATCAAACTATTTTTTGAATTCGCCTCTTGGATACACAATTCAGAAATTTCATTCAAGAAATTTTGAAAAAATTGTAAGTAAGAAGTAAACTCCTTCTTGAATTCACCTCTTGGATGCACAATACAGAAATTTTATTCAAGAAATAACGAAAAAATTGTAAGTAAGTAGCCAACTGTTTCTAGAATTCACCTCTTGATTACACAGTACAGAAATTTCAATAAAGAATCCATGAAAAAATTGTAAGTAAGTAAAAATCTCTTTCTTGAATTCACCTCTTGGATGAACAATACAGAAATTTCATTCATGAAATTATGAAAAAATTGTAAGTGAGTAAGTAACAAACTCGTTCTTGAATTCGCCTCTTGGATACACAATACAGACATTTCATTTGAGAAATTATGAAAAATTATAAGTAAATAAAAAACTCTTTCTTGAATTCACCTCTTGAATACACAATATAGAAATTTTTACTCGAGAAATTATGAAAAATTGTAAGTAAGTTGCAAACTCCTTCTTGAATTAACGTCTTCAATACACAATACAGAAATTTCAATCAAAAAACTATAAAAAATTTTAAATAAGCAACAAACTCTTTCTTGAATTCACCTTTTGTATGCACAATACAGAAATTTTATTCAAGAAATTATGAAAAATTGTAAGTAAGTAACAAAACTCTTTTTGAATTTGCATATTGGATACACAATACAGAAGTTTCATTCAAGAAATTATGAAAAAATTGTAAGTAAGCAACAAACTCTCCAAAAAAATGGTTACACTGGTTATAGAAGGCATCCCACCCGCTCAGACACACAGTCATAGAGAGAGATATGCAAAAAGCTAGTTTAATTTAGATTCACTTAGAGTGGCGATATACATAAAGTCGAAAAGTAATGTTGAGAGGGGTAAAAGATGTGTGCTCTAACTGGAAAAATCGTTTTTTTTAAGGTTAATTTATATTAGGTTACGTGCACACACGTCATAATTTCTTGAATGAAACTTCTGTATTGTATATCCAAGAGGCAAATTCAAGAAAGAGTTTGTTATCTACTTATAAATTTCTCCATAATTTCTTGAATGAAATTCCGGTATTGTGTATCCAAGGTATGAATATAAGAAAGAGTTTATTTACTCACAATTTTCTCATAATATCCTGGATTAAATTTCCACATTGTGTGTCCACGAGGCGAATTCAAGAAGGTGTTTGTTACTTGAGTACAAATTTTTTTCATAATTTCTTGAATGAATAGAACTATTCTAAAGAATAAAGAAGAGTTAAGCTTAAAGATATTTATTCATTTTCACTGGCCTCGGTTCTTTAACAGTAAACAATAAGTTGTTGTGGGAGTATCTTACCCAAACTCAACCCCCGAATCCTACTATGATGTGAGTTTGTTACTTACTTACAATTTTTCATAATTTATCGAATAAAATTTCTATATTGTGCATACAAGAGGTGAATTCAACAAAGAGTTTGTTACTTACTCACAATTTTTCATAATTTCTCGACTGAAATATCAGTATTGTGTATCCAAGATGCGAAATCAAGAAAGAGTTCTTTACTTACTTACTGCGAAATCAAGAAGAGTTTTTTACTTACTACTACTGCGTCGTAAAATATGAGTAGGCGAATACCTTATGAAACAGACGGGACAAGATCTTTGACCTCCAATGAGTTAGAATACTACCGGGACAGGATCACAGCCAATCAGAGGGCTACAATCCGAGGAGAACAAGATCTCGTGCCTATTTCTAGGTCAACCACGTAACAGGATGTTGTCGAAACTTATCTGCAATCATTAATTTCCAGACACGATGATGTGTAATTAATACAGACATGAATTACGTTGAACTTATTGTGTACATTGATTGTGTAAGAATTCAGGACAGAAAAATCAATAGGCTTCATAAGAATTTAAAATTTATCTGTGCAGAGTTGCCAGAACAAAGGAAACGTCAGAGATTAATAGACATTTTAGGAGAAATATTTGGGGTGAAACAGATTGACAAATATGACAAGACCCAGCTTTACTTCTCGGCTGTAGTCGCTATAATAGACATGTACACAATATGGGATGTGGGCGATGTAAAATATTGTTTTTGGCAATAGAGTATGCTAAACAGCTGAAATTAATAGCGTCATTGGTGTCAAGATGACCTAGTGAATTGACCTAGCTTTACTTCCCGACGGTGTTCTGTATATTACACAAGTACCATTTAAGCAGTGTTGTCAATATAAAAAGTTGATACCAATAAAGATGTAAATGCCAAGAAAAGAATTTAATAAAGAAATTCAGAACAATCCTTAGAAATCCTTAGAATCAACTACTGAGATGGTTATGGATTTGAACCATCAAGGACCGCAAGCACCAAAGACCCTAGCCACCAAGGACCTCAACCTCCATAGTTTCCTCTCCCCAACCCCCAGGCTCCTAGATTTCTTAACGTATGTAGATGTGTGTTGTCTGAAATCTATAATTTGGAATGTTTGGTTTACTATTTTAGACTTTTACTAGCTAGGTTTTTAACCTTTGGTAGGTGTGTGTTGCATGAAACTTATGATTTGGGATGTCTAGTTTGCTATTTTAGACTTCCCTGAGCAGTTTTTCTAAGGACTCATAGGGTACATTTTTGAATATTTTTCAATAAAGTTGGGTTTTAGAGGTGAAGTTTTATTTTTAAGATGTAATTGAAAAAAAAAGAGTTATAGATGAAATGAAGGCAGATAGTTTGTCTCTGTGCCAAAGAAGAAATTTTATCTGAAGAGGAACTTTATTTCTGCACGTCTTTGATTCAATGTAGCAGCTCTTTACTTTTACTTGAAAAATATCCTTTGTGGAAAAAAAAAGTTTCTGCCACTCTAACAAATATAACAATAAAACTAAATTTACAGAAAATTTACGCTTGATCAATTATTCGACTTTATTTCTGCACATCTTTGATTTAGTGTAGCAGTTCTGTACTTTTAGTTGAAAAATATATGTTGTGGAAAAAAGGTTTCTTCCACTCTAAAAAAAATGACAATAGAAGTAAGTTTACTGAAAATTTACCCTTGAACAATTATTCGGCTTCATTTCTGCACATCTTTGATTTAATGCATCAGCTATTCACTTTTACTTGAAAAATATTTTTTGTGGGAAAAAAGGTTTCTGCCACTAACAAATATAACAATAAAAGTAAGTTTACAGAAAATTTACGCTTGAACAATTATTCGACTTTATTTCATCGCATCGTTGATTTAATGTAGCAGCTCTTTACTTTTACTTGAAAAATATCCTTTGTGAAAAAAAAGTTTATGTCACTAACAAATATAACAATAGAAGTAAGTTTAAAGAAAATTTACGCTTGAAAAATTATTCAATGATTTTAGTTTAATATAAACTTTCTAGTACCCCATCAGAGTAAGATTCAAAGGTTGAGTTAGACTAAGATCCTCCCAAACCAACTTATTGTTTACTGTTAAAGCACCGAGGACAGTGAAGATAAATAAATATCTTTAAGCTTAACCCGTCTTTATTCTTTAGAATAGTTCTAATCATTCAAGAAATTATGAAAAAAATTGTAAGTAAGTAACAAACACCTTCTTGAATTCGCCTCGTTGACACACAACACTGAAATTTCATCCAGGAATCTATGAGAAAATTGTAAGTAAGTAACAAACTCTTTCTTGTATTCACCATTTGGATACACAATACCGAAATTTCATTCAAGAAATTATGGAAAAATTTATAATTAACTAACAAACTCTTTCCTAAATTTGCCTCTTGGATATACAATACAGAAATTTTATTAAAGAAACTATAAAAAAATGTAAGTAAGTAACAAACTCTTTCTTGAATTCACCTCATGGATACACAATACAAGAATTTCATTCAAAAAATTAGGAAAAAATTGTAAGTAAGTAACAAACTCTTTCTTGAATTTGCCTCTTGGATATTCAATACAGAAATTTCTTTCAAGAAATAATGGAAAAAATTGTAAGTAAGTAACAAAATCTTTCTTGAATTAACCTCATGGATACACAATACAGAAATTTCATTCAAAAAATTATTAAAAATTGTAAGTAAGTATCAAACTCTTTCTTGAATTCGCCTCTTGGATATACAATACAGAAATTTAATTCAAGAAATTATGAAAAAATTGCAAGTAAGTAGCAAACTCCTTCCTGAATTCACCTCTTGGATGCACAATACAGAAATTTCACTCGAGAAATTATGAAACATTGTAAGCAAGTAATAAGCTCTTTCTTGAATTCACCTCATGGATACACAAGGAAAGACCCCCTAAAAGTTATAGAAACTTAATGAAAACCACTCCATCATATTCAATGTATCAGAGAACCCTACTGTAGAGGTTTCAAGCTCCTATCTACAAAAATGTGGAATTTTGCATTTTTTGCCAGAAGAAAGATCACGGGTGCGTGTTTATTTGTTTGTTTTTTTTTCTTTTTCCCAGGGGTGATCGTATTGACCCAGTGGTCCTAGAACATTGTAGGAGGGCTCATTGGAACGGAAATTAAAAGTTCTAGTGCCCTTTTTAAGTGACCAAAAAAATGGAGGGCAACTAGACCCCCTCCAACGCTCATTTTTTTTCGCAAAGTCACCCGATCAAAACTTTGAGATAGCCATTTTGCTCAGCATGGTCGAAAATTTAATAAATATGTCTTTTACGATGACTTAATCCCCCACAGTTCCCAGGGAAAGGGCTGCAAGTTATGAACTTTGCCCATTGCTTACATATTGTATTGGTTACTGGGAAGTATACAGACATTTTCAGGAAGAATTTTTTTCTGCTAGGGGGGGGCTGAAAGAGGGGGTTACTCGGGAAAATCTTTCCGTTGAGGATGTTTCTTTGGGGTAAGGGACATTTCTATGAAGGGGGTTCCGGATTACCAAGCATTATTTAAAATACGATCAGAAATTAAATTTAAAAAAACAAGTTTTTTCAACTGAAAGTAAGAAGCAACATTAGAACTTAAAATGAACAGAAATTATTACGTATATGCGGGGGTTCTCCCCCAAGTCAATACCTCGTTCTTTAAGCCAAAGATTTTTTAGTACTTTCATAAGAGCTATTTATTCTAATTAACGGCCTTTTTGATTAAGCGGTCATTTTTAAAGAATTGGAACAAAATTCGAACTTTAGCTTAAAGAGAAAGGTATTGATTAGGGGGCGAACCCCCTAATATACGTATTAAAAATATATGAATATAGAAGTTCGCTAGGTAAGTTATTTCGTAAGTTACGTATATTTATTACTAATAAAAACGTTCGTAAATAAAATTAAACAAGTTTCGAGAAAGCCATTTAACCAAATAAAATTAAATTAATATGCAAATTTTGTTTTAATTATTCATGTACGGTGAGCCAACATCAAAACCTGCATTTATTCAAAAACGTTCAAAAATTAAATAAAAAAACAAGTTTTTTAAACTGAAAGTAAGGAGCGACATTAAAACTTAAAACGAACAGAAATTATTCCGTATATGGAAGGGCTTTCCCCTCCTCAACACCTCGCTCTTTACGCTAAAGTTTGACTCTGTCTCAAAACTTTATTTTTTAAAACAATAAAAAATTTTAGCGTAAAGAGCGAGGCGTTGAGGAGGGGAAAGCCCCTTCCATATACGGAATAATTTCTGTTCGTTTTAAGTTTTAATGTCGACCCTTACATTCAGTGTAAAAAACTTATTTTTTTATTTAATTTTTCAAGTAAAAGTAAAGAGCTGCCACATTAAATCAACGATGCGATGAAATGAATCAGATTTTAATGCTGATTTCAAATATATAAGTTTCATCAAGTTTAGTCCTATGCATTCTTAAAATTTATTTATCGCTTTCAGAATTGTAATTTTCTATAAGTTACGTACCTGAGGAAATTTACCTGATTTTCGAAAAAAGGGGAAAAAACCCCCTAAAATTTATAGAACCTTAACGAAAATCACACCATCAGATTCAGCATATCAGAGAACCCTACTGTAGAGGTTTCAAGCTCCTATCTACAAAATGTGGAATTTTGCATTTTTTGCCAGAAGAAAGATCACGGGTGCGTGTTTATTTGTTTGTTTTTTTTTCTTTTTCCCAGGGGTGATCGTATTGACCCAGTGGTCCTAGAACATTGTAGGAGGGCTCATTGGAACGGAAATTAAAGTTCTAGTGCCCTTTTTAAGTGACCAAAAAAATGGAGGGCAACTAGACCCCCTCCAACGCTCATTTTTTTCGCAAAGTCACCCAATCAAAACTTTGAGATAGCCATTTTGCTCAGCATGGTCGAAAATTTAATAAATATGTCTTTTACGATGACTTAATCCCCCACAGTTCCCAGGGAAAGGGCTGCAAGTTGTGAACTTTGCCCATTGCTTACATATTGTATTGGTTACTGGGAAGTATACAGACATTTTCAGGAAGAATTTTTTTCTGCTAGGGGGGGGGGGCTGAAAGAGGGGGTTACTCGGGAAAATCTTTCCGTGGAGGATGTTTCTTTGGGGTAAGGGACATTTCTATGAAGGGGGTTCCGGATTACCAAGCATTATTTAAAATACGATCAGAAATTAAACTTAAAAAAACAAGTTTTTTCAACTGAAAGTAAGAAGCAACATTAGAACTTAAAATGAACAGAAATTATTACGCATATGCGGGGTTCTCCCCCAAGTCAATACCTCGTTCTTTAAGCCAAAGATTTTTTAGTACTTTCATAAGAGCTATTTATTCTAATTAACGGCCTTTTTGATTAAGCGGTCATTTTTAAAGAATTGGAACAAAATTCGAACTTTAGCTTAAAGAGAAAGGTATTGATTAGGGGGCGAACCCCCTAATATACGTATTAAAAATATATAAATATAGAAGTTCGCTAGGTAAGTTATTTCGTAAGTTACGTATATTTATTACTAATAAAAACGTTCGTAAATAAAATTAAACAAGTTTCGAGAAAGCCATTTAACCAAATAAAATTAAATTAATATGCAAATTTTGTTTTAATTATTCATGTACGGTGAGCCAACATCAAAACCTGCATTTATTCAAAAACGTTCAAAAATTAAATAAAAAAACAAGTTTTTTAAACTGAAAGTAAGGAGCGACATTAAAACTTAAAACGAACAGAAATTATTCCGTATATGGAAGGGGCTTTCCCCTCCTCAACGCCTCGCTCTTTACGCTAAAGTTTGACTCTGTCTCAAAACTTTATTTTTTAAACATAAAAAATTTTAGCGTAAAGAGCGAGGCGTTGAGGAGGGGAAAGCCCCTTCCATATACGGAATAATTTCTGTTCGTTTTAAGTTTTAATGTCGACCCTTACATTCAGTTTAAAAAACTTATTTTTTTATTTAATTTTTCAAGTAAAAGTAAAGAGCTGCTACATTAAATCAACGATGCGATGAAATAAATTTGAATAATTGTTCAAGCGTAAATTTTCTGTAAACTTACTTCTATTGTTATATTTGTTAGTGGCAGAAACCTTTATTCCCACAAAAAATATTTTTCAAGTAAAAGTAAAGAGCTGCTACATTAAATCAAAGATGTGCAGAAATGAAGCCGAATAATTGTTCAAGGGTAAATTTTCAGTAAACTTACTTCTATTGTCATTTTTTTAGAGTGGAAGAAACCTTTTTTCCACAACAGATATTTTTCAACTAAAAGTAAAGAACTGCTACACTAAATCAAAGATGTGCATAAATAAAGTCGAATAACTGATAAAGCGTAAATTTTCTGTAAATTTAGTTTTATTGTTATATTTGTTAGAGTGGCAGAAACTTTTATTCCACAAAGGATATTTTTCGAGTAAAAGTCAAGAGCTGCTACATTGAATCAAAGATGTGCAGAAATAAAGTTTCTCTTCTGATAAAATTTCTTCTTTGGCACAGTGACAAACTATCTGCCTTCATTTAAACTATTACTCTTTTTTTCAATTACATCTTAAAAATAAAACTTCACCTCTAAAACCCAACTTTATTAAAAAATATTCAAAAATGTACCCTATGAATCCTTAAGAAAAACTGCCCAGGAAAGTCTAAAATAGCAAACTAGACATCCCAAATCATAAGTTTCATGCAACACACACCTACGAAAGGTTAAAAACCTAGCTACGAAAAGTCTAAAATAGTAAACCAAACATTCCGAATCATAGATTTCAGACAACACACATCTACATACGTTAAGAAATCTAGGAGGCTGGAGGTTGGGGAGAGGGGACCATGGAGGTTGAGGTCCTTGGTGGCTAGGGTCATTGGTGCTTGCGGTCCTTGATGGTTCAAATCCATAACCACCTTAGTAGTTGATTTCTGAGGATTTCTAAGGGTTGTTCTGAATTTCTTTATTAAAATTCTTTTCTTGGCATCAACATCTTTATTGGTATCAACTTTTTATATTGACAACGCTGCTTAAATGGTACTTGTGTAATACACAGAACACAGTCGGGAAGTAAAGCTAGGTCAATTCACTAGGTCACCTTGACACCAATGACGCTATTACTTTCAGCTGTTTAGCATACTCCATTGCCAAAAACAATATTTTATATCGCCCACATCCCATATTGTGTACATGTCTATTATAGCGACTACAGCCGAGAAGTAAAGCTAGGTCATGTCATATGTGTCAATCTGTTTCACCCCAAATAATTACCCTAAAATGTCAATTAATCTCTGACGTTTCCTTTGTTCTGGTAACTTTGCACATATGCATTTTAAATTCCTATGAAGCCTATTGATTTTTCTGTCCTGAATTCTTACACAATCGAAGTACACAATAAGTTCAACGTAATTCATGTCTGTATTAATTACACATCATCCTGTCTGGAAATTAATGATGGCAGATAAGTTTCGACAACATCCTGTTACGTGGTTGACCTAGAAATAGGCACGTGATCTTGTTCTCCTCGAATTTTAGCCCTCTGATTGGCTGTGATCCTGTCCCGGTAGTATTATAACTCATTTGAGGTCAAAGATCTTGTCCCGTCTGTGGTATAAGGTCTTCCCCTACTCATATTTTACGACGCCTTGCAATTTTCCCCCTTTTTTGAAAATAAGGCAAATATTCTGAGGCTTGTAAAATTTGATGGGTAACACTAAACTTGATAAAATTTATAAATCTGAAATCAGCATAAAAATCTATTTCTTGTGATGTATCTATTGGTATCAAAATTGGGATCTGTTTTTTAGATTTTCGGTTACTATTTAGCCGGGTCTCTCCTTACTTACAGCTCGTTACCACGAACTGTTTGATGAAATTAAACCATTTCGAATGCAGTTTCCCGATTGCTATAAGATTCACACATCATTCGTAGTTAAGAATTTTATTTTCAAGTTGAACGGAACGCATAGCCTACATTATACAGGTTCAGTTGGATTTTGAAATTCATAGCCAACAGATTATTGCGACAGCTGAATCGTAAGTTTGTAGAATTTTGTTTTCTTTTGCTATTTTTATATACATTTTCATAATGTTTAATACACAATTATTGAAGGCCTGATAGATTAAATAAAATACAATCTTCTTTCTGAATTTTTTACCCCCCCCCCCCCCAAAAAAAAAAGAAAAAAAAAAACAACCCTCTATTGAGACAAGATTTAGCTATAGACTATGTACACGGTTGGGGAATTGAAGATTGAAACGGAAGTGACCCCAAAAATATGATTTATAAAAAATTTACGCTATTGCCTATATGGGGGGGGGGATAGAGGGCTAACATTTTTAAATGATAATACCTCATTTTTTAATTGAAAGCAGAGATGCCAAAAACCTAATTATTTTTTCATTTAAAGCGGAGACGGAAGAAAATGATATCAAATTCCCTGGAAAACCATAAAAATATTCTGATAGACCCAGGCCCCCATTGGGACTTTTTAATTGTCTTGGGTATTTTTTTATTTCTCATAGGCTACTGGCCTAATTTGGCTTTGTGTGTGCTCCATTTTAATTGGATTCCTTGGATCTTATTGAATGCCACGGCGAATCTATTATCTGTTATTTCCATTATTATGCAAGGGTTCTAAAACGCCACAGCCATTTCGTTTCTATTAGATTTCTACTTCTTTTAATTAATAACGAATAAGACCAGCGTCCAGACAGCGTTTTGCGAAGTTTTTAACTGATGAATAGGCCCGAATCAAACAGTTCGTGGTAACGAACTGTAAGTAAGGAGCGACCCGGCTCAATGGTAACCGAAACTCTAGAAAACGGGTTTTTGATACCAATTGATACATCAAAAGAATCAGATTTTAATGCTGAATTCAAATATATAAATTACATCAAGTTTAGTCCTACCCATCAAAAGTTACGCGCCTGAGAAAATTTGGTTGATTTTCGAAAAAAGGGGGTAAGACCCTCTAAAAATTATAGAATCTTAATGAAAATCACACCATCATATTCAGCGTATCAGAGAACCCTGCTTTAGAGGTTTCAAGCTCCCATCTAAAAAAATGTGGCATTTTGCATTTTTTGCCAGAAGAAAGGTCACGGATGCGTGTTTATTTGTTTTTTTTTTGTTTTTTTTGTTTTTTTATTCCAGGGGTGATCGTATCGACCCAGTGGTCCTAGAATTTTGTGGGAGGACTCATTGGAACGGAAATTAAAAGTTCTAGTGCCCTTTTTAAGTGAACAAAAAAATGGAGGTCAACTAGGCCCCCTCCCATGCTCATTTTTTCCCAAAGTCACCTGATCAAAATGTTGAGATAGCCATTTTGTTCAGCATGGTTGAAAATATGATAATTATGTCCTTTAGGATGACTAAATCCCCCGAAGTCCCCGGGGGGAGGGCTGAAAGTTATGAACTTTACCCAATGTTAACATATAGTATTGGTTATTAGGAAGTATACAGACGTTTTCAAAGGGGATTTTTTCTGGTAGTAGGGGGGTGGTTGGGTCGGGGGTTATTTGGGAAAATCTTTCCATGAAGGAAGTTTTCATGGGGGAAGGGACATTGCTATGAAGGGGTGCCAGATTTCCCAGCATTATTTAAAAAAGATCTGAAATTAAATATAAAAAAAACAAGTTTTCCAACTGAAAATAAAGAGTAACATCAAAACTTAAAACGAACAGAAAATATTACGTGTATGATTGGGTTCACCCTCTAGTCAATACCTCGCTCTTTAAGCCAAAGATTTTTAGTACTTTCATAAGAGCAATTTATTCTAAATAACGGCCTTTGTGATTAAGGGGTCATTTTTAAAGAATTGGAACGAAATTCGGACTTTAGTCTAAAGAGCGAGGTATTGCCTAGGGGGCGAGCCCCCTAATATATGGATTAAAAATATATGAATATAGAAGATCGTTACGTAAGTTAATTCGTAAGTTACGTATATTTATTACTAATAAAAACGTTGGTAAATAAAATTAAACAAGTTTCGAGAAAGCCATTTAACCAAATAAAAGTAAAATTAATATACAAATTTTGTTTAATTATTCATGTACGGTGAGCCAAATCAAAACCTGCATTAATTCAAAAACGTTCAAAAATTAAATAGAAAAAAAACAAGTTTTTTTAACAGAAAATAAGGAACGACGTTAAAACTTAAAACGAACAGAAATTAATCCGTATATGAAAGGGGCTGTCCCCTCCTCAACGCCTCGCTCTTTACGCTAAAGTTTGACTTTCTCACAACTCTATTTTTTTAAACAATAAAAAACTTTAGCGTAAAGAGCGAGGCGTTGAGGAGGGGACAGCCCCTTTCATATACGGAATAATTTCTGTTCGTTTTAAGTTTTAACGTCGTTCCTTACTTTCTGTTGAAAAAACTTGTTTTTTTTTTATTTAATCTTTTATAAATTCAAGCTGGGATTTGAGAAAGACTGATGAAAACAAACGGCGCTCAACAGCGCCGGGGTTGCCATCTGTAGCACGAAAGTACTATTTTAGAACAATTTAATCATGTTTATTACTGTAGCACATGGTACATTCAACGTAAAACTTTTCTCTTAAATGCCAAATTGAAAATATAGACACATAAAATGCAATATCAGGATATGTTTCACATTAGAATATATGTCAGAACATTTTTTATGTATGGCAATAATCTAAATACATTTAAATACGGGATATACGTGTTCACATACATTTTCCCATACAGCACTTTGATCAGGTTAAAATACATTTATATTCCTTAATATGAAAAAAGATTAACAAATTGACCTAAAAACTAATCTAAGTACACTTTAACAAATTATGCGCGTGTTGTGGCGCAAGCCACGATATGTGCAAAAATTTACACTGAAACCGAACTGTACCCCGAACTGTAACACCAAAAATCACTGTGTAGCACACGAATTTAGGCAATCATAGCACCTTAGGAACGGCCCGTATCGACAATCCTGTTCAGAAGATTAATTTGAATCGTTTTGAAGTTATCTGAAGTCATTGATAAAGTATTTTTAATTAGAAAAAACATCAAGAAGGGTGATTTGATAGACTGGATATATTTAATATCGTCCTATGGACATTAATTCAGTCCAGTACCTGTCATTTAGTCAGTTAGCCCATATAACAATGGGCTAACTGACATTTTGTCTATTCATAGCCCATATGAATAGTCGAAAAAAGGTCATTAAACAATCGATTGAAGTGACAGAATCAATATATGTTAGCTACGCGTCCCGCTACACTTAATATGTTACTCAAGAGTTATGAGAGTTACACTGCTGAAGATCAAGGGCCCATTTTCACGAGGATTTGAGCTGGATGGAAGCCATCTATCCACAAACCCATGTTTTTTGTGCTGGGTTTTTCAAGAAAAATATGTTTTTGCTTCTATCCTCCATCTCTTGTTTAGCTTGTCAAAAAGTTCTAGTTTCACTCTGTCTAGAGAACAGAGTAGATCTGGGTGAAAAATTCTACCTTTTTGTGGAACAAACGGTTATCACGACGATAGGAGGTGAACATGAGTTCATCTCTCATCCTCCTGAAAATGGGCCCTAATAATGTCGTTTCATTTACTGATCCCCTAGATTGCTTTTCTCCGTCGTGATATTGGTTTATTTGTGTTTTTTTTTCGTGAGGATTATTAGTATTTTTGATGTTAGTTCGATGATTATTGACGTGTATGATTATTATTTCGTGATGATACTTCAAATTATTTTTTTTTCTTTTCATATTTTACATTGCTCCACAGTGTCATTCCTAATGCTCGCTTCTAGATTACAAATAAATAAGGACTTTTGGCATCATTGTTTCTTGTGGACTTATCTTGTGGACAAAGGTGATTATAAGCATCATAGTTTCCTGAGACCCGCTGAAGTGCGAATGCAATCAGGCTTTCTAAGGGCATTGCCTATATTCAAGAAAACTACCAATGCTAGAACCGTCATATATCCTCTGAAGAAACCAATTGACGACGAGGTGGGTTGGCTGGAAAGAAAAATCTTCGGTAGTCTGTCATCCTTCCTCCACAGAATGTGCCCTAGCCATCTTAACCTTTCCCTCATTACAGCCCTAGAAAGTGGGATCGGACCCCACTTTTTGTACAGCCTTCTGTGTGATATATGGTTAGTCAGCTAGGTACCCAAAGCAATCCATAGACAATTTCTCTGGAAAACCTCTAGCAAATCTTCGTCTATTTTTTGGAGTGCCCATGCTTCCAAACCCTTTTTTTCCAACCTTCCTATTCTTCCAAACTTGAGCTGTGAAAAAGCACCCTGAGCCCTCTCTATTGTACTTTTAACATCCTCTCTGCTCCCATCGTCGTTACTATTTTAATTAAAAAAAGTTTTTTCAACTGAAAGTAAGGAGCAACATTAAAGCTTAAAACGAACAGAAATTATTATGTATATGAGGGGGGTGGCTCCTCCTCAAACCCTCGCTCTTTACGCTAAAGTATTTTAGTACTTTAAAAAAGGGTCTTATTGTTCTAATTAAACGAACCGTGTTTCGGGAGTCGTTCTTAAAGAATTGGGACAGAACTCAAACTTTAGCGTAAAGAGCGAGGTGTTGAGGAGAAGCAACCCCCCTCATATACGCTATAATTTCTGTTCGTTTTAAGTTTTAATATTGTTCCTTACTTTAAGCTGAAAAAACTGTTTTTTTCCTATTTAATCTCTGATCGTTTTTAAGTAATACCAGGAGATCAGGCTGCACCTCCACGGATAAATCCCTCCTTCCCACAGATTTATTCTCTAGACAATTCAATCCTGATGAAAATTTACCCCGAACAATTACCCTTAACGTCTCCACGCGTAAAATTGAGTTGGCAATGAGAAAGCATTACATAAGAAGAATTTCGTAAAGGAATTCTGGCAAATCTGCTATAGTGTAAAATTTTCCCCCAGGAAACTACCCTCCCTATGGAAAATTATCCCCTGGAAAATCCACCAGCAGACCCCCCCCCCCGAAAGTGTATGCATGCTTCCCAATAACAAATACTATATGTAAACAATGGGCAAATTTTGTAACTTAAAGACCTTTCCCCACGGGCTGTGGGGGTAATGATATCTCCACAGGCATAGTTAATAAGGCCTTTCACCTATGCTGAACAACATCGCTGTCTCAAAATTTTGATTAGGCCATTTTGAGAAAAAAGAGGCGTGGGAGGGGGCATAGTTTCCCTCCAATTTTTTGGTCATTTAAAAACGGCATTAGAACTTCTAATTTCCGCTTGAATGAGCACTCTCGCGATATTATAGGACCGCGGGGTTGATACGATCACCCCTGGAAATAAATAACAAATAAAAACGCATCCGTAATCTTGCTTCTGGCAAAAAAAAAAAATCAAAATACCACATTTTTAAGATAGGAGCTTTAAACCTCTACAGAAGAGTTCTCTGATACGCTGAATCCGATGGTGTGATTTTCATTAAGATTCTATGACTTTTAGGGGTTTTTCCTCCTTTTCCGAAAATCAGGCAAATTCTCTCAGGCTCGTAACCTTTGATGGGTAAGGTCAGTATAAGAATTCTATTTTTTTTTATGTATCTTCTAGTATAAAAACTCCGTTTTTTTAGAGTTTCGGTTGCTATTGAGCCGGGTTGCTTCTTACTTACAGTTCGTTACCACGAACTGTTTGATACTACCAAGGTAGCCTAAATGAAGCTGTCCACCTGATCAATCTCTTTGCTCCCCAACGTCACCTTTTCATATTCACTTATTCCTAGCCTAAGCGACTTAGTCTTCTTAACATTAATTTTCAAACCTATTCAAACACCCTAAACTCGGAAAACCTTTAAAAGTTCATTCATTTTGCTCAAATCGACAGAATCAAACGCATGCTCATAATTTATAAGACTGAGGACTAATGGTGTTTGATTACTTAGGCACTTCTCAATTATTAACCTACGAGTGAAAACTTGGTCGACACGCCCTCTACCCTCTACCCTTTCTAGAACTGCACTGTTCTTCTCTTATAACTTTGTCTACAGCATCTCACAGTCTAAAAAGTATCTTATTACTAAGTAATTTGCTACCTATAGAGATCAGGCTAATTCCATTATAATTACCACAATCACTCTGTATAATGTTAATTCCCTAAAAAAAAATGTTGGCAAAAAGACTGTTTGTCCAACCAGAACTAATAAGTATTTCTCCAATATGTTTATTAGTGTACGAAAATTCAGCTAAAAAACCTTTAGCTGCCCCCACCCCCGAACAAAAATTCATTGTACATCAACAAATATTTACGAACAGTTGTCCCAAGTTTTCTTCAATGCATAGCAAAGACTTAATGTAGAAGTTTTAGCAATTAATGATCCCCATAGAATGATCCAACCACTGAATGAGTACAAGTGGCTTCAATTCGTGAACATTTACGGGGGAGGGACAAGCTATATTTTTCAAAATCTAGGTGGGGAACTTCGTCATTCTTTCAATTTTCAATAATAATGATGCCTAAAAAAGGCATGATTCAATGAAAATACTCCAAAAAGGGTATTTTTTCAAAATCGGGGAGGGAGAGAGAAACCTAGGAGCATGTCAGCTCACCCAATTGACCTCACTCGTGGGGAGTCTACCACCTTCTTGTAGCCCATCTGGACTTAGAATTTCTTGTCAAAATGCTATTATTCCCGCGTAAAAAAAAAAAAAAAAAAAAAAAAAATGGACGAATTCTATGGCCAGTGCTTCAAGTTAGCATAACAAATGAGAACTTCCAGTTTATTCATCATTTTAAATATTTAAGAAAAAATGGAAACAAATATGTTTTTCAATTTAAAATCTAGAAAATATTTAAGCTTGAAAACCAATGTACAGCTCAAAAATAAACGCAGCATATGCTTTTAAAAATTCATGCACATTGGATTTTATAATTAATGATAATCTTATTGCCTTTTTCTCTTTCATAATGACAGACGGTCTGGTTGTAGAACATATGGATGAAACGAGAACGCTCTTAATGCGTGAAACATGAAAAAAATATGACTGTTTCATTCTGTTGACTAAGCTCAGTCATATCAAGATTGGCTTACCATGACACAGAGACAACATCTGGCAAAATTGCTGAGCTCGGGGGTGTCAAAGGGGTAGGGTGGTAATTTCCCCCTGTATTTTTGATCCTTCTTTTAATTTGAAAAATATCTTGTTTTTGGGCTGTTTTATTGAAAAGTGTGTATTCTCATTAGCATTTTTTTCATTTTCATTAAAAGAAGTTAAAAAGTTAAAAATCTACATTTCCCTAAATTTTGAAAAATATATTTGGCCTCCACCCCGAATTTTTGTAAATTAACGCCGCTGTATGAACTATCAAAAATACTCTTAGATGCCAACACTATGCTATAAACCGTTATTTCTGGAGGAGTTTAACCGTTCACGTCATTGAAAAATTAAACATTGAAATGAAAGGAAAAAGGACCTTTTATGAATTCGTGCCACTGTATGAACTCTCTAAGAGTACTTTTAGATGCCGACATCATACTGAGAACCATTACTACTGGAGAAGTTTAACCGTTCACGTCATCTAGGGGAGATTTATAAGTAGACATTCAGGGAATTGCTTACTTACTTGTACTTGTTACGAAACCAGACATGAATGCCTCACCATGTCATTAGAAGACTTCTTATGGTTTACTCCTATTTGTCTTGATCTTGTTTCAGCTCTTCAGCAAACTGGAGCTAGCAGCTCTCCCGCTTTCTGCCAAACTTCCGAAATTCAACAATGGTATCGAGGTCTTTTTGACAGTTGCCTACCAATTTTTCAATTGACCGCCTGGACGTCTGCGCCAATCTGACAGAGGAGCAGCTAGAAGCACTTGCTTCATAATGCGGTCATTGGGTCTTCTCAGGACATGCTCAGGCCGACGCAGTCTTTTCTGTTTGATAATCGTGGCTGTAGGCTGGATGTTACAGCAGTGCTGACCAACATCAGCATTTGAGGTTCTGTCGAAGTATCGAATTCTCAGGATTTTTTGTAAACAGCAGTGGTCAAAGACTTCCCAATCATGGAGATTAAGAGGCTTCAGTCCCCCCTCCCCTTGGTACACTCCTCCTATTCAATAGAGGTACCCAACATATCTGTAGGATGTTTCCCTATCCGCCACCGGGGGATGCGCTGAGTGGCCTGGGTTAGGCCCCTATTGAGAAGGAGTCTCAGTAAGTTCGCGGAAAAACTTCCCATTCGGGGAATTAGGAAGTCTTCAAAAATAAAAATTTCTCATCTTTACAGGAAGCGTATAAAATGTGTGCTAAAATAGAGAGACCCACTTTAGGAGTATTCTTTATTCTTACTCCAACCCCGCCCCTCCCCCACCCATCCTGAGGAAAATTGTAATGACATACTTTATTTTTGAAACCCGAAAAAATATAGCTCTCTAGTCCAATTGGCTATGCCAAGTCACATTAGGGATTAGAATACACTTATTCAGAGACAACATTTGGCAAAATGGGAGGGGGCGGAATTTGAACTGTCCGAAAATAATCTTAGATGCTAATGTAATAGCTATAAAGTGCCGCTCCTGGAAAAATTTAACAGGGCACATCATGCGGGGGAGGCTCACTTGGAGGATTTAGGGAAATTAGGAAGCTGAAGTTTTCCAATGATTGGGATGAGTTTGTAAATTGTTTGCTAACGCAGAAAACCTACCCCGGAAGTATTTTTATCCTTGCTCCACCCCAGCACTCGCCAACACCGTACCCAGAATTTTTTTTCGGAGGGGGTTTTACTAAAAAAAAAAATTTTTTTGGGAGGGGTACACAAAAAACCTCAAAAAACGCATCCAAAATTTGTTTATATCCATTTTTGTTACGTTTTTACGAGTCAGGCAAACATTTCAGGAGGGGGCTCAAACCTCCCTTTTGGGTACGGCCTTGGCCCTCGCCCTGTTGAAAACTGAAATGATTCGTCTGGGGCTGAAGACAGTCCCTATTTTTAGGGAGTTTAGGAGGAGTCAGGAATTTTCAAGACTCAAAATTTTTTCAGTTATTAGAGGAAGCTTATAAAATGTGTGCTTAGAGAAACCCACCATGGGTGAGTGGTTAAATTAATTTTGCTTATTCGGTACCTGGAAAAGGTGTCCATTTGCCATTTTTCTGATCAAATTGTACCACTAAGGATTTTTTGGAGCAATTATAGCATTTTACGTCAGTTTCCATTTCACGGACAAAAACACTAGAATAAACTAAAAAGCCAGGAACTTTTTTCTGCAAAAATCTTTAACCTCTCTCAGAAAAGCTATTTCCTTCTGAGTTGATTAGTTTGAAATTCGTGGAGATTTGTTTTTGTTCCTAGTCTATGTTAGACGAAAACTCCCTTTGTCTTGTGTATATCCCTGAAAACTAACTGGATAAAATTTCAAAGAAGTGAAACTTGACCTTGCGAACCCAATCAAAATGTGCTGAAGTTTACCATAAATTAATAAATGTCAGAATGTGCCTCAATGTACCAGTATATCCATATTGTATCGAAAACAGTAAAGCTGTAGCGCGTTCACAACGCTGAACCCCCTGTCAGGCTTTCTTAGATCTAAAGTCGGGGCAGCGGCTTACTAATTTTTGTACTTGGTACCCAAGAAATTACAAGGTATTTAAAAGTAGGGATGTTTACTATTCATGTCGTTGCCCATCATAATTAATTAAATAATCAAGGAGACGAGTACACTTAGGTACCTCACATAACTCGTTTTCGGTCGCTGCGGTCGCCTCGAGAAGTCGTTAGTCCTAATTAGTGTTGTAAAATTACCGTAATATAAAAACTCGGTAAGTAAAATTGGTATAATAGGTAAAATAAGGTAAAATAACGTACTCCCTAGGAAATACAGGGTAAAGTTGGTGTTTTAGAATTGCCCTGTAACTACAAAACTAGTTGAGAATTTCTTTTCAAGTACCACTTACAGCTTTTAATGAAATTTCTTATTGTGATTATTAATGATCAATGATTTATTAATAATTCTGAGTTTCCTGGGTTTAAAAAAGGCAATGCTCCTTCATCTAGAGTTTCATCAATTTAATTAACTGTCAAGTTTATCCCTTTGGTAATCTAGGAATAAACTTTAGGGTAATACCTCGGCAATTGGACAGTGCCTGATTTCTGACAACCATTTAAAAAAAATGAATAAAAGCAGATAAAATAAATAAATCAAATTTACCATTATTTGGGAGTAAAATCTTATTAGTCACTTTTTTTCTACATTTAAACCTAAAAAATGTTACCCTAGCAGCCTTGAATATCTAAATAGCCTTATGCAGCCACATTCCTCATATCGTATACATGTTATTTTTCATTTATTTATAAAAGTACCGAATCCAATTAAAAAAGAGGTTTGTAACAATTTGATGACTTTGATAAACTAAGCATTAGATCTGAGCGGAACATTCAGTATTTTTCACAGTCATCAAGACTGTCTTCAACAGGATTTGCTTGTAAGTCTAGTTCCTCTCCTTCAGACTTAGATTCTGATTCAGGTGACCCTGCCAGTTCCAAAGAACCCCCTCCCCCCAAAAAAATGACCCACCCACCGACCCTAAACAAAGTCCTGGATACGGCTTTGAAGATTATGTATCAATTCCTGCCTCCACCCTCCCATTGTACCTCCCTTAGAGCTAATTCTGTATTTATCTGAAGATTCATTCAATACAACTAGAATAAGAATTATTCTAGTTGTCTAGTTAAACTAGAATAAAAACTTCTTTTCGACACCGTAGACAGTAACAACTCATTTGGTAGCAATTCGCTGAAAAGCATGATAAATCTTAGAAAAGGGCACTGGAACTTTCGATTTCCAATTGACTGAGCCCCCTCCAAAGCCTATTCGGCCAAGTCCCAGGTTAAAGCGGCTGGCACAAGTCCCAGGTCAAGAGCCTTATTAATAAATAGGCTTAGTGGCAACAAATCATCTTCCTTCAAGCGTCCGGGTCCGAAACTCTTCCGATATATTTGTCTGACTCGTAAAAACGTAACTAAAATACATGAAAACAAATTTTGATGTATTTTTTAAAACTTTTTTGTAAAACCCCCTGAAAAAAGGGGCCGGCGTTTTCCCCTTGAAAAATTTCCCGGCAGATATTCCTACCGGGGAAAATTGCTCTAAAAATTATCCTCTAAGAAATCCCCCTCCCCTTTGAAAATTACCATCTTTGAAAAATTGAGCAGCTACAGAGAAAGTACAAAACAGGAACCTCAAAATCTGGACCAGATGTTCTAAGGGGTAACAAAAGGACCAGATATCAAAAATAATTCTAAGACAGTGACAGGTTAGTCTCCCATCACTTTCAATTAAAAAAAAAAGAAAAACAAAGAAAAAAAAATTACAGAACTCTTTATTTCCAATCAAATGAGCATCCTCCAAAGCTGCTATGACCATGAGGGGCAGGTTTAAGATGAGTAGGGGGCAGCCCTTCTCCTATGCGGAATAAATTCTGCTCATTTAGGGATTTAAGGTTACTCTTTACTTTCATAATAACAAAGTTCAGAAAGTATGATGATCTGTTGATTCCATTCCTGTTTTTGTTTAAATTTTGTTACTGAAAATAGTTTGTTAACTTTCATTAAAAAATACATCGGGTCATTTTGTTACCCCTTAGGATATTTGAACAAGGTGCCTGTTTTGTACTTTCTCTGTGGCTGCTCAATTTCATATTTGAGGAAATTCTTCCTATTGGGGGGATTTTTGTGGAGAGGATAAATTTCACTCGGGAAGGGGGGTAATTTTCGGGGTAAATTATCCATGAGGAAATTTTTTGAAGAAGAAATATTATGAGGTGGATTTTTCATGGGGGTTAGGGAAACACCTAGCACCAAAAACATGATCCCCCCCCCCACTAAAATCCTGGACATGCCCTTGAATACCAATGGGCTAAGTCCTTGCTATAACTTTTGCTCTGCGAAAACAGAAGTCAATATAGATGAAAACGAAAAGGGGGAAAATGGGAAAAATAGAAGAAAATTTTCTATAGAAGAAAATGGGGGGCTAATCTCTGTTGATATGCAGCCCCCGCAATCCTTCCCTCGCAAGAGAAATAAATTATAGTGCGTACCATAGGCGTACGTAGCTTCTTGTATAGGGGGGGGGCAGCTGATTCTGTGATGAAAGACGGGGTGGGGGAGGAAGCTGAAGTTATATTGTCAGTTCACTAGACCTTAAATTGCCAGCAAGTTCTATCATACCTATGAAATCTTTAGTAATAATTCATCACCAAAAATCATCAATAAGCGTCAGCATTATTCTTCTTAGATTAGAGTTAAATATTTCCAAGACATTATGATAATTGCTTCTTGTTTTACTTTAATTCTGTCATTTCAGCTGTTTATCTCCAATTTTTTCAACCATCTACCTTTTATCAACTGTATTTTAGCCATCTACCTTTTTTCAACTGCTTTTTCAACTCTCTGCTTTTTCAGTCACATCTAGTGTGAATTTGAAGTTCTAGCGAGGAGGGCAGCAGCCTCCCTGTCCCCCCTCTCCGTACGCCCATGGTGCCTTCTTATTGTTTTTTGAAAGGTAGGCACACCAGAAATCACGAGCTCCTACCTCGACCTTGGATCCAAAGGATCACAGATCCAGGTACCGAAGTTTCAATTTGAGTGAGAACTTTGGGGCATTCTTAGTTCTTGCTCTCCCCCCTCTCCACCTCCTAAAAATTGAAACGAGTCCTCTAAGGCTGGACATAGTCCCAATGTCACCCTGTAGTATATTGATTGTTAAATATTCCGTGTCTAATTTCCGTGTTTAGAAGACACGGAAGGCTTTACCACTTTCATTGGAAATTTGTTTTACATTTGGGCAAGATTAAAGAAGAAAATTTACATCAAGAACTTTGAATGAACTTTGTCAATGAACTCTCTCTGAAAATAGTCTAGTGAATAATCCGGAAGTTCATTATTTTGTGAATGAACCGAAAATTAATTTATTTTGTTGCATATAAATATGCTAATTTCAATTTTATTATTTTAGTATTTCTACTGAAGAAGGTCGCTGTATATGTTACCGAAATATCTGGACTTTTGTACCTGTTTTTTCACTGTCTAAATAAATGGATTTATCCCCATTTGAAAGTTTATTTGTTTGTCTTAGAACGGCAGTGTGGTCTCAGAAAACAACACCTAATTTAAAGGTGTTACGTCGAAAATTTTAAATAAATATTTAAATGTAAGAGAATCACCATTTCGCTTTGACACAGAAATAGTAACTGTTATCCTTACTAAATTTAAAAGGGAGAATTGAAAGCAAATTTAGGGCATTTCAAAAAATTAGTTTCAAAAACCTCAAAAACAGCGGCAGATCTTAAAAAAAAAATATATATATGCTATTGGAATCATCATAGTCGAAAACCTTAAACTGGATCCCTTCCAATTAAAAACTGAAGAATATTACATTCCAGTTTTGATGTCTCCTTTTATTTTTATTTAATTTTTTTTTTCAAATGAAAGGAGTCAATCGATTGACCGCGTTCTGTTGTTGATATACGGAGGGAAATTTCAATGGGGAGAATCTTCACAGAAGAGATTTTCCATGGAGAAATTTTTAAATGGGGGATTTTTTCTTGAATTTCCTTTTTTTAAGATCGCAGGAATGCGCTTGGGTAAGCTAGATACACTCATGGGTAAACCATAAACATAGTTTGGGCGAAAAACGTTACCTGCCACCTTTTTGTGCCTCAACAGTCGTGACGCTCATATAATTAAAGCTAATAACATACACGAGTGCAGTACTTAAGAGACCTGAGACATTTTATTTTTTGTTTCGTAGTTTAACGGCAATAATCAAACAAACAATATGTTCATATATACACTAGCTGAAAGGAATACATTAATAATTAGATAGAGATTAATTTAAAAATAACATTTATTAAAATTTGATATAATACTGCCACTTTGTATTATCTTAATATGGCAAATTATAATTATCGAACCACTCATTTTCCGGACTGGCAAGAACATGTGACTTACCAGTAGTAACCGAAAATAAAAAATATAGAGTCTAAAGATAATATTTATGCTGCTAATAATTAAATAGTTGCACTATTATAACAATAATTAAAATAAATAATGATTTTATTTATAATAATAGTATCTTGTGGTTATATTTAAATATTAATATAATTAAGTTTACATATTATTATATTGTGATTATTTATTGTAATTATGACTATAAATTAATAATATTAACTTTATGGTTATAATAATTGAGATATAATTTTAAATAGTTAAATAATTACTTAGACAACGGTACTTTCCATCTAAAATTCAAATGAAATGAAAATAAAATGAAATGAAAACGGGTAAAACTTTTAATAATACAGTGAGTATTGAAAGATAAAACAAAAAATTTTTGTACGTAATTAATGATACAATTCAGAATATTCCTAACTGAAAGCCTTTTTTCACCCAAAAAATTAAAAAAAAATTAAGATCCTGGTTAAAGTGGCAACTGGAACCTAGGAAGTAGCAAACAGCAGCGAATACCGAATAGTAATCGAAAATAAAAATAAAGAATTTTTAAATAAATATTCAAATGTAAGAGAATCGCCATTTCGCTTTGACACAGAAATAGTAACTACTATCCTTACTAAATCTAAAAGTGAAAATTAAAAGAAAATTTAGGGGGTTTCAAAAAATAGTTTCAAAAACCTCAAACACAGCGGCAGAGCTAAAAAAAAAAACAAAAAAAAAAAAAAAAAAAAGAAAAAAAACTGAAGAATATCGCATTCCAGCTTTGATACCCCTGATGTCTCCTTTTTTCTCCTATTATTTTTATTTCTTTTTTTTTTCAAAGGAAAGGAGTCAATCGATTCACCGCGTTCCGTTGTTGATATACAGGGGAAATTTCAATGAGGAGAATTTTCACAGTGGGGATTTTCCATGGAGAAATTTTTAAATGGGGGATTTTTTCTTGAATTTTCTTCTTTTTTTTAAGATCGCAGGAACGCGCTAGGGGTAAGCTAGATACACTCATAGGTAAATCATAAACATAGTTTGGAAGAAAAACGTTGCATACCACCTTTTTGTGCCTCAGCAGTCGTGATGCTCATATAATTAAAGCTAATAACATACACGAGTGCAGTACTTAATAGATCTGAGACATTTTATTTTTTGTTTTGTAGTTTAACGGCAATAATCAAACAAACAATATGTTCATATATACACTAGCTAAAAGAAATACATTAATAATTAGATAGAGATCAATTTAAAAGCAACATTTATTAAAATTTGATATAATACTACCACTTTATATTATCTTATTATGACAAATTATAATTAGCAAACCTCTGATTTTACGGACTGGCAAGAACGTGTGACCTACCAATAGTAACCGTAATTCAAGAAAATAGAGTCTAAAAACAATATTTACATCAAAAGAATATACTTTTATGCTGATTTCAATAAACAATAAAACAAAAATAGATTGAAGGCTAATGGATCTTCACTGAATTAGCTTTACTTAGGCAGACTCTGATTTCTTAGTTTAATTGACCTAGTTTTTCTTCTTATTTTCCTCTCCCTCTTTTTTGCGTGAAAAAAGGCTTTCGGTTAGGAATACTCTGAATTGTATCATTAATTACATACAAAAAATTTTTTGTTTTATCTTTCAATACTCACTGTATTATTAAAAGTTTTACCCGTTTTCATTTCATTTTATTTTCATTTCATTTGAATTTTAGATGGAAAGTACCGTTGTCTAAGTAATTATTTAACTATTTAAAATTATATCTCAATTATTATAACCATATAGTTAATATTATTAATTTATAGTCATAATTACAATAAATAATCACAATATAATAATATGTAAACTTAATTATATGAATATTTAAATATAACCACAAAATATTATTATTATAAATAAAATTATTATTTATTTTAATTATTATTATAATAGTGCAACTATTTAATTATTAGCAGCATAAAGTTGTATCCAAGCAGTGAATAATACAAGTGCTTCAAGAATACCCGGTAATTTCACAGAGAGCGATGCCCAAATTGGGTGTACCAATTTTGGTTAAGATTTTCACCATGAGGTCAATCGCCCCAATCCCAAGTCATTCAAATACCTGCTCATTCATCAAATCTTCAACAAACACGCAAAGCCCAGAGCTTTTACATTTACCCACAAATATGTATGAGTCCGTGAATGCACTTTTATTATCATTCTACCGTCACCCTTGAGCTAATGGATGTTGATGATGTTGGCAATTGTCATTATAATTATGTTGACTTTTTAGTAATAAGGAATTTGGTGCATAAGCCCTTTATGGTTACTAATACTTCGGAGAGCTTCGAATTTTTTTTTTTTTTTTTTTAACATCATTGAAGAGATAGGAGTAAATGAGACAGACAAACATGAGTGGTATTCGTCAATGTGCAGCATCTAATGATATTAGATGACGCTTCACACAGCGCCACATTTGAATGAGTCAAGCATGGTGGCTCCCCCAAGAGCGATATAAAACCTATTAAATAACGGTAAATAAGGTAAATAAGTACCTTAGAAATTGAAAGTGCAAATACAATCTCATTCCTAGAAGTGTTAATTATTCGTGGCTTAGATAAACTCAATTTACTATTTATAGGAAACCAACAGAAAACAAAAGATATTTACATTTTAAATCAAACCGCCCCCACAAGTTAAAAGAGCTGTCGTAATCTCTGTCGTCGATCGTGTCCTAAACATTTGTTCTTATTTCCACGTTACAGCAGAACTAAACTTTATCAGGGACATACTTTTTGGAAATGGGTATCCTATTTTATTTATTAATAATATAATTAACCGTAGACTGAAAAGATACTTCCGTAAAATCAATAGTAGTTTACCATGTGAGAATCCCGATAAGCCCTCAAACATAATTTACCTCCCTTACATCCCAAAAATTATTACGAATCTTAAAAAAGTTTGCACACAAAATAATCCGTATGTAGTATTTATCAATAATTTCAAAATCATAAATTTCCTAAATTCTGGTAAAGACAGAACCCCAGTTGCTCGCCAAAGAGGGGTCTATAAAATACCATGTGATTGTGGCAAATACTATGTAGGTAGAACTCATCAGAATTTAGAAAAACGCCTACAGCAGCAAAAAGATGATATTACCAAAGCTCGAAATTCTAATATTGCTACTGTTTCTTTTGATTCTGCCTTAGGTAGCCATGTTTTCAGAAATCCTAGCCAAAAAATACTTTTTGAAGAATCTCCCCTTATTAGCAATAACCTAGGCATAAAACAGGTAGGTCGAGAAGCAATTCAAGTCAGACTTAATATAAATAATAATGTTTCCTTAAATAGGGACTTGGGGGAATATTCACTAAACGCTCTATACACAAATTTAATTAAAAACGACTTTAGAAAATATTAAAAAAACAGTAGATATTTATACAGAACCGATCACAAAAAGACCTTTGAAGTTAGCTGCCAAAAAGGCAGGATTAGCAATAAGAAAGTGTTTTTAATTATTTTTCTTTCATTGCAGTGAATCGCCTTGTTTTACCTCATTTTATTTATCAGTCCTAGTTGAAGTTCACTGGAGTAAGGATGCCGGGACTGTTTTGAAAACAAATGTATTCTAGTTTTATTGGTCGCATGTTGTTTTGAGTCTTTCGTCTTCTATACATTTGTGCTTTGCTGACGACGGCCCTTGGACATAGGCCGAAAAATCCATTCAAATTATCTTCACTGTCTTATGAAAGGAATTCCCTATTGTTCTTTTTGTTTTTGATGTTCGAAAATCTATTAAGGAAAAAAAAATATATTTACGGGCAGAAATCAACATACTTAAGTCAGGTGTTTATTATTACCACTGTTACTAGCAGAAGTGCCAAATCATAAAAATGTAAGAGGGGCGAGAATTTTCTATTTTAATTTAAAAAAATGAAGATACAAAAAGGGTACTCTTCAAAATCTAGAGGGGAGGTATTTTTCGATTGTTTCTGTGAAAATACCAAGAAAGGGTATTTTTTAAAACCTAGGGATAGGTAATAACATCTATGTGGGCCATTACCCCCTCCCCTCCCCCATCAATTAGCACGATTAGTTACCTGATAAATATGTAAATGGCTTCTTGATAATCTTGATGGTTTCATTTTCAAATATGGAGATGGAGTTGAGATGTTGGCACATCAATTATAATCGGACAATCAGAAATACTAAATGTGCCAAAACTCTCTTTTAAGAGCGAAAATATGACTAACACAGAATTACGAAAAAAATGTTTTGAAAAATGTACCAGTTTGAAGAATTTAAAGTAGAAGTACTTATTAAAGCACCAAATCGCACAAATGTGCCCCGTTTTGGCAACACTGTTTATTTACGGCCAGGGAAAATAAATTTCAACTGCAGAAGAGGAGCAACAATAATATATTTTGTGAAAAGACAAGCAAATGTCTTCGGTGCATTATGAAAAATCTACTTAAGCAAAAAAAAAATTAACAAAGAGAGTTGAACGTTCCAAACACTACACCACAGGCTAAGAAATCAAGAAATCAAACTCTGACAGACACCGTCAGGTTGGACATCGTCATGTATCCAGAATTATGTTCGGAGAGGGGGATGAGGTCTACAGGAAAATCTTCCCAATGACATGTATTATATGTAGTACATGTAATTTTGAAACAAAATGTTTTTTTTTTTGTAAATGTCCGTTTTTTTTAATAGGCAACTAAATGTCTTTGGTGCATTGCGTTAAGCAAGACAATTAACAGGGAGAGTAGAACGCACCATCACGTGCTTAAAAATCAAGAAATCAGACTCAAATGGCTCGGGCATCGTCAGGATCGTATGCAAGATTTGTTCGGGGGGGGGGGGGGGGTGGCGTAAAGAAATCTTCCCATGGACTATGTATTACATGTATTTTTTTTAAGTTTTTTACGAGCCAGACAAAAATTTCAGGGGGGGGGTATTTGATATAGATATTGTTTAAAACCTTCCATAAGACTCAATATCCTGCCTTGAACGGTTTTTGCCTATTTTCAGATATGTCACATCTGATCAAAAATATAAGTCTTTTTTTGTAGTCGAAAAACATGTACATAAAGTGTATACAAGACATGCTAAATCTTGAGATTCACTTTCTGAGGAACATCCCCAAGTAACTGGTTTCAGTAGATTTTTTCCGAGAGGGCTGGATGCCAGCTTCCAGAAATTACGTACATAAGGTGGCGCGTGCCAAGCGAATCAGAACAGTGCCAAGCTTTCTGATAACTCTTCCAAGCGTTTTGGGGATTATGCTAAGCATGGCGGACACATATTTGACACTCCAAAATATTCACCGGGAAGTGGCAAGTGGTCGACCCCTCGCTTTTTCTTAACGAGAAAACTTAATTTCAATAAGAAATATGTAAGGCTTTCAACTATCCAAAAGCCATCTATAACCCTTGCCAGTTACTATACATTTTAAGTTGATCTGCAAATACACTATTATAACCGATTTTCTTGTATCTGTTTTTAATTCGAATTTACAAAATTGTTTTTATTGTATTTGACATACACGGGAAGTCCAACCTGTCTTGACTTTTCTCCGCCTCATTTGATTAAATACTCTTTTGTTAACATAATGCTATAGAACAATAACGTTTTATTTACTTAGATATGTAGACACAAAACCAACATATACAGATTATGTCCATTTAATCCAGTTTTGTTGCAACATTTAAACTCATGCCACCAAAACATATATTCATAGCATCATTTAAACCAATTTCCTGACACCTCGAGTAGAGATGCCCCTATTGATCGTGTCACCACACCATATATGGGCATAGAGTCCCTAGAGAGAACATGTGGTTAATGGGGTCAATGACCTCTTTCTCCAGGGGTGTTTTGGCCAAGTGCCGGCTAGGGAAGAATGTTATGATCTAGGAAAGAGTATTTGTTGTTGTTGTTTTTGGCCAAGTGCATAGAGTCATTAGGGAGAACACGTGGTTAATTAAAACGATTGGGAATTTGGAACACCTGTGCTGTCAGTCATTAATCAAATTGTTTCCGGACAAAGTTTAATAATGTCTGACAGGTACTGTCAATCATTAATCAAATTGTTTCCAGGCGAAGTTTAATAATGTCTGACAGGTGATGTCAAGATTGATTGATATATCACGAAATGGGAATTAATTTGTTGTTTCTAAGGGGAATTATTGATTCAAGAAAGGGGAATTAATTTATTGTTTCTAAGGGGAAGGTGGGGAAGAGATATATTGATTGCGTAATCGAAGAGAGAGAATCCCCGAGAAATTGATTACATAATCGGTAGAACCCTATAAGGAGCTCGTGACGGGAATCCATTTATGGGCATAGAATGACGTAATCAAATAGGACAATTGGATTTCTGAGAAATTGATTACATAATCGGTAGAACCCTTTCAGAAGGTCATGACGGGAATCCATTTATGGGCGTAGAATGACGTAATCGACTAAGACAAGCAAGTTACTTTCTTAATGTCCCTCCTAAACCCATTTTCCAACTTGAAGTACTTATCTTTTTCACCCCCAACTATACTTTACAGCTATTTGACTGTCCCAACACCAAGAAATACTTTTCAAAGACCATTTCAGAGCAAGTTACATTCTTAATGTCCCTCCTAAACCCATTTTGCAACTTGAAGTACTTATCTTTTTCACCCACAACTATACTTTAAAGCTTTTGCATACCTCAATACCAAGAAATACTTTTCAAAGACCATTTCAGAGCAAGTTACTTTCTTAATGTCCCTCCTAAACCCATTTTCCAACTTGAAGTACTTATCTTTTTCCCCCACAACTATATTTTACAGCTTTTTGGATACCTCAACACCAGGAAATACTTTTCAAACACCATTTCAGAGCAAGTTACTTTCTTAGTGCCCCTCATAAACCCATTTTCCAACTTGAAGTACTTATCTTTTTCACCCACAACTATACTTTACTGCTTTTTGAATGCTCCAGTTTAGTTTAGTTTTAGTTAAGAGCTTAGAGTTTTTAGCTTAGAGTCTTAGCTTAGAGTTTTATTCAGAGTTTTAGTTTAGTTTAGTTTTAGTTAAGAGTTTAGAGTCTTAGCTTAGAGTTTTTGTTAGAGTTCTAGTTTAGTTTAGTTTTAGTTAAGAGTTTGGTGTTTACCTTAGAGTCTTAGCTTAGAGTTTTAGTCAGAGTTCTAGTTTAGTTTTATTTTAGTTAAGAGTTTGACGTTTTATCTTTGAGTTTTTGTTAGGGTTCTAGTTTATTTTAGTTTTAGTTAATAGTTTAGAGTTTTAGCTTAGAGTCTTAGCTTAGAGTTTTGTTAGAGTTGAAGTTTAGTTTAGTAATAATTAAGAGTTTAGAGTTTTAGCTTAGAGTCTTAGCTTAGAGTTTTTGTTAGAGTTCTAGTTTAGTTTAGATAAAGTTAAGAGTTTGGAGTTTTACCTTAGAAACTTAGCTTAGAGTTTTAGTTTAGTTTTAGTTAAGAGTTTAGAGTTTTTTAGCTTAGAATCTTAGCTTAGAGTTTTTGTTAGAGTTCTACTTTAGTTTAATTTTAGTTAAGAGTTTGATTTTTCCCCTTTGAGTTTCAGTTAGAGTTCTAGTCTAGTTTAATTTTAGTTAAGAGTTTGACGTTTTATCTTTGAGTTTTTGTTAGAGTTCTAGTTTATTTTAGTTTTAGTTAATAGTTTAGAGTTTTAGCTTAGAGTCTTAGCTTAGAGTTTTTGTTAGAGTTGAAGTTTAGTTTAGTAATAATTAAGAGTTTAGAGTTTTAGCTTAGAGTCTTAGCTTAGAGTTTTTGTTAGAGTTCTAGTTTAGTTTAGATAAAGTTAAGAGTTTAGAGTTTTTGTTAGAGTTCTAGTTTAGTTTAGTTTTAGTTAAAAGTTTGGTGTTTTACCTTAGAGTCTTAGCTTAGAGTTTTAGTTAGAGTTCTAGTTTAGTTTAATTTTAGTTAAGAGTTTGACGTTTTATCTTTGAGTTTTTGTTAGGGTTCTTGTTTATTTTAGTTTTAGTTAATAGTTTAGAGTTTTAGCTTAGAGTCTTAGCTTAGAGTTTTTGTTAGAGTTGAAGTTTAGTTTAGTAATAATTAAGAGTTTAGAGTTTTAGCTCAGAGTCTTAGCTTAGAGTTTTTGTTAGAGTTCTAGTTTAGTTTAGATATAGTTAAGAGTTTGGAGTTTTACCTTAGAGACTTAGCTTAGAGTTTAGTTTAGTTTTAGTTAAGAGTTTAGAGTTTTTTAGCTTAGAATCTTAGCTTAGAGTTTTTGTTAGAGTTCTACTTTAGTTTAATTTTAGTTAAGAGTTTGATTTTTCACCTTTGAGTTTCAGTTAGAGTTCTAGTTTAGTTTAATTTTAGTTAAGAGTTTGACGTTTTATCTTTGAGTTTTTGTTAGAGTTCTAGTTTATTTTAGTTTTAGTTAATAGTTTAGAGTTTTAGCTTAGAGTCTTAGCTTAGAGTTTTTGTTAGAGTTGAAGTTTAGTTTAGTAATAATTAAGAGTTTAGAGTTTTAGCTTAGAGTCTTAGCTTAGAGTTTTTGTTAGAGTTCTAGTTTAGTTTAGATAAAGTTAAGAGTTTAGAGTTTTTGTTAGAGTTCTAGTTTAGTTTAGTTTTAGTTAAGAGTTTGGTGTTTTACCTTAGAGTCTTAGCTTAGAGTTTTAGTTAGAGTTCTAGTTTAGTTTAATTTTACTTAAGAGTTTGACGTTTTATCTTTGAGTTTTTGTTAGGGTTCTAGTTTATTTTAGTTTTAGTTAATAGTTAGAGTTTTAGCTTAGAGTCTTAGCTTAGAGTTTTTGTTAGAGTTGAAGTTTAGTTTAGTAATAATTAAGAGTTTAGAGTTTTAGCTTAGAGTCTTAGCTTAGAGTTTTTGTTAGAGTTCTAGTTTAGTTTAGATAAAGTTAAGAGTTTAGAGTTTTTGTTAGAGTTCTAGTTTGGTTTAGTTTTAGTTAAAAGTTTAGAGTTTTTCAGCTTAGAGTCTTAGCTTAGAGTTTTTGTTAGTTCCAGTTTAGTTTAGTTTTAGTTAAGAGTTTAGAGTTTTTAGCTTAGAGTCCTAGCTTAGAGTTTTTGTTAGAGTTCTAGTTTGGTTTAGTTTTAGTTAAAAGTTTAGAGTTTTTAGCTTAGAGTCTTAGCTTAGAGTTTTATTCAGAGTTTTAGTTTAGTTTAGTTTTAGTTAAGAGTTTAGAGTCTTAGCTTAGAGTTTTTGTTAGAGTTCTAGTTTAGTTTAGTTTTAGTTAAGAGTTTGGTGTTTTACCTTAGAGTCTTAGCTTAGAGTTTTTGTTAGAGTTGAAGTTTAGTTTAGTAATAATTAAGAGTTTAGAGTTTTAGCTTAGAGTCTTAGCTTAGAGTTTTTGTTAGAGTTCTAGTTTAGTTTAGATAAAGTTAAGAGTTTGGAGTTTTACCTTAGAGACGTAGCTTAGAGTTTTAGCTAGAGTTTTAGTTTAGTTTAGTTTTAGTTAAGAGTTTAGAGTTTTTAGCATAGAGTCTTAGCTTAGAGTTTTTGTTAGAGTTCTAGTTTAGTTTAGTTTTAGTTAAGAGTTTAGAGTTTTAGCTTAGAGTCTTAGCTTATTGTTTTTGTTGAAGTTCTAGTTTAGTTTGGTTTTAGTTAAGAGTTTAGAGTTTTAGCTTAGAGTCTTGGCTTAGAGTTTTTGTTAGAGTTGAAGTTTAGTTTAGTAATAGTTAAGAGTTTGGAGTTTTAGCATAGAGTCTTAGCTTAGAGTTTTTGTTAGAGTTCTAGTTTAGTTTAGATATAGTTAAGAGTTTGGACTTTTACCTTAGAGACTTAGCTTAGAATTTTAGTTTAGTTTTAGTTAAGAGTTTAGAGTTTTTTAGCTTAGAGTCTTAGCTTAGAGTTTTTGTTAGAGTTCTAGTTTAGTTTAGTTTTAATTAAGAGTTTAGAGTTTTTAGCTTAGAGTCTTAGCTTAGAGTTTTAGTTAGAGCTCTAGTTTAGTTTAGTTTTAATTAAGAGTTTAGAGTTTTAACATAGAGCCTTAGCTTAGAGTTTTAGTTAGAGTTGAAATTTAGTTTAGTTACAGTTAAGAATTTAGAGTTTTAGCTTAGAATCATAGCTTAGAGTTTTACTTAAAGTTGTAGTTTAGTTAAGTTTTAAATAAGAGTTTCGAGTTTTAGCTTAGAGTCTTACCTTAGAGTTTCGTTAGAGTTCTAGTTTATTTTAGTTTTAGTTAAGAGTTTAGAGTTTTAGCTTAGAGTCTTAGCTTAGAGTTTCTGCTAGAGTTGAAGTATAGTTTAGTAATAATTAAGAGTTTAGAGTTTTAGCTTAGAGTCTTAGCTTAGAGTTTTTGTTAGAGTTCTAGTTTAGTTTAGATAAAGTTAAGAGTTTGGAGTTTTACCTTATAGACTTAGCTTAGACTTTTAGCTAGAGTTTTAGTTTAGTTTAGTTTTAGTTAAGAGTTTAGAGTTTTTAGCATAGAGTCTTAGCTTAGAGTTTTTGTTAGAGTTCTAGTTTAGTTTAGTTTTAGTTAAGAGTTTAGAGTTTTAGCTTAGAGTGTTAGCTTATTGTTTTTGTTGAAGTTCTAGTTTAGTTTGGTTTTAGTTAAGAGTTTAGAGTTTTAGCTTAGAGTCTTGGCTTAGAGTTTTTGTTAAAGTTGTAGTTTAGTTTAGTAATAGTTAAGAGTTTAGAGTTTTAGCATAGAGTCTTAGCTTAGAGTTTTTGTTAGAGTTCTAGTTTAGTTTAGATATAGTTAAGAGTTTGGAGTTTTACCTTAGAGACTTAGCTTAGAGTTTTAGTTTAGTTTTAGTTAAGAGTTTAGAGTTTTTTAGCTTAGAGTCTTAGCTTAGAGTTTTTGTTAGAGTTCTAGTTTAGTTTAGTTTTAATTAAGAGTTTAGAGTTTTTAGCTTAGAGTCTTAGCTTAGAGTTTTTGTTAGAGTTCTAGTTTAGTTTAGTTTTAATTAAGAGTTTAGAGTTTTTAGCTTAGAAACTTAGCTTAGAGTTTTATTTTAGTTTAGTTTTACTTAAGAGTTTAGAGTTTTAGCTTAGAGTCTCAGCTCAGAGTTTTTGTTAGAGTTTTAGTTTAGTTTTAGTTAAGAGTTTAGTGTTTTTAGCTTAGAGTCATAGTTTAGAGTTTTTGTTAAAGTTCTAGTATAGTTTAGTTTTAGTTTAGAGTTTTAGCTTACACTTAGAGTTTTAATTAGAGTTCTAGTTTAGTTTAGTTTTAGTTAAGAGTTTTGAGTTATCATGAGCGCTCATGATAAGCTAACCTAATCTAACCTAACTTAAACGTGGGGAAACCTAACCTCTAACCTAACCTAATCTAGCCTATGGCTATGGTATTTCTATGCAATTTTGTGGAATTTTATGGTTATGCTAGTTTAGACTAAACTTCAACTCTAACTAAATCTCTAAGCTAAGATTCTAGGCTAAACCTCTAAGCTATAACTCTTAACTAAAACTAAACTAAACAATAACTCAAACTAAAACTCTAAGCTAAGACTCTAAGCTAAAACTATAAACTCTTAACTATAACTAGACTATACGAAACTTCAACCCTAACTAAAACTCTAATCTAAGACTTTAAGGTAAAACTCTTAACTAAAACTAAACTAGAACTCTAAACTCTAAGCTATGACTTTAAGGTAAAACTCTAAACTCTTAACTAAAACTAAACCAAGCTAGAACTCTAACTAAAACTCTAAGCTAAGACTCCAAGCTAAAACTCTAAACCCTTAACTATAACTAAACTAAACTTCAACTCTAAGTAAAACTGTAAGCTAAGACTCTATAGTAGAACTCTAAACTCTTAACTAAACTAAATTAGAACTTCAACAAAAAACTCTAAGCTAAGACTCTAAGATAAAACTCTAAACTCTTAACTAAACGTATACTAAACTAGAACTCTAATTAAAACTCTAAGCTAAGACTCTAAGCTAAAAACTCTAAATTCTTAACTATGACTAAACTAAACTTCAACTTCAACAAAAACTCTAAGCTATGACTCTATGATAAAACTCTAAACTCTTAACTAAACTAAACTAAAACTCTAACAAAAACTCTAAACTACGACTCTAAGCTAAAAACTCTAAATTCTTAACTATAACTAAAATAAACTAGAACTCTAACAAAAACTCTAGGCTAAGACTCTAAGCTAAATTTCTAAACTCTTAACTAAAAGTAAACTAAACTAAAACTCTAACAAACACTCTAAGCTAAGACTCTAAGCTAAAACTAAAAACTCCTAACTAAAACTAAACTAGACTAGAGCTTCAACAAAAACTCTAAGCTAAGACTCTAAGCTAAAAACTCTAAACTCTTAACTAAAACTAAATAAACTAGAACTCTAACAAAAAGCTCTAAGCTAAGACTCTAAGCTGAGACTCTAAGCTAAAAAACTCTAAACTCTTAACTAAAACTAAACTAAACTAAAACCCTAAGCTATGACTCTAAGGTAAAACACCAAACTCTTAACTAAAACTAAACTAAACTAGAACTCTAACAAAAACTCTAAGCTAAAACTCTAAGCTAAAAAACTCTAAACTCTTAACTAAAACTAAACTAAACTAAAACTCTAAGCTAAGTCTCGAGGGTAAAACTCCAAACACTTAACTATATCTAAACTAAACTAGAACTCTAACAAAAACTCTAAGCTAGGACTCTAAGCTAAAACTCTAAAATCTTAACTATTACTAAACTAAAGTTCAACTCTAACAAAAACTCTAAGCTAAGACTCTAAGCTAAAACTCTAAACTATCAACTAAAACTAAACTAAACTAGAACTTCAACAAAAACTCTAAGCTAAGACTCTAAGCTAAAAACTCTAAACTCTTAACTAAAACTAAATAAACTAGAACTCTAACAAAAACTCTAGGCTAAGACTCTAAGCTAAATTTCTAAACTCTTAACTAAAACTAAACTAAACTAGAACTCTAACTAAAACTCTAAGCTAAGACTCTATGGTAAAACACCAAACTCTTAACTAAAAGTAAAATAAACTAGAACTCTAACTGAAACTCCAAGGTAAAACATCAAACTCTTAACTAAAATTAAACTAAACTAGAACTCTAACAAAAACTCTAAGCTAAGACTCTAAGGTAAAACTCTAAACTCTTAACTAAAACTAAACTAAACTAGGACTCTAACAAAAACTCTAAGCTAAGACTCAGCTAAAACTCGAAACTCTTAACTAAAACTTAACCAAACTGTAAATTTAAGTAAAACTCTAAGCTATAACTCTAAGCTAAAACTCTAAATTCTTAACTGTAACTAAACTAAACTTTAACTCCAACTAAAACTCTAAGCTAAGACTCTATGGTAAAACTCTAAACTCTTAACTAAAACTAAACTAAACTAGAACTCTAAATAAAACTAAGCTAGGACTCTAAGCTAAAAACTCTAAACTCTTAACTAAAACTAAACTAAACTAGAACTCTAATTAAAACTCTAAGTGTAAGCTAAAACTCTAAACTAAAACTAAACTATACTAGAACTTTAACAAAAACTCTAAACTGTGACTCTAAGCTTAAAACACTAAACTCTTAACTAAAACTAAACTAAAACTCTAACAAAAACTCTGAGCTGAGACTCTAAGCTAAAACTCTAAACTCTTAAGTAAAACTAAACTAAACTAAAACTCTAAGCTAAGTCTCTAAGCTAAAAACTCTAAACTCTTAATTAAAACTAACCTAAACTAGAACTCTAACAAAAACTCTAAGCTAAGACTCTAAGCTAAAAAACTCTAAACTCTTAACTAAAACTAAACTAAAACTCTAAGCTAAGTCTCTAAGGTAAAACTCGAAACTCTTAACTATATCTAAACTAAACTAAAACTCTAACAAAAACTCTGAGCTGAGACTCTAAGCTAAAACTCTAAACTCTTAAGTAAAACTAAACTAAACTAAAACTCTAAGCTAAGTCTCTAAGCTAAAAACTCTAAACTCTTAATTAAAACTAAACTAAACTAGAACTCTAACAAAAACTCTAAGCTAAGACTCTAAGCTAAAAAACTCTAAACTCTTAACTAAAACTAAACTAAAACTCTAAGCTAAGTCTCTAAGGTAAAACTCCAAACTCTTAACTATATCTAAACTAAACTAGAACTCTAACAAAAACTCTAAGCCAAGACTCTAAGCTAAAACTCTAAACTCTTAACTAAAACCAAACTAAACTAGAACTTCAACAAAAACAATAAGCTAACACTCTAAGCTAAAACTCTAAAATCTTAACTAAAACTAAACTAAACTAGAACTCTAACAAAAACTCTAAGCTAAGACTCTATACTAAAAACTCTAAACTCTTAACTAAAACTAAACTAAACTAAAACTCTAGCTAAAACTCTAAGCTAAGTCTCTAAGGTAAAACTCCAAACTCTTAACTTTATCTAAACTAAACTAGAACTCTAACAAAAACTCTAAGCTAAGACTCTAAGCTAAAACTCTCAACTCTTAATTATTACTAAACTAAACTTCAACTCTAGCAGAAACTCTAAGCTAAGACTCTAAGCTAAAACTCTAAACTCTTAACTAACTAGAACTCTAACGAAACTCTAAGGTAAGACTCTAAGCTAAAACTCGAAACTCTTATTTAAAACTTAACTAAACTACAACTTTAAGTAAAACTCTAAGCTATGATTCTAAGCTAAAACTCTAAATTCTTAACTGTAACTAAACTAAACTTCAACTCTAACTAAAACTCTAAGCTAAGGCTCTATGTTAAAACTCTAAACTCTTAACTAAAACTAAACTAAACTAGAGCTCTAACTAAAACTCTAAGCTAAGACTCTAAGCTAAAAACTCTAAACTCTTAATTAAAACTAAACTAAACTAGAACTCTAACAAAAACTCTAAGCTAAGACTCTAAGCTAAAAACTCTAAACTCTTAACTAAAACTAAACTAAAACTCTAAGCTAAGTCTCTAAGGTAAAACTCCAAACTCTTAACTATATCTAAACTAAACTAGAACTCTAACAAAAACTCTAAGCTAAGACTCTATGCTAAAACTCTAAACTCTTAACTATTACTAAACTAAACTTCAACTTTAACAAAAACTCTAAGCCAAGACTCTAAGCTAAAACTCTAAACTCTTAACTAAAACCAAACTAAACTAGAACTTCAACAAAAACAATAAGCTAAGACTCTAAGCTAAAACTCTAAACTCTTAACTAAAACTAAACTAAACTAGAACTCTAACAAAAACTCTAAGCTAAGACTCTATGCTAAAAACTCTAAACTCTTAACTAAAACTAAAATAAACTAGAACCCTAACAAAAACTCAAAGATAAAACGTCAAACTCTTAACTAAAATTAAACTAAACTAGAACTCTAACTAAAACTCTAAGCTAAGACTCTAAGGTAAAACACCAAACTCTTAACTAAAACTAAACTAAACTAGAACTCTAACAAAAACTCTAAGCTAAGACTCTAAACTCTTAACTAAAACTAAACTAAACTAAAACTCTGAATAAAACTCTAAGCTAAGACTCTAAGCTAAAAACTCTAAACTCTTAACTAAAACTAAACTAAACTAGAACTCTAACAAAAACTCTAAGCTAAGACTCTAAGCTAAAAAACTCTAAACTTTTAACTAAAAATAAATCAAACTAGAACTCTAACAAAAACTCTAAGCTAGGACTCTAAGCTAAAAACTCTAAACTCTTAACTAAAACTAAACTAAACTGGAACTAACAAAAACTCTAAGCTAAGACTCTAAGCTGAAAAACTCTAAACTTTTAACTAAAACTAAACCAAACTAGAACTCTAACAAAAACTCTAAACTCTTAACTTTATCTAAACTAAACTAGAACTCTAACAAAAACTCTAAGCTAAGACTCTAAGCTAAAACTCTAAACTTTTAATTATTACTAAACTAAACTTCAACTCTAACAAAAACTCTAAGCTAAGACTCTAAGCTAAAACTCTAAACTATTAACTAAAACTAAAATAAACTAGAACTCTAACAAAAACTCAAAGATAAAACGTCAAACTCTTAACTAAAATTAAACTAAACTAGAACTCTAACAAAAACTCTAAGCTAAGATTCTAAGCTAAAAAACTCTAAACTCTTAACTAAAACTAAACTAAAACTCTAAGCTAAGTCTCTAAGGTAGAACTCCAAACTATTAACTTTATCTAAACTAAACTAGAACTCTAACAAAAACTCTAAGCTAAGACTCTAAGCTAAAACTCTAAACTCTTAATTATTATTAAACTAAACTTCAACTCTAACAAAAACTCTAAGCTAAGACTCTAAGCTAAAACTCTAAACTATTAACTAAAACTAAAATAAACTAGAACCCTAACAAAAACTCAAAGATAAAACGTCAAACTCTTAAGTAAAATTAAACTAAAATAGAACTCTAACTAAAACTCTAAGCTAAGACTCTAAGGTAAAACACCAAACTCTTAACTAAAACTAAACTAAACTAGAACTCTAACAAAAACTCTAAACTCTTAACTTTATCTAAACTAAACTAGAACTCTAACAAAAACTCTAAGCTAAAACTCTAAACTCTTAATTATTACTAAACTAAACTTCAACTCTAACAAAAACTCTAAGCTAAGACTCTAAGCTAAAACTCTAAACTATTAACTAAAACTAAAATAAACTAGAACTCTAACAAAAACTCAAAGATAAAACGTCAAACTCTTAACTAAAATTAAACTAAACTAGAACTCTAACTGAAACTCAAAGGTGAAAAATCAAACTCTTAACTAAAATTAAACTAAAGTAGAACTCTAACAAAAACTCTAAGCTAAGATTCTAAGCTAAAAAACTCTAAACTCTTAACTAAAACTAAACTAAAGCTCTAAGCTAAGTCTATAAGGTAAAACTCCAAACTCTTAACTATATGTAAACTAAACTCGAACTCCAACAAAAACTCTAAGCTAAGACTCTAAGCTAAAACTCTAAACTATTAACTAAAACTAAAATAAACTAGAACCCTAACAAAAACTCAAAGATAAAACGTCAAACTCTTAACTAAAATTAAACTAAACTAGAACCCTAACTAAAACTCTAAGCTAAGACTCTAAGGTAAAACACCAAACTCTTAACTAAAACTAAACTAAACTAGAACTCTAACAAAAACTCTAAGCTAAAACTCTAAACTCTTAATTATTACTAAACTAAACTTCAACTCTAACAAAAACTCTAAGCTAAGACTCTAAGCTAAAACTCTAAACTATTAACTAAAACTAAAATAAACTAGAACCCTAACAAAATCTCAAAGATAAAACGTCAAACTTTTAACTAAAATTAAACTAAACTAGAACTCTAACTAAAACTCTAAGCTAAGACACTAAGGTAAAACACCAAACTCTTAACTAAAACTAAACTAAACTAGAACTCTAACAAAAACTCTAAGCTAAGACTCTAAACTCTTAACTAAAACTAAACTAAACTAAAACTCTGAATAAAACTCTAAGCTAAGACTCTAAGCTAAAAACTCTAAACTCTTAACTAAAACTAAACTAGAACTCTAACAAAAACTCTAAGCTAAGACTCTAAGCTAAAAAACTCTAAACTTTTAACTAAAACTAAACCAAACTAGAACTCTAACAAAAACTCTAAGCTAGGACTCTAAGCTAAAAACTCTAAACTCTTAACTAAAACTAAACTAAACTGGAGCATTCAAAAAGCAGTAAAGTATAGTTGTGGGTGAAAAAGATAAGTACTTCAAGTTGGAAACTGGGTTTAGGAGGGGCATTAAGAAAGTAACTTGCTCTGAAATGGTCTTTGAAAAGTATTTCTTGGTGTTGAGGTATCCAAAAAGCTGTAAAGTATAGTTGTGGGTGAAAAAGATAAGTACTTCAAGTTGGAAAATGGGTTTAGGAGGGACATTAAGAAAGTAAGTTGCTCTGGAATGGTCTTTGAAAAGTATTTCTTGGTATTGAGGTATCCAAAAGCTGTAAAGTATAGTTGTGGGTGAAAAAGATAAGTACTTCAAGTTGCAAAATGGGTTTAGGAGGGACATTAAGAATGTAACTTGCTCTGAAATGGTCTTTGAAAAGTATTTCTTGGTGTTGGGGCAGTCAAATAGCTGTAAAGTATAGTCGGGGGTGAAAAAGATAAGTACTTCAAGTGGAAAATGGGTTTAGGAGGGACATTAAGAAAGTAACTTGCTTGTCTTAGTCGATTACGTCATTCTATGCCCATAAATGGATTCCCGTCATGACCTTCTGATAGGGTTCTACCGATTATGTAATCAATTTCTCAGAAATCCAATTGTCCTATTTGATTACGTCATTCTATGCCCATAAATGGATTCCCGTCACGAGCTCCTTATAGGGTTCTACCGATTATGTAATCAATTTCTCGGGGATTCTCTCTCTTCGATTACGCAATCAATATATCTCTTCGCCACCTTCCCCTTAGAAAAAATAAATTAATTCCCCTTTCTTGAATCAATAATTCCCCTTAGAAACAACAAATTAATTCCCATTTCGTGATATATCAATCAATCTTGACATCACCTGTCAGACATTATTAAACTTCGCCTGGAAACAATTTGATTAATGATTGACAGTACCTGTCAGACATTATTAAACTTTGTCCGGAAACAATTTGATTAATGACTGACAGCACAGGTGTTCCAAATTCCCAATCGTTTTAATTAACCACGTGTTCTCCCTAATGACTCTATGCACTTGGCCAAAAACAACAACAACAAATACTCTTTCCTAGATCATAACATTCTTCCCTAGCCGGCACTTGGCCAAAACACCCCTGGAGAAAGAGGTCATTGACCCCATTAACCTCATGTTCTCTCTAGGGACTCTATGCCCATATATGGTGTGGTGACACGATCAATAGGGGCATCTCTACTACCTCGTGGTGAAAAATAATGAATTTTCCTCAGGGGTGGCAATTCACGAAAATGTAATTTTTTTTTATCTTTGATGAAGATCCAAAATAAGAATTTTTCAACCTGTTGGGTTACTTTAGATTTTAGAAATAAAACAAAAACAAAACAAGGCTATTCTAAAATCCTCGGTGGAGAAAATTGCCCACCCCCCCCCCCCCCCCATTTGGCACCTCTGTTTTTTCTTATGTATCAATCCACATAATTCCCTGTATTGTACGGTTTTGCCTAATTTAAGAGATTCCGATTCTGGTCAAAAAATAATTATTTCTTTGTGGGAAATGGATTTTTGATTATTCTATGAAACTCCCTAAAACGTTCCATCTAAAACTCCAAATAAAACTCAGAAGAGTCTCCCTGTCTCATGCCACTCCATCTCAGAGAACGATATGTCTTATATCAAATTATTACTTATTCTGAATCAAAGTCGGCATATGGAATCTTTCAATGGGCTGTTGGAATCAGTGTCAGAAAAACTATATTGTAATTTTGTTATGACAGTCGGTGAAGCTTTCAGCTTCGGTTTCATAGGGGTATCTAAACTGGCGGGCCATCAATGTTTGGCAGAAAACTTATCAAACTCGTATTGAGAGGTTTGGGGTTCGAAAACTAGAGTTTATTTTTCATAAAGTGGAGGGTAAAAGCAGTGGGAGGGTAAAATGTATTTTCAAAATCTATGGGTGGGGAGTCATTTGGTTTGGTTTAGTTCAACTGTTCAATAGAAAATTCAGAAAAATTTTTTTTATCTAGACAGCAGAAAAAAGTAAGGGATGAATGCCCCTCCTCCCCCTTATTGATATCCCAATACAAATATAGCAAATTTTTAATAGTTATTCTGAGTAGTAAAATGGTGTGAGTCTTAGTTGGACATATCACCTTCTTGGATTGCATCATTTGATTTGTGAAGCAATTACAACGGATAATAAAACAGTTGATTATCTCATATTTCTGTTTTTATAGCAAGATAGAACTCATTATTTTCCAATGGGTATTTTGCAATGGCAAAACTCCAATCACTTACCCAGTTGTAGTCGATTACCCAGTGGTAGTGAATTTTCAAAGATTAGAAGCAGTAAAACATACTTTAAATTGTCAATTAACATTTACAGTACCTAGGACATCTTTTAGTTGTTTCAAAATTATGAAATTGTTAAGGCAGTATCACATTTTTATCAGTGTTGCCAAATTAAGCATGGAATTATAAAAGCTAAATTGATTTGTTGCAATTGACAACGCTTTTCGTCCGTAAAAATTCAAACATAGGGGGGCGAGGTTGGTGCCATACTTAATTTTATTAAGTATGGCAATTTATTAATTAATTTCCTTAATTAATTTTCCAAGGTAATTAATTATTAAATTAATAATTAATTAATCAATTAACTTTTATTTTTGCTGATGTTTCACCAACGTTTCTTTTTTTTAAATTGACGCTCGCTACTATCAAAAATTGAAATTGAAGCCTAGATTTACCCTACTTTTAAAGATATTTATGGTTGTGTAAATTTCAACCTTACCATTCAAACTGTCATATTTCATTTTCGCTGTCCTTGGTACTCGAAACAAATTGGCAAAGTTTTACGAGGGGTCTTTGGTTTTAACAAAGTTCACATTGTCTGAAAACGGGGCAGATTATTTCATATATTGCAGAGGAAACTATAATAAAAAAAAAAACAAGTTAATAATAAAAGTCACAGTAAGGGGCGGACATTGTTGGAAAATTTTCTTTTTAATTTGTACTAAATTACAACTAGTGATCCACTATTCTCCATCTTCTTCTTGTAAATTTTAGTATATAAATACATATTTTGTCAAAACCAACACATCATACAAAAATATGTGTATAGATATACATTATTTTATTTAATTTGAAAACATGTTAAAATGATTTTTTTTATTTTCGACTATATCAAGTATTCTATTATAACGTGGGTTAACTTATGCGCTGGGGGGGGGGGGTTGAGGGTAAAGCCAACCCCAAAGACTACCTTAGAACAAAGTTATCACTCAACAGATTTCGAAAGCCTCTGCAGAGTTCCTAACCATTTAATTTTCGTATGTTCTAAGTTTGAATTAATTATTTAATTTTAGGAAGTTCTAATTTTAGTAATAGTAATTGGTAAGTTTATCAAAAGCCAAACAAGGATAAGCAATACAGTATTCAATAATACGTACCACAAAATAAATTACATAAATGTCGTTGTTCTCCCCTCCCCCCCCCCAAAAAAAAAAAAAAAAACCATTCCCCTGCAAAGTCAGCTGCAGGATCCCGGGAACTCAAGTGTATAACCCTATAAAAATTTCTCCTTCAACGATATAGCTATTGTAACTCTATAAGAATATAGGCTACATCTCCAAATCCTAGGTCAAGTCTATGGCTTGAGTAAGCCCTATCAAAAGCCAGCCTTTTTCTTTCATAGACCCTTTTTCTATTTGTTTGCTAGACAATTCGCTCGAATCCGGAACCAAGTCCCTGACATCTTGCCTGGTAAACCTAGTTTAAACTAATATTTCAAACCAAAAAACCTATTTAACTATGTTGGGGGCTGTCTAAATCCAGAATATTGAGTTCAACTCCTCTCTAAAAATTGAAAACTGATTGCTACACAAAGCCAAGAACTGACAATCAACATTCTGGTTAGAAAGTAGCTACTTAGTGACTATGTGCAATTTTCATCTTAGTTACTATATATATATATATATATATATATATATATATATATATATATATATATATATATATATATATATATATATATATATATATATATATATATATCAATATAGCGGTCATTCAAAAGGCCATGTATTACACAGCATGAGCTTAATTGTTGGTTAGCGTACGAGGAGCCTGCGAATCTGCGGCCAAGTGGACACATTTTCTAAGTTTATGACATAAAACAAAACATTTCCCAACTGGATATATATTTTAGTAAAAAATTGTCAATTTTTACCAAAGTAGTGACTTTTCTCTTTTCTTTTTTTTTAGCTTCCAGGTTTTGCTAGATATTTCGTAGGTGAAGAGTTTTCTCCAGAGTAAGGGATTCACATGTTTATATGAGTTTCGTGCTTTCACACTAAGCTATTTTTAATGAATGTTTTATGTCTATTATTTTTTCGTTTTCATTAACTTTGATGTTAACTGGTCACTTTGAAAAAAAGTTTACAAAGTGTTTTTTTGTCAATAATACAACCGGTGAAAAAATAACCTCTAGTTTTTGAGATTTCAAGATGGACACATTTTAGCTAAAAATGACACAATTTTGGATTCTCAAGAAAAACTATCATGGACCAAAAAGTTGGCAACCCTGTTTTTTAGCAGTACTGTTTGTACTATTAACAGTAGTTAACTGCTAGTAGTACTACTACTAAGTTACTACTAACTTAGTAGTTTAAGCTTAAGAGAAGAGGGGTGAAGCCAAAAAGTATATTTTTAGTTTTTTTTTTTTTAATGGGAAGTCATATATAAAACGAAGATGTCAACCAAAATGATTTTGATATCAAAAGCTCCAACTTTAAACTCTTTCTGTTATGCTAGATAAGAGGGCATGTCACATTCTAGAAATAGGAGAAACTTAAGATTCATCTTACGAAACATTACTTAGAAAATTTAGAAAACATTACTTACGTAAACAACTTAGAAACATCTTGCGAATCAAATATATGATTTCTTATTTTGATTGAACTAATTGAAAGAATCAATAATCAAAAGAATCAAGAAAGAAAGAAAAAATCTCATTGAAGAAGATAAAAGTAAACGAACTGATACGATTAATAGAACTTAGTTTGTTAGAGGGAATGGACCATAAATCTTTGCTTTCCAAAAATATTACATGACACCTTTTGAGTTCTGAGAGTCATGACAAGACCAAGGGGCTAGGTACTATGTTGATTCGTGTACACAAATTCGTGTTGATTCGTGTACACACTATGTTGATACTATGTTGATTCGTGCCTTACTTAGCCTAAAAGACGTAAAATGTCATACCCTATTTAGAAATTTTGCGGTACGTTGTTAGCTATGGAAGCTTTTTGACGATATCGAAATATTTTGCGACTTGATTTTTTTTTTCTTTTTATTATTTTTTTTCTTCGAAGCTGTTGGTGGGGAATTGTGCGGGACTAAAAAAGAAGACATGATGTGGTACCTATTAGAGATGATGTGTAAATGTGTAAGCTATAGACTCTTCCAGGTTGGGCCCGCTTTTCCCAAAAATACCAGTTTTTATGATCCTTACTATACATCGTAGATTTTTTGTTAAATATCTCCTTTTTCAAAAAAGTTACTTCTTTAGCAAGTTCTCCTTTACAAGCCCGGATCATCTGTGGTGGTCGTTGTATTGCATTTTTGAAGTATCTTTTCGTGGGCAGGGGTATACCTGATCTTATTGGAGGGGAGCTGTTTGATAAGAGTTTAAAAAAAAAACATTTTTACTAGATGGTATAAATGACTGCTTACGCAAAACTAGGCTTACAATGTTCTTATGTTTTTAAAAGATGAATGAATTTATTTTAAAAATATTATAACGCACCGGAAAAAATAATTTCCCCAGCAAACAGCATATTATCGTAGGGCTTTGGATTGGGATACACTTCTGAATAGTAAAAGATCAAAATCCGAACTGCACGGAAATGTAACCAGAGCTAAATTATGGCAAGAGCACCCAAAATCGTGTGGAGTCTACGCACTCAAATTGCACAAACTCAAATCAGAGATGTGACTAAGTTTTCTCCTTAAAAAAAGTTAAAATAGTGACTGGAAGAGGAGTCCGCTTTCAGAAATCATGAAAACTATGTGGCGCGTGTCAAACGTGGTGGAAGTGTGCCGAGCGTGGCAGAAACTGAGCCAAGCAGGGCAGAACTTTGTGGCACACATAGCTCTCTGTTATTTACACAAGTGGCGGAGAATGGGCACCCCCTCGTTTGACCTTTAGTCAGGTTTTTCTTGGGTAGATACAGATGCGGCAATATACTATCACCAGATGACCCCCCCCCCATGTTTAAACAAAAATTTGATACAAGATGCATGTGCTAATATGAAAATACGACCAGAGGGACGAAACTTTGTACACCGTGTACCGTGTACAATTGCGAGAAGAGAGACGAAACCGATGGCTCGTATTTAAAAAAAAGGAATCGAGTTGGAATTTTCATATGTAAAAGTAGATACGAGCTTTTCGTTGTAGAGCCCCAAGTTATACAACCAGCTGAGTAAACCCCTGAATTATAGGAAGACTTCTTCTTATCCAAGACATAGGGTTGTCACTCATGTGCCTTGTATCATTTTAAAGTCAAATTGAGACATATACTTCTTAACTTTTTGAATGAAGGTTATATCAACTTTTTTGTAGTATAATGATTTATTTTCAAGTACAAAGGACAGTGACTTGGAAACCAAAGGCAGATCTAGAGCAAAATCTTAGGGGGGGGGGGGATATGACAAAGGTGTGAATAATTGACCAAATTGGAAAGTTTATTTGAAAAAGAGGGCTAAAACGGGAGAAAAGAGGGTAAAAAAAAATTAAGGAACCAGAACCATCTTGGGGAGTGGGGCGCGGTCCCTCGACTTCCCTCGATCTACCCTGTAGGAAACTATATATATATATATATATATATATATATATATATATATATATATATATATATATATATATATATATATATATATATATATTTCTCTGTAACACTTCATACCGTAATATTAGGTTCTAGAAGAAGAAATCAAAATACCTGGGAGCAGTGGTACGGCACCAAACAGCATAAGAGGGTGTAGTTTCTTTTTGAAGGTCTAGTTGTCTTTGGGAATCAACGAAATATTAATGTCCAAATTTTCACGGACGGAAAGTGTTGCCAAATTTAATTAATTAGTTTCGCTTATTTATTTTCACGGTTCAATGTGGCAACATTAACAAATATGTGGTACTGTCCTAAGACTCCATAACTTTGAAATAATTAAAATAATGGTCTTAATAAGATCATAGTTTTCAGGTATGAATAGACCTAAGAGGGGTCCAGGGGGTGCAATTTTTTTGCCGTCCTTTGTGCTTTAACTTACAAGAATAACTATTGCAAATAATAAAAAGTAAAAAGTGATTTCCGGGAAGTGTAAAAAAGAATGTAAGACATTTAAAACAGATTTAAATTTAACTTTAAGGAAAAATGTTGTCACATTCTCATTTAAGAAAAAAACAAAACAGAAGGCTTGGAAACAGACTTAGTGATATGACTGTGCAACAGATGTTAGATCGCTATTGATTCTTTTTTCTTTTTTTTTTAAAGAATAGGTTAGATATTTGAAATTCTTTTCAAGTTGATGAAGATAATTGCTTATTGAAAAAGCTCAAACGATGTATTTCGGCATCAATATTAAGCCGATGTCGTTACAAAATAATTCTTTCTAACCTGAGCATGGGGAATCACGTTTTCTGAATTGACTCATTTTAAAGTTTAGATTGAGGGTTGTACATAGAGGACAGGGGAAAATTAACCCCCTAGATTGAAAAAAACGATATTTTAGTATTTTCATTGAGAAAAAATAAGAAAAAATGCACTCACTAAAATTCTTTAAGATACTTTTATTTTGTGTCTTTGTTTAAAAAAATCCTTAATTATAAATTCAAATAATTTTGTCCGGCTGGTAAGTGTAAATCCTTACTCACCCGTACATTTTATGAACTTTTTTGTGAACATTTTCATGGACTTTTTATGAACATTTTTATGAACTCCTCCTTACTTCCCCATACCCTGTAAATCCTTACTCCCCCATTGGTAAAAATAACCTCTAAAGAAATAAAATAAGTCTTAAATAAAATACCAAATGCAGTTTTCAAGAGATCAATTATCCAAAAGTACTACCAGAATTGATAACGAAAATTCCAGAGCTTAGACATATTAATTAATTAAGAGACGAACAAAATAAATGATCATCGACAATAAATGACAATAAATCACAATAAATCTACATGACAAAATAAATGACAATAAATCTACATCGATAGTTCCATGGTAATCTTTTAGACGCTAAAATCCCTTATAGCCAGATCTCCTTTTTCCGCTGCTTAGACTATGCAAAAAATGTGCCCGAAATTTTGTCTTAAATGATGTTAAAGAACAAAATTAACCCATTCAATTACTTTATCCATGCAATCAGGGCCGGATTTAAAGCTTTGCCACTCCAAGGCCAAACTATTTTTGCCGCTCCATTTCTGCGAGATTTTTGGGGAAGTCCCCGAAAATCCGGATATAGTGGAAGAACTGAAGACAACGCAACTGATAAGTCAAAAGTAATCAAAAAGAGGTGATACCGAACTCTCAGCTGCCATTCTTGGGAGACATCTGACAGTTTATAATTGGCCGCGGAGTTCCTGTGTCCTTATAAAATCACTTTTTGCGAATAGGCAGCACGGTGGCAGAGTGCACCTGACGCTTCGACGACAAATTATCTCAGTCCAGTTTTTGCCAAGAAAACAAATCACTCAGTGATAATTTATTGCGCCTCCTGGCATTGTGCACCCCTAGGCCTGGTCCTAGCGGGCTTATTGGTAAATCCAGGCCTGCATGCAGTCACCACATCCGACTTAAAATAGATATTACATTTGAGAAAGTATAAACCTTCTCTCTATTTTCTACAACTATTCACCCAATGCATAAGATTTAAAAATGCGTCAATGAAATCTTGTTAGAATTATAAATTCAAATAATTTTATCCGATAAGTGACTTCTGAAAATTTGTCCACGTTTTAGTTTTATTGAAATTTTAATCTTAAAGTTAAAGAAAATATGTCTATATAAGCATGTTTCTATATAATTTACCGTTTTCATATTTATTGGAATTAAAATCTAAAACTTAAATTTAAAGAAAATTTATTACCATTTATTGATTTCCATCGTGATTAAAAAGTACATATTTGAACATACACTGTTTTAATCAACGCCTAAATTAAACGTTGGCGTGAAGGACTTGCAATGGGCAAACAAGATGATTGATTGCCTAGACCTAAAGACCTAAACAATTTTATAAAATAGAGACCTATGGAGGCAGGGTTTGTAACTTTCTTGGCTTGGGCCTAACTGATATTGATAGCCTTGGTGTAGTCCAAGAACGGGTACTTGCCTAGCAAGTCAATAGGGGTGGAAGTAAGAGATATATTCGGGACGAAGGCCCACTTAAGGCTTCGTTACAGATGGCGACAAATGTGGCATCATAGCCCAAAAGTGGGTGACATTGTGGAAAATATGTGTGAGAATCAACTCCAGCGAAGTAAAAATTCTTTTGGCCTTAGTTTAGCGCATGGTATAACAATTACATTTATTGGAAGTTACACATTTAAAATTTTTATATTTATTGGAATTGAAATCTAAAACTTAAATTTAAAGAAAATTTATTTCCATTTATTAACTTCCGTTGTGATTGGGAAATACATATTTAAAAATATACTTTTTTCATCAAGTTAAACGTTGGCATGAAGCATTTACCGTTTTATATTTACTGGATTTTAAATCTAAAACTTAAATTTAAAGAAAATTTATTTCAACTTCAAATGTGTAAATTCCAACTTTACCAATTTAAACAATCATATTTCATTTTCGCTGTCCTTCGTACTCGAAACAAATTGACAAACTTTTACGAGGGTTCTTTGGTTTTAACAAAAGTTTAAATTGTCTGAAAATGGGGTAGATTATTTAATAGATTGCAGAGGAAACTATAATAAATAAAATAATTTAATAACAAAAGGGAAAGTAAGGGACGAACATTGTTGGAAAAATTTCTTTTTAATTTGTACAAAATCACAACTTGTGATCCACTGTTCTCCATCTTATTCTTGAAAATTCTAGTATATAAATACATATTTTGTCAAAAACAACACATCATACAAAAAATATGTATAAAAATACATTATTTTTTTAAATTTGAAAACATGTTAAAATGATTCTTTTTTTTAACTTCCGACAATATTAAGTATCATATGATAACGTGGGCCAACTTATACGCGGGGGGGGGGGGGGGGGGGGTTGAGGGTAAAGCCAGCCCCAAAGACTACCTTTGAACAAATTTATCACTCAATACATTTTGAAAGCCTCTGTAGAGTTCCTAACAATGTAGTTTTCGTAAGTTAAACGTGAAGCATTTACCGTTTTATATTTATTGGAATTTAAATCTAAAATTTAAATTTAAAGACAATATATTTTCATTTGTTCATTTCCATTGTGATTAGGAAGTGCAATTTGAATATATACAGTTTACATCAAAACGCATGTTAAACGAAATATTTCATATTATTTTTCATATTAGAGTTTTGTTGAGATTGTCCTATCTTGTACCCTTATGAAGATAAAAAAGATACACGCCAGTTTTGAAAGAAGAGGATTATGTAACAGAGCTATAATAATATTTATGTTCATTTTTGTCAAGGAAAAAGGAGATAGGAGACATACCCGAAAAATGGATAAATTTTGAATTCGCTCAGAATACGTTTGACAGAAGATTATCTTATCTATAGGAAAAAGGAGACATACACCATAAAATGGATTAATTTTGAATTAGCAAGGAAGATTTTAACTTAATTTATACCATGGAAAGGAGCATAAAAAGTTAGTTTAGAATATGTTCCTTTATCTCCATTAATTAGTCTCATCCTTCAGAACAACCACAGCCAACAAGCTTTTTTCTGTTTTTTGGCTCTCCTGAAATGTTGCAAAAATGGCGTATGTTGCACTTTTAATTATCACATTCGACTGCCCTCCCCCCCTTTCCCTTCTCCTACCCTAACTGAAAGAATTACGTAAAATGAGACTAATTAGGTCTAAAAATGAAATTCTTCTGAAGCATTGTTTCCCAACCTTCAATACCAAATTTTTGTCTGCCTCACTGATTTGTTATCTGTATGGAATAGTGGAGACCAGGCAAAGAGCGTTGTGTTTCTAATTTTTCATTCTTTTTTCTTCTGCACCTCATCAGTCAGAAAAGAGGATTATAAAAAGCTAGGAGAGGGCTTATTGGATCGCGAATGCTGAGATTTAGTGGTCTTTTCCAGTGACCGAACGGATCATCCTGCTCTGCAAAAAAAGTCCTGCATAGGATTAAGCCAAAATTTCAGGAAACCCGTTATAATCAAAATATACACTATGTTGCGCTATTTCTTCTTCTCCCAAAATGCGTCATATTTTGATTCTACAATATGTTTTATTCATTTTTCTTCTGCACCTCATCATTCAGAAAAGAGGATTGTAAAAAGCTAGGAGAGGGCTTAATCAGTGGCTTAATTTCATCAAAATCCTGAAGGGGGAGGGGGGGGGTTAAAGTTCGAGCAAATTTTACCAAATCAAGTGAATATGACAGCAAAAACTGAAACAGGGGCCATTTAGTACCATGAAAGTACTATATAGTACTATAAAGATACTTTATAGTGCTATAAAAGTAAATATATAGTAAAGAAAACTGATCCTTTTCTGATGCTTGAATTATGCGGGCTTATGTTAGTTTTAATACAATTTTGAAGGTTGCCCTGCCCTATAGAAAATTACGCCCATGGGCTTAATCAATGGCGAATTCTGAGATTTAGTGGCCTTTTCTAGTGACCAAACGGATCACCCTCTCTGCGCCATAAGTCTTGCATGCGATTGAACCAAAATTTCAAATAATCCATTATAATGAAACTATTCGAAATGCAGGACAATTTATTCTTCTTCCAAAATGCGTCTTATTTCTGTTTTCTTACTCGCATAACGATTTCAAAATCGGAGTTTTTGATTCCATATTTAAGTACTGAGATATGGTACTGAAATAAGTGGTATTTCAGATATGTGATACTGTGATACTCAGACAAGTGGTACTCAAGATACATGACACTTTATTTTTTTACAACAAATTGACTGTTAAAAACAGCTAGAAAAGTTGAAACGAATTATTTCCTTTTTCTATGTTTTTTTTTCTTCTGAAATTAATATAAATTGATGTAGAATTTTTTGGAAAATTTTCAGAAGTGAATACGTATTGTTTACTTAATTGTTTAAAATATTTGTTTAAATTGTCTAAATTACTGTTAATTGTTAAAATTTTAAATTATTCATTTCATTTTTTAATAAATTTTCTATTTAAAATGGTTTAAAATATTTTCTAAATTAGAAATAATTGTTTTAAAATCTATTAGTGCAACATAATGCCTTTTGAACTGCGCAAAATTAGAATTTTAAACATTAGAATAGTAAAATAGAAAATTAAAAAGTAAAGTTAAAAATTAAAAGTATTAAACAGAAATATAGAATAGTTAAAAATTTATTTGCCTATAATCCCATAAAAATTATTCATTAGGTCAAAAGTGTAGCAGGAAGAAGCGCAAAATTAGAATTTTAAACATTAGAATAGTAAAATAGAAAATTAAAATGTAAAGCTAAAAATTAAAAGTATTTAACAGAAATATAGAATAGTTAAAAATTTATTTGCCTATAATCCCATAAAAATTATTCATTAGGTCAAAAGTGTAGCAGGAAGAATTTTTGTAGAAAAATCCAAAACGAATTTTTGTATTGTTCCGTTTTTGTTTCTGAAATTCACATAAATTAATGTAGAATTTTTCCTTATCATCAACAATTAAAAACCCTAAGTAACTTTTTCAGTTGTTCGCTTCCTGTAATGAAATTAGCAATAGAAGATCAGGCCAGTACACAGATTTGTAAGAAGTAGACACTCTTTCTAAGTCTTAAGAAATATATAAATAAACAAGAAATTGTAGAAGCTTCGAGGTTTCTGGGTCGAACAAACCTGAAGGTCTAAAATCCCATTTGCCGGATTTTAAGCATTCTACCTTTTCTACTCCTACTTGCCTTCATTTAAATATTTTATATATATATTTTAAATTATATTTCTTGGATTGATTTTTAAAATAAACTAAATTTCAATATATTATCCTATTTTCTTATTACCAGAATTTCCAAAAACCTCTCTTTTAAAGCCTCTCTTTTAAAATTTCCAAAAACCTCTCTTTTTGTTCGCTCTCTTTTAAAAAATTTAGTTGTGCATCATACTGCCTTTTGAATTACACAGAATACCAACAGAAGACAATAGTTAAAAATTTATTTGCCTATAATCCCATAAAAAGGAACAAAATTTCATTAGATCAAAAGTGTAGCATCAAGCTCTTCTTCTTTGCCTTCGGGTTGCGTTGCAACTTTCTTCAGTGTCTTCACAATAACTTCATTCAAGGCTTCACGAGCTCCCGCATCCAAAATTTGTAGGCACTTCTGAAAAACGGAAATACCCAAATAATACCAGAAATAACGCGTCGCATTCATACTATTAATATTTTAAACAATTAAACAGTTTTAAATAAACTTTTTTTTATTAAAACTAAAAAAAACGTGAAAATTTAGTAAAATAATTTTAGGTTTAAAGAATAAAAAAATAATCTAGACTATTAAAACAAATATTTAAACAATTAATTAAACTTTAAACATTAAATGCCATTGTTTGTCCCAATTTACAGTGGTGTGCTCCAGGGAGCCCTCTATGGTCCGATTTTATTTCTTGGAATAATAAACAACCTATGTGTAGATTTTTCGCATAGATGGAAATTTTTTGATGATCCAACTGTCTTAGAAATACGTTTCAGAAGCATGAAAGGAACCTAATGGATATGATGGAACAGACGAAGCCGTTACTTGCCAAATTCCCCCTGAAATTTCAATTAGTACTACGAGATTACTTGGTTTCACTATCTCTAGTAGCTGAAAACGGAAATTTATATTAATGATATGATGCGGTAAATGCCGCATTTTCCCTCCTTGAACTCTCTCAAAATTAAATTGTCCTAAGCCCCATTCAGAAAAATACAGCTTCTAAGTCAATAGACAATACAATTGTTGTTCAAGCAAATTGCAAGGAATATTTGTTAGGAGATAAAATGGTAGAAACAGAGAGATATTTGTATTAGATTAATTTTAACTAGGGATTTGGAAGAGTTTAGTGAAATGTAGGAAAGCTGTGAAGCGGGAACAGTTAGGCCATGTTTACAGACGAAGAAATACAGATTACCAAAGAGGTAATCAGGAAAGTCATAGGAGGGGTTAAAGAATAAGGCTTAGAATTGACTGGGAACAAGAACGACACTGTAACTTTGGAAATGACGAAGAAACTTACAGAAAGTTACTGGAAAATGGAGATATTAAAAGTATATAAAAACGAAACTACAAAAAAAATGAAAGTGGACCAAACTCAAAGGATTAATATAAGGTTTATGTCGTAATATAAGGATTAATATAAGGTTTAAAAAATAGATTATTCCCTGCAATCTCGTTTCCCTCATTACTCTTAACCAAAATCCCCGCGCCCCTTACACCAAAAAATTTTCCACTGTAAGATATAGAGGAGCTTCTGTCCCGCACATAGTTGATATGTTAAATAAGTGAATCCCTTACCCGCCCCCCACTATAATTTTACCGTCCAGTTGTTTAATGTTTATCTTACAAATTTTGAGCTTTCTTTTCGAGTCTCTTTAGCTTTCTCTCTCTCTCTCTCTCTCTCTCTCTCTCTCTCTCTCTCTCTCTCTCTCTCTCTCTCTCTCTCTCTCTCTCTCTCTCTCTCTCTCTCTCTCTCTCTCTCCCTCTCTCCCTCTCTCTCTCTCTCTCTCACACACTTTTTTTATTAATTCTGTTTTGTGTTTTTTAGTCACGAGACTAAATTTTGTACTTGTGTTTTATTTGGTTTATTTCCTTTTAAACCTCCGAGTTTTGATTGTTTTTGACGTTTTTGCATCCTCCGTTTTTATATCATCAAGTCAAAAACGTCAAACGTTTTTACATCATCACGTCAAGACATCAAACGTTTTTACAACATCCTTAGTCGCTTATACCCTCCTTGACATTTTGAAAATTATTTTTGCTCTGACAAGCTCAATAATACTGGCTTTTTTCTTTTTTTTTCTTCTGTGTGTGTGTGTATGTTTTTTGTGCTTATTATCAAAAATGGGAATTCGGCCCATCTGAGCTTGAGATAGAAAATTTCGAGGAATAAATTATATGTCATACTCACTTTCTGTCGCCCTTTCAAGAAAACATTGGGTCTTTTAGCACTAGTCTTTTAGCACTAGACGGCTAAAACTATATCACTCACTTATCCTACAAATCAGTTTAATCAATAGAACTGAGAAAAATAATTAGTAATTAATAATAATTAATAATTAATATATAATAAAAATAATAATTAACAATTAGAAAAATAATGAGAAAAATTAGCGAACACGCTAGAAAAGGCAAAAAAACGTGTCAACATTAAATAATAATAACAATAATACTGAAAAATATTTAACGAAATTTAAATAAATTCAAGAGTAATAAAGACACAATTTCGTTCCATCTTCAAATTATGGATCCCCCTTCCAACAAAAACTAAACTTAACCGTTATTTTTTAAACTATTGGTGCTCCACCTACCAAAGACTAAAAGAAGTTTGTACTGGTTCAAGGTTCAAGGTTTAATTTGAAAATATCTGTACAAAATAAACATAAATAAAGGGTAAACGCTGGAGACAGAAGGTCGAATGACAAAAACCCGGTACATTAATCGGAATAAACCTATTTGACAACAAACAAATAAATAAGAGTTTTTCCATGACTCACCAATGGACGGGAATCTGCAAAATTCATGAGTGGAAACTCAAGTGGATCAAGTGGCCAAAACTTTAATAAATAAAGTTTGATAATTTGAACAAAAAAATTAATATTTCGGAGGCCTGGTTTGTTTGATTGGGTGGAAATGCTATCTGAGCGAGAAGTTTCGCAACATTTTTTTATTTATTTTTTTTTTTTTTTTAACTAAAAATGATAAATTTTGAAGTGGTAAATGACATGAGTGAAAAAAAACTCCAGATTTTTTGTTTCAATAGCATCTTTCAATATTGTTTTGGACGACTATTTGTCATACTGTTTGATTTCGTATATTTTATTGATCATGCTTTGAAAGGGCACTAGAACTATCTCTTTTCATCAAATAAACCCTCACTCGATTTTTTATCGACCAGTGTCGTTATCCCTGGGAAAAGAGAAAAAAAAACCTACCTGATGCGTATCATCTCCAAGTCTTAGATGGAGCACACTCACAAGAGCTAACTCACAATGGGCTTTCACAGCAGAATTCTTTTCCTTCGTTCCATTAACAAGCATTGGAAGGAGGGGCTTAAGCAACTCTGTTGGTAAGGGGGCTTTGATTGATTTGGCTAAGAAATTACTCACTTGAGCAACTAGCTGCTTTATATCATTGTTGTCCTTGTTTAAACTCTGAAAATAAAGATTTAATTACTAATGAACAATTCAGAGGTCATTTCGGCCAAGTCCATAAAAAAACGAGAACTAAGCAAAATCAGAAACAGAAGCAATCAATGGGTTACGTTTTAGGGATCAGCTCTTAGAAAAGGACGAAAAACGAAATTTAATCACTTTTGAACCATTCAGAAGTCATTTCGTTCAAGTACATAAGAAACAATAATTAGGAACTGAGCAAATTCAATAAAGAGAATACATCACTAAATACGATATTAATGTACAGAAAAATTGACATTGACATGACAACGTTAATTAGTAATCAAATCTTTGGTGATTTTAGCACTAATTTTTACCATATTCTCTGGAAAACTCTTTAATTTTTGATTGAAAAAAATCGTTGATTTGAAAAAATCCTTGATAGTACATAAATTTAAGAGTCAATGATGAACATTGACCCTGAAAATTACAAATTAAGTTTTGGAGCATTAATATTTTCACTTCCCTCTCCTGTGCATATCAAAAAGTAAAGAATACGGCAATAGACTTCAAAGTCCCTACCGGCAGTGCTGATCTCCGTCCCCTGGCCCTTCAGCCAGGAAGTGCAATGGAGGGTTGGGGGCCGACCATCCTGTGCTTTCACACACCCTTCCTATTTACCTTCCCCAAATTTTTCCAGATACCCACTAAGAGTTGGGGCGACTCTGGCTATGCCAAACACGAGAATTCGAACCCCTGTCCTACGGACAAATAATTTCAAGTCTAGCATGTTATGCTTAGAATAATTAAAAAAGGAATCGAAGCTTGCACGTGGAGAAGACGTTGGAAAATAGAATGAATCGAAATATTTAAAAAAAAATATATAGCAAAGTATGGAACGAATATAAAGAAATAGAATGTATGGGAATATAGGAAAGCGCATAAGAGGAACAAGGGAATAGAGCAAGCAAACGAGTAAATGCTGAGAGAAATTTGAAAGGAAAGAAAGCAAACAAATAGACCAAAAGTGCCTTTGATCTTCAAATTTTTACAACTTCATACCTCAAAAAAAAGAAGAAAAAAAAAAAAAAAAAAAAAAAAAAAAAAAAAAAAAAAAAAAAAAAAAAAAAGATCATAGATCAGAACGCTGTAGCAATGCGAACACTCAATACATTTTATCTTCTTCTTCTTCTATATTTCGTTTTTCGTTTCATTCCACTGCCAAAAACATCTACGATTTTTTAAAGTGTTCGGTGCCATACGTTTTTGTATTTGTTTCACCCATATTCGGTCTTTCCCATCAAAAACTGAATTCAATTTTTCCTAATTCTTAGCTATATATGGTTGGGTAAGTTTCCACTTAATCAATTCCAAAGATCAGACTTCACTTTCAATGTCTTTGGTATTTTAGCAAATGTCCACCGGTAACATACTTAAATGCTCATATTTGTTCCTAACTTATTTTTGGGCTAATGAACAACTAATTAGACAAATTTCGTTATTCTCACGTTCGTTTATTGGTTTTAAATATTGTATAATAATTCTTAATGTATTTATTTTTAATTTATATTAAATAAACTTTAATTTAATCAACTTTTTTCAATGAAATTTTAAATTTATTGTTAAATTACTTTATCAATAAATTATTATTCATTAATTAACTAATTTATTCAATTCAATTTACTACATTATTTAATTTTTAATATTTATTTACATTTATTTATATCTATTTTATTTATTATATCTATTTACATCTTTTCACATAATAATAATTTACATTATTAATTAATTGGTTTTGCTTATGTATTTTCACAATTCAACGTGGCAACACTGAAGAAAATCTGATGCTGGCCTAAAAATTTCATATTTTTGAAAAAAACAAAAGAAAAATCGGAAAAACCGCGGATTTCAGGTATTAATAGACCTAGGATGGGTCCGGGAGAAAAACGCTTTGATTTTGATACCCTTGGTACTTCACGTCCAACCCAAATTCACGCTCGAAAACTAGTATTCAAAACTACTATATTTTTATATATACTTCAGCTCGGCTGTGATAATTACAAAGTGCGGCATATGCCATTTTGGTAAAAAATGATTTATGTCTGATTTGTGGGTAAACTCAGCACGAGGAATCGAATGCTGCAGTCAGAATTGTCATATCTTGTACCGTTACGAAGATAACAAAGAGACATACGCCACTTTTGGACGCCGATTGCATAACCAAAAAGGAGACACGTGCAGAGCGCACGTCTCCTTTTAGAGCCTGGTTCTTCGGAATTTGATATTTGTCATATATCCCCTTTTTGGCTTAAGAATCAACTGAATTTCATCAACATCAACAATGATGATACAGCAATACAGAAAAATCTGTCCATAAATTTAAGTGAACTTAAATTTTTGCCCGATCTTGATTTGGACTGATCTTGATTGGATACTTGATTTGGACTTGGTTCAGAGCTTTTGTTGTGACAAAAATCCTGAGACGGAACGCTCAAACAATGGAAAATACGAAAAAATTGACATAGGCCTATTTGAAACTGTATGCAGTGATGGCAATGCCTGTATTAAAAATTCAAACTTCAAAATTCAAAAGATGAGAAACCGAATTGTTCGCCACATGTGCCTGCCAAGATAAGAAATTTCACTGCTTATTCAGACACTGACAAAGCTTCTAGCATTAGTTCAAATCAGTATTTGCCATCTTAGGAAAGTTCAAGATAGAGCAGTAGAAGTGAGAAACAATGCAACAGTAAAAGCAAGAGAATGATAAAAGTGCAGTACAAAAACAACAGAAAAACTCCTGTAGTCAAGGAAAATGCAGACGAACTGGAACAAGACACTATTAAAGAGCAAGAAAAACATTCTATAACATATCCTGTGTTCAGAAGTATAAAAGAGAAAAAGGAAAAAGAAAAAAGAAGCAAGAAGAAAAGCAAGTATAGACGAAACCCAGTTAAAGAGCCCTTATATTGATAAGGAATGCTGGGCTAACTGCAAAAGAAGATGTTTCGTATTATCTATGTAAATGAGTAAGGATATCCACCGTGAATACTGGGCTCTGGATTACGAGGAACGCCTAACCTATACAAAACCACTGATAGAGCCTGTGAGCATTTTCAGGGAAAGGGTCGAGCATCACCCAAGAAAAGGCTCATTTATAACTTACCTTCTAAAGGTAAGGTTACCTTCTAAAGGTAAAGGTTACCTTCTAAAGGTATAATAATTTACCTTCTTTCTTACCTATAAAGTCAACTGGTAATTGCAGTATAGAACCATTAAATGTAAGAGTCTGCCGAAACACATTTATGTAGACACTGGGATTCAAGAGCACGAAGCGGATTAAGAGAGTCTGCGAGAAGATTTTCAATTAGTCCTTGACTTCTCCGGTCACGGAGAGACGTGGTAGACAAAGCAACAGCAAAGAGACAATAAATAAAGAGCTATAACTATGCATATTTAGTATTTCAGACCATGCCAGCCACATTATCGTCGAAAAAACAGTCCAAATGTGAGATACTTACCAAGAGAACTCACTGTTCAGTTCATTCCTGATGATTTTAAGAAAATCTATCCAAACAAAAATGTTCTACTGCATCTTATTCCGCTGTGATACAAAGCGAAAATGTATCTTTGAAAATGAACTTTGCAACACCATGAAAACCAAAGAGGAAAATGAACAGCTAAGTGAACCAGACAAGGATGTAATGGAAAGTCATAAGCAAATAGCGCAGAAAGCGCGAAAGGAGCTAGAAAAAGATGCACATCCCCGAATGGGGTGGAAAAAGCGGTATTCAGTTTTGAAATGCAAAAAGTACTTTTGCTACCGAAAATCAAAACTAAAGCCAAAAATAAAAATAAAGAAGCGAAAATAAAAAATAAAAAATGCCAAGAATAAAGAAGTCACACTTCACTAGCCGTCTGGTAGTCTCCAATGAGACGTTTGTTCCTTTAAAATCAGGAAGGAGTGTGCCCAAGATCGCATATTGCATAGTTTGGCATGAAGACATCTATGGCAGAACTGCTGATAGCGTGATCTCAGCAACATGCAGTCTAATTCGTGAGCTACGAGAAGTGAAAAAATTTCTTTTGTGGTGTGACAATTGCTCGGCCGAAAACAAAACCCAACAATTGATCAAACTGTCGGCCCAACACCGTGAGCTTGAAGTACCTTTCCAAGGGTCATACGCAAATGACGGCGGACGCTATCGATGGCTGCGTCGAAAAGACGATAAGAAATCAGGCTGTTGTCGAGGATTTGAAGGATCTAGTAACCCTGATGCAAAATTATACGAGAAACACTCGTGTAAAGGTTCTGGACACAACAGATTTTTTATTTGGAAAAATGAGAAGTCAACTAGAAAGGGCTGCAAAAAGGATTCGGCCGTGCTGAAGCGAATTGTTGCGACGAAGCGACGTGCGACGAAGTTTAAACTTGTGCGTCTTGTTCAAGTAAATCTTTCAGTGTTCCAAACAGATTTTGTAATTATTTTCCCCATTATATTTTACTTTTGCATTATTCCAGGTTCTTTCAAGAAGCTGTGCCAATGATTGAGTTCCTTATTTTTTTACTTTTGTATTATTGGAATTAAAACAATTATATTAACTGAAAACTTGTAGTAGAAAAAGGAAAGAATCGACAACGAATAGGTAGAGTTATTAGAGTTTGAGTTTCAAAGTACTTCGATGAAACGATGGTCTTTAGGAAAATGGGTACCAAACGTAGGTCCAGATACGCCAAATCCAAAAGAACGAACAAAAAAACCCACATTCCGGCAGGTTCTTGCAATTGATTTTGGAATAAACCAAGGGAAAGAAGAAAAGGAAGCTAGTGCAAAAAGGTAGGACTGGATCAACTCTTTTGCGCTTCAACGGAACAGGGTCGAAGGTAAATGATTTGCGGAGGCAGCTCTACTGACAGTACGAACAAAATGGCAAGAATCTTTCAGGTCCTGTTGCACTTAAGAAGGACAGGATGAGGGTTATCTTATGGAGTTATAACACGGGGATATTGCGTTTTTTTCTCCTTTTTTTTTGTCAAAGAAAAAGGAGACATGGGCCACAAAATACAACTTCCGTTGAGGTCTCTCACAGTTCAACCTAACGGAGTCGAAGGTAAATTACATATCAAAACGATTCTCGGAGGCAATTCTATCTGACAGTGCAAAAAAATGGCCGGATTCCTTCAGGTCTTCTTGCAATTCAAGATGACAGAAGATGGAGTTATCTTAATGGAGTTACAACATGGGGACCTGGAGTTTATCTCCTTTTTTTGTCAAGGAAAATGGAGATATTTGCCATAATATGAATAATTTTTAATTTACTCAAAATACTTTAATTTAATTTAAACTACTGAAAAGAGCATAAAAAGGTGGTTTAGAAGATGCTCTCTTTATCTCCATTAGCCCCATCCTTCAGACGATCACAGCCGATCTGGTAGTACAAGAATACTGCCGGCACCACTGTTGCTCACTATATAAGAATTTTTTTTGGCAATTTTTAATCAATGAAATATGAACTTACCTTGGCAAATGGTTGAATTAAATTGACTGGCATTGGTTTTGATTCTACGAGATGATACCTAAAAAGGTATCCAGTCGCGCGAATGCCGCTAATAACAATGGGTATCTATAAAAAGTCAACATCACTAACACAACAATAGAATTAACTATACAATATGAAACTAAAATTCAATCAGGTGCAAGGGTGCAAATTCACGAAAATAGAGAGGAGCAGAGGTTAAGAAATTAAAAAGTTGAAGATACAAAAATAATTTTTTTTTCAAAAATCTAAAGGGGGGTAGGGATTTCTGTTTAGTACTTTTTTTTCCCGTGAAAACACTGCAAAAAGTAAGCTTATTTTCAAAGTCTTGGGAGAGGAGGCGAAGGGGGGAATAGAAGTCTAAAGTCCCCCTTCTTCCCCTCAATTGGCTTCTCTGATCAGAAACCGTTCAAAAGCCAAAACGATATGAAATCTATAGACCAATAATGTAACAATAGAAAACAGTACACAATATGCAACTATAAGTGAAATCAGGTGAAGGAGCACCTTTTTACGAAAACAAAAAAAAAAGGATTAAAAAAAGAAGAATATACAAAAAGAACATATTTTTCAGGATCTAGGGGGGTAGAGATTTGGCCGTTTTTCAGCCTTTTCAATGAAAATACTTAAAAAGGGCAGTTCTTAAAATCTAGGGGGGTACAAAAAACATAGACGGCAAATGCCCCCCCCCCCCTCTCTCCCAACTGGTACCCATTATCAGGTGTATATACCACTAAGAAGCCAAAACACTATGGTAATGTATCCAAGTTCAACATTAATAATGTAACAAAAGAAGTCAATATGTAATATGAACCTAAAGTCACATCAGTTGAAGGGGCACCAATTCAAAAAATATTGAGAAGAGTTTGGAGATTACGTCATCAAATAATTTGATTGGCCCTTGCCTTTGTTGCTAAGGATAATCTCAAAATATTGAGAAGACAAAAATATTGAGAAGAGTCTGGAGAGTACATCATCAAATAGTCTTATTGGCCCTTGCCATGCCGAAATTCTTTTCTAGAAGCTGATCTGGCAAAGTCCAAACTAAAATACCCTTTCCACAATTAAACACAAAAGAAATTAAGGTGGAGATAATGAAACTTGGACGCCTTCGATAAGGGCGTGAGGAGACTATAAAAAAAGATATAAGAGATTAAAGATATGTGAGGAGACCTCATAGATGGGGCAGTTACTGAAGCTCTGTATGGAGTGGAAGAAAAGGGTCCACCGATGTAAGTCTTAGGGTTTTATTTTGCTGTGATGAGTAGATAGTAGTTGTATAAAACGCACAAGAAAAAGACGTGACACGTAACTTATTCCATAGATGAGGGGGCTGCCCCACCTACCACTGCTTATGCTAAAGTTTTATAGTTTAATACGCTGCTATAGTTATACGGGCTTTCTTTTCGCCGAAGGATTGGTGCAACTTTTTTATATAGTTTTGTTTTTTGTTTTGTTTATACGCAACATTTATATGTTTTTTTTCTATTGTTCATTTAATGAGCTTGAATAATTTCGCTCATCAATTTATAAGTGTTAAACAACTTAACAGAAATTCAATATAATTAAATCATAAGGCTCAGATGTAAGGCTTGAGGAGTCAAATACTATATATATATATATATATATATATATATATATATATATATATATATATATATATATATATATATATATATATATATATATATATATATATATATATATATATATATATATATATATATATATATATATATATGTATATGTATATATATATATATATATATATATATATATATATATATATATAATATATATATATATATATATATATATATATATATATATATATATGTATATATATATATATATATATATATATATATATATATATATATATATATATATATATAATATATATATATATATATATATATATATATCTATATATATATATATATATATATATATATATATATATATATATATTATATTTTACACAATATGTTAATATAATATTTTGTACTATAACAAAGGAGAAGACAGGAAGGATATTTAAGAACAACAAGCGAAGGAAACATTTATATTCTACAAAGAGGAAAAAAGAAAAAGAAAACACAAAATGAAAAAAGGGGGATCTCAAGCCTTTTTACACTTTGGATCAGCTCATGGATAAGTAGCAAAATTTTAGAAAAAAAAAAGAGTTACTAATAAAGACTCGTAAAAAAAAAAAAAAAAAAAAAAATAAAATAAAAGCTAATAAAAGCTCATCTAAGCTACTTCAAGATTTAATCCATTTTGTTAATAAAAAAGGAAATAATTTCACATCTCAGTAACAAAACACACGTTGAGACCTACAAACAGAAAAGATTCTTCACTAATATACATTACGACCTCCCACTTTGCTTATCGACACAATCACACGCCTCGTCAATTTATAATTTCTTTGTGTACTCCTTTATGCTACACGGAAAAAGATTGTCTCCAATAAGAGGGACGCTGTTCTTCCACAGTATCCATATTACAGGAATAGTCCAAAAATATTCCCCATAGCCAAGGAGGACTAGTGATCATTTCTACTTAGGGTTAAATTTAATTATACATAAAAGGATCTTCACTAAGATGCAGTAAGGCTTTCTCAGGGCCTTATCAAGGGGGGGGGGTGAGGTGTTGTCCGGTTTGAAGCCCTCCCCCCTGATATTTCTCTGAATTGTAAATTGATCTTATAAATAGAGTTAAAAAATAACAACCTTACTTAGCACCGTTACACAAAGTCCCTTCCTCTTCATTCTTTTGACCCCCCCACACCAAATTACCAGATAATTAACTTGTTTTAACCTTAGCAATAGGATTCCTCCCTTACTGTCTGGACGTACGACCACCTTACCTATATGAACTAACACAAAAGAAACTCACTTAATTCAATAAATAACCAAA
>CM051275.1:8113149-8495649 GCA_027921565.1 Artemia sinica
GTATGATAACGCGATCGAGTGGTCATATGGCCACTTTCTAAAGCCAAGTGTACCCGCCTTGGGTTACAACTAAAAATCTCTAACTCTCTCCTTGGAGGTAACAAACCCCCCTGTCAATATAATAATGACGGTATCTCGTAACTCTATTCCTACCCTGCCTGGGTTCTGGGAAACTAGTAGACAGTTTGTAGAAAATACCTTACTTGTATTCTTCCAAACGGTCACATATAATAACAAAAAAATATGCTTCCCCGAACGGGGTCTAAATGCAGACTAACTCAAAAATAATATTCTGTACACAAACTTTGCATAGGGGTGGACCTTCACTTGGCCCAGCCAATCCTCTCAATCCCCATTCAAAACCCATTCTACTTTTTCTTAGCTTTATCTTTCAATGACTCAAACCAGGAAGCCCAAAATAGAATTTACTTCAAAACTTACTTATGGCAAAACAACTATAGATTAGCAACGAGACTTTAAATTGCCATTGAAAATTATACTATAGGCAAATCTAAGCAAATGTAATTACGGAACCAAAACAGGTCATTTATCTGAAAAGAAAAGAAACAGGGGTAGAACCCCAACATTTATTATTCCAAACAAATCAAAACACATCCAGAGTTAAGTTATAATTCAAGTAAATTCCCCTGTAAAAAATGAGAATGAATGAATCAATATATAAATTTGAATTATTAGCATTGAACGTTGCTAGATCGACAACAAAGCTCAAATAATCGGCTATATAACAAAACAAACTATAATAAATACAAGTAAATTATTTGAACTGGGAAGTACAATAGACGTAGTGTGGTAAAGCTTTCTAATTTAGTTAATTATTAATTTAGTAAAAATATATAAGAAAAAAGGCATCTACGACTACAACACCCAAATACCATAAATTAACACTTCACAACAGTAGATGTTATTGTGAATGTCCGAGATTCGGTTAATGTCGACATTCAGCGGTGATTGTCCAAAATTCCCTCTGCTTGGATTCAATTAGCTCTGTGAATCAGCTTTTTCAGTCTTATGCAAGCTTTGATGGTAAAAGTTAAAGTTAGGGTCAGGTCAATTTAGGTTATAAATCTCGGAAATGGGTTGAAAACCTAATCTAACCTAACCCAACCTAACCCGTCACCATCAAACCTTGCATAAAACTGTTAAATCTGACTGGCAACGCTGACTAAATCCAACGCGAAAAAAAAGGTATTTCGGACATTCACTGGTGAATGTCAACATTCACTCAGACATATATACAATAAATATAATATAAAACGAGTATTATATAAATAAAAATATATATAATACATTCAATTAAGAGAAGGGAAATATGAGGACTTGAAAGGAGTGGAACGTGGAACAACAACACAATAAATATAATAAAACAAATCTTAATGTACTAACTACCGACCACAAATGGAATAGATGGCGCCTAGCTAACATAAATATCATTTATCGATATTTGTTTTTTTGGAAAGTGGACACACTATTATTTTCTGGCCTAAAAAACTATATAGGTAGGTCATGATTTTGGGAAAATCGTTTCCTTTACCCCAGCACCCTTGGTATATTTTCCTGAAATCCTTTTACGAAGTCAAGCATTCCACGACTACTCCACGATTATGAGCTCCTTGCCCTTATAGTGAGCTCATAATAAGGGCAAGTAGCTCACTACTTGCCCTTAGCATTTCACGGGATGCAAATGATGTCAGAGATTCCTGGAATTACTACTTAAAAATGCTATGGATTAGTTGTCAGATAAGTTAACCGTGTTTACCCTGGAAAATGCAGGATAACAGACGTCACATTGGAACAAAAAATTTAATCTTTACAAAAATGAAAAAAAATATATGTGAAACTGTATGCAGAGAACAAAAAGTATAGTAATTGTGAAATGTGGCACACTTGTATGGGTTTGTAAATAAACTATGTTTACAGTGGAGTACACATGATTAAAGTTGTTATTCGCCTAGGAGCCTATAGCGTTTATAACTGTTACGGATTACATCCGGAGAAGTTAATGTTAGGCGGATAAGTCGGATAAGGGATGCAATTTTGCCTACTCCTTCGGGTTTTTTCAATGAAAAATACCAAAAAAGGTGTTTTTCAAAACGGATAGGAGGAGGAGGGGTAATATAAGGGGCATATGGAGGGATACCCCTGTTGAACATCTCTGTTATATACCTTTGATCTGTGCACACTCCACTTTCACTCATTAAATCAAGGGCGTTAATTTACAAAAATCTAATTGAGGATGGGGGGGGGGCAAAATCCATTTTCAAAATCTAGGGGTGGGGAGGGAGTAATTTTGTTGTTTTTCGATTGTTACGTGAACATACAAAAAAAAAGATTTTCCAATGAAATACCAAAAGACGTATTTTTCAAAATGTAGAGGAGGCGGGAGGGAATGTAGGGGGGCACATTACATGATACGTCTGTTGGAAATTTGTATAATATACTATTGCTCCGTGTACACACCGCTTTCACTCATAGAATTAGGGACGTCAACTCACGAAAACCTAAGCGGAAGGGGGGCAAAAAAGTATTTTTTAAATCTAGAAGAGGATGGAAATTCTATAGTATTTTCTATTTTTCAATGAAAATATCGGAACAAGTAATTTTTTACCGAAAATATAAAAAAAGGTAATTCTCAAAATCCGAGGGGGGGGGGGCAAAATATAATGGAGGGATTTCCGTCCCCCACCAATTGAAACCTCTCCATCAAATGGAAAGTCACTTACTTAATACTAGGATCCTCCTGAGACTTGATGCCATTGTGAAGTTCAGTAAACATAGGATCTGGGCGATGGTGGATGACAACTAAGTGGCTCAATCCTGTAGCAGCTTTCATTCTGACTTGACGCTGAGGGTCCTGAAGAGCTTTGAGAAATGTAGTTTGAAGCTGGGGCAAAAATGGCTTCAGCTGAATTCCAACCTGAGGAAAGGAATATAGTGAATTTGACCCTTGAGATAAGTTTTGACTGAAGACGATAAATTTTGTCAAGCGACAACGGGCAAGGGATGTCGTAAAATAAATCCCGACTGGTCGAGTTCGCTCAAGATTTCTTAGAACATTTTTTTCCACAGAAGATTCTTTTGAATGGCTTCCTAAATAAAGAATATTTACAATATAAATTTTTACTAGTTTTTGCCATTTAAAATTTTTTACCGTTTCTCTTTACCATTAATTTTTTCTAGATAGTTAATTTTAACAGCGTATAAAGAGGAAGCTTCTATTAAAATTTATACACAGCTATGGAGTAGTGTTTAACACAATTAAATGTTTTTAAACACAACTAAAACCAATCCTGGACGAACAAATTTTTAATTTGTTCGTACAAAGTCCTCGGCTGGTCCATCCAGCCGAGGACCAAGCGACGTGACAGGGGAGAACGGGGCGAACTTGGACACTTTTTAGTTTTCCAAGCATAACTAGGTACTGGATTGACATAAAACAATTTAGTGTGTGTCGTTAGAAAGGTAAAAGTCTGGCAAAAAATGGTGGATTTTTTTCAGATTTTTTAAAGATCACCCTGAAGCGTGAGCACCATGAAAGTAGGACCTTGTCAAGTGTCCAGTTTCGCCCCGTACACGCGGTGAAATTGGACAGGCGTGGGGCGACCTTGGAAAAGACAGTTTTAAGCAATTAAACTTTATCCAAATACAGAATATTCGTGTAAAATGATACATAATCACTCAAAATCATATGAAAACTCAAAATCGCATAAAAAAATCAGCCAGGAACATTGCATGGGCATCCGGGTTTCAACTAGAATTGTCATTTTAAAGCGTACATCGAAAGATCACAACCAAAGACAAGCCCCTGAACTGCACGAACGGTTCCACCAGCTGAAGAGGGGACAGGAAGCTTCAGTTCTATGTCGGTAATGTCTATCTCAGCAATATCGGGAAGCTGAGGAAACATGAATTTGTCCCCTTGTTTCCGAAGAAAGTTAACCCTCGCAAACTGCTTTTCTACAACATCAAGAACTTCGCCAACATAATACACAAGGGCTTTCTTCTTTCCATACTCGAACTTGACAAGAACAAAGTCTCCGGCTTGAATGTCCTTGTCTACGTCATCCTTATCAGCCTCATGGAGGTGCAGAGAATCGTCAGATGAATTGTCGTCAAGTTCAACGTCATCACCACTACTTTCCACTGGAGATTCAATTTGCTTTCTTTTCTTGGCAGTGGGCTGCTTGGCCTGCTTGGGCATAGGCTTTTTACTCTGCTTTTCCTTTCTCGCTCGTGCTTCAGCTTCTAAAGCATCTTTTTCGGGTGTATCGGTAAGAATACGAGTTCGACCTTGCTTTCTCGCATTCCTTCTGGGCTTTGTCATATCTGCTCTTGGATAGGGTCTTACCGCTTCAGGAGTCTGTTTTCCTAGCTCGCTTTGGGGACGAGAAGGTGGAGGAGGAGAGGGAAAGGGTATTGGCTCCATATCGAGTAACGAATCGTCCGGGGGTGGACGATTTGTCACCTCAGCAGGTAGAAAGTCTACCTCAGAAAATACACTTCTGTTGAAGGGCCAAATTCCAGCTTTCGTGAAACCAACTGTTATATTTTCCGGGTTGAACTTGCGAAGGAATGGTTCTTTGCAGAGCTGGGCAGTCTCGTGAATCGTAATTCGTTGACCTGGATGGATCTGCAACCAGGTGTTCAGTGATTCTCTCATCGCAAACTTGAATGGTCCGTAGACAGAGACGTCCAATGGCTATAAGCGGTGGGAACAATGGGGAGGAAAGGTCAGGAGGTGGACCCAATTATCTTTGCACAGCCGCACTAATTCCACCGAAACATGGCTATCGTGGTTGTCAAGTAGCAGTAGCACAGGGTCTTCTTTCGATGGCTTCACCAGCTTGATGAAGTGCTCAATAGCAGCTACAAAGTTGATGGAAGTCAGCCAACCACTAGGGTGAGAAAGCCCGAGACATCCTGGGGGGCCTTCTCGAAAAAGCCGGTCGTTCACCTTCACCCGTGGGAATATAAAAACGGGGGGAAGAGCTTGACCAGTGGCTGAAATAAACCCGAGCATTGTAACATTTTCCCCTCTCTCTGCTGACACTGTCTGGGAAACTTGCTTCGATCCTTTCCTTGCGATTACTTTTGGAGCTGGCAATACAGTAGGAACCCCAGTTTCATCACAGTTCCAGATACGGTTTGGTGGGAACTTGAATTTTTCGTAGAGTTTCTGCAGGTTGTCGAAGAACAGATTCACAACCACTGAATTGAAACCAGCAGCCCTTGCCTGGCTGGTATTTTCAGGCTTACGAATAGATAGCTCTGGGTTTCGTTTCATAAAGCCTGAGAACCAGTCAACCCCAGCTATGTCGTCTCGCACCCAGCTCTCCGGCGTTTCGACGCCAATCAATTTGCCCCATTCAAAGGCAAATTTCCTCGCTTCTTTCGGAGTGAGGCCGTGATTCATCAGCTGACATTTTAGGAGATACTCTACAAACTCTTTTTCTTGTTCGTTAGAGAAAACAGTTTTTCTCTTCAGGTTGGGCGATGGGCTTGGGCGACCTGGGGGTGTAACTGGATTCGCTCGAGGTTCTTCAGTAACTCCTTGTCGATTTTTCAGAGCATAGGCGACGGTTGATTTCTTCAGTCCATAGGTTTTTGCGGCATTTCTAATAGATAGTCTACGCTCTAAGACTGCATTCACTGCCTGCTCCATGGATTTGCCATCTGGTAGATCGTGTTTCCTGATGTAGTTGCGAACCATTGTCCAACTAGAAAGAACAAACAGTAAATGCACGGGAAATAACCTGAAAATAGCTTTAAGAGGCAATGATATGAACCGGGTCCATCCTTACTTACAGTTCGTTACCACGAATTGTTTGATCATGTAATTAAAAAAAAATTATATTAAAAATTAAAAAAAAAACTTTTTTTAATTAACGGCTTTTCTGATTAAGGGGTCATTCTTAAAGCATTGGAACAAAATTTGAACTTTAGCGTAGAGTGAGGTATTGACTAGGGGATGAACCCCCTAAAATACAGGGTTCGGACAGGTTGGTTCGTTTCAAATTATAGGCTCTGTCCTATTTTTATAGGATTTCCCGGGCCAAAATATAGGCCAAATATAGGATTCGGAAGTCCTCAGAATCAGATCTGTGGTAGATGGCGTGGGATGCCTGGTCACATAAATTCGTCCTTTCCCGAGTTTTTGCATTCATTTATTTTTTTTTAATTTCAAATAAAAACTGTGAAAATAGTAGAAAACAGTAAAAAATCAGATACACATAGTGTGCCAACGATTGACTGATACAGGTAAAATATTTGGAATCACTCTTGCTGCTTCTTGGGCATCAATTTCGATATGAGGTCAGTTTTTCTCTTTGCAACAGGCTGCTTCATTCTCGCAGATTCCACCATCTGCTCCATCACTTGTCCTGGGCTTCACAGCTCCTTCGAGCGGAGAGACAGCTAGGGCAATGTCTATGGAACTCTTGAACTTGGCAGCCTTCTTCATTCTGTCGGTCGCTTCCTGAAGTAGAGTATCTGCTAGTGTTCTCTTTTTTCTTGCTCTGATGCTCTAAGTTTTTTCCTTTTTCTTTCCAGGTCTTCTGTTTCTTTCTTTTTTGTCGTGGACCTCCTGCAACTTCCGCTTGCTGTCCTCTTCGAAAGTTGCTTTCTCCTTCTCAGATAGCTCTTCTTTTTTCTTTTCTTCCAGATATTATTGATACCGAGACCGTGCGGAACGTGCAAGATTCAACAGCTCTTTTGTAATAACAAACCGTTCTGGTTTTCCTCCATAAAGCCTAAACGTGGTATATACCACGAGTCTCGCATCCAGAACGCGTTCAGACATCAAGGCCTGGTCTTCACCGAGAATCCTACCAGATAGCGAGAACCCACGCTCAGCATCTGCGCTGCCATGCGACAACGTCTACCGCTACCGCTTTGATAAGCTTGGTAAGTTCCGGGTACTTTCTGTCCCCACGCTCATTCAACAGTCCAAAATAATGGCTCCAAAAATGATCGATCCGAGTAATGTCCTCACAGGGTCCAGTTTCCGTTCGCAAAAGCAGCCACTCAGCCTGGGCGACGACTGAGCTTACTCCAATCACAATCTCGCGTGCCACAACCGCTATGTCTGCAATGCTTCTTGAATCCTTCATGTTGATCGGACTCAAACAGCGTAAAGCCTCTAGAAAACCATCCTTTTCCAGAGGACATTTGTTCAAAATATGGCGAATACCCGCAATAAAATGTTTTCGCACATTGACTTAGAAAATGGCCTTGTCTTTCAGTGTTGCTTTCTCACCGATAGCTCGTTCCACATTTTCTGAAACTATGGGCTTTTCTGCTAATTTTTCAGCAAGGTTCAACATTTCTGGTGAGAAATTTTCAGTCTGGTCACGAAATCTGGAGTAAAGACCCGTCCGCAAAGCGTCACAACTAGTCTTTTGATCTCTGAGTGCAGAACATCAATGAGAGGCTCTTCTTTCTGGAACAGTTGGGTGAAACGCATGAACAGTTCTGCTGAGGCTAGAACAAACTCGAGTTGAGCCTTCATCGTCGCACTTTTGATATAAGCCACAATCTTCAGAAATTTGGGAGTGGACAGAAGATTCTTCAGTTTTTTCTCTCGGCACGAAGTTCAGGAAGTACTCTAAGATTGCCGGCCACTGCTGCACGATTCTAGCCAGGGCACGTCCAATCGTCAGCCAGCGGCTTGGGACATGCTTCATGAAAGCATTCTCTGGCACTCCCACTTTCTTTTGGCACTTTCGATAGTCTTCACAACGTGCAGGCCAGCCGTCAAAAAATGAATGCACAAGAATAACAAAGTTGGAACTTTCTTCTCCGAACACCTGAAGACCTTTCAAGAAAGCGTTATGAATTATATGGATGTTGCAAGTACCAATGTTCAACATTAACTTTCCCGTCACTTTCTTTTTTTCGGCATTGAACTTGTTCCAAACGCTTTTGTTGACGTTTGGTCCGTCACTTCCAAGCGTAATCAGTTTTTCAAGTGGCAGCTGATTCTGCTAAATGGCTGACATAATCTTCCTATACAGGTCATCCCTTGTTGTCGGTGATCAGATACGTGAGTTTCTTCGCACATAGGGACATTCCGTCGGGGATCTTACCGGAAAAAATCGCATGGAAGGTTGCGACAATATGGTCTGAAGAGTTAGCAGACATGGAACTCTGTACCGTCTGAAGTGCCGATATTAACTAAGCTTTATAGGCGGCATCACGCTCAGAAAACATGTTCGTACCAACTAATGGTTTATCCTTGATTGTTTCATCAGCTCGAGATTGTCCGGTCAGGTGAAGCTGTAGTGGATCTAGTTGGGCAGTAACTGCGGCTTCGTGTTCTGCAGATCAGACATTTTGGTTTAGCTGAGCAACTCCAGCTGTGCAACCCAGATTTTTCAAGCAGAGTTTGCAAAAGAACGAGTACTGGTCGTTCCCAGTCTTAAACTATTCGCCAATCTTTCTACCGCTGCAATCCGTCTTAGCAAGCCGTAAACTATTGAACTTGGTAGGCCCCATACTTAAATACCAAGCATCACCTGCAAAATAGCATCCCGCGATTAAAAGGCCATAAAAAGAAAAAATGTGGATATATCCGAAACTGGGACGTATTTGCATCAGCCTTTCATAGCGTTCAGCCAGGAAACGCATAAGTCGCAAGAACTCACAGTCTCATTAAGCAGAAACTGCTAGCCTTTATACTGATCTTCGCTCATTTCGGACAGGCCCAACATGACAAAAAACAAAACATAGGCTACTAAGTCAGCACAACAGCATAGCCCAGGCAGAAGCAGCTTACTAATCCCAACACAAAGCATTAGTTAAGTTCAAACAGCTCAACAGTTCTAATTAGTTATCGATCTACACCGAAGGACAGCACAGTCTACAAGCAGAGTCAAAAGCAAAGAAAAGCACATCTTGGCTTACTTAACGAGCAGTGAAAATTGCAAATCATGAGCAATGTCCTTGGTGCTCTTCAGCCGAAAATATGGGAATAATAGGTTTTTAGCCAAAATATAGGCATTTTATAGGAGCGCATTAAAATATAGGAATTTATTGGAATTTATAGGCGAGTCCGAACCCTGAAAATACGTAATAAAAAATATACGAATATAGTTTGTTACGTGAGTGAATTCATAAGTTACGTCAGAACAAAATTTCGAGAAAGCCATTTAGCCAAAAGATAAATAAAATTGATATACAAATTCTGTTTGAATTATTCATGTACGATGAGCCAAAATTGAAGCTGCATTAATTCAAAAACGTCCTGAAATTAAATTACAAAAGACAAGTTTTCTTAACTGAAAGTAAGGAGCGTAATTAAAACTTAAAACAAACAGAAATTATTCCGTATATGAAAGGGGTTGTCCCCTCCTCAACGCCTCGCTCTTTACGCTAAAATTTTTTTATTGTTTAAGAGAATAGAGTTGTCAATTTCAATTTCAATTTATAACTGGGATTTATTTTACTAAATACATAAAAAACAAACAAACAAAATACCCCCAGAAGCAAGCTTGTGCGGGGGTAATCCCTTCTAGACGCATAAAAAATCATAATAACAAAATAAGATCCAAAATAATAACTCTTTTCAATTAATATGAATACAAATACAAGTTCTGCCCTCCAACTCAAAAACTAGTACTAACATACTATACGGAGCCACTCGACAATAATCACGTACCCCCCCCCTTTTTAGCCAATTCATTAAAAATAATAAATTACTAAACAATACGATCTCAATAAACTACGGAACAGCAGCAGGTCATCCACACATTTAAGTTCCACTGGTAAACTATTCCAAGCACTCGGACCGGCATGACGGATAGAAAAAAATGATCTTGTCGCTTGCGGAATCGGTCTTCGAAATTCTTCCAAATTTCTAGTTCCATACTCATGAACATCACCCCCACTCACAAACATTCCCTTAAAACAAACAGGAACACTACCATAAAGATACTTAAACATGAACTGTGTTTTATAAAATTTAAAAAGACCCGATACCGGTAGAATCTTCAGCGTCATAAACTCATTACGAACAGATGATCCTCTATTATCCTTACCAATCAAAAGCCTTATTGCCGAATTTTGTAGTACACGCAGGGCAGAAGATGCGTTCCAAAAGTAGACGACCATACTAAAGAACAATATAATAGATATGGATGTACAATTGAAAAATACAATAATCTTAATATACTAGTTGGGAGAAAATTTTTCAGTTTACGCATAATTCCAACATTACGTGCAAGTTTCATAGACACACAATCAATATGATCTACAAAACTTAAAGTTTCATCAATAATAATCCCCAAATATCTAACACTCCTCTTTCGTGGAATCATTGATGTACCATTACTTAATTTATTCACCCATGGGTAATAACTTGGAGATCTGCTATATATCAATAAACTAGACTTATTACAATTAAGTTTTAACCTATTACTTCTCATCCACCTTTCTATATTCTTAAAACCTTCTCGTAATTGCGACACCAATTCATTCTCAGTCCTACCACATACGGTTAATTTCGTGTCGTCAGCAAACATAACTAGGGCCTTACTAGGTTTAAGTGCCTCTAGAGGAGGTTTAATAATAGTATACAACCCATCAACTGCACTTGACAAATCATTTATATAAATAGAAAACAAAAGTGGGCCTAGGGGTGATCCCTGGGGAACTCCACAATTTATAAATCTACTGTCAGAACGTGCATCATTAACCTCCACAAACATTGACCTTGAATTTAAGAATGATTCTAACAACTTCAAAGCATTTCCCCTAATACCACAATTTTCTAACTTCATTAACAAAATATCATAAGATACAGTGTCGAACGCTTTCGCAATATCCAGAAAAATTGATGCAACTTTAAGGTTATTGTCTAATGCATCATTAACATATGTAGTCAAAAACAACATTGCATGCTCACTAGAATAACCTTTTCTGAAACCAAATTGATTTTGATAAAAAAATAAATTCTTTTCAAGATACTTTTCTAGCCTTATATATACTAGCTTCTCGAAAATTCTAGCAATAACTGGTAGCAGCGAAATGGGACGGTAATTACTTATATCATTTTTATCACCCCCCTTAAATATTGGAACAATCTTCGCTCGTTTCAAACACTTTGGAAACACACCACTTTTAAAACAACCATTTATTAGTGAAACCAGTTGTTTAATAACACATTGTAGAACAAACTTTAGCACTCTTATAGATATTAGATCAACACCTGAAGCTTTATTTTTCATAGCCATTATTACATCTGTTATTTCACTTTCCGTCACTTTAGTCATTAAAATAGAAGTATCACAACTGGGAGGAAGATATTGATCAAAAGTACCATCACTCCTATCACAATAAATAGATCCGGCAACATTATTACCTACACTAGAAAAATAATCACACATCTGATTGGAAAGTTGAACTGGAGTTTGATCTGACTGAAGATTTGGCAACGTAACTCTTCTCTTGCCAATAAGAGGCCTGAGGAGACTCCACGTCTTTGCCGGGTTACCCTCACTCTTTTTAAATTCTTTAGCTAAATACTCAATTCTAGCCTTCCTCAATAATTTATTTAAAGCAACATTATACTTACGATAAATTTGCTGGTTTAGTATGCTTGCCTCAATTATACTCTTTTTATATAATTCATGGCGCCTTTTCATAGATCTAAGAAGACTACTGGTAATCCACGGTTTTCTTGCAGAATCATATTTACTCTTATTTTTTTTTACGCATCCGGCAATTTTCTCTTAGACTACTACACAATTGATCATACCACTTACAAAATTTAAGATCCGGATCACTTATTGCATTCAAAAACTCCCAATCCATACACTCTAATTCATTCTTAAATCGTACAAGAGAATCCGCGTCCACAGTCGGTACAATTGGGCTACAAAAACTCCCAGCTGTATAATTATGGTCCACTTCAGCAGAAAGAAACACTCCACAGTGGTCTGAAACATCATTTACCAGCACTCCTGGTTTCCAAAAATTCACGTTCGTGAATATATTATCAATTAAACTAGCTGACGTGTTACAAATCCTTGTACAAATATTTATACCTGGGAACAATCCGAAACTAGACATTAAATTTAACAAACTAGTAGTTGCACGATTACTAAGTACCATCATATCTATGTTAAAATCACCCGCTATGAAACTTGGGCAACCTGATACATTCAACATTTCCAATTGCTGCTCCAATAACTCTAAAAACTCTATCTCTGAAGCAGAAGGCGGCTTATACAAAATAAGAACCAAAAACTTGGATCCATTTCTACTTATTTCCAACACCATTGACTCAAAAATCATTTCACGATAAATGCAAATATCCTGTCTAGTCTTAACTGCAAAACCTGATTTAATATAAACTGCTAATCCTCCATGCTGTCGAGTCTCCCTATTCCTATTAATAAATTCATAACCATTAATATCTAACAAAGACGAATTATCGTTCCGAAGCCATGTCTCAGTCAACGCCACCACATCAAAATTCGGATCCGAACACAATTCTGAAATATAATGTAGAGAACTATTTAACCCCCGGCAGTTTAGATGTAATATATGCAGAGTTTGTGGCCCCCGCCGCGTCACATAATCCTTAAGATCACTTGCAAATACATACTTAGAATTTTCCAAACAAACCTGATTATTTCCATCTCCATCAAACTCTCGATTTAATATCTCATTCATTCGATCCGCAAACTTTACGTGACTATTCTCAAGCAGCGCCAGTCTCTCTTTATTTAATACCATTATCAAATTTCAACGCACATTGTAGGGCAGAACTTGTACTCAGCAACAAAAATCCCAAATATTCAATCATATAACGGAACGAAAGTAATATAAAAAAAACAAAAGAAACATAGAAAAAACCAAAATAACGAAAAGACACAACGAAAACATGCTTATTGTCAAAACACATACTTTTTAATACTCTGGTATGTTAACTTCAGGGAACCTGATTATTAACTTCATCATAACATAATATTCACTTATTATATTTCACTAGCAAACAGACTAAGGGAAATTTCATCTAATATCATTTCAGAACGCCACTCCACTACCTCTAGCGCCTCTCCGACCAGCTTGGATACGCCCACTGCTAGTCGCCATTTCACCATCTTGGGGATTAATAAGCTCCTGTACAAATTCACCAGCATTGTACTTTGTAACTGAGCCATCTGGACGCCTTATGAACAGCAGGGGGGCACGGACTTAGAGACCCAACTTTCTATGCCGCGTTCACGTAGCTTCATGCGAGTCAAGATCAGCTTTTTTCGTGCTTCTCGAACACATTGCGGAGCATCATCTGATATATAAATATTCTGAAAACCACAAATAGACTTTCCTTGCAGTTTCCTCGCGTTCTTCAGCAGTAGTAATTTAGAGCTTTTCGAAAATAAGTCAACTTTCAAGAATTTCTTATCTGGTTTAAAGTCCAAAATCTTAAATGACGGAACATCATCTAAACCCAGACCCTGCACAACAATCTCCTTGAAAATTGTAGCACCTTCAATTTCATCCTTTGCTTTAATATTCCAAATCAAAATATTGTTTTCTGAAGGCTTGCTTTCTAAATTCATCATTCGTGTCGAGATACTAGTCAACTCGGATCTCAAAAGCTGATTTTCATCAATGAGGACTTTCACTTGATTTGTCATATTCTTATTCTCATTCTCAATTGCAGCAACTTTCGGTTCTAGCGCTGAAACTATCGATATCGAGTCAGTTACTGTAGTTTCTAGGCTTTTAACACGATCCTCAAGGCCTCTGAACCCAGTTGTTAATACATCCAATTTAGAGCTATTTGCAGTAACAATCTCCAAGATTTTGCTGAAATTATCTGATAGACTTTTTAGTTCGTGTCTCTCATTGCTAGATTCCGTGGATTCCTGAGACACATCCAAATTAATCTCTTGCATAGACCCATCTTGTAGACGAACTTTTCTCTTTCTGCCCATTGTGTGTTAAAAAAAAAAAAAAAAAAAAAATGTTCTGTTTCCTTCAGTCTCAATTTCACGCAGTCAGACACTTGCTAATCACAAGATGCTCTCGCTCGCCACTGCTAAACTCGTTAATCCACAAAACAGGTTCCCCGAGCATAAAAAGGTCTTACTCGCTTGGGTTCATTTTGATAACTTGCTTAAAAGCAGTGATGCCCAGCAGCATAGGTGTTTCCATGTTTCACTTATTGGGTCAGATACACAGAGAGTCTTTCCTTACTGTTCCAGGTACTAAGGAATCACTCAATTGATAGGTATATAGTTCATAGTTCTATTTCTAAATGCCTACTAAAATTGCAAAGGCCTACCTTAGAATGTGCCAGCCATATGCTCCGGCACTAGAGTTATCGAGTGGGTCCTAACTTAGGCAAATCAACGCTCAGGATGCAGCGTGTTAACACAAATGGTGGTATGAAGTGAGCAATCCCTCGTATTTAAATCAGCTGGATTTTTTCACGAAAAGTTAATTGCGCAATCTAACCAAGTACTTTGGCCTATTTTCTTTTTTTGTTACGAGTCAATAACTCCTTTTTTTGTTAACTCAGGTAGTCAAGATACGCTAGGCAATTCATTCGGAATCATAATCCTTTGACGAAACCTGAAAACATTGCCAAATCTAAACTAGCTTCACTGAGAATAGAATTCACTGAAAAGCGTACTGGTTAAAAATATCCAATTTAAGAGCAGATGCGTACACTTTGAACTCTGAATCAATACTGTTTGTTACGTGAGTTTGTTACGTGAGTGAATTCATAAGTTACGTCAGAACAAAATTTCGAGAAAGCCATTTAGCCAAAAGATAAATAAAATTGATATACAAATTCTGTTTGAATTATTCATGTACGATGAGCCAAAATTGAAGCTGCATTAATTCAAAAACGTCCTGAAATTAAATTACAAAAGACAAGTTTTCTTAACTGAAAGTAAGGAGCGTAATTAAAACTTAAAACAAGACAGAAATTATTCAGTATATGAAAGGGGTTGTCCCCTCCTCAACGCCTCGCTCTTTACGCTAAAATTTTTTTATTGTTTAAGAAAATAGAGTTGTGAGAACGAGTCAAACTTTAGCGTAGTAAAGAGCGAGGCGTTGAGGAGGGGATATACGGAATAATTTCTGTTCGTTTTAAGTTTTAATGTTGCTCCTTTCATTAAGCTAATGAAACAGCCAACTTAACCTCGTTGTGTTGTGCGAAAAAAAACACATCTAGACACAAGCAACGCCATCTAGCATCATCGATCAAACTCCAAATATTAGTTAAGAAATTCTCTAAAAATTGCCACCAAAGAGGCAAAGACATTCTCTAAAATGATAAACAAAAATAGCAGGGGGTGAAGTTGGACACACGGGGCGACCTTGGACAGTGTCCAAAGTCGCCCCGAATTGCTGTCCAATCTCGCCCCTATCGAACCAACTTTAGAAAATGGCGTCCTGAAAAAGAAGTACTCGGAATAGACAAATCAAACTCAGGGCATAGATAGAGGATGTATCTAGCAACTGTACAACACCAACAACAAAGAAAAACTACCACCTTTTGTTACCGCAAATCGAGCTGATGTTGCGACTCACAGATTTTTTTAAGCATCAAAAAACTTTCTTACCTCTTATCCTGGTGCTAACAGTTCCGTTAGATTTCAAACTTCCCGCAAATGTAGACATACATAAGCCCCATCTACCCTATTTTTTGTGGATCGATAGAAGCAATAGGCTAGATGTCAGGTTCGACGTCCAAGTTCGCCCCTGTCCAATTTCGCCCCGTTCTCCCATATACGGCTAGCAAAGCGAAATTAGTCTCCGAACCGAAGCGAAAATATGTCAGAATATAAGTTTATATTATTCAGATGCTATTAAGAGACTAGACTTAGCCGGCACCTGCAAAAACCACACGCTACAAGCTTTTTGTTGCCTTCCTCCGTTCACTTCACTTTATGATATCTGCAGCTCTTTCGGCCCCTCAGCCTTCGTATTTTCTATCACCTTTCTCTCCTCGCTATAATCGGTAGCTTGGGCCTTCTCCCCTTGCATGGGTTAGTTATGTATTTATCGTATTCTAGTCTTTTTTTGAGAGTATTTATGGGATTTCTATATTAAACAACCATTCTTCTGGTCCCAAATAGACAGCCAAATTTTCAAGTTCCTAGCATGTTTCAATTCAACTTTTTCTTCAGTTTTGTAAGTTTACAGAAATTTAGATACAGAGATACGCAATTGATTTATATACATATATATATATATATATATATATATATATATATATATATATATATATATATATATAATATATATATATATATATATATATAGATATATATATATATATATATATATATATATATATATATATATAGATATATATATATATATATATATATATATATATATATATATATATATATATATTTATTCCTGTGAATTTTTAAATTAATTTATGCTTATAAATTTCATTTATTTATATAAATAACTTACTTTTGTTTGAATAAACTTATTGTCTAAAAAATAGTCTATACAAGAATAATTACATTTGCATCGTCTAAATAAAATAGAAATTCAACGGTTGAAAAGGTTGGTGATGCAAAAAATAACCAAATTCACACGTGGCCTGAATTTACAACACGGGACATGTCAGATGTGGCTTGAATTTACAAGACGTAAAGCCACACGGAAAGATGGACCCACAAAATAGAACAGATACCAATATAAAACAATAAAGAAAGAGAAGCAAAAAATCTTACCTTAGCTAACAGAAGAGAGAGCTCACAATACAGCAAACTTTGCTTCATAGGAATATCCGGCAGTTATAATATATATGACCTATTAAAGCTGATTTGACTTTCCCGATGGGTTTGCGAGTAAAATTCGGACGAGGGGGAGGGGGGAGGGGCTCCAAACACGGTGAAGTTTTTTTTACATATTTTCTATTTAACTTTTGTATGGCTTTGCACGCTTTAACTATCTATCTATGAAAATAAATGTTTACAGATTACATTTTTTTCGAAAGTAACTTCTTAGATAAGGATTGTTATTATTTAGTTTTGTGGGATAACTGTTCTATATAAATTTGATTTTAAAAAAAAATCACCAGTGACATAAAAATAAATGAAATTTACATGCGGTATGAAAGAACGTCGCATCAATTGCTGATGATGATAAAGAAAAGGAGTCTTACCTTAGCTAAGAGAAGAGACAGTGTTTCCAATACAGCTGTCTTCACAGTATAAGAATATCGATCACCCAAGATACGAATGAGCGGACCAGTAATTTGCATTACGGACGACTTCAAACCTTCAGCAGATGTCAACTTAATCAGCTCTGTTAGACCATTGGAGGCTTGCTCTTTAACCTCTGGGGAGCCACTAAGGATTGCTTCACGATAAATTGGGAGTAGTGGTGCCACACCCTATGAAAGAGTCACAAATTTTAGGAAAATGATGAATGGCCAGTGCAGTTACCACACTCCTTTATAGGTAACATACTATATAGAAGAGTGACAAATTTCAGAAAAATGATGAATTACGTTGTTCTTCTTGAATTTTAGAGATCATCTTATAGAAAAATGAGGAGTAAGCCCGGACCCCAAGGAGACCAGTTCCACAACTCTTAGAAAATTCATTTCCACTTACTCCATCCGTAACATCTAATTTCTACCCGTTAGTTGCACGTCACAACTAACGGGTAGTTGTGGCGTGCTAACGGGTTATTCCACAACTAACGGGTAGATGGAATAACCATCCCAATTCGACTCGAAAATGCCACTCGTTAGACGCCTTCAGAAGAGCTATTTAAAAAAAAAAAAATCTCCGGTAACCTTCTTATTTTTTCGTTTATGATCATTTACAAGGTTATTTCTATTATTATTATTATTATTTGTTCGGGTTTCACTGAAGTTGGTCTAATTTTTACTGAGTAATCGGAATAAATTCTTATAAAACGCCAAAATCTCCCCCTCCTTTCCCCTCTCTCTCCCCTTCCCTCTTTCTCCATCGCTTTCTATCTCTGTTCAGTAAATTGGAATTTTTTGGTTAAAAGGTGATTATAAAGACTTGGAAACTTAATAGTAAAAGACCATGACTAACCACCCTTATGGTTATTTTGGTTGATTAACATATAATAACTATCAATATTTATCCGAACAGGATTTTAAATTGTACAGTTTTATATTTATGCAAGTTCAGATGGATGCTAATTTCAATAGACCAGAATTAATTGCCAGCATAGTGACTAGAAATAACAATGCAGACATGGACGTAGTTAGAGATTTTTCATAGGGGACAACTGGTCAACTAGACGGAAGTCGGCTGACTGCAAAAATGTCGTATCTGACATTTTATCACTTCTAAGGTAATTGATAAAACCGATTTTTAAGCTGCTCTCAAAGAGAGAAACCGTGCTATGTAATCAGGGGGGGGGGCAAAGTATGATTAAATATACATTGTCCGGTGGTTTTCCTCTTTGAAGTAGCTTAAAAATGATTTTTGGCATTTATCTCAGAAGCGGGAAAATGTCAGATGCGACCTTAGGAGTCGTAAAAAAAAGGTAGAAAAAATATATATAAATATAAACAAATTGAATAAAAATAATTTCCTAGGGGGCTTCTGGTAAACTCGAGGGAAGTGGGATGCTATGCTTCAAGGAGGATCAACGTGTGACTGGACACATAATGCCATGCTGATGCTCCCTTTTAAGAGTAGCATGGTAAATGATTTTGGCAATTATCTCCGACCTTTAAGAATCGTATAAATTCCCAAAAAATATAAACAAATATAAAATGAAAGTAAATTTCCTAGGATGGAACTGGTCAACTCGAGGAAAGTGGGATGCTACGCCAAAAAGCCACATCTGTCATTTCAGCACTTGTGAAGCAATTACCAAAAACTGTTAGCTAAGCTCTTTGTCAAAGGGAGGATCATCAGGTCAATTTAAATCAGAAGGATCAAAGGGTGACTGGACAGTAGTTTAGCAAACGATTTTGGGAAATTATCTCAGAAGCGTTGGAATGTCAAATACGATTTGTAGAGACAAAGGGGCGAAATACAATGAAAGAAAAAATGTAAAAAATACACATGGGCCGAGAGACAAAAAATTCCCATCAGAGCTAAAAGGGCTGTAAAAAAAAGTACATAAACTAATTCCCTCTCGATGATCAATTAAAATAATAGGTGAAAGTAATGAAAAAAAGGGAAAAAGGGGGGGGGGGAAGGAGAGACAAGGAAAGCGAAGAAAAAATTACGGAAGAAAATGAAGCGCCAAATAGAGCGTGATAAGATACTAACAAACGAAGTAATGCTGAATTTATTAAATAATCAGGTTAAAATAACGGATTAAATCGCTCAAGTGATGAAGCAAAATAATAGAATTAAATGGTTGTTGATCATCGGTTAAATGGCTTAAATCCAATAAATAGTTGGGGTTAAAGGGGTTCAATAATTGGAATAAATTGGTTAAGTGATTACATACTACTACTAACAACTCACTGCAGCACCAAATCGCATGAGGCCAACACAGCTACTCTTCAACCACCTGATATATTCGAAGCTTTACTCTTTCACCCCTTCTAGGAGGAAAAGGACAAAATACAATAAAATAAAAAATTAAAAAAGCAGACATATAAATTGAGGGTTGTGCAAAACAAGGAAAGGGAAAAAAGACTAATGGAAAAAAAGTAAAGCAGCAGATAGATTAGAGAAGAGCATACAAAATAGAATAAAACTCAAGGATTCAGAATTGTACCGCGAAGTATAGAGTAAGAAATTAGAAGAGCACAAAATGCCAGTAATTTTAACCCTACTATATTTAACTATAAACTACTCATATTTAACTATATTTAACTATAAACTACTCACAAAAATTGTGAGTAGTTTATAGTTAAATATTCATATAAGATTAAATCGTTTGAAATATTAAACGACATAATCGAGTTAAATGACCTTTAATCATTGCTTAAATAGTATAAGTTGAATAAATAGATGGGGTTGAATTGGTTTAATAATATGGATAAATTGGTTAAATGATTAAATACTGCTGCAAATACTAAAAACGTTTCACATAGTAAAAAGAGAATATTAAATTCTCTCGCTACTATTATATCCCTATCGACAATTCTTAATACTATGACCAATAGCATAGGTGTATAAGCGTATAGCTCTTAGAAAGACAGAGGGGTGGGGAGGGGGGGGGGGAATACATTCAATTTTGTAGTTCGACAACTTCTAATAATTATACCCACCAATAAATTTCTTGATATACTTACCTAACCCACCCCTTCCACGCCCACCATTTCCCAAAACATGTCCAGTCAAAATTTTGAGATAGCCATTTTGTTCAACGTAGTTTAAAAATCCGGAAATTATGTCTTTGAGGAAAACACTCTCCCCACAGCCCTCAGGGCAAGGGTTGTGCAAGTTCTTATACAAAGCGTTGTCTTGCACTCGGAGGTCCCACAACCTCCAGAAATTAATTCATTTTACTAATATTTTTATTTAGACGATTACTATAGATTATTATAAAAAGTCTGTTATATTCTAGGGCTATGAGAGAAAGGATGAGATGGCTAGGTCATATTCTACCAATGAAGGATAACAGATTGCCACAGATTGTCTTTGTCGGCCAACCGTCAACGGCCAAACAAAAAGCGGGCCGTGCCCAAATGAAGTGAAAGGATGTCGTAAGGACAAAATTAAAGGTATTGTGAACTTTTTGGAGGGATGGAAAGAGGGAAATTTTGAATATATTCAGGAATAAATAAACTTTCCAATGGGGATAAATCCATTTATTTAGACAGTGAAAAAACAGGTGCAAAAGTCCAGATATTTCGGTCACATATACAGCGACCGTCTTCAGTAGAAATACTAAAATAATAAAATTGAAACTAGCATATTTATATACATTTTTGTACCTATTCTTTCACTGTCTAAATAAACGGATTTATCCCCATTTGAAAGCTTATTTGTTCGTCTTAGAACGGCAGTGTGGTCTAAGAAAACAACACCTAATTTAAAGGTGTTATGTCGAGAATAAATTGAGATAGAGGAGTAACATGCGTAGCTCTGTTGGCCTCAGGTGACTTGGTTCTGTAGTGAGTTGCTAGTAGTAGTAGTAATAGTATTATTATAAAAAGACAAAAAAAAAAAATTGTTCGGCTTGAAGAACTTACTCTTTGTAGACAGAAGCCAGGCATAAGACCCTCATGTGCCCTTACATCACTGGATGCAAAGCGTACAGCTTGTCGTAAATCACTGACATGGTTCACTTGAGACGGTGGGTCTAAACTCTGTAAGAAAAGTAAAAGATTAATTCGCTCAATTTTATAATTTTAAAAGAAATGAAATAATTATTAATAATACGGGGTGTCCACAAAGTCTGGATACATACGAATTTTCATTTTTCAGATAAATTAAAGATAAGATAAAATAAAACGGATAACAAGATAATAAAAAGATAAGCAATAAGATAAAAGAGTAAGAAATAAGATAAAATAAAAGATAAGATTTCAGATAAATTGGCTGAAATGGACGGTAACGTACACCTATTCAATCGGTTTCCACCCCCCCCCCCCCCTCCCCTCTCCTAAGCAATTCTTGCATACGCTCCATTGCAAAATCACAAAAAAATCAAATGATAACAGTTTTCTCCTCTGAAGAGAATAAAAAAATATATATATATATATATATATATATGAGAATTATGTTTCCTTGGCAGGAATTACGAGAAAACTCTTCTCGCTTGTTTCAACTGCTGAAGTCTGAAAAAGAACAGTATAGACATCTACTTTTTAAATTAGAAACACCTACTTTTTTAAGAGACATCTATAATTCCAATTTGATATATACGTTCATTTTCTCCATTAAATAGTAACCTCAAGTTTCAACTGCAGATAACTTAAAGTACCAAGAACAACAAAATAAAAACATTTACTGCCCCCTGGACACATCTTAGGTCTATTCATACCCACAAACCTTGATTTTCTAAGATAGTTTCAAATTATGAAGTTTTTATGGAAGTAATACATTTTCGTCAGCGTTGCTAAATTGAAGCGTGAAAATAATAAGCGAAACTAATTAGATAGATTTGAACATACTTTTCATCAGTAAAAATTCAAATAATAACAATTTAATGATTCTCAAAAACAACTAGACCTTCAAAAGAAAATTGCACGTTCTTCTGCTGTTTGGTGTTGTATATTTTTAGCTTATTTTTTTGCAAATTTCTCACCCCCGTTTCTTTCTTCTTTTTTTTATTTGGCACAAACTACAGCCAAAAACTCCATATGTGCATATGGAGTTTTTTTTCGTAAAAAATTTTCCCTAATTTTGATTTTTCTAAATTCCATATTTTCCCTAATTTTGAAGATACATACAGCTATGTAATTTCCAAACAATCAATTCAAACAATCGGAATCGATTTTCACTGTCCTTGGTAATTATAACAGGAATATTCGACCTGAATTCCGCCCATGGGTAATTCGACAAAATTTGCAGATGAGAATAGAAGAAAAATGTGAAAAAAAGAACAAAACTAAAGGGCAAATTACGTGGAATCGAATTTGATGAACAATTCAGCAGGAACTCGAGTTTGCAAATACTTGCAACATCTCGAAAGAGCTTGCAGGCCAATTTGACAGAACTTGTACTTGAGAAACAGAAAAATTAGAGGCCAAATGCGTGATTTCGAAATTAATGAGTAAGTCGACAGAATTCGAATTTGCAAATCCTTCCAAGAGCTCGAAAGAACTTGCAGGTGAATTTGACAGAACTTGCACTTGAGAAAACAGAAAAGCAAAAAGGCCAAATGCGCGATTTCGAAATTAATGAGTAAGTTGACATACTTCGAATTTACAAATGCTTTCAAGAGCTCGAAAGAGCTTGCAGGCAAATTTGACAGAACTTAATGATGAGAAAACAGAAAAATAAGAAGTCAAACGCACGAATTCCAAATTGATGTGCAATGTAATAGAGCTTGCAGAAGACGTAACATAAAACTAAGAAGCAAAATACGTGCATCTGAAATTAATGAGCAATTCGACATCTTTCGAGTTTGCAAACACCTACAATAGCTCGAAAGAGCTTCCATGCAAATTCGATTGAACTTGCAGATGAGAGACCGTGAAAAATTTAAGAAAGCAAAATAGAGGCAAATGATAGTAGAAATGCTGGAAATCGCGAATTCTGATAGCCTTTTTTGCAGACCCAGCATTAAAGTTACCATCCATTAAAAAATATTGTTAATATTATGACTTATAGTTTTTATCGGGAGCAATTTTCATTTGCTGAGTTGAGATATTTGATGATTTTTTCAATAAGCTTTGGTAATTCGGTAACTCGGCGTCTTCAGTAAATCCTAAACATTTCAACACAACCGGTGAGCCGTCACTGCCCAGGGACTTGCACCTCAAATTGATGATGTCTGCTGTGAAACGCAGAAATGTCAATTCTGTGTGACATTTTTGCTTTATGTCATGGGTCACAACAATGTGACCAACAATGGTGCAATGGTGACAATGCAACAATGGTGACCCATGACATAAAGCATTCAGCAATTAAATCTACATATATTGTACAGGACCATAATTATACTTATTACAGCCCCCCCCCACCCCACTCCTAAATTCAACTATATTCAGCTTTCCTACTTTTGACAGTTTTGACAAGAGCTACTACTTGTTTTTTTCGCGGACAAACACAAAAGTGTATGTAAGTCTGATCCATAGTGGGGGGGGGGGGTTCAGGGCAGTCTCCATAGGGGAGGATAGGATATTAAAAAAGGTACATTTTAGGCAACTATTTGTTAAGGGGGGAGACTTCTTTGAATGAATTTCACGGATTCCTCCGTATTATAAGTATTATATTTCTTCCCATTGATGCACAGATAAGAAATTTGGGGCAAGGATCAGATAACTTAAGCCTAACTTACTAGAGCTAAAGCCTTCAGTCTGAACATTTGGAGTTTAAAGTACTAAGATTATACACAAGCGGTACTTTAGTTGTAACTGTGGTAATTTAAACAAGCCGTAATTGCGGTAAACCTCGGTTATACAAGATAGCTTGCAATGGATAGCGGAGAAACTGAAAAATACTTTTCGAGTTTCAAGACTGTTTTTAATAGCTAAAGATTCCCAAATTTTTCTGCGAGTAAGAAAAGAGGATATAGAAGAAGAAAAATCTTTTTTTCCCCTTTCTCTAAAAAAATCAAGTAAACTCGGTCGTCAGTAATATCTTTTATCTATGTGTACTTTTTGAATCATAGAAGAAAAATATTTTTATTTCTATAATGTCACTTTTTTCTTTTGCTGGGTGAATTTGTAAAAGAATATCTTCAAAGGTATTTTCAAAAGGGTATCTCCTTCTTCAAAGTAAGAAGGAGTAACCACGCAAGTTAGGAGAAAATAGATTAAACCAAGCAACAGAATCGGCTTTGCAATTTATCGAGTATAACGAATTGTGTACAAGTTTTTTTTTGCAAAATATGCAATTTTTTCTGTGAGTAAGAAAGAAAATACATCGCATTTGGGATATCGAAATTGTTTTTCCCATGCCTTCCATATTTTCTGCAAAAAAAAAAAAAAAAAAAAAAAAAAAAAAAAAAAAAAAAAAAAAAAAAAAAAAAAAAAAAAAAAAAAAATCGAAAACTCGAAGCTCAAATTTTTTTTTGGCAAAATCTCCAACCTTATCTGTAAATAAGAAAGAGAATGAACAGATTTTGGGTACCGGAATTGTTTTTCCCATGCCTTCCATATTTTTTGCACGTGTTTGCAAAACAAAATCTTTTTTACACAACTGGTTATTAAAATATATAAAAAACTCAAAACAAAAATTTGTTTATTGCATTAAGCTCGAATTTACAACCTTTCTGTTAGTGAGGAAAGAAGATATAACACATTTTGGACGAAGGAACTTCTTTAAACATCTTAGGAGCTCAATGGAGCACAAAAAAGTGAATTATTACCATTTTACATTGACTTCATTGTTCACTTTGATTCGATTTGTCACATCGAATCCTTTATCAACAACTAAAATCACGATTCGATTTATCAAGGAATCGATTTATCAATTTTAACAACGAATCAATTTATCAACAACTAAAATCAAACGAGTGCAGAACAGTCAAGTTCACCAAAGTCAGTGAACTTGGTTTGAACTTTAAAATATCGCCCCCCCCCCGTCAAAAACGTGAAACAAGTCGAAAAATACACAGTGTTTGGCTATTTTATGGCTAAAAACAAATATTTCTAGTTTAACCCCACCTTTCTCAAGATAATTAAGAGTGTTAAAAATTATATTTCGATTTTCAAACTACATTTTGGAAGGTGAGGCGGGAGGAATGCAAGTCAAGGCAAGTATTCGGCTAAAAAAATGTTTCTAGTTTACCCCTCCCCCCTCCACATATTAAGACGAGTAGAGTTAATAACAATTAGATCCATGCACTTTGGAAAATGAAGGGGAGAGACTTGATAGAATATGCCTCAAGGTTCTTTCTTTTCTGGCTTTTTTTCGCTTCTGGCGGTCAATGTATTTGTTCATTCAATGTAAATAAAACCCATGTTAAGTCGAAAATTACTAAGTTAAATATAATTAATGAAATAAATTGAGATTTGTTATCCACACGCCCGACCTGCTTCAAAATTTTGATATATTTTATTTACCAAAATTATCAGCAGTACAACTATTACGATTTACAACAAATATATCACCTGTATAACAGCTTGAAGCCCGTCCCAGGCTGGGTTGATCAAATTTTCATCAGGTTCAGTCATCAGCGTAATTAGTCCTCGGAACAGCTGGTTGATATACTCTGAATAATCTGACTTGGTTCGGGCACAGAAGGAGGCCAGAAGAACAACGGCGCTTCTCCGTAAAGCCCCTTTACCAGGACGTGAAGCTGCAAGTAATTCGTCCATAATTGTCCGTATACCTTGATCATCGCTCACTGCAAGGACTACGGACTCACAATGGTCACGGACCTGGAATGTAGAGTTGGGGTGAATTTGTTTTTTTCTTTGTTGGTATATCGTTTAAATTTGTCATATCTTAGGCTAGGCCATCATATAATAATAATTTATTTATAACCCACTTCTATAAAAAACAAGCGGAGTAAAACACACTAAAAAGGAAAAAAAAATCAAATACACAGAAACAAAGATAACTTAAACCTTAATCACTGACAAAAACACACGGATAATATTATGGTTTGGGCCTAGGGACACAAAGGCATGTCTTGTTAAATTATTACTAAGCAATTCAAACGATTGGATAATTTCGGTAGCACCATACTTTTCAATAATACGTGTATTACGATATGAAGTGGGAAGGTACAATAAAAATTTGCAATATCTAAAATAAGCGATACGGATCTGGCGCAAATCATTCTTATTCAATAACGAATACATTCCACTTAAAAACAAGACAGAATGGTCATAATATGTGGAATATATTTTAGCTAAAGCTCGGCGTGAATACTTTCCACGGTTAGGTAAAATTTTCGCATATCCGATCTTCAATTTTTCTTTAACACCTCTCAGAACTTGAAGTCGCAAACAAGTGAGTGTAGAACAAATACTAATTCCTAACCACCGTAAACTCGTAACATTGCGAATTACTGAGGATCCACAGGACAAATTATGAGCTGATGATTTGGGACTGAAAACTAAATATTCGCATTTATCAACATTCAAAAACAGACCAACATCCCGAAACATCATAGAAATACGTTGCACCGATAATGCCAAAATAGACTTGTTTCTGCTTAAAACTAGCAGGTCGTCCGCATACGCAATATAAGACACATCAGATAAATTATAAAAATACGAAGGCTTGAATTACAAGCACCAGTGATGGGCCTATATGAACTGCAATCAAAAGGGTCTCTTCCGCGTTTAAGAATCGAAGTTACCGTTCCGCAAAGGAAGGAACCAGGCACCATTGACAAACATAAACAGAACTGAAAAAGTAACTGGAGCTGAGCGACTAGTGCCGGACAATCACAACGTAAATGGTGAGCGCTAATCCCATCAAGATCACTCGATTTAGACTTAAGTTTAAGCAGACAATTAACAATACTTTTAGTTGAGACGGGAATAACATGACGTTGCAAAACTTTAGGTGGCAAACATTTAGAAACTAAGCACTGAAAATGATAATGAACACTGTACTCAATCTTACAAAAAATATTTTTATAATGCCCAAGCCAAGACGAATCTGGGATAACATCACTGATCCCTAATGAATCAAATTTAGGCGCATTATTGACTTCTTTCCATTGTACTGCACTTTTAGGGAACTCGGCACCATTATATCGAACCAAACGAAGATACCGTTTAAACTCCGCTTTTGTCTTACTCTTTATATCAAACACTCGGCCTCGCAAGGGCCACCCACACGCAATCCAGATGCGAAGCCAGAGTTTAGCACGATTTTTGACGGCTTTAAGACCCGGGTCTTCTTTCCAAATTGGACTTCGAGTTTTGAGTTTAACCCGGACAAGGGGAACAGCTACATTCTCAGCTTGTTTCATGCACTTAACTAAGTTAAGGTAATAAATATTCAGTTGCACTCTGGCTTGTGGCGAAAAAACACTCGTGCACAGTAGATTAAAAGGGATCTTGACGCAGGACAACAGAGCTGTTAGGGTACAAATATATAAAGGCCAATTGGCTTTGCTCCACTCTCGTTTCATACCCCATTTTTTATTAGCAGCACAAGGATGATTAGATGGATCAGCGGTTAATGTCACAGTAAGGGAAAGGGGAAGGTGTTCAAAATCACGTTCGTCTTCGTCAACATTAACGACAGAACAGGGAACATCGGCAGAGCAAATACAATTATCAATATTGGTCACAGTACCACTATTATGAATATAACTGTAATTAAGAGCTTTGGGTACTATACAGAAATCAAGTGGCAACAGATCTAAAACTAAGTTGACACGAGTAGAGGAGCTATGAACATCACAATTGAAGTCAACTATCAATAGCCAATGATACCCAGGCTTTTCAATATTGCCTAACACAGTTTTAAGGGATGAGCAGGCATTAGAAAACTTAGTAAGTGTAAACCTCCTCCATTTCCGACCTCATGTTTTTGTAATCTGTTTGATGATTTTTCTAATTTTATTAACCTACCCCATAAAAAGGCAATAGTTCTTGGGGACTTTAATTGCAACCTACTCAATGTTGGTAAAAATATTGAATCTGACACTTTTTTTGAATCGGTAACCGCGAGTGGTCTTCTACCCACAATTTATTTCCCCAGTAGAGTCGATCCTGTGAGATCAACTTCAACATTAATTGACAACATTTTTGTATCCACTTCCCTGGGAAATGACCTGTCCTCAAATATAGTATTTTCGGATCTGTCAGACCATTTTCCTATTTACTTGTCTCTACCTTCGCAACCACTACCTCTACGGTCTAGAATTAATATCCCAACACCTACTCGAAACTACAGTTCTGCAAATATAAACCATTTCATCGATTGCCTAAGAACCACTGACTGGTCCGATGTCTTAAATTGTCACGAGGTAAATTCTGCCACAAATGGTTTTGCGCAAAGGCTAAGTGAGATTATCCATTCAACTTTTCCTATTCGTAAACCTAACCGGAAAAATATCCCTATTTGCCCCTGGATGTCACATAGCCTCATTGTCTCCTCATATCGTAAAAACAAATTATATAAGTTAGCCTGTAAGACCCGTAGTGATATTGACCTATCTAATTATAAACATTATAAAAACTTATACACTAAACTCATCCGTGAAGCGAAGAAAAATTATTATTATACAAAAATTCTCAATTGCAATGGAAATCTGAAAAAGATATGGTCCACCATTAATGATATACTTTCAAAAAATAGAAAATCAAAGTCTATACCTATTCGCCTTAAAGACACAAATGGTAGATTAATTGACCCTTTACATGCACCTGATGCATTTAATAATTATTTTTTGAATGTTCCTCATACTGACTCCCGCTCCTCCTCACAGGCTGTATTCCCTTGCTTCAATTTTAGATCCATGTTTTTCTGCCCAACTGATAGCAATGAGGTACTTCAAATCATCGGTTCTCTCCCTAATAGTTTTACTCCTGACTGTCTTGGATTAAGTAATAAGCTCCTGAAGACCATATCTCCTTTTGTCTACGAGCCCATCAAGCATATTGCCAACCTATCTTTAACCCACGGAGTTTTCCCTGATTTACTAAAGTCAGCCATTGTTATTCCAGTTCTTAAAAAGGGCGATCCAACTGAGATAGGTAATTATCGTCCAATCTCAATTCTTCCTGTTATATCCAAAGTGCTCGAGAGAATCATCTTCAGACGTCTGTCTCCCTTTCTGTTTGACAGTCAGCATTCCGTATCCTTGATTTCTCCTCACCAATATGGCTTTAGGCCGAAATTCTCAACTTCTCATGCTCTAATTGACGCCACACAGTTCATACGCTCACAACTCGACCTTAAAAAAACTGTATTGGGCTTATTTTTGGATTTTTCTAAGGCCTTTGACATGGTCGATCATAGTATTTTAATAAGTAAATTAAATAGTTACGGTATTCGTGGTGTTCCCCTCTCTTGGTTTGATTCTTATCTATCTGGAAGGGTACAGAGTGTGAGCCTGGGTGGAGTATCCTCTCAGCCCTTACCTGTTCGGAGGGGTGTCCCGCAAGGCTCCGTTCTAGGCCCTATTTTATTTCTCCTGTATATAAATGATCTTGTTATAGACCTGGGCCCTTCAGTGTATCCTGTATTATTTGCTGATGACAGCAACTTCTTCATCACTGGCACCAATCTACCATTGGCAGTAACCTCTGCCCAAGTCCTTCTGAACAGAGTCCAGGCGTGGTGCCTTACGAATAACATGACCATTAATAGCAAAAAAAGTCAAATAGTGTTATTCAGAACCCCCTACAACAAAGACGTTATTCAACCTGCTCTTGGTCTCAGGTACTCCTCCGACATCATCCCACAAGTGGAGGTTGCCAAGTTTCTTGGTGTATTTATTGACTCATGCTTGTCATTCTCTAATCATATTTCTTACATAACAGCAATAATTTTGAGACAAGTTGCTATGATTAACCGTGTGAATTATTTTCTTCCTCCTGATATCCTAGTTACCCTCTATTATTCCTTTATTTTTCCTTACCTTTCTTATTGCGGATCAGTTTGGGGAAATACAAAACGGTCCTTCATTAAAAGACTCAAATTTGCCCAAAACCGCGCCATTAAAGCAGTTTTTCGGCTTCCCCGTCTATATCCAACTCGTGATTTGTATTCAGATTTTGGCATAGCTCCACTTGATCAAATCATACAAAAACTAAATTTATCGCTTGCTTATTCTGCTTTCCACAATAATCTTCCACCTCAACTCCTAACCTATTATAATATTAATAATTCGGAAGCCCATTGTCTCCGTTCATCCAATAGAGCCTTTAAAATTCCTAAATGCCTTTCTAGTGCTGCCCAGCAATCTCCCATTTACAAATCTATTATTCAATGGAACAAAATTCCCTCCAGTGTTGAACTAGCCACAAGTTTCTGCAAGTTGTATAAAAATGTAACAAGACTTGATGGTATAATTTAATATTTCCATTTTTAACAAATTTGCTCTAATTAGCCAAGTTTTATTCTTCTATTTTTTTTTTTTTTTTTTTTTTTTTTTTTTTCAGTGTTACTTTAATTTTTTTTTCTCTTGGTCCTTAACAAGTTATCTTCTAGGATCTTTATTGTTATTAATGTTTGTGTTATGTTTTTATTCGAATAAATTGAATTGAATTGAAGTGAAGCTAGACGTTTCTGATCGCAGGGAAGATATACATTTATAAATACAAGGTGACCAAGTCGTATTGCCATAATATTATCAGAGGAAGAAATAAGATAGGTGACAAAGGAGTAGCTAATAGTTTGATAACACATTCAAGGCCCCCGGAAAGTCGGCCTTTTGTTTTTCGGGCATTGGTGGTAAAGACAATATGGTGGATACTTCTTCGTAGAGAGTTAACGGAGATGGCGGGAAGTAAATGTTCTGGCAAGAACAAAATGTCAAAATCATTCATTTTTTGATTTAATGGGCCATCTTTATCTTTCGTGCCATTGATATTAAAAGAGTAGATTGAGACAGACAATTCAACAGTCATTTCCGAATCATATGTTTGCTCAGGACATCACGCAGAATACGACATTTTAGGCTATACGATGCGTGATTACCCTCACAATTAGCGCATTTTGTATCAAAAACACAGGGGGAATAACGGGACGATACATGAGAGCCGGCACAGCGGCTGCATTTTGTTGGCTTATCGCATTTGATTTTCATGTGGTTGGGAGATTGACAATTATGACAGCTACATCTATAAATACATCTATAAATCTATGAATACAAAATACACGCCCCCCCCCCCCAAAAAAAAAAAATGAAGAAACGTAAGGCTAACCATTCATATTTTTCGTTTTCTGACTCCATATCTCTTCAGGGTGCACAGTGGAGCGGGGAGGGGGAGGGCATAAAAATTTTTTTTCGCAAAAAAAAAACTTGATGTATTTCCCTTTTAAAAAATCTAAAAAAAAACTAAATCCTACAAGATTCTGAAAAATACTACACCTGTTTTATTTATCTAAAAATACTCAAACAAAGAAAACCTTGTAATGACCAAATGACCAACCATTCATATTTGTTGTTTTTTGACTCCATCTCTTTCGGGGGAGGGAGGGGGGCACGAGGGTATAAAAAGGCGTTTTTAATTTTTTTTTTTCCTTTTAAAAAGCAAAAAGAAATGAAACCTAGATTCTGAAAATACTACGTCTCTTTTAGTTATCTAAAAATATTTAAACAAAGAAAACCCAGGAATGACAAAAAAAAAAGAAGAAACATATGGCTAACCATTCATATTTGCTGTTTTTGACTCCGTGTCTCTTTAGTTTTGCAGATTGGAAAGTAGAGGAGGGGGGGGGGGCAGGAGGGTATAAAAAGGTCATTTCATATAAAAAGAAATATTTTCCTTTTTAAAAGTCTGCAAAAAACAAATCCTCCCCTAGATTCTGAAAGATACGTTTTTATGTATTTCATCTAAAAAAACAATTCGAAAAAAACAAAATTACCCCCCCCCCCAGGATTCTGAAAAATATTTTTTATGAAAGTAAAGAAAAAAATTAAACCCCAAAATGAGCAGAATTTATTCCGTATAGGAGAAAGACTGCCCCCTCCTCGTCCCCAACCTCCCCCTCGTGGTCGAGACTTCGGAGGATACATATTTGATCAAAAATTCAGAGTTCTAGTCCTCTTTTTAAAGTCAAAAGTGATTGGAGACCAACCAGCCCCAGTCCTAGAATCAATTTTGATATCTAGTCCTTCTGCTACCCCTTAGGATATCAGATCGACAATTTTTATGTACCTATTTTGTACTCTCTCTGTGATCTTGCAAATGAGGGAACTTTACATGGGGGAGCGGAATTATTCAGGAAGGATTTTCCGTAGGAGAGGGGGATTTTCCAGGTGGAAAACGCCAGCCCTGAATATTTCTGTCAAACAAACACTCAGAAGGTTGGAAAGAAACCTATTATGCTGAAATATGAATGTTCGGAATTGAATAATATTTAATCGTACATGGCGTTGAATAGCATCCAATAGCAATGGCGTTGAATAAATGTCCACCTTAAGATATTTCTTAGGTTGACTCACCAGCCTGTGTTAACTGGCCATTAAGTCGTTACCCGACAACGGTGCATTACGCTCCGTACCTTTCTGATAGTTGCCACACCCAACGGTCAATTCTTTTGTACAGTATCTTTCGTACTTTTGAATAATTCCGTGATTTTTTAGGGGATATAATACCCTCTCGGATGGTTTGGGATCTATCAACAGGAAGAGTATCACCGTTTTGTTCTGTATCATGAGTTGGTTATACTCACCTCAGCTCGGTTATACCCACCTTAACATCTCCTCCGCCACCGATAAGGTCGTCTAGCAATGTATTAAGTCAGTCCAACACTGGAATTAAGTAACTGAAGTGGAAACATTTAGTCCAACCAGGGGCGGATCCAAAGTTTTTTTTAGGAGCATATGACCCCACCCCCGCCCCAATATGTTGCACTAATTACAAGGTAGGGGGGAGGGGACGAAAAATACCGATGAGGGAGCCAAATCTTTATCCCCCCAATAATAAATTCAGCATCCGTCAGATGTCAGAAAAAAAAGGGGGAGCTACCCCCGTGTCGAGGCCTAGAACCACTAATGCTCTCTCCTATTAAACTTCTTTCTCTCTTGAGGTTATTTTAAGAATACCATTATTTAACAGAATAACAATAACATAACATAACAGAATAACAGGAAAAATAATAACGTAACAGAATAACATTATTGTTACAATTATATTCATACAGAAAACATAATTGTTTCGATGAAACTAAATTTAACGACACTAATAAGTGCCATTTTTAATGGCTATTCTATATTATTGGCATTGTCTGAAGAATTTAAACTGGGTTTACCCCCTCCCTCCTTGTTACAAATAATAGTTTGGTATTGTATATCTTTTTGTATCAATATATCAATTTGATTTGTGTATCATTAAATTACTGATAAATAATAATTACTTGTTACCCAAAATAACCATATAAAATATATATTATATGGTCACATGGAACAATATAAAATTGTATTATATTATGTTTTATATGGAACATATTATATATATATATATATATATATATATATATATATATATAATATATATATATATATATATATATATATATATATATATATATATATATATATATATATATATATATATATATATATTATATATATTATATATATTATATATATTATATATATTATATATATTATATATATTATATATATTATATATATTATATATATTATATATATTATATATATTATATATATTATATATATTATATATATTATATATATATATATTATATATATTATATATATTATATATACAACTTGATATCTCAAGATGAAGAAAACAAAGATGAAGAACCAAAACCAGTTTGGTTTTGAAGAAAAACTAAAAAGACAAACAGGTTTTGGTTCTTCTTCATCATCTTCTTCAGAACCAAAACCAGTAAAAGGAAAAGACAAACTAAAACGACGCTGATATTTCGCGTCGGCGTCTTCAACACTTTGAAACATAGATACAATCTAAATTAACCTAAAATTAAATAATTGCAGAATGCAATAAAAAATGCAAAAAAAACTGCAAAATGCACTAAAAAAATTTTGTATGTATTTTTATTACTTTTTTACGAGCCGAACGAAAATCTTGGAGAGGGAGGGGCTCAAAGCGGATACCCCTTCCCTAGTTACGACCATATATACAACACAATTGCTTTTTTATTACGAAAATGTTACTTACTACCAACTTTTTGATGGAACTCCTAAAAATTCTGATTTGTTTTATTGAATTTATAATAATCGGTTAGTACTTGATGAGTTTGATGTGTATTAATATTTTAAAGATTGTTTTTCGTATCAATATAGGCATTTGGTATTCAACATCGATATAGACATTTTGGTATTCCGTTTGGCTAATATATCGATGTTGATACGTCAATACTGCCCAACATTCGTTGTATTTTTACTATCATTTTATTGGATTATCATTTGGACAAGACGCCTTTATCCAAAACCAAGAAAAAAATTATCTATATATACAATTGTTACTACTGTGATTGAGCGCCACAGAAGCTAAATAGTTGCTCCAGTGTTCTCATTGAAGCCACTCTATTTAGTTTCTGTGGTACTCAATCACAGTAGCAGTGATTGTATATGCATATTTTTTTCTCTCGATTTTAGATTTGATTTAATTTTATATATTATCTTTGTTTCTTAGCGTTGAAGACGCGGATATCTTATACAGATAAGATATCCGCGTCGTTTTAGTTTGTCTTTTCCTTCTACTGGCCATATTCCCGTTTGTTATCTTCACCTTGAGATTTCTCTTTCTCTTTTTTTTGTCATAGCTGGCCAGCTCGGCTTTAGATCGTTCATACTAATTTCTAAAAAAATTCCACAAAAGTCGCCTTTCGAAGAAAAATAGATAGCTACATTAAACCAACGATGATGAGAAATAAAGTCAAATAATAATTCAAGCATAAAAAGAACATAAGTCATTATCAATAAATAAATGACATCCAAAACGAAAAGAAGTTATCACAAAGGGGAGAAAACAGAACCATTTGATTAGTTGAAGTACGTGGAGTAAAACGTCTAATGACAACTAAGTAATGCCCACTTGACATCTAAATTCTCAGCATTTGAATATGTTAGTGACTAAGGCAAAGAGTATAGGTAACTTCTAAGAGTGGAAACTGAAGCCCGTATCGACAAAAAACACCAACACCATCTAGCGCTTGGCGACATTTGGCTTTTTTTTTAGCTTTGTACTGAGGCCAGATACTTAGTATTACGCTAGTTTTGCCAAATACACGAAATATTCTTATTATTACACTGAAAAAACGTAATGTGTTGCCAAACACTAGATGGCGCTGAGCTTGTTTTTTTGCATACACTAGCGCTAGTTCCCACTCTTATAAGTTACCCATACTCTTTCAACTAAGGGTGAATATGGGCAACGAATTATTATTAGACACAAAATATTAAACAGAAGAGCAACCCTATTTACCTTTAATTTATCATTAATTTAATTTACCTTTAATTTAATTATCAATTAATATATGCTTTAATTTATGACATTTATATACATTTTAGTTAACTATGATAATATAATGTGTAATTTTACTTTAATGCATAAATTTAAAATACATTGTAGTATACATCGTAAATGTACATTTAGTTTTGTACCAACTAACTTATCAATTTTCCATACTCATGTTAATTTTCTTTGTTTGGGACAGTTTATTTTTCACCTTTTTTTCATTAGCTTTTTGCTCTCAGCTTTATAACTAGTTTTCAAGTTTTGATTAAATTAGAATCTTTGAATTAGTTTGAATTTAAGCTTTAGTTTGCTGATCAGTTTAGTCTGCATGTTAGTTTAGTTTTTATTTAGTTTTGTATTTAGTTTTAGTTTTTATTTTTGTTAGTTTTAGTTTTCTGTTATTTTCAAATTTTAGTTTACATTATTAACACTTTGTTCTGCAACAAACCAGACATTCATCACATCAAAAAAAAAAAAACAACCAAAAAGCCAAAAAAAAAAACCTTATTTTCCATTGGGTTTCCAAATGAGTCACTCAATGCCTGGAGTAGCGCAGGCAATATCCTCGTTAGATGGCGTGAGAGTGCTTCTCCAGCTACAGAGGCTAGGACAGCTAGAGCACGTGTGTTTACAGGTGGTGCAGTCAGCTGAGGAATGAGATAGGGCAGGACAGCCCGACTTTTTACGGCCATTACTTGCCTTAGGCCATCAAGAGCAAAATCTGAGAGAACTGGATCATTCTGGAAGAAGAAAATTTTGGACTTACTCTGAAAGAGCTCTATTTCTTAGTATTTTTACGGCTATTATTTTTTACTGCCATTTCAAAATTGCGGCTTTTTAAGGCCATTATTTGTTATGGAAATTTTTAGGGTCATTACTTGCCTTAAGATATCATGAGCAAAATCTAAGAGAGCCAAATCATTCTTAAACGAGACAATTTTAAACTTAATCCCTAAAAGAGCTACCGTATTTTAAAATTTCTATGGCCTTTTAAAGGTAATTATTTGTTACAGCAACTTTTACGGTCATTACTTGTCTTAAGATATCACGAGCAAAATCTAAGAGAGCCAGATCATTCTTAAACGAGACAATTTTAAACTTAATCCCTAAAAGAGCTACCGTATTTTCAAAAATTTGTATGGCCTTTTAAAGGTAATTATTTGTTAAAGCAACTTTTACGGTCATTACTTGTCTTAGGATATCACGAGCAAAATCTAAGAGAGCCAGATCATTCTTAAACGAGACAATTTTAAACTTAATCCCTAAAAGAGCTACCGTATTTTCAAAAATTTTGTATGGCCTTTTAAAGGTAATTATTTGTTAAAGCAACTTTTACGGTCATTACTTGTCTTAAGATATCACGAGCAAAATCTAAGAGAGCCAAATCATTCTTAAACGAGACAATTTTAAACTTAATCCCTAAAAGAGCTACCGTATTTTAAAATTTCTATGGCCTTTTAAAGGTAATTATTTGTTACAGCAACTTTTACGGTCATTACTTGTCTTAAGATATCACGAGCAAAATCTAAGAGAGCCAGATCATTCTTAAACGAGACAATTTTAAACTTAATCCCTAAAAGAGCTACCGTATTTTCAAAAATTTGTATGGCCTTTTAAAGGTAATTATTTGTTAAAGCAACTTTTACGGTCATTACTTGTCTTAAGATATCACGAGCAAAATCTAAGAGAGCCAGATCATTCTTAAACGAGACAATTTTAAACTTAATCCCTAAAAGAGCTACCGTATTTTCAAAAATTTCTATGGCCTTTTAAAGGTAATTATTTGTTACAGCAACTTTTACGGTCATTACTTGTCTCAAGATATCACGAGCAAAATCTAAGAGAGCCAGATCATTCTTAAACGAGACAATTTTAAACTTAATCCCTAAAAGAGCTACCGTATTTTCAAAAATTTGTATGGCCTTTTAAAGGTAATTATTTGTTAAAGCAACTTTTACGGTCATTACTTGTCTTAAGATATCACGAGCAAAATCTAAGAGAGCCAGATCATTCTTAAACGAGACAATTTTAAACTTAATCCCTAAAAGAGCTACCGTATTTTCAAAAATTTGTATGGCCTTTTAAAGGTAATTATTTGTTAAAGCAACTTTTACGGTCATTACTTGTCTTAAGATATCACGAGCAAAATCTAAGAGAGCCAGATCATTCTTAAACGAGACAATTTTAAACTTAATCCCTAAAAGAGCTACCGTATTTTCAAAAATTTCTATGGCCTTTTAAAGGTAATTATTTGTTACAGCAACTTTTACGGTCATTACTTGTCTTAAGATATGACGAGCAAAATCTAAGAGAGCCAGATCATTCTTAAACGAGACAATTTTAAACTTAATCCCTAAAAGAGCTACCGTATTTTCAAAAATTTGTATGGCCTTTTAAAGGTAATTATTTGTTACAGCAACTTTTACGGTCATTACTTGTCTTAAGATATCACGAGCAAAATCTAAGAGAGCCAGATCATTCTTAAACGAGACAATTTTAAACTTAATCCCTAAAAGAGCTACCGTATTTTCAAAAATTTGTATGGCCTTTTAAAGGTAATTATTTGTTAAAGCAACTTTTACGGTCATTACTTGTCTTAAGATATCACGAGCAAAATCTAAGAGAGCCAGATCATTCTTAAACGAGACAATTTTAAACTTAATCCCTAAAAGAGCTACCGTATTTTAAAATTTCTATGGCCTTTTAAAGGTAATTATTTGTTACAGCAACTTTTACGGTCATTACTTGTCTTAAGATATCACGAGCAAAATCTAAGAGAGCCAGATCATTCTTAAACGAGACAATTTTAAACTTAATCCCTAAAAGAGCTACCGTATTTTCAAAAATTTGTATGGCCTTTTAAAGGTAATTATTTGTTAAAGCAACTTTTACGGTCATTACTTGTCTTAGGATATCACGAGCAAAATCTAAGAGAGCCAGATCATTCTTAAACGAGACAATTTTAAACTTAATCCCTAAAAGAGCTACCGTATTTTCAAAAATTTGTATGGCCTTTTAAAGGTAATTATTTGTTAAAGCAACTTTTACGGTCATTACTTGTCTTAAGATATCACGAGCAAAATCTAAGAGAGCCAAATCATTCTTAAACGAGACAATTTTAAACTTAATCCCTAAAAGAGCTACCGTATTTTAAAATTTCTATGGCCTTTTAAAGGTAATTATTTGTTACAGCAACTTTTACGGTCATTACTTGTCTTAGGATATCACGAGCAAAATCTAAGAGAGCCAGATCATTCTTAAACGAGACAATTTTAAACTTAATCCCTAAAAGAGCTACCGTATTTTCAAAAATTTGTATGGCCTTTTAAAGGTAATTATTTGTTAAAGCAACTTTTACGGTCATTACTTGTCTTAAGATATCACGAGCAAAATCTAAGAGAGCCAAATCATTCTTAAACGAGACAATTTTAAACTTAATCCCTAAAAGAGCTACCGTATTTTAAAATTTCTATGGCCTTTTAAAGGTAATTATTTGTTACAGCAACTTTTACGGTCATTACTTGTCTTAAGATATCACGAGCAAAATCTAAGAGAGCCAGATCATTCTTAAACGAGACAATTTTAAACTTAATCCCTAAAAGAGCTACCGTATTTTCAAAAATTTGTATGGCCTTTTAAAGGTAATTATTTGTTAAAGCAACTTTTACGGTCATTACTTGTCTTAGGATATCACGAGCAAAATCTAAGAGAGCCAGATCATTCTTAAACGAGACAATTTTAAACTTAATCCCTAAAAGAGCTACCGTATTTTCAAAAATTTGTATGGCCTTTTAAAGGTAATTATTTGTTACAGCAACTTTTACGGTCATTACTTGTCTTAAGATATCACGAGCAAAATCTAAGAGAGCCAGATCATTCTTAAACGAGACAATTTTAAACTTAATCCCTAAAAGAGCTACCGTATTTTCAAAAATTTGTATGGCCTTTTAAAGGTAATTATTTGTTACAGCAACTTTTACGGTGATTACTTGTCTTAAGCTATCAAGAGCAAAATCTAAGAGAGCCAGATCATTCTTAAACGAGACAATTTTAAACTTAATCCCTAAAAGAGCTACCGTATTTTCAAAAATTTGTATGGCCTTTTAAAGGTAATTATTTGTTACAGCAACTTTTACGGTCATTACTTGTCTTAAGATATCACGAGCAAAATCTAAGAGAGCCAGATCATTCTTAAACGAGACAATTTTAAACTTAATCCCTAAAAGAGCTACCGTATTTTCAAAAATTTGTATGGCCTTTTAAAGGTAATTATTTGTTACAGCAACTTTTACGGTCATTACTTGTCTTAAGCTATCAAGAGCAAAATCTAAGAGAGCCAGATCATTCTTAAACGAGACAATTTTAAACTTAATCCCTAAAAGAGCTACCGTATTTTAAAAATTTCTGTGGCCTTTTAAAGGTAATTATTTGTTACAGCAACTTTTATGGTCATTACTTGCCTTAAGATATCACGAGCAAAATCTAAGAGAGCCAGATCATTCTTAAACGAGACAATTTTAAACTTAATCCCTAAAAGAGCTACCGTATTTTCAAAAATTTGTATGGCCTTTTAAAGGTAATCATTTGTTACAGCAACTTTTACGGTCATTACTTGTCTTAAGATATCACGAGCAAAATCTAAGAGAGCCAGATCATTCTTAAACGAGACAATTTTAAACTTAATCCCTAAAAGAGCTACCGTATTTTCAAAAATTTGTATGGCCTTTTAAAGGTAATTATTTGTTACAGCAACTTTTACGGTCATTACTTGTCTTAAGATATCACGAGCAAAATCTAAGAGAGCCAGATCATTCTTAAACGAGACAATTTTAAACTTAATCCCTAAAAGAGCTACCGTATTTTCAAAAATTTGTATGGCCTTTTAAAGGTAATTATTTGTTACAGCAACTTTTACAGTCATTACTTGTCTTAAGCTATCAAGAGCAAAATCTAAGAGAGCCAGATCATTCTTAAACGAGACAATTTTAAACTTAATCCCTAAAAGAGCTACCGTATTTTCAAAAATTTGTATGGCCTTTTAAAGGTAATTATTTGTTACAGCAACTTTTACGGTCATTACTTGTCTTAAGATATCACGAGCAAAATCTAAGAGAGCCAGATCATTCTTAAACGAGACAATTTTAAACTTAATCCTTAAAAGAGCTACCGTATTTTCAAAAATTTGTATGGCCTTTTAAAGGTAATTATTTGTTACAGCAACTTTTACGGTCATTACTTGTCTTAAGATATCACGAGCAAAATCTAAGAGAGCCAGATCATTCTTAAACGAGACAATTTTAAACTTAATCCCTAAAAGAGCTAACGTATTTTCAAAAATTTGTATGGCCTTTTAAAGGTAATTATTTGTTACAGCAACTTTTACGGTCATTACTTGTCTTAAGCTATCAAGAGCAAAATCTAAGAGAGCCAGATCATTCTTAAACGAGACAATTTTAAACTTAATCCCTAAAAGAGCTACCGTATTTTCAAAAATTTGTATGGCCTTTTAAAGGTAATTATTTGTTACAGCAACTTTTACGGTCATTACTTGTCTTAAGATATCACGAGCAAAATCTAAGAGAGCCAGATCATTCTTAAACGAGACAATTTTAAACTTAATCCCTAAAAGAGCTACCGTATTTTCAAAAATTTGTATGGCCTTTTAAAGGTAATTATTTGTTACAGCAACTTTTACGGTCATTACTTGTCTTAAGCTATCAAGAGCAAATCTAAGAGAGCCAGATCATTCTTAAACGAGACAATTTTAAACTTAATCCCTAAAAGAGCTACCGTATTTTAAAAATTTCTATGGCCTTTTAAAGGTAATTATTTGTTACAGCAACTTTTACGGTCATTACTTGCCTTAAGATATCACGAGCAAAATCTAAGAGAGCCAGATCATTCTTAAACGAGACAATTTTAAACTTAATCCCTAAAAGAGCTACCGTATTTTCAAAAATTTGTATGGCCTTTTAAAGGTAATTATTTGTTACAGCAACTTTTACGGTCATTACTTGTCTTAAGATATCACGAGCAAAATCTAAGAGAGCCAGATCATTCTTAAACGAGACAATTTTAAACTTAATCCCTAAAAGAGCTGCCGTATTTTCAAAAATTTGTATGGCCTTTTAAAGGTAATTATTTGTTACAGCAACTTTTACGGTCATTACTTGTCTTAAGCTATCAAGAGCAAAATCTAAGAGAGCCAGATCATTCTTAAACGAGACAATTTTAAACTTAATCCCTAAAAGAGCTACCGTATTTTCAAAAACTTGTATGGCCTTTTAAAGGTAATTATTTGTTACAGCAACTTTTACGGTCATTACTTGTCTTAAGCTATCAAGAGCAAAATCTAAGAGAGCCAGATCATTCTTAAACGAGACAATTTTAAACTTAATCCCTAAAAGAGCTACCGTATTTTAAAAATTTCTATGGCCAATTAAAGGTAATTATTTATTACAGCAACTTTTATGGTCATTACTTGCCTTAAGATATCACGAGCAAAATCTAAGAGAGCCAGATCATTCTTAAACGAGACAATTTTAAACTTAATCCCTAAAAGAGCTACCGTATTTTCAAAAATTTGTATGGCCTTTTAAAGGTAATTATTTGTTACAGCAACTTTTACGGTCATTACTTGTCTTAAGATATCACGAGCAAAATCTAAGAGAGCCAGATCATTCTTAAACGAGACAATTTTAAACTTAATCCCTAAAAGAGCTACCGTATTTTCAAAAATTTGTATGGCCTTTTAAAGGTAATTATTTGTTACAGCAACTTTTACGGTCATTACTTGCATTAAGATATCACGAGCAAAATCTAAGAGAGCCAGATCATTCTTAAACGAGACAATTTTAAACTTAATCCCTAAAAGAGCTACCGTATTTTCAAAAATTTGTATGGCCTTTTAAAGGTAATTATTTGTTACAGCAACTTTTACGGTCATTACTTGTCTTAAGATATCAAGAGCAAAATCTAAGAGAGCCAGATCATTCTTAAACGAGACAATTTTAAACTTAATCCCTAAAAGAGCTACCGTATTTTAAAAATTTCTATGGCCTTATAAAGGTAATTATTTGTTACAGCAACTTTTACGGTCATTACTTGCCTTAAGATATCACGAGCAAAATCTAAGAGAGCCAGATCATTCTTAAACGAGACAATTTTAAACTTAATCCCTAAAAGAGCTACCGTATTTTCAAAAATTTGTATGGCCTTTTAAAGGTAATTATTTGTTACAGCAACTTTTACGGTCATTACTTGTCTTAAGATATCACGAGCAAAATCTAAGAGAGCCAGATCATTCTTAAACGAGACAATTTTAAACTTAATCCCTAAAAGAGCTACCGTATTTTCAAAAATTTGTATGGCCTTTTAAAGGTAATTATTTGTTACAGCAACTTTTACGGTCATTACTTGTCTTAAGCTATCAAGAGCAAAATCTAAGAGAGCCAGATCATTCTTAAACGAGACAATTTTAAACCTAATCCCTAAAAGAGCTACCGTATTTTAAAAATTTCTATGGCCTTTTAAAGGTAATTATTTGTTACAGCAACTTTTACGGTCATTACTTGCCTTAAGATATCACGAGCAAAATCTAAGAGAGCCAGATCATTCTTAAACGAGACAATTTTAAACTTAATCCCTAAAAGAGCTACCGTATTTTCAAAAATTTGTATGACCTTTTAAAGGTAATTATTTGTTACAGCAACTTTTACGGTCATTACTTGTCTTAAGATATCACGAGCAAAATCTAAGAGAGCCAGATCATTCTTAAACGAGACAATTTTAAACTTAATCCCTAAAAGAGCTACCGTATTTTCAAAAATTTGTATGGCCTTTTAAAGGTAATTATTTGTTACAGCAACTTTTACGGTCATTACTTGTCTTAAGATATCAAGAGCAAAATCTAAGAGAGCCAGATCATTCTTAAACGAGACAATTTTAAACTTAATCCCTAAAAGAGCTACCGTATTTTTAAAATTTCTATGGCCTTTTAAAGGTAATTATTTGTTACAGCAACTTTTACGGTCATTACTTGCCTTAAGATATCACGAGCAAAATCTAAGAGAGCCAGATCATTCTTAAACAAGACAATTTTAAACTTAATCCCTAAAAGAGCTAGCGTATTTTAAAAAATTTGTATGGCCTTTTAAAGGTAATTATTTGTTACAGCAACTTTTACGGTCATTACTTGTCTTAATATATCACGAGCAAAATCTAAGAGAGCCAGATCATTCTTAAACGAGACAATTTTAAACTTAATCCCTAAAAGAGCTACCGTATTTTCAAAAATTTGTATGGCCTTTTAAAGGTAATTATTTGTTACAGCAACTTTTACGGTCATTACTTGTCTTAAGCTATCAAGAGCAAAATCTAAGAGAGCCAGATCCTTCTTAAACGAGACAATTTTAAACTTAATCCCTAAAAGAGCTACCGTATTTTAAAAATTTCTATGGCCTTTTAAAGGTAATTATTTGTTACAGCAACTTTTACGGTCATTACTTGCCTTAAGATATCACGAGCAAATCTAAGAGAGCCAGATCATTCTTAAACGAGACAATTTTAAACTTAATCCCTAAAAGAGCTACCGTATTTTCAAAAATTTGTATGGCCTTTTAAAGGTAATTATTTGTTACAGCAACTTTTACGGTCATTACTTGTCTTAAGCTATCAAGAGCAAAATCTAAGAGAGCCAGATCATTCTTAAACGAGACAATTTTAAACTTAATCCCTAAAAGAGCTACCGTATTTTCAAAAATTTGTATGGCCTTTTAAAGGTAATTATTTGTTACAGCAACTTTTACGGTCATTACTTGTCTTAAGATATCACGAGCAAAATCTAAGAGAGCCAGATCATTCTTAAACGAGACAATTTTAAACTTAATCCCTAAAAGAGCTACCGTATTTTCAAAAATTTGTATGGCCTTTTAAAGGTAATTATTTGTTACAGCAACTTTTACGGTCATTACTTGTCTTAAGCTATCAAGAGCAAAATCTAAGAGAGCCAGATCATTCTTAAACGAGACAATTTTAAACTTAATCCCTAAAAGAGCTACCGTATTTTCAAAAATTTGTATGGCCTTTTAAAGGTAATTATTTGTTACAGCAACTTTTACGGTCATTACTTGTCTTAAGATATCACGAGCAAAATCTAAGAGAGCCAGATCATTTAAAAAAATGAAAATTTAAGACTTAATCCCTAAAACCTCTTCGTGATATTTGTATGACAATTATTTTACGGTCTTCTTTTTCAACTGCAGCCTTTTTAAGGTTATTATCTATTACGGTAATTTTACGGTCATTACTTGCCTTCAGGAATTAAGAGCAAAATCTAAGTAAACAGGATTATTGTTACAAAAAAAAGTTTCAAGACTTAATCCCTGAAAGAGCTACCCTGTTCCTTGATATTTATACGGTCATTAAATTTACGGCCTCTTTTAGATTGCGGCGTTTTAAGTTCATTATTTGTTACGGTAAATTTATGGACATTCATTGCCTTAAGATATCAAGAGCAAAATTTAATAGAGCAGATTGATCCTTACAAAAGAAAACTTGATTGAATCCCAGAAAGAGCAACACTATTCCTCGTTATGTATATGGCCATTATTTTTACGGCCTTTTAAATCAATCGATCAATCACTCAAATCAATCATTTATTAATACTACTAAAAAAAAAAAAAAAAAAAAAAATACAAACATTAGAAGGTTACTTAGCCTAAGAGGCTTAGCTTGTTGTGTGCCACACAATACAATAATGCAATACTGGACTTTTAGAAAAAACATACAATAATAAAACACTGGAATAAAACAAGTACGGAGATACATATATATAGAATAAAAGAGAGAAGATATATATATATATATATATATATATATATATATATATATATATATATATATATATATATATATATATATATATATATATATATTATATATTATATATTATATATATATATATATGTATATATATATATAAATATATATATATATATATATATATATATATATATATATATATATATATATATATATGTATATATATATATATATATATATATATATTATATATTATATATCATATATATATATATATATATATATATATATATATATATATATATATATATATATATATATGTATATATATATATATATATATATCTATATATATATATATATATATATATATATATATATATATAATATATATAATATATAATATATATATATATATTATATATATATATATATATATATATATATATATATATATATATATATATATATATATATATATATATATATCTATATATATATATATATATATATATATATATATATCTATATATATATATATATATATATATATATTATATATTATATATTATATATTATATATATATATATATATATATATATATATATATATATATATATATATATATATATATATATATATATATATATATATATATATATATATATATATATATATATTAAATACTAAAGGATTAAAGAATAATAAGGCTCCAGGTGCTGATAGGGTAGTAAATGAGTTTCTTAAATATGGTGGCTCTGAGGTTAGAAATAAGTTATTGAAGATTATGAATATGATTCTTGAAAAAGGGGAAGTACCTAACGATTTTAGGAAAACCTTAATTAAGCCACTTTATAAGAAAGGTGATAAAAGTGAGTGTGGTAATTATCGAGGCATTAGTCTGGTCTCTGTAGGTAGCAAATTGCTTAGTAATATGATACTTTTTAGACTGAGAGATGCTGTAGACAAAGTTTTAAGAGAAGAGCAGTGCGGTTTTAGAAAAGGTAGAGGATGTGTTGACCAAATTTTCACTCTTAGGTTAATAATTGAGAAGTGCCTGAGTTTTCAAACACCTTTGGTCCTCAGTTTTATAGATTATGAGCAAGCGTTCGATTCTGTTGATAGAGGAGCTTTAGTAAAGGTTTTATCCTTGTATGGTATACCAGACAAATACATTAAAGTGATTAGTGCTATGTACGAGAATAACACTGCTGCGGTTAAGGTAGGAAATGAGGTTAGCAGCTGGTTTTGTATTAAATCAGGAGTTAAGCAGGGTTGTGTTCTATCCCTCTTTATATGGATTATTTTGATGGACTTTGTTTTAAGGAGCACAGGAAAGGCAATGGGAGACCACGGAATCAAATGGGGAAGAAAAAGTCTCCTGGACTTGGATTATGCTGATGATTTAAGCATCCTAGATGAAAGTGTGAGCAAAATGAATAAAGTTTTAGAGGTTTTGCGAGTTCAGGGTGCTAGTATTGGTTTGAAAATTAATGTTAGGAAGACTAAGTAACTAAGGCTAGGAATAAGTGAAGATGAAAAGGTGACGTTGGGTAATGAAAAGATTGATCAGGTGGGCAGCTTCACTTACCTTGGTAGTATTATTAGTAAAGATGGTGGGAGCAGTGAAGATGTTAAAAATAGAATAGCCAAGGCTCAGGGTGTTTTTTCACAGTTAAAAAAAGTCTGGAAGAATAGGAAGATAAGTCTGCAAACCAAGATTAAAATCTTAGATGCTACAGTGATGACAGTGGTCAAATATGGCTCTGAAGCATGGACGCTCCGAAAAGCGGATGAAGATTTGCTAGATGTTTTCCAGAGAAATTGCTTAAGGATTGTTCTGGGTACCCGGCTGACTGACCGTATTTCAAACAATAGGCTATACGAAAAATGTGGTTCAATACCGCTTTCTAGGTCTATAATGAAAGAAAGGTTGAGGTGGTTAGGGCATGTTGTGCGGATGAAGGATGACAGATTGCCAAAGATTGTTCTTTTCGGCCAACCATCTAGGGCTAAACGGAAAGCAGGTCGTCCCCGTCTGGGGTGGGAGGACGTCATAAAGAAAGACTTAAAGGAAATGGGAACTTCGTGGGCGGGTGTAAAAAGGGAGGCTTTGAATAGATTGGGATGGAGGAGGAGCGTGCGTAGCTGTGTTGGCCTCAGGTGGCTTGGTGCTGCGATGAGTTGTTAGTAGTAGTAGTAGTATATATATATATATATATATATATATATATATATATAATATATATATATATATATATATATATATATATATATATAAATATATATATATATAAATATAAATACATATATATATATATATATATATATATATATATATATATATATATATATATATATATATATAATATATATATATATATATATATATATATATATATATATATATATATATATATAAATTGAGGTAGAATCAAAAAAGAAAAAAATAAAGGGAGAGAAATTACTGGGCTTGAAAAACCCGCCGATAAACTGCCTTTGCAGAGAGAGATGAGGGATATCAAAAGGGACGGAGTTCCATAATAAAACGTATTGATAAACAGGAGACCCCTGAGCTTTTGAAAGTCATTATTTGTTAAGGCAATTATTACGGTCAATATCTGGCTGAAGCTATCAAAAGAAAAAGTTGAGAGAACCATATCGTTCTCAAAGAGGAAAATTCAGGACCTAGTTCCTAAAAGAGCTACCCTATTTCTTCGAGATTTTTTGTGGTCATCACTTACCTTCTGGCATCAAAAGTGAAGTTTGAGAGAACTGGATAATTATGAACGAAGTAAATCTAAGATTAAAAAACTTAAAGAACTACCCTATCACACGCGATGATGTGCAGATAGTCCCCGTAACTACCTAACTTTTGATTTTTGAGGTGTTTGTTGTACCCTCTCTTGAATCCCCGGAGAGAAGAATTTTTCGGGGTTACCTCTGCTGGGAGGCCATTCTACGTGGTCGTCTGGCGAGACTCGTTTTCGAGTATTCCTGGCAGTATCCACCCTGCACGAGGTAGTCCTAGCGGGCTGTACTTCGGCGAGTTGATCTCAGAGACTTGGCTCAGTCAGGAACGAGTTTGACAACACCTCTGATGAAAGGTAATGCGTGCATTTGTAAAACACCGATAGAGATCCCATGTCGAAACGATCCAGGATCAAATAGAGGGGTTTGGCATCAGAGCTGTAGAAGTCGCTGCGTAAACAACCCAATTTTTGCCACGTTGAAGAGGAGCTGTGTGGCTAATTGGAGCACCAGTAAAGAGAGGAAATGCATATTCTGTTACTAGTCTGTTGCACGATGCGAATAGTGTCAAAACCATTTAAGTCGATGAAGAGGCTTTTGCATCTCAGGATGATTCCTAGCTTCCTGGAGCAGAAGGATCTCACTTTGCTTTGTTGTTCAGCCTAGGTGAAGGTGCACCGTGGCATTAGACGCTACCGAAATGATGAGTTCTTTTGTTTTCGACACATTGAAGGTGACGAGCCACGCTTCCGTCCACACACAATTATTTAGGTGAAGCTCCCTATGGGATTTGCTGGAAAGTTCGTCCGTAGCAACACACATCTTTACCGTCATCTCATCAGCAAGTAGTAAGGTTATTATTTTTAACAAGGCTATCCCCCGTTCATGAACTCTAGAAAAGAGTTAACCCAAGGACAAGAATTGGGCCAAGACTACTGCCCAGAGGCACTCCTGATAGCATTGGATGTTCATTTAGATTGAAACAGTCAAGGACAAAACGCAGTGAAAGTTGACGAAGGAAGTTAGTAAGCACCTAGAGTAGCCGACCTAAAGAGAACCATAGAACCCTATAGAGAGAAAGCCTACAGAGAACTCTATAGGCTTTTAGCTTACAAAGAAGGCTATCATGTCACACGCGATCAAGAGGATTCGCGATGTCAAAGAGAAGAAGACAAATATGTCATACGCGATCAAGAGGATTCGCGATGTCAAAGAGAAGACGACAAATATGTCATACGCGATCAAGAGGATTCGCGATGTCAAAGAGAAGAAGACAAATATGTCATACACGATCAAGAGGATTCGCGATGTCAAAGAGAAGAAGACAAATATGAGGCCCCAGACAGGAGTTTAACCCCCTCTTTGTACTGCGCAGCTGCTTATAGCACAACATTGACTGCACAGTGATATAATCACTTTCTACAAAAACCGTATTGTATGTCAGCCAATAGACGGTGTGATTCAAGGTACTCACTGAGAGTCACAGGAGAGTGATTGGACCATTCGATCCTACATTAGCAAGTTCACTATCTGTCATTGGTACAGGAACTATGTGAGCGACTTTGCAGGCTTTTGGGAATGATACTGCTTCAAAGTAATCGTGAGAAAGGAGAGGACCAGGGGCATATCGTTTAAGGATGGCTATGATATCATGATGACATGATGGCTATGATTCTGATGGCTGATGGCTATGATTCAGGATGGCTATGGATGACATGGATATCATGTCAGGCCCCGTAGCTTTGGTGGTATCCAGCTGACTCAGCATTCGAAACACCTTTCTATCCAGCGTCATCAAATTGACAGGTTTTTGCAAAAGTTTTTCAAAGAGCAGCCATTCTTTTCTTTTGGCCAGAATACATCATCATCCCTCCGATATGAATCGATTTAATTGGTTGATTTAGATAAGAGTAAAGCTTCTTTGAAAGTCATCCACCACCACTTTGCATGGACAATTTTTAGTTTTTCTTCAAACTTGCGTTTGTAGTCGGCCCTAATGAAAGCGTTCCAATTGTAGTTTGATTTCATCAACCGCTATTTCTTGTGAGCCTTTTTTCTCACCCTAGTTGCCTTTCTGCAATCAGCCTTGAACCACAACTTATATTGTAATCACTATATTGTAAATAGCCAATTTGTAATCGCTGTAATCACTTTAATGTAATCACTTTTTCGTAGAGTGAAGCTGCTTAAGATGAGTCTTCTTTTGTAAATTTACTTTATGATTTTGCCGACAAGCAGTGTCACAGTCAACCCTAGTTTTTGCGGTGATCTGCTAGTGCTTTACAGATAGAATTCTTTTCAGATTTTCATGAGCTACAACTACCACATGGTCGCTTGTATAGGGATAATTTTCAACACCACAAAAATCTGAATAATCCGTCCCGAAAAATGTCGAGCCATGAGGGCTGATGTAAGTGTCGAATTCAACGGGCTGATCTAGACCACGAGTAAGACTTCGCTGTAGCTGAGCTATGCTTTCTATATCAGCTATATGTCTTTTCAACTATATGCCAGTGACCGCTATAGACGTCAAAACCTCCTTGAATAGTTGTCCTTACTTTTGGAAATTTTCTCTTCACAAATCCCAAGCAATCCTCAAAATATTCAGGTATTTTCATCTTCGGGGGGCTATACACTGTACCAATGGCAAAAGATTTATTTGGTAGGTTTACCTTCACCCAAATGACCTCTTTATCGCTAGAAATCTGAAGCGGCATAAAGGGAATACCGATATATGATACGAGGTAACTCCACCTCCACCGAAATTCAAGCTTATCTGATTTTTTCGATCCAGTTTTATTATAGCGTATCCAGGAATAATGATCTCACTGTCAATGACACCGCAGTTTAGGTGGATCTCGGATTCACACATGAAGGAGATGTCTTATTCACCATATGCTCTGAACCAACTTGGATCGGAGGCAACGGACATTACAATGGGTCACAATAAACTTATTCGTAAGAAAGATCACGGGACGCGTATTTTGTCATCTATTAAAAGGAAGTCCAATCCAAGGCTGATGTTTTACTTGAAAACTGGGTAAATACCAGCTGTGTGGGTAGTAAGCCCAAACAGCGGACAGAAGAACTTCTTTTACAAACTTAATCTAACTAGATAATGAGCGGTAACGGACCTAATACTTGACCTCAGTTAGGGTGGTAGCGACCCCAAAACGGGGCAAGAGTTAGCTCCTTGCAGAATCTACCACTCCAAAGCTCTGACGGGCAGAACGCTATTTCATGGGTGGTTTTCCATGGGTGTGCCTTTGAGATAAATATATATAGTGATTTTTTTTTTCGTAAAATTCAAATTAGGCAAACATGCTGTGAAAGAGATTTTTAAAATAAAATAAAATTCTATTCTATAAACCAGAGAAAAGAAAAGAACCTTTTTCTTTTACTAAATTCATGGCACCAGGCAAGCAAATACAAAGGGTTTTATTCCCACGTACCAGCCCCCCCCCCCCCACCACTGCGCACGTCCCTGGTGCATGATCCATGTTTTTTGGTCCAAATGAACGGTTGTTGAGAGAAAGAAAGGTAGTTCTCTTATCAGGAAACTATGAGGGTTAAACAGAGGATTGCATTCATATCTTCACAGAGAAAGGGAATGTAGGGGACATCCCCCACAACCACGAATTATTGGAATACCCTCAATCCCTTTGAAAAAAAAAATACAGTAAAATACAATCAATTTACAAAAATACAGTAATTTACAAATTTTGGGGTTCAAGCCCAAAGTTTTTGACCCTCAATGATCAGCCCCTAACTAAAAAAATTTGTACACATAAATCTTGAATTGACCGAGTTCAAGGTTATGATATAAGTATATGAAAATCAGAATTTTGTCATACGTTCTTACCAAGGGCAAAAAATGCCATAATTTACGCCTAAAGTATTAAAAAGGGCTTTGAATAAATAGCCACGAAAAGCAAAACCAAACAAAATATCAGGATCGATTCTCTGTCTCCAGTATAAATTGCAAAAAAAAAAAAAAAAAAAAAAAAAAGCATACAAAATTAGCTTGAATATAAAATAAAAATGGGTTTAATGGGCTTTAAAAATGGGTTCATACCAACTGCTCAAGCATGTAGGGCAGGATATCATCAAGGGCTCGGCTGCCAACGGTGGAATGAAGACTGTCAAAGGTCTTGGCCGCAGCAGATCGAACTTCGGGAAGGGGATCGATCAAGGCTTTTCTACAAAAAGAAAATCATCTTTATAAGAGAAAATTCCTAATCTGAAGAGATAAATTATGCCTACAAAATAAATATACTCTACAGTTTTCAATTTCTTAAAGAAAACACACAAAAAAACTTGGATTTCCAAAACTTTTATGTAAAAAACCTGATATTATAATTAGGGCCCGACCGATATGGATTTTTGGGGAGCAATACCGATACCCATATTTCGGTATCAAACCAATACGAAACTGATATAACTTGCCGAAAAATTGTCACCCGGAAACAAACCTTATCTAAAGTTTACCCCCCCCCCCCATTATCTGCCCATGTTCATACTCACATATTTTTCCCTGGTCTACCACAGGCAGCGCAATAGCGCTGCCTGAGTAAAGAACGATGTTGGCACAATGTAATTTTTTTTCATACCGGGCACTTCGTATCGAAGGAGTTGTCGTAAAAACTTCGAAAAGAACTCATTCGATTGGAAATTGGAGTGGCTAGTGCCCTTTTTAATAGTCGAAAGTGATTAGAGGGAAACTAGCCCCCCCCCCCACGCCCATCATTCCCCCAAACACATCCAACCAAAATTTTGAGATAGCCATTTTGTTCAGCGTAGTTGATTTCCAGATAGAAAATATGTTTTTGAGGAGGACACTTCCCCACAACCCTCAGGGCAAGGGTTTTAAGTTATGCCCTGAAGGCATATACGAACGATTTTGTCACAATGTATTATTTATTATTTTTCCTTTAGAGCAGAGCAAAAGGAAAAGTTGTCGTAGAAACTTTGAAAAGGGCTCATTCAATTGGAAATTGGAGTGGTTTGTGCCCTTTTTAATAGTCGAAAGTGATTGGAAGGCAACTAACACCCCTTCCACGCCCACCATTTCCCGAAACATATCCAATCAAAATTTTGAGATAGCCATTTTGTTCAACGTAGTTGATTTCCAGATAGAAATTATGTTTTTGAGGAGGACACTCCCCCAGAGCCTTCAGGGCAAGGGTTGTAAGTTATGCCCTGGGTCATATAAGGTTTATATAGAAAGTTAGTGTAGAAATTTCAAATAGGGCTCATTTGATTGGAAATTGAAATTGCCCTTTTTAATAGTCGAAAGTGAGTGAAGAGTAAGTAACCCTCATCTCAAGCCCACCATTTCCCCAAACACATTCAATCAAAATTTGAGATAGCTATTTTATTCAACGCAGTTTTAGTTTTGTAAATTAGGTCTTTGAGGATGACAACCCCCCAACAGCCCTCAGGGCAAGGGTTGTAAGTTATGCCCTGGGGGCATATAAGGTTTTTATAGAGCGGGTTGTCGTAGAAACTTCAAAAGGGGCTCATTTGACTGGAAATTGAAATGGCTAGTGCCCTTTTTAATAGTCGAAAGTGATTGGAGGGCAACTAGCCCCCCCCCCACGCCGATCATTCCCCCAAACACATCCAATCAAAATTTTGAGATAGCCATTTTGTTCCACGCAGTTTAAAGTTCAGGAAATTATACATTTGAGCAGGACACTCCCCCACAGTCTTCAGGGCAATGGTTATAAGATATGCCCTGGGGGCATAAAAGCTTTTATTGAAATCTTTGTCGTAGAAACTTCAAAAAGGGCTTATTCGATTGGAAATTCAAAGGCCTAGTGCCCTTTTTAATATTCGAAAGTGATTTTAGGGTAACTAACCCCCCTCTCACGCCCACCTTTTCCCCAAACACATCCAAACAAAATTTTTAGATAGCCATTCTGTTCAGCGTAGTTGATTTCCAGGTAGAAATTATGTTTTTGAGGAGGGCGCTCCCCCACAGCCCTCAGGGCAAGGGTTGTAAGTTATGCCCTGGGGGCATATAAAGTTTTTATAGAACGTGTTGTCGTAAAAACTTCAAAAAGGGCTCATTCGATTGGAAATTGGAATGGCTTGTGCCCTTTTTAATAGTCGAAAGTGATTGGAAGGCAACTAACACCCCTTCCACGCCCACCATTTCCCCAAACATATCCAATCAAAATTTTGAGATGGCCATTTTGTTCCACGCAGTTTAAAGTTCAGAAAATTGTACCTTAGAGCAGGACACTCCACCCAGAGTCTTCAGGGCAAGGGTTATAAGTTATGCCCTGGGGGTATAAAAGGTTTTTATTGAAATCTATGTCGTGGAAACTTTAAAAAGGGCTCATTCGATTGGAAATTCAAAGGGCTAGTGCCCTTTTTAATAGACGAAAGTGATTTGAGGGCAACTAACCCCCCTCTCACGCCCACCTTTTCCCCGAACACATCCAATCAAAATTCTTAGATAGCCATTTTGTTTCACGCAGTTTAAAGTTCAGGAAATTATACCTTTGAGCAGGACACTAACAGAGATCTTTCGATTGGAAATTCAAAGGGCTAGTACCCTTTTTAATAGTCGAAAGTGATTTGAGGGCAACTAACCCCCCTCTCACGCTCACCTTTCCCCAAACACATCCAATCAAAATTTTAGATAGCCATTTTATTCAACTTAGCAGAAAGTTTTGGAAATTAGGTCTTTAAGGATGACAACCCCTCCCCCCACAACCCTCAGGGCAAGGGTTGTAAGTTATGCCCTGGGGGCATGTAAGGTTTTTATAGAAAGCGATGTTGTAAAACATCAAAAAGGCCTCATTCAATTGGAAATCGAAGGGGCTAGTGCCCTTTTAATAGTCGAAAGTGATTGAAGGGCAACTAACCCTCTCTCAAGCCCACCATTTCCCCAAACACACCCAATCAAACTTTGAGATATCCATTTTGTTCAACGTAGTCGAAAGTTCTGGAAATTAGGTCTTTTAGGATGATAACCCCCTCTGAGCCCTCAGTGCAAGGGTTGTAAGTTATGCCCTGGGGGCATATAAGGTTTATATAGAAAATTGTTGTAGAAATTTTAAAAAGGGCTCATTTGTTTGGAAATTGAAATTGCCCTTTTTAATAGTCGAAAGTGATTGAAGGGCAACTAACCCCCTCTCACGCCCACCATTTCTCCAAACACACCCAATCAAAACTTTTGAGATATCCATTTTGTTCAACGTAGTCGAAAGTTCTGGAAATTAGGTCTTTTAGGATGATAACCCCCTCTGAGTCCTCAGTGCAAGGGTTGTAAGTTATGCCCTGGGGGCATATAAGGTTTATATAGAAAATTGTTGTAGAAATTTTAAAAAGGGCTCATTTGTTTGGAAATTGAAATTGCCCTTTTTAATAGTCGAAAGTGAGTGGAGAGTAATTAACCCCCATCCCACGCCCCCCATTTCCCCAAACACATTCAATCAAAGTTTATAGATAGCCATTTTGTTCAACGTAGTTGAAAGTTCTGGAAATTATGTATTTAAGGATGACAAACCCCCCAGAGCCCCCAGGGCAAAGGTTGTAAGTTATGCCTTGGGGGCATATAAGGTTTTAATAGTTAGAGTTGTTGTAAAAACTTCAAAAGGGGCTCATTCAATTGGAAATTGAGAGGGCTAGTGCCCTTTTTAATAGTCGAAAGTGATTGGAGGGTAACTAACCACCCTCTCACGCGCACCATTCCCCTCAACATATCCAATGAAAATTTTCAGACAGCCATTGTATTTAACGTAGTAGATAGTTCTGGAAATTAGGTTTTTGAGGTTGACCCCCCCCCCTCCCCCAGCCCCCAGGGCAAGGGTTGTAAGTTATGCCCTGGGGGCATATACGGTTTTTATTGAAAGCGTTGTAATAGAAACTTCAAAAGGGCTCAATTGAAAGGGCTAGTGCCTTTTTAATAGTTGAAAGTGATGGGAGAGCGACTAACCATTTTCCCAAACACATCCAATCAAAATTTTGAGATAACAATTTTGTTTAACGTTGTTGAAAGTTCTGGAAATTATGTCTAAGAGGATGACAACCACCCTCACAGCCCTTAGGGTAAGGGTTGTAATTATTGCCCTGGGGGCATATAAGGTGTTTATAGAAAGCGTTGTCGTAGAAACTCAAAAAGGGCTCATTTGATTGGAAATCGAAAGGCCTAGTGCCCTTTTTAATAGTCGAAAGTGATTGGAAGGCTTGAAATTTTTATAGTAAAGATCGATGTGGGTATAATATATGATTTTTTGTTGTTGTTGTTGTTTGGACCAGGGCACTTCGTATCAAAGGAGTTATCGTAGGAACTTCGAAAAGGGCTCATTTGATTGAAAATAGAAAGGGCCGATGCCCTTTTTAATAGTCGAAAGTGATTGGAGGGCAACTAATCCCTATATTTTTTTTCAGTAAAGGGCAAATTATGTTCTGGCCTTGGGAAGGCATAGGGGTTTTGAGCCTAACTTATGTTAATTTCTGCTCGTCTTGAGTTTGACTAGGTTATTTATTGTAATTTCTGCTCGTTTGGGTTTCATTTATGTATCATTGCTGATTTGCGGTAGTTTCACGCTTCGTAGGTTATTTGATTTTATTTTTGCTCATTTTTTGTTTAATGGACTTCTTTACTTTTCTATGAAAAACTTATTTTCTCGAAATTTTTTTTTTAATTTATTACACACCAAAGAACAGTTTCAATAATTCACTGTAAATTCCAAAAAATTAGGCCATTTACAAGAACTGTTTGATTTTCTTTACCTTTTCTGATCGGCAGCTTCTGAGCACACAAACAGAAGGCGGTTGTTTACGGAAGTGACAAACAAGAGCAAATTTAACCAAAGAAGCATATTTAACCAAGAATTTAACCAAAGAAGCAGAATTTAACCAAGTTTTGTTATGTAAACACAAATACGTGAAATCTGATTGAAAAGAGTATAAGATATTTATTGAAATTGATTATTCAAAACTTAAATTTCAATAGCGGGACTTTTAAATTCAGTCATTCACATATTAATGTTAAAACTTTATTTTACATTCACATGATAAGGTGTCTTACGAACGAATCCATGCTAGGCACAGTGGATACAGGGGTGCAGCTAAATTTTTAAGTTTGGAGGACGGATTTAAAGAATATATCGAAAAAACCTGTCCAGTTTGCTCATAAATACGGACACAAAAGCTAAATTTCCAAGGTAAATAGGTTAATTTTTCAAGTTGTTGACACGCGGTGGTACCACCTCTGAAATACCCCTCCCCCGTCTCCTCCTTACAGCACCCCTCTCCCCCTTAGCTGCTCTCCTGACTTGATATCATGGTTTAACCGATTGACCCACTTTCACCCACGCAAGTGAGCATTCAATAAACAGAAAAATATGGTTTATTGTATAAAGTTTAGTTGTTTTGGTAGAAGATTTTAGCCATTGTTAACTCTTAAAGCAAAAAAAAAGCAAATATTCTTATCACTAGTTTGAAGTCATAAAGGAATTATTTATGACTACAAGCTTAAAAGTATTTGGCTTTTCTAGAAGAAAAGCCAAAAAAGGGTATCACACATTTCTAAAACGAGTTCCTTAAAAAATAGCCTTGTGTAGTAGGAAGTAGGTACTATATAGTACCCTTAAACGAATGGTGTATACAGGGTTGACTAATAAGCGTCTGAGCACAACTAAGAGAGAATGGAAGGAGGCCACTACCAATTCTTGAAAATAAAAAAACGGTACATGTTCTTATCACTAGTGAATAGTAATGAATGAGACAAATTATGTACGAACAAGGGACAGTGGAGTGACTCTGTAAGCTCAGCAAGGGTCGACCCAGCTCTAAATGGGCGCCCGGAGAAATATGGGCAATGAAAACAAGAAGGGGATATGAAAATCCTGGATACCAGACCCCCTCCCCCCCCTATTGCACTACCTGACTGAAGGGCAATAAAACTGAGATCAGTACCACCGGTTTCGACAACAGTCTAGTGCCATCTACTTTAATTATTTGCATACTAAAGTATTCTGGTCATCTATGTGGTAAACAAAGACAATAAAAAAGAATTTCAGATAGTTCTCAAATGCCTTCCCTTGTCTATATTAAGTATGAAAACAGAGACCTAGTAGTATCGTTTATGTGTCTTTTTTGAAGGTACATGACCAAAAACGAATGGATTAGGACATATTTTAACTATCAATCCATTCAACTAAAGAGTTACTATGTCATATAAAATATTTCCTCCCCTCTTTACACAAACTAGTGATACCCAGGAGTTTATAAAACTAAAAAATAAAATCATTTTATAAACAGTTGCCAATCATAGGGATTTTCCCCACGACCTTGAAATTTCAGCCATGAGCTAAGCATTTTGGGAAAAATATATATTTCAAAATACCTTCCAAAATTATATCAAGTATATACATTACAATTATTTAATGTCTTTTTAAACTTTGGAGATTTTTACAAATGAATCTCAGGCTGGTACTAGAGTTGCAGTGGCGGCTCAGGTTTTATAGAACCGGTTGCAGTGCTTCCAAAGGGGCTAAGTAACACGACCCTTGTGGTAAGGGGAGTGGAATGATTATTGATCTTGGTTTGGCAATACGAGGCTCGGGTTTTATATCAATTACCGTAAGGCTAAACAAAAGGCTTGCTATCCGTCCCTCTAAAAGAGGACTCGGTAAGCAAAAGTCGACAATTATCGGCGCCAGTTTGGTTAAACAGTCTATATCTCATCTCAAGTGCAGGTAAGAAAGTAGCTTACCCGACAAAAATTTCTTGAGAGAAAAACTCAGAACCGCTTTCAGGGTTACAATTTTAGTGGGGTCTCATAGGATTTCCTTGGGGAGTTGGTGATAATTAAGCGTGGTTTAGGCACAAATTAGCCTAAATTTTTCCCTTTGAAAAATTATTCAAAAATCTTTTTTGTACACAGAGTCACAAATTTTAGTAATTTATCGTGTTTCTTCCACCTTGCAACTCTTATCCCGAAAAATTCCTGTTTCTCTTTGTACAAATAGCTTTTTGGCTGCTTAGTTTGGCATTTTTTATAGCCCAGAAGTAAGACAAATTATTCATGAAATCACCCCACAACAAAACTCAAAATTCTTAACGAGCGAACACCTTTCAAAACATGAAAATTAATTTAAAAATCTGGACGAAAAAAAACCTTCAGTTAAAAAAAAATTCAGGCACACTGATTTTAGATTTAAATCATTAATGTCATGTTCATACTAGAATTTAAATCCTTGAGCAAAATTGTGAATGGAGTTAAGTTTCGCTTCATCAGCCGGATTTTACGTCGTTCGATGAAAACATTGTCTTCGCGTGGGTGCACATCCGGTTTGTTTCTGCTTTATGTCGACACACAAATTTTGGACCACTCGTTTGTCCGGCCGGCGAAATTGCACTTAAAATAAATTAAACTTCCTTTTTAAGCCCTAAAATAATTATTATTGGCAGGAAGGACAGCAGGACGGCTTTTTTACAACTACCAGAATGGTACTGGAGTGACATCCACTAGAAAACCCAAATCTGTTTTCAGATTGGATATACGTGACATAAGACAACGAATAAAAAAAAAAAAAAATTAAAAAACAAGTGACGGTGATTTTCAACCAGTGAATAAAACGAAAAGATAAAGGATATACTCAAGTCCGTATCCAGGGGGGTAAGGGGTTTTGAGTCCTTCAAAATGTCTGTCCAATTCGTAAAACGTAAATGACTCGTAAAAATGAATAGAAACAAATTTTGAGGCGTTTTCTAAATTTCTTCTTACCCCCCTCCCCGAGAAAAACAAAATCCTGGATACGTTCTTGGATATACTCGTAGTTCAGGAAGATACTCCAGCCTCTGGCAATCAATGCAAAAAAGTTAACCAAAAAAGGTTAGTCATTTTGTTCTTTCGGTTTTTCAAAATTCAAAAAGTTACTTTTATTTTACTGTTGTATTTTTGCATTAAGGATTGCGGATTGTCGTTTGTATTTTAATGGACCTGGTCCGATTCTCTTTTATAACATCTAATAATGCTTAATTAATAATATTAGCAGTTGCTGCATTTGTTAATGCGTGAGCAGATTTACATAAAAAAAACCTGGCTGTTGTGAACATTTGTTTGTGCTTGGAAAATCATGATGGGAGAAAGTTAAGAAAACTTCCTACGAAAAGGCCCTTGAGTTACTCCACAACCGCCGGCATCTTATTATCAAATTTGGACAATTCTTTCTAAGAAGCTCAAAATACTGGTGTATCCTCCCTCCGAACGCGCCCCTGAACACACTAACCAGAAGACAGAACAAGTTGGAACCAGTTTATTGCCGCACATGCGGTATCAGCATTCTTTTGTTCCCTTTTTCACGGGTCTGTTTAACAACATCATTTGCATCATCAACTGCATCATCAAATGCATCATAACAACATCATCAGCTGCAATTGCAGTTCATTTTTGTGCTATTTCTATATACATTGTAAATAGCTTTGTTTTAGTGCTTCTTAGTGCTATGTCGGGTGTGTCAATTAATATCTCTATGCCTACATTTAATAATTGTAAAATAAATTAGTTTATAGTGCTTCAGTGGCTTTGCCTCGGGGGGGGGGGGGGGGGGGGTGCTAAATCCTTCCTTCTAAGAGATAGTTCTCTATCAAGGTATATGAAAGTTTATAATTTATTTGTTTTTTAAAGACCGAAAAATAGAATGTTGAATAACTTTGTTCTAATTGTTGTGGTAGTTGTTTCAGTAATTGTACTTTTACAAACAGTCGTTGCTGCAAAGAATGCCCCTTTTGCACCAAGCAGTTTTTTTTAAAGCATTAGAAATATTAAATTTGCATACTAGTGGTATTTTATGGCCTTTCATGGAGGTTTTTTATGGCTAACTTCACTTTTTTTATTTTGGTATTAACACGTATTCTTTTTTAAGTTCAACAGTTCAAAATACACATGAAATTGCTCCACAGGGGAATCTCAAAAATTTTTTAACGAGCCAAAACCTTTCAAAAGACGAAAATTAGTTTAGAAGTTTAAATAAAAAAATCGAAAATAATGCACTCCGATTTTAAACTTAAATCATTAGTGTCATGTACACACTAGCATCTAAATTCACACTAGAAGTTCAAACTAGAAACTAGACAAAGTTCACACTAGAAACTAGACTAAGTTCACATTAGAAACTAGAATCGCACAAGAAACTAGAAATTAGAAGTTCACACTAGAAACTAGACTAAGTTCATACTAGAAACTAGAATCACACTAGAAACTAGAAATTAGAAGTTCACACTAGAAACTAGACTAAGTTCACACTAGAAACTAGACTAAGTTCACACTAGAAACTAGAATCACACTAGAAACTAGAAATTAGAAGTTCACACTAGAAAATAGACTAAGTTCACACAAGAAATTAGAATCACACTATAAACTAGAAATTAGAAGTTCACATTAGAAACTAGACTAAGTTCATACTAGAAACTAGAATCACACTAGAAACTAGAATCACACTAGAAACTAGAAATTAGAAGTTCACACTAGAAACTAGAATCACACAAGATTCTGAATGGAGTCGAGTTTTGCATTGTCGGTCAGTTTTTACATCGTCCTTTTTTTTACATTATTAGTTTAATATTTTTACAACAATGCTTCGAGAACGATATTTATCTCTGATGAAAAGTCCCCCCTAGAATACTAATTAAGAGGAGGAGGGAGTTAGAAAAACCAAATTCTTTTCTTCATTCTTTATTTCTTAATTATTTAATTGTGGAGAATCTGAAGAAGAAAAAGCAGAGAAAATAAGAACCATTAGCAAATCAGTTTAAAAACAATATGGTTCATTTGTAATCAAACTACAACTTTACATTTGTTTTAAGTACAATTTTGTCGGCCGGAGTATTTTTTTTTTTTTTCAAATCCGAAGAAAATAAAAATCTCCTTCGAACTTTAGTGGGCACGGATAGTGGGGTCCGGATAAGTAGTTTTAGCATCATATTTAAATCATCATAATTCTTCAAATTTTTGCATCTTCAAACTATAATTCAAAAAAGTTATGCTAGGGTCTGACAGGACTCGTATTTCGAATTTTGCGTTAATCAAGCAAAACGCAAATTTCGGCAACCAAATTTCGAGTCACCCCAGCGATGAAGAAATCTCTATATTTCGACAAACATTGAGTTCGCTCCTGTTTCCATTGAAGGATTAGTTTTTTTCTGTTTGGAAGAAATAAAAGTTTTCTGTTGGGGAGATGTACTAAGCAATATATAATCCCGATGAAACGTAAAATTATCCTGATGATATTTATCCCTGAACCCACGACATTTATCCCTGATGAAAAGTTACCCCTAGAATACTTATTAAGAGGAGGAGAGTTACAAAAACCAAATTCATTTTCTTCGTTCTTTATTTCTTCATTATTGGTTGTAGAGAACCTGAAGAAGAAAAAGCAAAAAATAAGAACCATTAGCAAATCAATTTAAATATTTTATTAATAGCATATTTTTTTATTAATCAATTTAATTTAATAGTTCATAAGTAATCATTTGTTTTTCATTTGCTTTAAGTATAATTTTGTCGGCCGGAGGATTTTTTTTTTTCAAATCCGACGAAAAAAAAAACTCCATCGAACTTCTAGTGCACGCGGTTAGTGGGGTCCGGATAAGGAGTTTCAGCATCATATTTAAATCATTATAGTTCTTCAAATTTATTTGAATATAGTTCTTCAAATTTATGCGTCTTCAAACTAGAATTCAAAAAGTTATGCTAGGGTCTGACAGGACTTGTATTTCGAATTTTGCGACACTCCAGCAAAACGCAAATTTCGGCAGCCAAATTTCGAGTCGCCCTAGCGACGAAAAAATCTCTACATTTCGACAATCGCTCCTGTTTCTGTTGAAGGATTAGTTTTTTTCTGTTTGGAAGAAATAAAAGTTTCCTGTTTTGGAGAAGTTATAAGCAATATATAATCCCTAAGGAACATGAAATAAGTATTCTTTTTAAAGAACTTTTTTTGCTTGATAGCTTCTAGGAAGATTTTTTAGAAAATTTGTTTTTATCAGCCATAGCAGCTATAATTAGTATAGCGATATCGCTTGGTTAATTTCGATTGACAAAATATACTGTGTGCTTTTAGAACTTACCTGTAGAAAAAAAAAACTTACCTAACAGTTGGAACCAGGTTATCAACAAAGGTTAGAACCATTTCTCTACTGGTAGCTCCCATGATTTCTGATAGACCAACACAAACACCTTGTCTTTGATCCGATCTGTCTGCTTCAAGTCCCTTTTCTAATATAGGAATGATTTCAGGGAGGACTCGCTCACCAAGTTTCTTGACCAAGTCCCCAAGCGTACGTGCTGCCACCTATATGTCACAAAATTTTTAATATTGCCCTTTAACGCAATCAAATAGAGTATAATATAATCATATCTTAAATCATATCTGATAAGCCTGGGAAATTCTTTGAGTTATTTGGTTTTTCAGATTACATGAAATTTGTTAATTTGTCTGAATGAAATGAGATTTGAGTACAATATAAATTGTACGCAAAGCGTACTTAGTGCTACCTATAGGTTACAGTTTCTTAAATTTGCTCGTTTAAACATTGAATTCATATCGATTTTGCACACAAAACCTAATTGCAATTGAAGCTCTTGAAACTTCGAATCAGATTCAGCCTTACAATCTGGTAAGTATATTATAAGTAAATTTCATATCGTGTCTGGCAACCTTGTAAAGTTTTTTAAGTCTTTTTTAATTTGTTTGATGAGAACATTTGTGCCTATAAATTAAAAGAATTGTGCAATGAAATAAAATTTATGAACAATTAAAAAAGTGCACCAAGGGTGCGTGGTGTCACCTATAGGTTACAAATCTTTTAAAGTTACTCGTTTAATACATTGAATTCCAATTGAACTTATACCAAACACAGAATCACAATTATACCTGGTGCTAAAGGCCCTTTTTTTAACAATACCGTTGTAGATTCAAATTCAGGCTTACAATCAAGACAATTATATTGTAATTATATCTATTCGCATCATGTATTGTAACCACGAGAAGTTTTTTAGTTTTTTAAGCTATATTTTATAATTTGTGTGAATGAAACTTGTGCACAATTTAAATTGTACGTCAAGCCTACGTGGCGCGACCTGAAAGTCACAATTTTTTTCAAGTTGCTCGGTTGACACATTAAATTCGCATCGAATTTGCCTCCAAAGGATAACCACAATAGAAGCTCTTGTTATGGGGCCCTTTTTTAAAGCAATACAGCTCTGCACTCAGATTCGACCTTTCAATCCAGCATAACATATCATAGTTTTGAGTTCTAGGTTAGGTTATCATGTCAATTAGCCCTAAAAAAAAATGTGAAAATAAATACACGAATTAAAAAACTTCTTTTTTTTCATTTTGAGTGACAATAGTGAATGACTTTTTTTTACACCTTTGTATTTTGTTCTTCTGAATTTGCATTATACGCAGCAAATTTCATGTCCCAAAGTATATCGGCGCATCCCTCTCTATAAAAAACAAAAAACAGCAGAAAACAGAACCAACATCAAATCCATCTTAGGGTAATCATACACTTACTCCAAAAGTTGTTATATATTGTTATATATATATAAGCAGGATATGAAATTCTGCATAGTACGTTTTTTTCAATCCTCTTTTTTTATCTTGTACGTGCGACAAGAGTCTTTTAACTGATTAAAGTAAATGCAGGGTTGCAGGTTGCGCGCGATCTGTCTTTTAATTGATGAAAGTGAATATAGGGTTGCAGGGTTGCAGGTTGCGCACGACCAGAGTCTTTTAACTGATTAAAGTAAATGCAGGGTTGCAGGTTGCGCACGACCTGTCTTTTATTTGATGAAAGTGAATATAGGGTTGCAGGTTGCGCACGACCAGAGTCTTTTAACTGATTAAAGTAAATGCAGGGTTGCAGGTTGCGCGCGATCTGTCTTTTAATTGATGAAAGTGAATATAGGGTTGCAGGGTTGCAGGTTGCGCACGACCAGAGTCTTTTAACTGATTAAAGTAAATACAGGGTTGCAGGTTGCGCGCGATCTGTCTTTTAATTGATGAAAGTGAATATAGGGTTGCAGGGTTGCAGGTTGCGCACGACCAGAGTCTTTTAACTGATTAAAGTAAATGCAGGGTTGCAGGTTACGCGCGGCCAGGGTCTTTTAACTGATTTAAGTGAATACAGGGTTGCAGGCTCTGCGCAACCAGATTCTTTTAACTGATTAAAGTGAATGCAGGGTTCTTCAACAATTAGAATTCCTAGAAAATTTCAATGTTAAACCTTAAACAGATAATTGTCTAAGAAAAGAAAATCAGACTTTCCCCATGATTTCCTTATACAAGAATTAATGTTGACATTTGGTCATTTGATATTTTTACACGTGATTTATCTACGACGGTGCACGGGTTTCTTTCTCAGCTGCCACAGGTCCTCAAAGGTCCCCTTACCCCTCACAAACCCAATAAACATCCGTGAATGTTTGTGCCACAAATGGCCCAAAGTAAGTAAGTATTTAACGTGCCTTGTCCAGTTAGACAGTTTTGAAATTATTTGCTTTTTTCATAGGTCATTGCTAAGACTAAAAAGAAAAGTTTTCAGGTTTGCCCCTCCTGTCTCTCCCCCATTTCAAGTTTATAATTTGCCTACAACTGTATATAGTATACAAGAGAAGTACCTCATTAATCATTAAGTCTGCGCCACGGCTTTGACGCGGACACGAATTAATTTTTGTTTTGTTTTGACGGCTTTAACGTTAAAAAAATTAGTTTCCAATCTTAAATATAGCAAAAGCGACAATAAAACGTATTTCTCCCCCCAAAACAACGTCCGATAAAAAAAAACACTCAAAATCATCCTGGGGGGATATTGCCCCCCCCCCTCCAATATTTTTCTTACCTTACCTAGATACTGAAAGATACCTTTTTTGGCATTTTCATCGAAAAAACACTGAAAAAAAAATATGTGGGCCAGCTGCCTGATCGTGACAACCCGGTTGCCACAGCACCTACACGTAGTCAAAGCTCGTAGTCGAAAAGCGTAATTAATCAATGAGTATATTCCACAAGGATGTTAAAACACTGTAAATCCTGTTATAAGGAAGCTCATATCAGTATTCCTACTATACCTAAATATTTGGGATACCCGAAAATTTTCCAGAATAAAAAGTAACTGAAAAAAAAAAATCACAAATACACGCAAATAGAAGCAAAAGGATACGAAAATAACAGGGGGGGGGGGGTGAGTGTATTTTTGTTCAGGGGGGAGGTTGCCAAAAAAACTTTACAAACGCAACAAAACGTATTGACATTTTTTGCTATTGCTTTTGTACGAATCGAACAAAAATTTAGGAGGGGGGTTAAAACCAGGTAAACTCCCTGGATACGACCTTTGTTCATACACGTACCTGTCGCTTATCATTTGAAGTACTAGCTAAACAGCCAAGGAGAAGTTCAAAAAGGACTGGCAATATTTCCCTTAGAGTTCTAGGCGTGTTGCTGACAACAACCTTCCAGACATGAAGTGCAGCTTGACGTACCATAAGAGCAACGTCAGATCGTCCCATGTACAGACCAGAAAGAACGCGATTACGACGATCACTGCCCAACGTTTCAAGAATAACCTAAAAAAGAAAGGAAGATTAAGGGGATCAGTATCTGAAAAAATTTCGTTGTTTGGAAGTTTTGACTGTGAGAATTAAGAAAGTTTTAACTACGGGAATGACAACTCTGCTATGAAAATATGCGCCAGGAACACAGGATCTTAAGATCCTTTTAGGATCTTAAAAGGATAGATCATAAGTTGGAGAAAAGATAGATGATCTTAGTTGCAGCGAATGTGTAATTAAACCTGCTTAATGCAGCGAATATCCAAAACAAGGAAAGAAAAATTTAATTAAAGGGCTCAGGGTTTGAAAAAAATCTAGTAGCTAAAAATTACAGCCCATGAAAACTGGAATAGTTTTTCTTGTGGGAATGACAACTCTGTTATGAACAGATTTAATGTGAACAAATACATGATTTTTAGCCGATGGTTCACAAGTTGGAAAAGAGACACACCTTTTTGATAGCAGTGATTGTGCAATTAAGCATTTTGTTGCAGCGAATTACTTAAAAAAAGAAAAAAAAATTGAAAGAGTCCGGGGTTTATGAAATCAAGTCACTCAAAATTGCTCTGAAAATTGTAAAAGATTTTAGTTACGATAATGACAACGATGTTATGAACAGATTTAATGTGAACAAATACACGATTTTTAACTGATGGTTCACAAGTTGGGAAATATACACACATTTTTGGTAGCAGTGATTGTGCAATTAAGCATTTTTGTAGCAGCGAATGACTTAAAAAAAGGAAAAAAAAATTAAAGAGTCGAGGGTATGATGAAATCAAGTCACTCAAAATTGCTCTGAAAATAGTAAAAAAAATTTAGTTACGAGAATGACAACGCTGTTCTGAACAGATTCAATGTGAACGATTACAGGATTTTTAACTGATGGTTCACAAGTTGGGAAAGATACACACGTTTTTGGTAGCAGTGGTTGTGCAATTAAGCATTTTTGTCGCAGCGAATGACTTAAAAAAAGAAAAAAAAAATAAGAGTCCAGGGTTTGATGAAATCAAGTCACTCAAAATTGCTCTGAAAATTGTAAAAGATTTTAGTTACGATAATGACAACGATGTTATGAACAGATTTAATGTGAACAAATACAGGATTTTGAACTGATGGTTCACAAGTTGGGAAAGATACACACGTTTTTGGTAGCAGTGGTTGTGCAATTAAGCATTTTTGTAGCAGCGAATGACTTAAAAAAAAAAAAAAAAAATAAGAGTCCAGGGTTTGATGAAATCAAGTCACTCAAAATTGCTCTGAAAATTGTAAAAGATTTTAGTTACGACAATGACAACGATGTTATGAACAGATTTAATGTGAACAAATACAGGATTTTTAACTGATGGTTCACAAGTTGGGAAAGATACACACGTTTTTGGTAGCAGTGGTTGTGCAATTAAGCATTTTTGTCGCAGCGAATGACTTAAAAAAAAAAAAAAAAAAATAAGAGTCCAGGGTTTGATGAAATCAAGTCACTCAAAATTGCTCTGAAAATTGTAAAAGATTTTAGTTACGACAATGACAACGATGTTATGAACAGATTTAATGTGAACAAATACAGGATTTTGAACTGATGGTTCACAAGTTGGGAAAGATACACACGTTTTTGGTAGCAGTGGTTGTGCAATTAAGCATTTTTGTCGCAGCGAATGACTTAAAAAAAAAAAAAAAAATAAGAGTCCAGGGTTTGATGAAATCAAGTCACTCAAAATTGCTCTGAAAATTGTAAAAGATTTTAGTTACGACAATGACAACGATGTTATGAACAGATTTAATGTGAACAAATACAGGATTTTGAACTGATGGTTCACAAGTTGGGAAAGATACACACGTTTTTGGTAGCAGTGGTTGTGCAATTAAGCATTTTGTCGCAGCGAATGACTTAAAAAAAGAAAAAAAAATTAAAGAGTCCAGGGTTTGATGAAATCAAGTCACTCAAAATTGCTCTGAAAATTGTAAAAGATTTTAGTTACGACAATGACAACGATGTTATGAACAGATTTAATGTGAACAAATACAGGATTTTGAACTGATGGTTCACAAGTTGGGAAAGATACACACGTTTTTGGTAGCAGTGGTTGTGCAATTAAGCATTTTTGTCGCAGCGAATGACTTAAAAAAAGAAAAAAAAATAAGAGTCCAGGGTTTGATGAAATCAAGTCACTCAAAATTGCTCTGAAAATTGTAAAAGATTTTAGTTACGACAATGACAACGATGTTATGAACAGATTTAATGTGAACAAATACAGGATTTTGAACTGATGGTTCACAAGTTGGGAAAGATACACACGTTTTTGGTAGCAGTGGTTGTGCAATTAAGCATTTTTGTCGCAGCGAATGACTTAAAAAAAAAAAAAAAAAATAAGAGTCCAGGGTTTGATGAAATCAAGTCACTCAAAATTGCTCTGAAAATTGTAAAAGATTTTAGTTACGACAATGACAACGATGTTATGAACAGATTTAATGTGAACAAATACAGGATTTTGAACTGATGGTTCACAAGTTGGGAAAGATACACACGTTTTTGGTAGCAGTGGTTGTGCAATTAAGCATTTTTGTCGCAGCGAATGACTTAAAAAAAAAAAAAAAAAATAAGAGTCCAGGGTTTGATGAAATCAAGTCACTCAAAATTGCTCTGAAAATTGTAAAAGATTTTAGTTACGACAATGACAACGATGTTATGAACAGATTTAATGTGAACAAATACAGGATTTTGAACTGATGGTTCACAAGTTGGGAAAGATACACACGTTTTTGGTAGCAGTGGTTGTGCAATTAAGCATTTTTGTCGCAGCGAATGACTTAAAAAAAAAAAAAAAAAAATAAGAGTCCAGGGTTTGATGAAATCAAGTCACTCAAAATTGCTCTGAAAATTGTAAAAGATTTTAGTTACGACAATGACAACGATGTTATGAACAGATTTAATGTGAACAAATACAGGATTTTGAACTGATGGTTCACAAGTTGGGAAAGATACACACGTTTTTGGTAGCAGTGGTTGTGCAATTAAGCATTTTTGTCGCAGCGAATGACTTAAAAAAAAAAAAAAAAAAATAAGAGTCCAGGGTTTGATGAAATCAAGTCACTCAAAATTGCTCTGAAAATTGTAAAAGATTTTAGTTACGACAATGACAACGATGTTATGAACAGATTTAATGTGAACAAATACAGGATTTTGAACTGATGGTTCACAAGTTGGGAAAGATACACACGTTTTTGGTAGCAGTGGTTGTGCAATTAAGCATTTTTGTCGCAGCGAATGACTTAAAAAAAAAAAAAAAAAATAAGAGTCCAGGGTTTGATGAAATCAAGTCACTCAAAATTGCTCTGAAAATTGTAAAAGATTTTAGTTACGACAATGACAACGATGTTATGAACAGATTTAATGTGAACAAATACAGGATTTTGAACTGATGGTTCACAAGTTGGGAAAGATACACACGTTTTTGGTAGCAGTGGTTGTGCAATTAAGCATTTTTGTCGCAGCGAATGACTTAAAAAAAAAAAAAAAAAATAAGAGTCCAGGGTTTGATGAAATCAAGTCACTCAAAATTGCTCTGAAAATTGTAAAAGATTTTAGTTACGACAATGACAACGATGTTATGAACAGATTTAATGTGAACAAATACAGGATTTTGAACTGATGGTTCACAAGTTGGGAAAGATACACACGTTTTTGGTAGCAGTGGTTGTGCAATTAAGCATTTTTGTCGCAGCGAATGACTTAAAAAAAAAAAAAAAAAATAAGAGTCCAGGGTTTGATGAAATCAAGTCACTCAAAATTGCTCTGAAAATTGTAAAAGATTTTAGTTACGACAATGACAACGATGTTATGAACAGATTTAATGTGAACAAATACAGGATTTTGAACTGATGGTTCACAAGTTGGGAAAGATACACACGTTTTTGGTAGCAGTGGTTGTGCAATTAAGCATTTTTGTCGCAGCGAATGACTTAAAAAAAAAAAAAAAAAAATAAGAGTCCAGGGTTTGATGAAATCAAGTCACTCAAAATTGCTCTGAAAATTGTAAAAGATTTTAGTTACGACAATGACAACGATGTTATGAACAGATTTAATGTGAACAAATACAGGATTTTGAACTGATGGTTCACAAGTTGGGAAAGATACACACGTTTTTGGTAGCAGTGGTTGTGCAATTAAGCATTTTTGTCGCAGCGAATGACTTAAAAAAAAAAAAAAAAAATAAGAGTCCAGGGTTTGATGAAATCAAGTCACTCAAAATTGCTCTGAAAATTGTAAAAGATTTTAGTTACGACAATGACAACGATGTTATGAACAGATTTAATGTGAACAAATACAGGATTTTGAACTGATGGTTCACAAGTTGGGAAAGATACACACGTTTTTGGTAGCAGTGGTTGTGCAATTAAGCATTTTTGTCGCAGCGAATGACTTAAAAAAAAAAAAAAAAAAATAAGAGTCCAGGGTTTGATGAAATCAAGTCACTCAAAATTGCTCTGAAAATTGTAAAAGATTTTAGTTACGACAATGACAACGATGTTATGAACAGATTTAATGTGAACAAATACAGGATTTTTAACTGATGGTTCACAAGTTGGGAAAGATACACACGTTTTTGGTAGCAGTGGTTGTGCAATTAAGCATTTTTGTCGCAGCGAATGACTTAAAAAAAAAAAAAAAAAAATAAGAGTCCAGGGTTTGATGAAATCAAGTCACTCAAAATTGCTCTGAAAATTGTAAAAGATTTTAGTTACGACAATGACAACGATGTTATGAACAGATTTAATGTGAACAAATACAGGATTTTGAACTGATGGTTCACAAGTTGGGAAAGATACACACGTTTTTGGTAGCAGTGGTTGTGCAATTAAGCATTTTTGTCGCAGCGAATGACTTAAAAAAAAAAAAAAAAAAATAAGAGTCCAGGGTTTGATGAAATCAAGTCACTCAAAATTGCTCTGAAAATTGTAAAAGATTTTAGTTACGACAATGACAACGATGTTATGAACAGATTTAATGTGAACAAATACAGGATTTTGAACTGATGGTTCACAAGTTGGGAAAGATACACACGTTTTTGGTAGCAGTGGTTGTGCAATTAAGCATTTTTGTCGCAGCGAATGACTTAAAAAAAAAAAAAAAAAAAATAAGAGTCCAGGGTTTGATGAAATCAAGTCACTCAAAATTGCTCTGAAAATTGTAAAAGATTTTAGTTACGACAATGACAACGATGTTATGAACAGATTTAATGTGAACAAATACAGGATTTTGAACTGATGGTTCACAAGTTGGGAAAGATACACACGTTTTTGGTAGCAGTGGTTGTGCAATTAAGCATTTTTGTCGCAGCGAATGACTTAAAAAAAAAAAAAAAAAAATAAGAGTCCAGGGTTTGATGAAATCAAGTCACTCAAAATTGCTCTGAAAATTGTAAAAGATTTTAGTTACGACAATGACAACGATGTTATGAACAGATTTAATGTGAACAAATACAGGATTTTGAACTGATGGTTCACAAGTTGGGAAAGATACACACGTTTTTGGTAGCAGTGGTTGTGCAATTAAGCATTTTTGTCGCAGCGAATGACTTAAAAAAAAAAAAAAAAAAATAAGAGTCCAGGGTTTGATGAAATCAAGTCACTCAAAATTGCTCTGAAAATTGTAAAAGATTTTAGTTACGACAATGACAACGATGTTATGAACAGATTTAATGTGAACAAATACAGGATTTTGAACTGATGGTTCACAAGTTGGGAAAGATACACACGTTTTTGGTAGCAGTGGTTGTGCAATTAAGCATTTTTGTCGCAGCGAATGACTTAAAAAAAAAAAAAAAAAAAATAAGAGTCCAGGGTTTGATGAAATCAAGTCACTCAAAATTGCTCTGAAAATTGTAAAAGATTTTAGTTACGACAATGACAACGATGTTATGAACAGATTTAATGTGAACAAATACAGGATTTTGAACTGATGGTTCACAAGTTGGGAAAGATACACACGTTTTTGGTAGCAGTGGTTGTGCAATTAAGCATTTTTGTCGCAGCGAATGACTTAAAAAAAAAAAAAAAAAAAAATAAGAGTCCAGGGTTTGATGAAATCAAGTCACTCAAAATTGCTCTGAAAATTGTAAAAGATTTTAGTTACGACAATGACAACGATGTTATGAACAGATTTAATGTGAACAAATACAGGATTTTGAACTGATGGTTCACAAGTTGGGAAAGATACACACGTTTTTGGTAGCAGTGGTTGTGCAATTAAGCATTTTTGTCGCAGCGAATGACTTAAAAAAAAAAAAAAAAAAATAAGAGTCCAGGGTTTGATGAAATCAAGTCACTCAAAATTGCTCTGAAAATTGTAAAAGATTTTAGTTACGACAATGACAACGATGTTATGAACAGATTTAATGTGAACAAATACAGGATTTTGAACTGATGGTTCACAAGTTGGGAAAGATACACACGTTTTTGGTAGCAGTGGTTGTGCAATTAAGCATTTTTGTCGCAGCGAATGACTTAAAAAAAAAAAAAAAAAAAATAAGAGTCCAGGGTTTGATGAAATCAAGTCACTCAAAATTGCTCTGAAAATTGTAAAAGATTTTAGTTACGACAATGACAACGATGTTATGAACAGATTTAATGTGAACAAATACAGGATTTTGAACTGATGGTTCACAAGTTGGGAAAGATACACACGTTTTTGGTAGCAGTGGTTGTGCAATTAAGCATTTTTGTCGCAGCGAATGACTTAAAAAAAAAAAAAAAAAAAATAAGAGTCCAGGGTTTGATGAAATCAAGTCACTCAAAATTGCTCTGAAAATTGTAAAAGATTTTAGTTACGACAATGACAACGATGTTATGAACAGATTTAATGTGAACAAATACAGGATTTTGAACTGATGGTTCACAAGTTGGGAAAGATACACACGTTTTTGGTAGCAGTGGTTGTGCAATTAAGCATTTTTGTCGCAGCGAATGACTTAAAAAAAAAAAAAAAAAAAATAAGAGTCCAGGGTTTGATGAAATCAAGTCACTCAAAATTGCTCTGAAAATTGTAAAAGATTTTAGTTACGACAATGACAACGATGTTATGAACAGATTTAATGTGAACAAATACAGGATTTTGAACTGATGGTTCACAAGTTGGGAAAGATACACACGTTTTTGGTAGCAGTGGTTGTGCAATTAAGCATTTTTGTCGCAGCGAATGACTTAAAAAAAAAAAAAAAAAAATAAGAGTCCAGGGTTTGATGAAATCAAGTCACTCAAAATTGCTCTGAAAATTGTAAAAGATTTTAGTTACGACAATGACAACGATGTTATGAACAGATTTAATGTGAACAAATACAGGATTTTGAACTGATGGTTCACAAGTTGGGAAAGATACACACGTTTTTGGTAGCAGTGGTTGTGCAATTAAGCATTTTTGTCGCAGCGAATGACTTAAAAAAAAAAAAAAAAAATAAGAGTCCAGGGTTTGATGAAATCAAGTCACTCAAAATTGCTCTGAAAATTGTAAAAGATTTTAGTTACGACAATGACAACGATGTTATGAACAGATTTAATGTGAACAAATACAGGATTTTGAACTGATGGTTCACAAGTTGGGAAAGATACACACGTTTTTGGTAGCAGTGGTTGTGCAATTAAGCATTTTTGTCGCAGCGAATGACTTAAAAAAAAAAAAAAAAAATAAGAGTCCAGGGTTTGATGAAATCAAGTCACTCAAAATTGCTCTGAAAATTGTAAAAGATTTTAGTTACGACAATGACAACGATGTTATGAACAGATTTAATGTGAACAAATACAGGATTTTGAACTGATGGTTCACAAGTTGGGAAAGATACACACGTTTTTGGTAGCAGTGGTTGTGCAATTAAGCATTTTTGTCGCAGCGAATGACTTAAAAAAAAAAAAAAAAAAATAAGAGTCCAGGGTTTGATGAAATCAAGTCACTCAAAATTGCTCTGAAAATTGTAAAAGATTTTAGTTACGACAATGACAACGATGTTATGAACAGATTTAATGTGAACAAATACAGGATTTTGAACTGATGGTTCACAAGTTGGGAAAGATACACACGTTTTTGGTAGCAGTGGTTGTGCAATTAAGCATTTTTGTCGCAGCGAATGACTTAAAAAAAAAAAAAAAAAAATAAGAGTCCAGGGTTTGATGAAATCAAGTCACTCAAAATTGCTCTGAAAATTGTAAAAGATTTTAGTTACGACAATGACAACGATGTTATGAACAGATTTAATGTGAACAAATACAGGATTTTGAACTGATGGTTCACAAGTTGGGAAAGATACACACGTTTTTGGTAGCAGTGGTTGTGCAATTAAGCATTTTTGTCGCAGCGAATGACTTAAAAAAAAAAAAAAAAAAAATAAGAGTCCAGGGTTTGATGAAATCAAGTCACTCAAAATTGCTCTGAAAATTGTAAAAGATTTTAGTTACGACAATGACAACGATGTTATGAACAGATTTAATGTGAACAAATACAGGATTTTGAACTGATGGTTCACAAGTTGGGAAAGATACACACGTTTTTGGTAGCAGTGGTTGTGCAATTAAGCATTTTTGTCGCAGCGAATGACTTAAAAAAAAAAAAAAAAAAAAATAAGAGTCCAGGGTTTGATGAAATCAAGTCACTCAAAATTGCTCTGAAAATTGTAAAAGATTTTAGTTACGACAATGACAACGATGTTATGAACAGATTTAATGTGAACAAATACAGGATTTTGAACTGATGGTTCACAAGTTGGGAAAGATACACACGTTTTTGGTAGCAGTGGTTGTGCAATTAAGCATTTTTGTCGCAGCGAATGACTTAAAAAAAAAAAAAAAAAAAATAAGAGTCCAGGGTTTGATGAAATCAAGTCACTCAAAATTGCTCTGAAAATTGTAAAAGATTTTAGTTACGACAATGACAACGATGTTATGAACAGATTTAATGTGAACAAATACAGGATTTTGAACTGATGGTTCACAAGTTGGGAAAGATACACACGATTTTGGTAGCAGTGGTTGTGCAATTAAGCATTTTTGTAGCAGCGAATGACTTAAAAAAAGAAAAAAAAAAAATTAAAGAGTCCAGGGTTTGATGAAATCAAGTCACTCAAAATTGCTCTGAAAATTGTAAAAGATTTTAGTTACGACAATGACAACGATGTTATGAACAGATTTAATGTGAACAAATACAGGATTTTGAACTGATGGTTCACAAGTTGGGAAAGATACACACGATTTTGGTAGCAGTGATTGTGCAATTAAGCATTTTTGTAGCAGCGAATGACTTAAAAAAAGAAAAAAAAAAAATTCAACAGTCCAGGGTTTCATGAAATCAAGTCACTCAAAATTGCTCTGAAAATAGTAAAAAAAAATTTAGTTACGAGAATGACAACGCTGTTCTGAACAGATTTAATGTGAACAAATACAGGATTTTTAACTGATGGTTCACAAGTTGGGAAAGATACACACGTTTTTGGTAGCAGTGGTTGTGCAATTAAGCATTTTTGTAGCAGCGAATGACTTAAAAAAAGAAAAAAAAATTAAAGAGTCCAGGGTTTGATGAAATCAAGTCACTCAAAATTGCTCTGAAAATTGTAAAAGATTTTAGTTACGACAATGACAACGATGTTATGAACAGATTTAATGTGAACAAATACAGGATTTTGAACTGATGGTTCACAAGTTGGGAAAGATACACACGATTTTGGTAGCAGTGATTGTACAATTAAGCATTTTTGTAGGCAGAAAACATTGGTGGCAGAAAACATGTTTAACATTTTAAAATGAATACAAGAATGATAACTGATCGGTATGTCAAGAACAAACTACAAAAATAAATAATATGTTAGACAACGCTGTCTTTCCATCTACAACTGAAACGAAATAAAAACACAGAAAAATGAATATATAAAACAAAAAACTTTTTTTCTACTAACAATGATAATAAAAGTCCAAATATTTCGGCCTCATGTCCGGAAGCTTTGTGTCAACATGAAAAAAATAGAAAAAAAATAACAAACAAACTAATATAACATAAACAAAACATATAAAGAAAAGGGAGGGGCGGGGAACACAAACTCTAGACAAAAACAATGTGAAAACAAAAAGAAAGAAAAAATTCAAATCTTAAAACCGCTCATTATTCAAGTTTTATTTATCACAAATCAAGCAAGTGAACAAAAGCAGGACATATTTGATTTTTATGATAATTAAAATTGATTTATTGTGATATTGTGACAAATAAATTGAAATTTCTATTGTGTGTACAATTTTTTGTTGTTATGGTTCTCAACAAGTTCGCTTCCAGGATCCTTATTATTATTGGTGTTATGTTTCATTTTTATTTGAATAAATTGAATTGTGAATTGCAAACTACAATTGTGAATTTGTGATAAATAGAATCTAATACTGGACAATTTAAATTTTTTTTTTTTTTCAAACAAACAAAACAAAGATTTAATTTAAACAAAAATCAAACAAAAAGCAAGGCCAACAAAGCAAGATACATTAAATTTTTCGGATAAGCAAACAAAAAGCAAGGCCAACAAGCAAGATACATTAAATTTTTCGGATAAGCAAACAAAAAGCAAGGCCAACAAAGCAAGATACATTAAATTTTTCGGATAAGCAAACAAAAAGCAAGGCCAACAAAGCAAGATACATTAAATTTTTCGGATAAGCAAACAAAAAGCAAGGCCAACAAAGCAAGATACATTAAATTTTTCGGATAAGCAAACAAAAAGCAAGGCCAACAAAGCAAGATACAAAAATTTTTCGGATAAGCAAACAAAAAGCAAGGCCAACAAAGCAAGATACATTAAATTTTTCAGATAAGCAAACAAAAAGCAAGGCCAACAAACCAAGATACATTAAATTTTTCGGATAAGCAAACAAAAAGCAAGGCCAACAAAGCAAGATACATTAAATTTTTCGGATTGTGAGCGAAATTGTGATTACTGAAATGACCTTGTGAGTTTGAGTTATAAATTTACAGCCCCGTGCAGAATCAGTATTACCTAGACAGTTCAAGTAATTTCTTAAACCACACTGCTTTTCCATTTACATAATTTAAGAGAGAATGAAAAGTGGTAGAACTTAAATTGAACAGTAAAAATAGAAACTTTGAATAATGAAATTCGAATATTTGGATTCCACGCCCGGTAGCCTTTTTCCAAGGAAAATAAAAATTTAGATTTAATTTATTTTTTTCGCTGATAAAGGCTCCCGGACGTGGAGTCGAAATATTCGGATCTTTATAATTTAATTTTTTTGTTCCACTGTTTTGTTTAAATTATATACAGTTTATCTCTCTTAAATTCTAGATACCCGCCCCTCCTAAAAAAAAAAGATTGTCGAAATCAGAGGAATGATATAAACTCACAATCGGTAATTTAAAAAAAAAATCAGCAATAAGACCACACTGCCTTTCCATCATAAAACAACAAGAGGTAAAACAATGGGGAATTAATCTAATACAGTGAAAATTTGCTAAACCTTAAATGAATATTTTGGCTCTATTTCCAACCACAGTCCTCAACAAAGCGAAGGACGGCCCTTGGATATAGAGCCGAAATATTCATTTAAGGTTTAGAAAAAATTTACTGTCTTAGATTAATTCCCCATTATTTTAAATGTTGTTGTTTTTAAAAAAAATCAGCGAATAAATTTTTTTAACAAAACGCAAAAAAAAGCTAAAAGTGGTAATGAAATGGAGGAAACAGAAACTAAGAAAAAAAAGAACAAAAAAACATACCTTCTGAGAAGTTTCAGTACCAAAATTATCGTCGTCATGTGCAGTCTCAGTTGTCATTTTACCAGAGACACCTGAAATCTTGAATAACAAATCGCCCAACAGTTGAACTGAACTGTACCTAATACGCCAATTTTCATTAAACAGACCTTTCTCCAGCTCAGGAAGAAGAAGAGTAATAGCGTTATCTGCATACATGTTAACAATTCGCTGACCGGCTTTAAGAGCTGTGTCTCTGACAAATTCGTTCTCATCAGCAAGGGCCTAAAATACACATATCGTCGATTGACATCAGGGTTGCCAAAGAAATTTTAAACTTGAGAAAGGACTTTGTAAATCAGAGTTTTCTAAGAAAAAAAAAATAACTGAAATAAATGTAAAAAATAAATGAAATGTAAATATAATATAATAAGAGGTCTATCTATATAATTACACAGCGCATAAATAATTGGTTATATCAGGGCTGCCACAGGTTCAAGTGGTAAATATATGGACTTACAAAAACTCAGTTTTCAGAAAGCTTTTGAAAGAAAAAGAAGTGACACAACAGCAAATGACAATTGACTAGGATGAAAAATGGAAATGATCATTTACAGACATCTCTGCATGACCAGAGGCCAAGTGAAAATTAAAAAACAGACCACCTGAGAATCATCACGTCATGGGAGGAGCATTTTTCTTTTCTTTTTCTTAACGCTTTACTTTCGAATACAAAAAAATATGATGACTGACTGTTGCTGAGCGGTTTCAAGAAGTAACAGCTACATTTTTTTGTTCAGTACGAGTCCCATCTATCATGGCCTGCGCTAGCTGTATCTCGACCATGTCCTTCTTTTCAATGCCTTTTTCAGCTAGTTATAAGCTTCCTTCAGCAACTCGTCTGCGGCCTGTTCCTTGGAACCAAACGCTTCTTTTTTTTTTCTTTGAGAGACTTTTTGAGAGTCTCTACTGTCTGTCTTTTCAAAGAGGTTTCAGTGAGCTACTGCTCTTTCAGCCGTTCTCTTGACTCCACATCCTGCCACTCTTTCTCAGTTTTTTCTTTCAAGGCTTTTTCCTGTTGTAGGTACAAATCATGGTTGTTTCTAGCGGAGTTGGTCACTTTTATCAAGTCTTCAGTGATAGCAACATTTTTTGCACGTCCTCCAAACCTGCCCAACCCATCTATCACAAACAGTTTTGCATTCAAAGTTTACTCATTCATTCAATCTCTTTCTTTGCTGAGAATTCAATTGGAAAGGAAGGAAACCCCGCTCAATGCTGACAGACCCATGTGAAATGGTCGAAGCATTTTTTACAAATTCAGACAAGTTTGGATATTTTCCTCCCTGGAACACGTTGTTCCACTTGTCGTCGATCCTTCCTGGCTCTGGTGGAAGTCCGGGTAACTGGAGTAGCTTATACTTGTCAAATAGTATGTCCCTTCCGTCGCAATGGGTAACTCCCTAGCAAAATATAATAAACGTTAATTTATTAACGTAAACATTAATTAAAAACGTCTCAAAATTTTCAATCGATAGCAACTCGTTAGCAAAGTCGTAGTTCGGTGCTACGAAACGCCAGAAAATAACACTTTCACGTCGCAAAATACTAACGGTAAATTAAAAAGGGCCCTAGAACTTTTAATTTGCCTTCAAATAAGGACTCTTCCCGATTTTCTAGGACCTGTGGTTTGATAAAACCACCTCTGAGAAAAGAAATAAAAACAAATAAACATGGATCCACGACCTTTCTTCTGGAAGAAAAATAACAGAATTTCACATTTTTGTATAGAGTAGCTTACAGCCTTTGCAGTAGGGTTCTCTGATATGCTGAATCTGACATGCTGGTATGAAAGGCTTGTAGCTTTTGATGGGTAGGATAACAATAAACTTAATGAAAGTTATACGTTTGGAATCAGCATAAAAAGTTAGTTCTGTTGATATATCCATTGTTATCAGAATTCTATTTTTAGATTTTTGGTTAATATTGGCCTAAGTCACTCCTTATTTATAGTTGGTCGGCACAAACTACTTGATAAAATTTCCTGTGATAAGAAATTATACTTGGACCTACTCATTTTGTTCAGTTGAACTTGAGCATTGAAAAAGCGTCAATTTGACAGCTGGATTGTAAGTTTAAATTCAGCTTTCACTTTGTTATTCTTATTTTTTTTTTTTTTTTTTTTTTTTTTTTTTACGTCTGAAGAAATAAGGGATTTTAGTTCGAGGAGCGAGGGAATTGTCCTGTTACGAGAAAGGTATATTTCACATGGCCGTGATGAAATTAATACATGGTATCTATGCAGGGCGGGTGACTTTTGAGAATGGACCCTTAGAAATGTAAAGATCTTTGCGAAAGCTTACTTTAAGGAACTTCAAAATTTTGGAAAGCTGTTGATTTAGAATATGCAAATGGAGATTCTGGGAACGAAATCAGAGCCTAAAGTATCCGAATACAAAATAATTAAATACGTAATAGATTAAATGGACCGATCCCTTTGCCAGGAATCTTCCCCACTTAAAATTTCCCGAGTTTTATTTCATTGCACATGTAAAATTAGGTACTCTTTTCATTCCACAATTTTTTCTAAATGTTAAATTATTATTAAAAAAAAAATATTCCTAAGAAAATATATCCTAAAATATATTCCGCTGCTGCTATAAAATATATCCTCCTGCTGCTATAAAATATATTCTCCTGCTGCTACCCACCATATTCTGGTGCCTCCCCCTTTGAAATATTTCTGAGGGCGCCCATCAAAATTTTGGCTGTAAAACACAAAACGAATAGGTTTAATAAAATCAATGATCTTTATGATGAAGCTGAAAATGTGATTTAAAAGCCCCATTTCCAAATTATAGAACAAAGAACAGTCAGTCTAGAGTAAATCCTGGTCAAGATATGCTTCAGTTGGCCCCTACAATGTCCCTCATGTAGAATCAAGATACTCTGAATTGCTTCAAAGTACTTTTAGGATTCATCATTAGCGTCAAAACTCAGAAATCGAACTCTAGACATGTCTAATATACACCTATAAAGTCTATATAATATAGTTTCTACAGCATAACATGGATGATTATATAGTTTAAGGGTAAAAGTAGACTTAAAATAAATAATATTGGTCTATTAAGCTGTTTAGGATGCTTAAGCTGCTCATAAGATGTTTAAATAAGCTTTCATGCCTTTTTTATTTGTGCCAGACCATTATAACTAGTAACATTTATCTATTAAGCTTTTTAAGATGTTTAAGCTACTTATTAAGATGTTTAAATAAGCTTTACTGCCTTTTTTGTTCGCTTCTGATCATTATAACTAAATTTGACCATAATGAATGGAGCTTCAAATTTTGTGTTGGGGGAGAGAGGCAAAATATTTCTCTCCAGTTCCCATAGAAGTGTGTTCGCTATGTTTTTTTTTTCTTTATTTTGCATGCCGTCTGACAGGATATTTATATTTTATATTTTATTATAATAAATACAAAAATTATAAGAAAAAGGTGTGTCTTAAAAGATTTGAAAAAGTATTTTATAGGGGGTAGGGGTGAAAAACTTCTCGTGATGCCCATGAGCGTAGTGGGAAAAAATAGAAGCCTACTAAAGCACAAATTGGGTTTTATCGGGGGAGTGGAGGGATATGAAATTTCAAATCTTGTGTTGGTCGGGAGAGAGGCTAAATATTTTCTCCTGTTCTAGTAATTGACTATTTGCTACATTTATTCATACTTTTTTTTTCCTCCCTTCCTTCAGGATCTTTGGATAATATAACATGATAGGAAATAAAAATAAAAACAATAGAAATGGTATACTTGTAATATCTTGAGAAACTTGAGACAGTACTTTGTAGTGGTCAGTGGTGAGAAAATTTTTGTGGTGCCCCTGAGTGTAGTGGCCACAAATAGGGCCCTGATACTACTATTCTTAAGCCAATTGCCGTCCTACTGTGTCTGTCTGACAATGAGGTAAGGTATTTTGTGGAGTCACTGCCAAGATTGGGTGGATTGAAGCAAGATTCACCTTAATACCCTCAGTTGTCCCCCTCGAAATTTCATGAAAGTAGTTGTAGTTTCAATGAGTTGCAGTCACAGTCACAAGTATTCGCAGTCACAAGTAGCCACCGTCACAAGCAATCTTAATCGCAGTAGCAGTCCCAAATAATCACAGTTGCAGTCGCAATAATGGTACGCCTGAAAAATTTAAGTTAATACCCTTACCCGTTCCTAATATATCACAGACACAACTTTTTGATAGCCTGGAAATAGTTTAAAAGTCAAATAGCTATGCCTCCAGTTTACTCAGACCTAAGTTGAGTAAGTAAGCAAATATCTCTCTAAATTTACATAAAAACCCGTGTTGCAACTCACCTCAAAAAGGAAACTGCAAAAAATCGTCTAAAGTCACTTAAAAGAGAAAAATCTTTAAAAAAGGGATCCCATTAAATTTCTGTCTTTTTTGGCTGTTTTGACAAATGCACAGAGCTTTTCGAGAGATTCTCCCTCGAAATTTGCATTTTTAAAGAGTGGAGAGGTCGTCATGGAGAGGCACTATTGTCGCCATATGTGTCAGCAAGTCTATGCAAGCATTTAGCATTGTTTAATAAAATAGTTTTCTCTTTATCTTTGGCAATTTTACTTGTAAATTTTTACTCTATCTTTTTAAATATCTAAAACCAAAAATGGCCTTATCATAATTAGCACCAAGAGGTCAAGACAAATTATTACCCGCTATTGGCAAAAAGAAATAAATATAAGGGAAAGAAAATAAAATAAGAGAAAAAGTTCAACAGAGAAGTCCTGCTAATCGCGACGAAAAACCTGAAAAAAACGTTTTGTAGTTTTGTCCTGCGCTGGTTTGTAAGTAGCAGGAATCATTAATCATACCTTAAGAATAGGAGGAATAATCTGGCTTATATAGGGAATGAATTCCGATTGAAAGACAGCGGGCATATAAATGAAGAGCAGAATGTAGCCATCCTTCACATGAGGTGCAATATCCAGTCTCTCTGCTGTTGCTATGATTTCTGGCATTAGTTTGTGAAGCTTTTCTATTCCCAATCCACCAACCACTTCGGCTAAACCTTGGGCAGCACCGGATCTAAAGTGAAAGAATATAAGATACGTGATGTTAAAATATCATGGACATCAAAATAGAAATAAAAAAAATTAAAAAGTTAACCAGTCTCTCTTCTGTTGGTAATACTTCCGGAAAAGGTCGTGAAGCTTTTCTTTTCCCAATCTACTAAACACTTCCACTAAACCTTGTGTAGCACCAGACCTAAAGTCAAAGGATAGAAGTGACGTGATGTTAAAGTACCAAGGACAACGTAAAAACGTTTTGTGACCACTCGACCTATATTAGGTCTATTCATACCTGAACACCACGGTTTTGGTAATATTTTTGTTTTATTTGTTTTCAACATTATGAAGTTTTTAGGGCAGTACCATATTTTCATCAGTATTGCCATACTGAACCATGCAAAATGAACCACTCCAATTTGACAACCTTTCTTTGTCCGTCAACATTTAAATATTGACAATCCGTATATTCCTAAACATAACTACTTTACGTGTCTTCGGAATTAAGAATATACTGACATATTCATTAGAACATATCGTTTCTTAACTAAAATAAGTTTAACTAATATATTTTATATATTAATGTATTTATAAGCAATAAATAATTAATTGAGTCTATAAGTTTAGTTTATACATAATTTTCAGGGCAGCACAAGACTTTCGTCAGTGTTGCCATGATGAACCGTGAAAATCTATGAGCACAAATAATTAGTTACGGTGTCCTCCGTCCCCAACCTGGATCCACCCCCTGTCAAAGGAATACCATTTGAGTAATTTAGTAACTATGGGAGTTCCCTGTAGTGCAACCCACTTTAAAACCCTTGCGCACAACAAGACCTAAAAAATAATAATAATAATAAAAGAATTTTTTTTGGATCATTCAAGTGAAATCAATGACAAATTAATATAATCAATAATCGATTATACACCAAACTGAAAAATTTTTTCTCCCTAGACCTGTTTTAGGTATATTAATAACTTAAATTCGTGGTTTTCTAAGAGTTTTCTTTTAATTGTTCCAAAAAATACGAATATTTCCAGGGCAACACAAAATTTTCGTCAGTGTTGCCACGCTGGACCATGAAAATTAACCAGCAGAAATTCCTAGCCCAACATTATTCGGCACTAGCCAGGCAAATATAGAGAAATCTATTTGGAGAAGGGAAGGTTTTGATTAAAACTGCCGAATTATATGAAAACATGGCGTTTATTTTAGTTATTGGGATAGCGTCAGTTCCCAATTTCCCTCCCTTGCTTATGCACAATGTCATTGAAACAGAAAATTTATCCGGTTTTAGAACAAGCTATGCTCTAATTCTAATTTTTTACCAGCGTTTCTTTTTCTAAATTGATGCCAGCTACTACCGAAGACTGCATAAAGATGTCTTTTTCATTAAAAAATGAATCCCCAAATTTCTTTATTTTCAAAGATATCCTTGTGTAAGTTTCCATTTGACCCTTAAGTACTTTAAGTACTTAAGTACTGTAAAGCGACTTAAGTAAAATGGAAATCCACTGTCCTTACTGTTCTTATTACTTTAAAGTTTATCTTCCCTCTGCAAGTTTTTGCTATGTTTTGATATTGTATGCTTATGCTGGTGGCCGGCGTTTACCCCCCCCCCCTCGGAAAATACTCCCCGGCTGAAATTACCCCCCCCCCAAGGAAAATCCCCCCCCTGGAAAATAAGGCCTTCCAAACTTGAGAATTTTATTTGAGTTTTATTTTTTTAATTTCCGTAGGGGGAAGGAGTTTTGCTGTGTAAAATTCGAGAACATACCGATTTTTTCGTTAGTTTCTTCGTTGCTTTAAGAAACAAATTTGGGCAATATATTTGCACATTAGGGGGGAGGGGGTAAAGTAGGTACAATTATTCTGCATATTGTGAAGTAGGAATTGTTTTCTGACTTCAAACTATCCAAATACTTTACCCCCCCCCCCTTATGTGCAAATATATAGCCCAAATTATATATTTCCCATATACTCTGTCACTTGTCTTTGTCTTGTCTCGCACTAAAATGAAACAAACTAACGAAGAAACCGGTTTTATTCTCGAGATTTACATGGCGTAAACTTGAGTGAGTTGCCCGTAATACACAAGTACTCAAACTCCTCTACGGGGGGGGGGGGGGGTGTTCCGGGGGGTATTTACCGGGGGTAAAGTATTTGGACAGTTTGAAGTAAAAAAACAATTCTTTCTAGGCATATGGCCACTAAAAAATTACAGAAGAATAGCGAGGTATCTGGAAATTCTGTTAAGTAAAAAAAAAAAAAAAAAAAAAAAGAAAAAAATCCCGTAAAAAATTAATGTAATGTTTCATTTAAGTGTTTTATGAAGATCGCTAATCAAAGTTTAAATTATTTGTGCCTTTCATTTATGTTATTTATCTGTGTTCATGGCCGAATATTTGGCCTTGAAATACACTTATTTAGCTATATATCTGATATGCAGAATAATTGTACCAAACACATATTGCATGCAGACCCGCTATACTTTACCCCCCCCCCCCCCCTAATATGTAAATCTATAGCCCAAATTTATTTCTAGAGTAACGAAGAAACTAACGAAAAAACCGGTGTGTTCTCGAATTTTACACAGCGTAAACTTGAGTGAGTGGCGCATAATACAGTAAGTTTTAAACTTGCTACTTACTTTAGTTTTTGCAGCACAGAAAAAACTATCAATATTTCAATGATCTCTATTTGGATTTTGATTTATAATCAAAATGCAGAATAATCGTATAAAACACATTTCGCCAGCAGACCCGCTATGCTTTACCCTCTCCCCTAATGTGCGAATATATAGCCCAAATTTATTTCTAAAGTAACGAAGAAACTAAAAAAAAAACGGTGTGTTCTCAAATTTCACACAACGTAAACTTGAGTGAGTGGCGTATAATACATAAGTACCAAAATTCCTTCCCCTTACGGAAACTAAAAAAACAAAACCCAAATAAATTTCTCAAATTTGGAAAGCCTTATTTTCCACGGGGAGGGGGGGGGGGGTATTTTCCGGGGGGGGGGGGGGTATTTTCCGTGGGGAGGTATTTTTCGGGGGGGGGGGTATTTTTCGGGGGGTATTTTCCGGTGGGATATTTTCGGGGGGTAATCGCCGGGGGGGGGGGTGGTAAACGCCTAGAACCGCTTATGTTATACTAAATATGGACTATGTTATGCTGTTTATTTTATACAGTTTATATTATTATATGTTATAGTAACCTATATAGTTAATACTACCCCAAGTACTGGTCAACTGAGCCATACACCCAAGTTTAATGTATTTATGTTAATACCACGAATTAGGTTTTCGCATTGTACGCTTAAGTTATACTGCTTATGTTAATACTATATTATACTGTTTAGTTTAATATATGTTTGTGTTAATACCATGTTTTAGTATTAGTATTATATGTTTTAGTGTGTATTTTCCGGCAGTCCTACGGCTTTAGTATTTTAACGTGAGACGGCAATTTCTGATCAGTTGATAACTGAATTCAGCTTTTCTTTCCCCGCAGTCCTATGGTTTTAACGTTTCAACGTGAAACGACAATTTCTCTATCATTCAATAGCTCGGATTAGGGTATACCCATCTACCACCATCTATTATATTTTTAAGACTTCATTTTCAGAATTTCTTCTTTTCCTTTTTATTAAAAAACACGCCGAAAAAAAATGGAAAGGAAAAAAGTGGCCACTGAATGTTGCCACAGTAGCCAAAGAAAGAATCCTATTGGTCGCTAGTAGGAGTAAACTCCTTTCCAAAAATTCGAAAGAACAAATATTAGAATCTGAAATTTTGAAAATTCGACATCTAAATAAAGCGCTTAAATCATCATTAATCTAAGCCCAGGAGTGTTTTACTTCCCCAATTTATTCCGTGTTCTCTTTGCTGTGTTCCTCACGAAAAACTCCATCAAAATGATAAATATAAATGGGGATAGGACGCAACCTTGCTTAACTCCTGATTTAAAACGAAAACACAAGAAAGTTGGAGTTGAAAGACTTCCGCTTTTTCCCTTCTTTTCAGTCCCAGCTTGTAACCACCATCAAACCCTCAAGTACTGCCGTTATTGCAGAGAAGCGTACATTCGCGAAAACTCGCGAAAGTTTAGTTGGACACAAAAACGTTTGTATAAATTCATTTTGAATGCAGATAATTAAGTTATTTAAATTTTGGATTTATTTGTTAGTCCATTTCAATCTCCCGAAGATTAACAGAGCTGGTCCAGTGGCATAGCTGTGACAACTGCGAAAATGCCACGGTTGCGTTCAAAAAAAGGAAAAAAGTTTCCCATTTTTTTAAGGATCTTAATTCATTCCCTAAAGAAAGGTTTATATAGCCATAATGCTGGCTTGATGAATGTATATGAAACTAATAAATCCGAAGATACAAGAATTATATTGCGAGTGATACATATTCCTAGAGAGGAGCCCCTCTGTTCCCCCACCTACATTTTTTGCGAATTGGCGGCCCTGTTCTGAGGACAAAAAGGCATTTTGTTCCGCTTAGCCCCCCTCCCCCTCGAAGAAAATGCTGTAATAAGACCTTGATCGAGAATAAAATTCATTCAAGTTACAAGTTCAAGAGCAGTTCAATCTAAAAAAAAAAAAAAAAAAAAAAAAAAAAAAAAAAAAAAAAAAAAAAAAAAAAAAAAATCTAAAAAAAAAATTCCTTTGCATTGCTACACAATCAGGATCATAATCCAGTCGACTCTCGCTTACTCGAAATTCACGAGACCACGATGTTTCTTCGAGGTACCTATAGTTCGAGTTATCCATATTTCGACTTATAGGGGTCACTTTACATAAAATTCGACTTATAAAGGTAACATGCTATAGAGATAAGCCAAATGAACATTCGAGTTAAAGAGGTACAAAATCGCTAAACTTACTCCCTACAACCACTACAAAATTAAGAATAACTTTATGAGTGTATTATAGACTTGACATATCAAGACTTGACTTTCAAATCTCAATAATAAATTTTGTTTGCTAGGAAATAGACACCTGAACATTAACAGGATCTCATACAAAAATAGGTTAAACAAAATTAATACATATCAAATTTTACACGTTGCAGCCTGCATATTGGGGTTCTACTAACAGAGGTCTTTTCAAAAAAAAAAAAGTTCGAAATACAGAGGTAAACTTTGACTTGTGGAGGTAAATTGAAAAATAAATGACAACTTATCTACTGAATTTCGAGTTACAGAGGTAATTTTCGGGTCCCTTCGACTTACAGAGGTAAAATTTAACCGCAATTTTTTTTTCAGTTAGGCATGTTTTTTTCTTCGACTTAGACAGGTTTCGAGATATTGGAGATTTCGAGTTACCGAGGTTTGAGTTATCGAGTATCGACTGTAATAACAAACATTTATACATTCTTCTCTCCGGCATCCACCTTTCCTCCTCCAGCCTCCTCTTTCATTCTCCCTTCTTTCCTCCTCCAGCCTCCTCTTTCATTCTCCCTTCTTTCCAGCCCCTACTTCTAATCACCAATCAACCCTAAAGTACCACCGTTATTGCAGAAAAACGACAAACACAGATTTATCAGCATTAGTGTTAAACAAAGTTTAACACTAGAACAAAGAAGAAAAACAAAGAAGAAAAACAAAGTTAAGAAAAAAGAAGAAGAAAAAAGAACAAAGAAGAAAAACAAAGTTAAACAAAGAAGAAAAACGTATATTGAATAATTTCCCGTATTTTACACATTTTTCCATGTGAAGGGTTGAAAATTTCCCTAAAACACTTATCAAATGTTAGTTCATGTCTAAAAAGAAGTTTCACTCAATTAGAGAAAGAAACTCATACTAAATCCTTTTGATTAGGATTTGGACCCAAACACCCCATAGTACGTCGTTTAAATTGACGAGAAGCAAGTTCTAAATTGCCCTTTTATTTTTGGTCCAACTCGCCCTGATACCTCTGTCTGTACTTCAATATATAGTCGAAAATATCTTTGGGGTAGGTAAATTGTCTTAGCAAAACAAAAGGCGTTTTTTATTGATAGCCAGGATTCTCGCTTCGGAAATTTAAAAAGAAAAGCGAATTCTACAATCTAAATTGTAAAAAACAAATCCGAAAACAGATAGTGGAAAGAAATCAAATTTGGCGAAATATTAGAATAGCTGAAAAGAGCGAAGTTTATCACCAATTGTTGAACGTAAACCCAGAGAACTTATTGAGAATATTAGCCATTTCAGAATTCTATCTGACATTCCCCCTTTCTCCCCAACGAAATCGATCCTCGGATATTTTTTGGACCTATAATGGGAAATAACATAAAAAGTTTAAGCATTAAAAATATTTTAATGCGAAAATTTTTTTAATTCCAACTTTCAATTACAAAAATTGTTTTAAAAAAAAGTCTAAAAAAATATTTCTTATAAATTAGAAAAAAAAGGAACTAGTTGTATAAATTCTTTAAAAACCAAAAACTAAAAAGAAGATTTGGTGCTTGTAGAGCACAACGAAAAAGTAATCGGCTTAACATCACTTCTTGACTACTAAGGTCCCTGCACCGACCCTGAAGTAACCGACCCTGCACCGAACCTAAGGCAAGGTTCGATCTCTGGGTCCAGTATTACCAAACTCACTGTGCCATCACAAACCCCACTGCGCCACCACAAGACAGCACCAAGAAATGTATGCATGTTGAAAGCTGATAACGCTTTTGAAAGCATCTTTTGAAAGCTGATAACGCTTTTGAAAGCATATTTTGAAAGCTGATAACGCTTTTGAAAGCATCTTTTGAAAGCTGATAACGCTTTTGAAAGCATCTTTTGAAAGCTGATAACGCTTTTGAAAGCATCTTTTGAAAGCTGATAACGCTTTTGAAAGCATCTTTTGAAAGCTGATAACGCTTTTGAAAGCATCTGATAATCTTAAATCGATGAACTTCATTTGAAATGGAGTTGTTGATTTTACAATTGAAACGAGGACTAATAAAATTTACAGATTTTAAATCGAAACTAAAACCCACAGACAAGTCATAAATAGAAATCGAATTTGACGATTAGATTCTCAATTTAAAAATCCGGATTGACAATCAAAAAGGCCTTTATTAAATCAAACTAGTAAATAAATTCAAAAAAACTTAAATTTGATTTTTAGCATACGATAAAACCGCAAATACCGCAAGTTTTGTTACCTAGTAACTAATTTGTTTATTAACTAACTCGCGAGTCAGTTTCGTGAGTTTCCGTATTAAATCGAGAATTAAACAGGTTTGCTTTCTATCCCCATTTATATGGATCATTTGGATGGACTTTGTCCTAAGAAACACAGCAAAGAGAACACTAAATAAATGAAAGAATAAAACTCTCCTGGACTTAGAGTGTTCTGATGATTTAAGCATCCTAGACGAAAATGTTATCAAAATGAATGAATTTTTAGAGGTTTTGCGAGTTTAGGGTACAAAAGTAGGTTTGAAAATTAAGGTTAAGAAGACAAAGTCACTAAGACTAGGAATAAGTGAAGGTGATGTTGGGTAACGAGAAGATCAATCGAGTGCGCAGCCAGACGGTGGGTGCAGTGAAGATGTTAAAAGTCGAATAGCCAAGGTCCAGGGTGTTTTTTTTTTTTTTTTTTTTTTTTTTTTTTTTAGTTGAAAAAGTTTGGAAGAATAGGAAGATCAGTCTGCGCACCAAGATTAGAATATTGGAATCTACAGTAATGGCAGTGACCAAGTATGGTTCTGAAGCTTGGGAGCTCAGGAAAACGGAGAAAGATTTGCTAGATGTTTTCCAGAGAAATTGCCTATGGATTGTTTTGGGTACCCGACTGACTGACAGTATCTCAAAGAGTAAGCTATACGAAAAATGTGGGTCAATCCCTCTTTCAAGAGTTATAATGAGAGAAAGGTTGAGATGGCTAGGACAGGTTTTGCGGATAAAGGATGGCCAATTACCCAAGATTGTCCTTGTCGGGCAACCGTCTAGAGCCAAAAGAAAAACAGGTCGCCTCCGAATGGGGTCGGTGATGCACGTAAGGAAATATTTGAGGAAAATAGGAACTCATTGGGAGGGTGTAAAAAAGGAGGTTCTAAATAGATTGGGATGGAGGAGGAGCGTCCGCAGCTGTGTTGGCCTCAGGTGGCTTGGTGGTACAGTGAGTTGTTAGTAGTAGTAGTTTTTTACCTGTCAACAGGGCTAGCTTCGGAGGTAAGCGTTTGCATAAGCCAAGGTAGTAGATCATCAAAACTGGCCTCACCCATACCTCTAACCATGGCTCCAAGAGCACGAGCCGACACAGTTCGAACCTAATAAAAAATATAAATATAAATACATTTTACATTCACTTCGTTTATATTAAATAAATATATTATTTTATATTACCCTACATAAACTAATATATAAAATATAAAACAACACATGAAAAATATAAACGATATATAAAATATAAATAAGATATTGAAACAAAATATAAATACAAGCATACATAAAGAAAATGTTTATTCATATAAAAATTTAAAAGTATGCAGTTTTTTTTCAAATGTTTCATCATTATATGAAGCGCTGAATCAATTCATTTAGTTCAATTAGTTAATTAATTATCACAGTAACGGAGAAGAATTTTGATGGATGGTTTAGATTATTTTTGTTGACTTAACTAAGTCATCCTACCCGATTAGCACGCTAGAGTCGAAACCCATTGTCTGTGAGGACAGGGGTTCGGGTGCTGGTGTCGCCGGTTATTTGGTTTGGAACAGATGGCGTAACTTTGTCAGCTCAGCCAGAGTCGACCCAGCTCTAAAAGGGTACCTGGAGAAACTTGGGGAAGGTCAACAGAAAGGGTGTGCGAAAGCATATAATGGCTGGCCCCCAGCTCCCCAATGAACTTTCTGGCTGAAGAGCCATGAAACAGAGTTTAGCACTGTCAGTAGGGACTGTAAAGTCAAATGCCGTATTATTTACCTTTTCACCTTTTTCTGACGGTACAGACTTTTTTTTGTCACAGTTTCAATTATTTTATAGCAATAGGACTTCAAAATAACATAAAAAAGAGTAATATTTATTTAAGTAGCTTTACAAATTATTACCAATTATGATTCAATTATAGGGTTTTTTAGCCAATCAGAAGACTGTATGAAAAACCTGATAGCTCAAATTAGTGCTAGCTAAACCTCAGTATCAATAAAGTGTCAATGAGAATGGACCTTAAGAGAGGCACTCTTCATTTAAAGTCAAGCCCGCGCGTTCGGTCACAGTAGCTGGTATATTACTTTAGTCTTCAAACTCCAACGTAAGAACTAAAAAGAAAGACAAGCTAGAGGGTAAAAAAAATAAAATGAATACAAATTGAAAGCAAACAAACTAGAGAGTAAAAACGGAATGAACTGAAAGCAAGAAAGAGTGGAAACTTGAAAGCAAGATCTTAAAACACTTACTTCCGGTACAGGGTCTACAACTGAAGCCTTTAATCCAGGGATAATAGTAGGTAAATATGGACTAAGATCTTTTTGATCAGTTAGAGAGTACATATTGCCAATAATTTGTGCTGCCATCTTTCTAGTTTCAGTTGAACGATCTTGGAAGGCTCTTTGTACCACTGGCATAATAAGAGCAAGAGATGGCGCGTCGATAAAGTGAACAAACTTCGTATCCAACAGTGTTGCAAGGCAAGATGAAGTTTTTTTGGCTGGATCTTGCAGAGCGCCCAGTAGCACTGGGACGATTGCCTAGGTGTAAAAGATATTCCGAATTCATTATATTAATAATAATCAGTACAAAATATCTATATAATAATCATAATCAAAAATACACCACTTAGGCAATATTAATATAATATTGATAAAAAAATATCAATAATAAAAGTGTACAATATCAGACCAATAATAATAGTCAAGAAGCATCAATACAGTAAAATTAATCGACAATAATAATTTTATTAATAAAATTATTAATAAAATATTAATAAAAATTAATCATAATAATCAAAGAACTCACGGGAACAGTGTTTTGTGCTAACAAAAATTAATTCAAGAATGTTACCCAATTTAATTGCTTAATATTAACTGAAAGAAAAATGACAATTTTTTGCAAAAGCTTCCAAGAGTTTATTTGGAGGAAAGGCCATTTCATGGGAAGTGAACCTCCAAAGGAAAAACTGTAGGGGAGAATCAGGGGGGTGGAATTTGGGAAATACAAAATCTCAGAAAACATTCAAAAAGTGAAAGAATTTGTGAAAATTGGTCATTTTGTAAAAATCCGAGTAATACCTATCCAAAAAAAATTAGGCCCTTATCCGCACGACCAATGTGTTAACATGATCAATTAGAATCAGCAATTCACAAGCAAGACGGGAAGTCACAACTTAAAAAAAAAGACACAGACAACCAAAATATGTACAATATATGGAGAACCCCCCAAAAATACCGGAAAAATAATATAAAATTTGAGATTTCAGGGAAAACAATGCTTGAATCCCTTTTTTCATCAGGGGAGATTTAATACACTTAAGCTTCAAAAACAAACCACACCCACCAATTTCGCCCTCCAATAAGTATCACTTTAAATAAGTGCTCTGATACTTACTGATACTGAAAACATACAGGACACAGATCAGCTAATAAAAAAGTAAAAATATTCTCAAAACGGATTGTGATAAGACCTCGCATAGAAATCTGTAGAGGCTAAACTACTTTTGAAAGACTGGACGGTGGTACTTGCAACTATTTCCGATGGAAGTAAGTTCCAAGTCTTCCACACTTGGCTAGACAAAGAGTTTTGGCCTGTAGTGTGTTATAAATATTTGACTTTAATATTGAAATATTTGACTTTAAAATACTTGCGACCACACGATTTAGCTACGCGACCCCGTTTGGGGTCGCGACCCATAGTTTAGGAAGGCCTATATATAGATATCTGTTGTTTTTATTTTTTGGTTTAGGATTATATTTGATTTTAGGGTATTTTAGTTTTTATCTTTGTTTCTTAGCGTTGAAGATGCCTTATTTTATACAGGCGAAACATATTCCGAATTAATTATATTAATAATAATCAATACAAAATATCTGTATAATAACAATAATCAAAAATATACCACTTAGGCAATATTAATATAATATTGATAAAAAATATCAATAATAAAAGTGTACAATATCAGACCAATAATAATAGTCAACAAGGTTCACAGTAAAATTAATCGATATTAATAATAATCATAATAATCAAAGAAATCACGAGAACAGTGTTTTGTTCTAACAAAAATTAATTCAGGAATATTCCTCAAATTAATTGCTCAATACTAATAGAAAGAAAAATGACAATTTTTTGCTAAAGTATCAAAGGGTTTATTTGGAGGAAAGGCCATTTCGTGGGAAGTGAGTTTCCAAAGGAAAAACTGTAGGAGGGAATTAGGGGGAGGGAATTGAGAAATACAAAATCTCAGAAAACATTCAAAAGTGAAAGAATTTGTGAAAATTGGTCATTTTGTAAAAATCCGAGTAATACCTTTCCAAAAAAAATAGGCCCTTATCCGCACGACCAATGGGTTAACGTGATCAATTAGCATCAGTAATTCACAAGCAAGACGGGAAGTCACAACATGAAAAAAAAAACACAGCCCAAATATGTCCAATATATGGAGAACCCCCAAAAATACCAGAAAAATCATATAAAATTCGAGATTTCAGGGGAAACATGCTTGAACCCCTTTTTTCATGAAAAGAGATTTAAAACACTTAAACTTCAAAAACAAACCACACCCACCAATTTTGCCCTCCAATAAGTATCACTTTAAATAAGTGCTAAGCTGAACTTTTAGAGAAAAAATTTCATCATTAACAAATAATTTCTGAGACCACACTGGCTAAGCATGACAAAACGAGAAAATATAAGATAGCATGAAAACGAAATAAAGGCCAACCAAATTTTATCAATTATTATTCAATTAAATTATGGTTTCATTAATATTGATTATTTATCAATTATTAATTATCATCGATAATAATTAATCAATTTATCAACCAATTTTAGTGATAATAATAGAAACTTATCAATATTAATTATTTATCAATTTATCAATTAGTATTAAATTATTACCCTTTCACTGTTGCTTGAGAAAGGTTCTCTTCCATTTTATTACTTATTTTAATGTTTGTATTTTTATTCCGTCCACTGAATTTTATGAAAATTTATTCATTCTTCTTCCACCTTCTTCTTCTTCTTCAGGACGGCTGGGCAAAGGTCTCAAACAAAGTATTTTCACTTCGAACATTCAGACAACAGAAGAAAACGAGCCTGAGGATATCGGGTTTTTATCGATTTTCTTTTCACCATTACTTATTCTACTTTTTGTTTTTAAAGGTTGTATTTGTATGTTGTCCTGTGGATTTTTGACTATAATTTTTTATTCTTCTTCCTCCACTTAGTTTTTTTTCTTTTTTTTCACTAACTGTGACTTGCCTCTTTTTTCTTTGTTGTCCTACGTTTTATCAATAATCAACAAGGTGGAAAACATAGATTAACTGGTCTATGACTAACATGATCAATCAGCATCAATCATACACCAGAATTCTGTTTCACAGAATTTCCTGACAACTCCAAAAATAGAAACAGTACAAAAACAGGCAAATGATATGGAGAACTCAAGAAAATATATAAAAAAAACTTAAAAAGTGAAATTTCAAGGGTAACGGAAATGAACGCCTTTTTTCTTGAGGGACACTTAAAGAATTGAAACTTTAGGAGTAATAACCCCCCCCCCTCTCTCTCCATAATTTGTCCACTGTGACTACATACCAAGCCAATATTTTTGAAGAAAAATTCATAATCAACAAACAATTCCTATCAACCAATCGCCCTCCATAAGTTTCCCGTTGCGACTACATACCAGGCCAAAATTTTTAAGGGACAATGAGCGATTAATAAACAAGGTCAAAGATGTGGCCAATCTGAATCATGGGATTTTTAATGAAATTTAATTTCTTCCCTCCCTTTCCTTATCAACCAATCCCCCCCCCCAACAAGTTCGCACTTTGACTACATGCCAAGCCAAGGTTTTTGAAGAAAAATGCCCGATTAATAAACAAGGAAGAAGATCTGGCAAATGTGAATCTTGAGATTTTTGATGATGGATTTAACTACTTCCCTCCCCCTTCATATCAATCAGCCCCCCTCCATAAGTTTTCCATTGCGACTAAATCAAGCTTTCTAAATAAATATGCATCATTTATAACGAAGGTAGAAAATATGACTAACCTGAATCTCGGGATTTTTTATGACAGATCCAATCACCTCTAATGCTTGTCCACCCGCTTGCTGCACCTTAATATGAGAGTCACCCAGCACCTCAATTAATTTGGGAACAATATTTGGCAAACAGGAGCTCAACTGCTTTGGCGCGCAGTAGGCCATAGCACCCAAAAGTTCAACAGAGCCTGTGTAAATTTAGACTTATCAGTAACAGCATATAGCATAATGGTGCTTCAACACTACGCCAACCGTTCACACTAGCTTAACTGAAGGCTCTACGGTATGCTATGTAATCTTACGGAAAAAATTTGTCCGTAACGCAGGTAGTGCTAAATAGGCTCAAGCTCGACATAGAATTAACGTTAAATAAGTTTATTTGACGTTAGCCAAAGATTTATTTTACGCGACTCCATGGTACAAATTTAAAAGTGTAGCGCGAAGAAGCATCTTATATCTCTCAGTTTTACGTTATTATTTTAAGTCAAACAAAGATTTATTTTACGCAACTCCAAGGCACAGATTTAAAAATACAGCGCGTAAGAGCATCTCCTGCCTCTCAACTGAAAAAAACATAATAACAAAAAGTTTAAAATCTGTTGTAGATTTCAAACTCAAGTTAATATAAATATATGCTCCCAAAGGGATGAATTAAAAGGGCCCAGTAGTTTCTCAATCCTTTTTTCCATATGTTCGTATTTATTAAATTTACTTACGAGTTTACTCACAGCTCTTATTTGATAGGTTATTCCCTTATTCTTTATGTAAAGCTTCGCCCATGTTCCACCGATTTCAATGCACGCCATCTACTCTTTCCACTTTACATTCTAAGACAACCCATTCAGAAAATTCCAGTAGATTGTTAACTAGGGTTTTTTTTTAGGACAAGGCAATCATGTTAGAATGTGAATCAAACATACTAGTGAAAGTAAACAATAACTAAACAGAATAGTTCTTTTTTGTAGCTCGTGACTCTTGAACAAAGATCAGCGCAGAGGAGCATCTTTTGCCTCTTAATTGAATAAAACCCAATAGCATAGATTTGTAAACTATGGTATATTTTAAACTCAAGTTATGAAAAATATATGCTCCCAAATAAACAAAAAGGATGAATTCAGAGGGCCAGCTAATTTCTCTTCAATTTTATTTGTATGGCAAAGAAAAAGGCAACTTAAAAGGCAAATTATTGATGAGGAGGTGGGAGCTCTTACGCCCTTTATGAGAGCCTGATCTCCTGCTTTTTAATTGGACTAAAATCCGAGTATGCAAAAAACAAACAACATTATCGTCCTGCAGCCTCATTGGTAAGAGGGCTTGGGAAAAGCCTAGCCTGAAGCCCTTGATTTTTTTTTTTGAACAGCCCCGACTATAATTGAGTACTGAATCGTCAAAAAAATCGCGATAAATGCTTATTGTTGATCAAACAGCTATTCTATGTTATTCATTCAAGCGCTTTTAAGTTATTTCGGCTTTAAAGCTCAACGATCCTTTCAACTGCAATGGCAAAGAAAAGGCTCATTTCAGCGATCGAAGATACAGTAACTGTTATTCAGGAAGGTCTTGAGGAGTTGGTGAATTCTCCCTTAAAATTGGGATATTTCTTCAAAGTAAAACTGTCTCTTATTCTCATCAAAAGTATACATCATGTTTCTTTCTCTTTTTTTTACTAGAAAAGACAAACCCTTTCGAATCTTATTTTCTTGAGAGAAAGTTTGTTTCACGTTTAGTCAACGCCTAGCGATTAAGAAGAGTATCAAAATGATAAATTTATAAATTTGAAAATAAATGAATAAACTATTTTTAGAAAGCTTTTCACGCCATCTTCTCGACATTAGCCATCCTGCTGCAACAGCTATAATACCATCAATAGAGCTTTTAATTTTTTTCAACAATTTGCTTATGATGGTTGTGATGATATTAGACAATGATTATGATCGTTTCATAGATTTTACATCATCCTGTGAAAGGACTTTTGCGTGAAATGTTACACTTGTCGTAACCTAACTTAATCACTACTGTGTCTAGATCACAAACTATCCAGAAAGCACAAACACGCTTCTAGGAGATACGAAGGGTAAAATAAAGTATTTTATTCAGAAAAATGGCATATTTATTTAAAATACAGCCAAAAATTTGGCTTAATATGCATTTATAGCGGCCGCACTTGCCAACATTATATATTCTATTGCATTATAGTATAGTAAATGTAAAAAAAATAGATTTTATACTGCAACACTGTATAGTATAGTATAGTATATGTATAGTATAACTGTATAACTGTATAGTATAACTATACATAACTGTATAGTATAGTAAATGTAAAAAAAAATAGTTTTTATACTGCAACACTGTATAGTATAGCATAGTATATGTATAGTATAACTGTATAGTATAACTATACATAACTGTATAGTATAGTAAATGTAAAAAAAAAATAGTTTTTATACTGCAACACTGTATAGTATAGTATAGTATATGTATAGTATAACTGTATAACTGTATAGTATAACTGTATAGTATAACTATACATAACTGTATAGTATAGTAAATGTAAAAAAAAATAGTTTTTATACTGCAACACTGTATAGTATAGCATAGTATATGTATAGTATAACTGTATAGTATAACTATACATAACTGTATAGTATAGTAAATGTAAAAAAAAAATAGTTTTTATACTGCAACACTGTATAGTATAGTATAGTATATGTATAGTATAACTGTATAACTGTATAGTATAACTGTATAGTATAACTATACATAACTGTATAGTATAGTAAATGTAAAAAAAAATAGTTTTTATACTGCAACACTGTATAGTATAGTATAGTATATGTATAGTATAACTGTATAACTGTATAGTATAACTGTATAGTATAACTATACATAGCTGTATAGTATAGTAAATGTAAAAAAAAAAATAGTTTTTATACTGCAACACTGTATAGTATAGTATAGTATATGTATAGTATAACTGTATAACTGTATAGTATAACTGTATAGTATAACTATACATAACTGTATAGTATAGTAAATGTAAAAAAAAAGTTTGTTTGCTTTAAATGAACCTAAAGAGCGACATTAAACTTAAAACAAACATAAATTATTTCGGTACTCATAGGGGCTGACCCCTAACAAACAACAAAAGCACGAAGAACAATAGGGAAATCTTTTTGCAAGACAGTGGAGATAATTTGAATGAATATTTCGGCCCATGTCCAAGGGCCGTCCTCAGCAAGACAAAGATATATAAAAGAAAAAGACTCACAACAACATGCGGCCAATAAAACCAACAAATTAAAAATGTTTCAAAAGCTGCCCCCTACTTACCCGTCTCCGCTCTTTACGCTAAATAATTTCTTAGACCACACTGCTTTCCTATTTATGAAATATTAAGAGAGAAAAACGAGTTGAATTTAAATAAAGCAGTGGAACAAAAAAAAACGAGATGAAAAAAAGAACAAACCACAACGACAAAACATTGGATCCGAAGATTTTTTTTTTTTTTTGTGCTGTTTTTTTTTTCTTTCTCTTTAGACAATTTAAAAAAAAAAAAAAAAAAAAAAAAAAAAAAAAAAAAAAAAAAAAAATCCCGTTGATAAAGGCTCCTGGATGTGGAGTTACAATATTCGGATTTTCTTATTAACTATTGTTTTGTGGTTGTTTTTATTTTTTTTTATTTTTTTTTTCGTTCTTTGTCACTGCTTTGTTTAAATTAAACCCATTTTTCTCTCTTAATTTTACGCTAAAATTTTATAGAACTTTATTAAAGGTGTTTTTGTGTAACACATGTAGTTAATAATAATTATTATAATAATAGAAATTGAATATATTTAACCCATATCATAAAAAATATATGACATTCATTGTATGTTGAAGAAAAAAGGACGAGAAACGAGACTAAGTATCAACATAAAACACTGGGAGTAATTTTCTCCAGGAGGATTTTCAGGAGGGAGATTTCCAGGGGAGCAATCAGACTAAAACCAAAAAAGTAAAAAACTAAACATCAGCTATTAAAATTATAAGATAATAAACATTAACTAATAAAAAACATCAAAAATAAACATTAATTAATAAAAGTCATACAACTAAAAACACTAACAACATTTATCACACAAAAAAACGACAGGGGGATGGTGGCACCATAGCCTAACTGGAGCGTCCTCTACAAGCTTTGTACATAGCCTATCATTACGGCAGTGATATCAATAGATAAATACAATCTAGATGGGTCACAACCTTGGGAAAATTAGTCTAGGGCCTTAATTTTGGTAAAATGTTTTTCATGTAAAAAACGTCATCGATACTAGGACGTCCTATAGCTTTATTTTCTACGGCGGATCAATAACTTGAGTTATTTTGCCAAAGAGATTAAAAAAACTGTCTTTCTTTCCACTGATCGAAGCCCGGCACCTCAGTAACTCCCATTTTCAGATTTAAGATTGAGATCCAATATTGCGAAAAGTAGAAGCAACGGATTCTACCGAACAGATAAGCCTGAGCGCAGTACGCTGGCTATCTCAGAATTATATATAATTGCTACATATTATCTATAGTTATCTAAATATTACTATAGGTTTTTGGCTCTCGATGAACCAAAGTTGTTGTTTCGTGCAATAAAATGGCAGCAAACGTGACTTTGCTGTGGCACATTCGTTTTTGCCACTTAAAAAGAGCACTAAACCTTTTAATTCACAATCGAATGATCCTTCTCCCGATATTCTAGGACCATTGGTCCGATACAATCATCAAAGCAATAAAATTAAATTAGGATGCATCCATGATCATCCTTCTTGGAAAAAATCGCATTTGTGTATATAGAGACTTGGAACCTCTTTAACAGAATTCTCTGATATGCTGAATTTGATTAATTTCTATCAATATCACTCGCTTTTTTATAGGTCTTGCCCTCTATGCAAAAATCATTCAGATTTTCTCAGGTTCGTAGCATTTAGTGAGTATCAATGAATTTTAACTATTTAGAATCACCATAAAAACCAATCCTTTCGAAGCATATGTTATTATCAAAATATCTTTTTTTTGGATTTCTGTTACTATTAGCAAATGTCAATTCTTACTTACAGTTCAACGCTACGAACTGTTTGATAGCCCACAATCGTCTATAGTCTAATATAAATTAGTACATCTAAGGATAAAAAAATAAAATAATACGCAGTAAACTCCGATTTTTATTATCATTTTACCCACTTCAGTGATTCAGGTGTCATTAAAGTGGGAATCACCAAAGGAATCACCAAAGCGCACTTGGCATCACCAAGATGCACCTAAAGAGAAATGTTAGTTCATGGTTATTAACCGGTGTAACCGATTAATCATAAAACCGTTTTAAATCGTAACTGGTATAACCAATCTTTTATGACGTATTTACAACTCTGCAAACAAAACCAATGCTATAGCTTTAATTTTTATTATGGCCTAAAATGATGTAAAAATACCTATTGCTATATGAATTTTAAAAAAAATCAATACAAATAATAAATAAAACCATTCAGTAGAAACTATTAAAAGAAGTTCAATAAAAAGGCGATATAAATTCACCAGAAAATATTCAATAAAATTCTGTTATAATTCAAGTTTTTTACCAGCTTTAGTCCTCCAAGAATCTTCTTCAAGAGCGGCTAAAAGCGAGGGCAGAACGAGTTTGACACCATGCGCGGAAAGTCGGCTCATAACGGCTTTCGCTGTTTCATCTGTGGCTTCTCTAACATATTGATTAGAATCCCCAAAGCATAGAAGAAGGTGAGGAAGAACATGGACAACATATGGTTCAAATAGACGTCCGAGCATGTTACAGAGTTGTTCAAATGCCATCAACGCACCTATGATAAAAGAAGAATAAAATAAATTGAAAATCAACACGTACATTCAAGTTTTAAACACAGCAAAACCTATAAGTTTGATGTTTTATATTATATTATAAGTTTGTTATTTTATATTATAAGCTTGATGTTTTATATTGTATTATAAGTTTGTTATTTTATATTATAAGTTTGATGTTTTATATTATATTATAAGTTTGTTATTTTATATTATAAGTTTGATGTTTTATATTATATTATAAGTTTGTTATTTTTATATTATATCATAAGTTTCTTATTTTATATTATAAGTTTGATGTTTTATATTATATTATAAGTTTATTATTTTATATTATAAGTTTGATGTTTTATATTATATTATAAGTTTGTTATTTTATATTATAAGTTTAATGTTTTATATTCGATATACACCTACTACTACTAAAAACTCACTGTTACACCTAGCCAGATGAGGCCAACACAACTGTGCACGCTCCTCCTCCACCCCATCTACCCCATTTAAGGACAACCTGCTTTTCGTTTGGCTCCAGATGGATGGAGATGCAGATGCAGGCCAAAAAGTACAAACTTTGGCAATATGTCATTCGTTATCTATAAAACGTGGCTAAGCCAATATTAACCTTTCTTTCATTATAGCCATAGAAAGTGCAATCGAACCAGAATGGTAAGTTATACCATTCTTCTCGAAAACTTTTTAACAAATCTTCCTTGGGCTTTCAACGCAACCATATTCCAGAACCATAGTTGGCCACTGTCATTACCTTGGCTTCCAATGGCAACCGTGGCTTCCAATATTCTAACCTTAGTTCACAGACTGATTTTTCTAATCTTTCTGTCTTTTTCAACTGTGAAAAAAAACAAACACCCTGTACCTTGGCTATTCTGCTTTTTAGCCTACATAGTCACTGCATCAACCATCCTTATTAATAATACTATTCAGGTAAGTGAAGCTATCCACTTGATACCTAAAATCAAGTCTTCAACCAAATTTATTCCTAGCCAAAGCAACTTAGTCTTTTCGGCACCAAATGCCATAGACACGTTTTTTTTATAATTAAAAAACAAAATTGAAAACTAATGCATTAATTTATTATTTAAGTTTTTATTATTTTTTTTTTTAAATAAATAACTCAAAACCAACACATTACTTTAAGTTCAAACACAGGGAAACATATCACAAGTTTGATGTTTTACATAATAAAAAAAATATCATATAATAAAATATATTTAGTAAAAAATACAATAAATGAATAGATAATAAACAAATAAAATAGAAAAAAGTAAACAATGGCTAAATAAACAATAATTAAAAAATGTAATAAAAAATACTAAAAATTGAGTATATATAACAGAGGAGCAGAGGAATGGGTTTCCTATTAGAGTTCTTTAATTGATTGGATCCACTTTTGCCACAAATCATTTTATTTGAAAAACTAACTTCAAAAAGGGAAGAATAATCTAACCATTTAACATTGTAATAGATTTGACAAGCCCCGACCCCTAGAACCTGATTGGATACCCCACTTGGAGTTTCTGACTAGTCGAAGGATTGAAAATTTTCTGATCTGCAAAATTTTTTACAAGTAATCTATCTAGTCCACTCTGACTACATCTACTATTAATTTACTATCATTAAACTTTTAGCAATTTTACCCCAAACCATCGAACTATTTCTACTTTCCAAAATCTGAAATTATTTCCAACTTCCAACAAATTATTTCCAGATCCAGTATTGACATTCATAGCATAGAAGGGATAGAGAAAGATAAAGAGAGCTGGGAAGAGAGAAAAGAGCGAAAGAGAGAGAGAGAGAGAGAGAGAGAGAGAGAGAGAGAGAGAGAGAGAGAGAGAGAGAGAGAGAGAGAGAGAGAATCAAAGAGAGAGAAATAAAAAGAAAAGCAAAAAGAGAGGAGGAAGGTAGAGAGAGAGAACCAGAAGGGGGAGGGGGAAGAGAATAGAAAGAGAAATAAGTTGAAAATATTGAAATGATTATACCGTCGAGACACTATATAATAATAAAAGCAAAAATATAAGATTATATAGCTAAACCTTCTCGTCTTTTGAAATACTTTTTTATCCTGAATGGCCTCTGTGATATACAATCATTGCTCTTTGAATAAGATAAGCTAGATATTTATATTTATTTATTTATAGAAAGGTACTATAATTTTTTCTGAAAATTGGCATATTTTTTGTGTAAAAAAGAAACAATCTACATAGGTCACGACTTTGGAAAAATTTGTTTAATGCTGTAATTTTTGCAAAGATTTCGTCATATAAATGACATAACAAATACTTGGAATAGTTATAATAGATTTTGCTAAAGATGAGTGCCGATGCTAAATATTTTAATAACACACTTCGATTTAATTTGATTGTCGATAGTATAGAATAATTTGTTGGTGTAAATATACAAAAAAGATTTGCCGAATAAAATAAAATAAAATTAAAGGTGTTCTGCGAGAAAGATTAAAAAACAATCTTTCTTTTTTGGAAGTGAAGCTCGTTCCCCTGATAGGCCTACTAATGATAAAATAATAAAATAACAATAGTATAATAATATAGGCCAACTAATAATAAAATGACAAAATATAAGACTAAATAGTTAAACCTTCTCGTCTTTTAAAATTCTTCTTATCCTGAATAGCCTCTGTGAGCTTGCTCATAATCTCCAACTGCTTCAAGGACAGAATACCAAGACCTTTAACAACCCCAGCAAGACCATAGGAGGCTCCTTTCCTGTCTCCATAATTATCTGACTCCAGAAGCTGTGTTAAAAGCTTATCTACTATGGAACCAGCTGAATCTTTGATAGCAGGAACAAGGGGAGGGAGACAGTTGGCAACTGCCTCTTGGACCTTAGAAGAAAAGGAAAGAAGAAAAGATAGAAAAAGGTGCCAAAATCATCCTACAAAGTAACTTCGTAAAACTGAGGCAAAAAATCATTAGAGATAATTCTTGACAAAAAAAAAATATAGTAATAATAAATAACAAAGTAATGATTACGAATTTGTCGTTAGCTTTAATCATAATTAAAGACAACGACATATAAGTAATTACTTCTTGGACTTAAGAAAAAGTAAAACAAATCGTAAAAAAGATACAGAATTACTCAATATCTTACGGTCAGCGTGGGGTTTCCGCTCACTGGACCAACAATCCTTGGATGAAATTTTTAGCCGAAGTAAGGATTAACTATAACATTATTAAATTATATCCATGCGCTAATGCAACCAGGTTAAGGTCTAAAAAATTTATAAAATTAAAGCAAATCTAAAGAAATACTTAACAAAGAATTCATCCAGTTTTTTCTTGTATGGTTTTTATTAGCACAGTGAATGATAACTTGAACAACATAATAAGTATTCAGAAGCTAGGCATGTATGTGGACAAGGTGATCAAGGAGGGGGAGGGGGGAAGGTACCCGTAATTTAATTACCAATAGTGATTTTGGGTTGAAATCTTGAGGAGTAACACGACAGCAATAACAATAACGGCATAGTAAAATGTTACCAATAGAATAGGTAAACAAGACTTTTTTGGGGGGGTGGGGGGGAGGGGGGGTCTAGCATACACCGAACACAGGCAAACAATATTTAAAATATAAAAAGTAACTGGGAAATCTAAAGATTTTTGGGGGAAGGGTCGACACGGTTCCTACGTCCCTCTCACCGCTTTTGCATAAGTGCTCATTCTGGAATAATTTAAAAATTTGTGACTAGGATCAGGAGCGTGCGAGGTGAAGGGCGTCACCCCTCTCCCCAATCTTAAATTTTTCCAAATTTGTGGGCACTTCTTTCAGATTAGCAAATAGAAATTTAATTTTCATAATTAGGCCCTCCCCCAAAAAAATCCCAGAGTACTGGCTTACCTTGGATGGCAATATTGTAAAGCTCCACTGAACAAAGTTATTTTTCAGTGGCGTAACAAAAACAAAGAAAGAAATTGGAAGCTCAGCAAGAGTTGAGAGGTGTTTCAAAACTTTCAACCAAAAAAACTTTCTTCAGTTACGAACATGGGAACGATACTTCTAAAAGATAATTCATGAATCCAAATCTACTTTCCGAATTCTTTTTTTATTACCATGATAATATAAAACTATTTAAAAAGTTATTACTGCTAACTCTATTTTTTTGTTGGGATATAAGTATAAAACATTTTAAAATTTTCTAATAATTATACGCCAGGTACATTATTATCACAGCCTTTTGTGTAATTTAATAATTTTCTTAATAAGCATATGAATAAAATAATAGAGAGAGGAGTCTACCCCTAATATCATCGCTAAAAAACTGGCTTTAACAATATTAATATTTATTTATAACCCACTTACATCAGAAGATAAATAGTGGAGTAAAAACAACACAAAAATTTATTAAAAAAACGAAAACCAACAATAACATTAAATAATAACATTAATCAACAGTAACATTAAATAATAAAAACTAATAAAACGGACAGATCAAACCGCGGTGAGGCGACAAACGCCGATACGCTTTTTCCGAAAGCTTTTCGTGGAAACCAGTCAGCATTCTCAGTTGAACTTGGAAGCTATTTCAAAGAACTAGCTGAAAAAAATCTACAAAAATAAAAAAGGCAAAGTAAGGTTCTAATTGCGATATTACTTCGAATCAAGGACAAAACTGAGCTGAACCTTGCATAAAAATCAGGGAGTATTTCCGAAAATTTTATCCCAAAATTTTCGAAAATTTTATCCAAAATATCCGAAAATTTTATCCCGAAAGACATAAAAATCTAGGATGTGAAGGCAACATTGTTGCATATGGTTTTGTTTTGAAAGTATTTTATTTGATAAATTTATAAAAAAAAATAGAATGAATAAATGAAAAAAAAAAAAAAAAATAAAATGAATAAATGAAAAAAATGAAAAAATATACACCTGCACAATGAAGTTAGATTAGGAAGAGACGCAGTAAAATCAGTGTCATCCCCTGATTTCTACGCCTGGAGGTGTGTAGGGTAATCCCCTTCCTAGTGCAGTATTACACCAATTTATAATTTTTTAGCTGTGTCATGTCAAAAAAACAATTCTGTAATGGCTTAAATAACCTGCTTGACCAAAAGTTATAGCAAAGAACGAGATACATACTTGTTGCGAAGGGGTCTTCAGCGCTGATATTAGTTTGCCAATGATTGGTTTAATTTTCTTATCCGACTTGTCCAAATGGCGAGCCAGGCCACCCATTAAAATGACAACTGATTGGCGAACTTTATCAAACTCGCTTGACTTTGGTGCCTCATCAAGGAATTTTTCGAAAACCGGTAGGAGATCACTGACTGTATCCTGAAAAAGATAGTCATCTGTCAAACTAAATTCGGTCATCGGTCATGCTCGGTCAACCTCAAACTAAAATCGGTCTAAAAATAAACTAAAGAAAAGAAGATCAAGAATGGTGCCTTTTAAAGCCAGAAAAAATACTGTATGAACAAAAAGAATGTTCTGCGACGACAACCACCTCGCTTCTTCCGCACTTTAAGAGGAAGTTAGAAGAAAACATGTTCACATACTCTGAGCAAAAATGTGAACGAAACAACTCGGAAAAAAAGAACTGATAAAAACTAAATGCAGAAAACCAACAGAAGAAACAAATAGAAACCAAAATTAGAAGAATAAAAAAAGTTAAAAATCCTGTATTTTGCTTGTGAGACGTGCCCCCGACCCCCCCCCCCCCCCATATCCAAAAGAGCTAGTGTAGAAGAAACACTTATTAAAATTCGACAACATGTGGCGTAGTTGTTTTTTTTTTTTTTTTTCAAGGTAGCTAATTCCTTTCTCTTATCGGGCAAATATTTTTTTTTACCGATTCGGTCACTTATTTAGTACTGAACGAGCAACATTGATTTTTTCTAATCATAGATAATGATAGACAAAAATGGTTGACGAAAATGTCAGCGAAACTACTAAAATGAACAACAACAAAAACATGGAGAGCCAACAGTAAAAAAAAAAATTGGAAGAATTAAAAAGCCTAACAATCGGACAACCACCAAAAATAAGAAACAAATGAAGTCCAAATTAGCAGTATTAAAAACTCTAAAGCCAAAAAACCTAATTTCAAAAGTGAGCCCCTCGTCAATATCTACGATTAGCAAAAAAACAATGAGAGTAGAGAGTAGTAGAGAGTAGTTATTAATTCTTCCAATCTTTTTTTTACTCTCCCAGTACTGCTCATTTTAGGTTTATTAACTCTTCCATTTTTTTTTCCGTTTCTCCTGCTGGCTCTGCGCTTTGTTGGTTTTTAGTTCGTTTTAAACCAGGTTGTTCCGTTCATATTTTCGTTCAGAATATGTGAATATGTTTCATTCTAACTTTCTCTTATAGCGCTGAAATGGTAGGACCACTAACTGTTAAAAAAAAAGTTTAAGAATTGAAGTTAGTAATAGAGAAGGTAGAAATATAATTCATCATTTTAAAAGTGTTTTTTTTGTACTAAATTACTTACAAAAATTTGTCCCCCTCATTACCAAAAAAAAGAAATAACAAAAAACCCTAAATTTCCCCCTCTCCTTTGTTATTTATAGCATTTCCTTCGTTTCAACGAAGGAAATTTGTGTTTTTATTAATTGGTTAATTCATTTATAAATTCTACTAGTTTTAATTGTTCATAATCTTTTTCACTTATATCTATAATCTTTTTTATGAAAATTCTATCTTATTTTTTCACAGTACCAATTCAAATAACCAGATTTCGTTTTCACTGATCTTCACACTTTAAACACACGAATTATCTACAAAAACATTGTACAAATAGCAGCAAGTAAAACAACGAAGAATTTATCTAAAATTTTCGAGAAAATTTTTCTATCCTTAAATTCATCCTTTACTGCTGCGGCAGCTGCCGCAGCAATCATGATGAATATTTGGCTTTATGTCCAGGGCCCATCCTCAGCAAAGCAAGGAATATTTTTTCTTAAATTTGTCTTAAAAATTAGGAATTAATTATTTTATTTTATTTATTAATTATTTTAATAATTTATTAATTATTTAATTTATTAAAAAATAATTTATTAATTTTTTATTATTGTTAAATAAAAGTGGCCTACTGAAAAGGTGTAAAGAGAGAGCTTTTTAATAGATTGGTATGGAGAAGGAGCCTGCTAAGCTTGTTGGCCTCAGGTTACTTGGTTCTGCAGTGAGTTGTTAGCAGTAGTAATAGTTTAAATCCAATATAAAGGTAAATTACAAAGCAGACAGTCTGATGTTACAGGATAGCTCATCAAGGGTTAGTGTCTTATTACCAGATAAAGTATATTTGCAATATAGTCAGGTTCTGTTATAAATTTAAATTTCATATTATTACTCAAGTACTAAAAGAGTATTTAAGGACGAGGGACAGTCTTTGGACTTCCTTTGATTTGTTGTTAAGTTAAAAGAAGAGTGTTATTAAATAACATATTTATTACCATTTTGCAGAAAAACGATAAGGACTCGAAAGATGAAGAAGCTATAATACTCGAAGATGAAGAAGGCAAGCCCAATCCAAGATTTGGGCTTAGCCTAATTCATACAGTAACCCAGACTTTGACTGTAGTTTCGAAGATAATTTTTACTACAGCGTTTAAAAGTGTCACTCTGACTTGTACACCTTTAAATCTAGGAATTGGACCTTGTTGATTATGCTTTAAGAATTTTGGACTTTTGAATAAAATTTATAAAATTTATAAAATTAATAAAATTTATTCATCAGCAGCACCTAGATATTAAATTGAATAGAGGTCATTAAAACAAAAAGAATGAGCAACACTAAAATTTGAAATAGACATAAATTGTCCACCATATAAAAAGGACAGCCCCCTCCAAAATTCACTGCCTTGGATGCTCTACAGTTCTTTACCAGGAGCATTTATGAGTGGAGTACATTTTTTTAATTTATTTAACAATAATTTATTTAAAATAAAAGTACTATTGGTAAATAAAAGTGGCCTATTCTTTGTAGGCCGAAGCTTCCGCTCAGCCGTCCTCGTTGCAAGGAGATTCTGAGTTCTTTTATTGAACAATAAATAATCGCAGAAAAACACATCCCCCCCCCCAAAAAAAAAGGGTCCATGGCCAGTAGAACAGGGAAGAAAAGAAAAAAAAATATAAAATAAACCGCAAAATAATCCGTAGCATATATTTAATTAATAGCTTCATGGCCATACGACGCGAAAAACCAAACCACAACACCCAGATCTTCAAAATAATATAAATAAATAAAAAATTATTTTTAAAATAAATAAAAAAAACAAAAAAATAAAAATAAAAAAATAACAAATAGATAAAAAAAAATAATTAAATAAGATAAATAATAAAATAAATAAGATAAGTAAAAAAAAAAATAATTTTAATTCTGATAATGATAAGCAAAAAATTCAAACTTTTGTTTTAATTTAGGGTCAAATATTAATTTGATAAAGCAGTTTGTTGATGCTAAAATCATAATTAGACTATCATTAAATAAGCTATGGCAAATTTTGGTTTGAAATAGAAACTTAATTTTGTTACTAAAAGGACAATTCCGCAATAGGTTTTCATTACTGAGATTTTTTACTAGGCTACAGAGATGTACTAAGGTAAAATATGCTTTTAAAAGTCTAAGGGGGGGGGGGCAATCCTGTTGCTCTTTCGATTTGTTCAATGAGAATAGCAAAAAGGTATTTTTTGACGAAAATAGCGGAAAAATATTCTTAAAACTCTGATGGGGGCAGGGGTGTAATTGCCAATTCAATTCTATTTCGGCAAAGACCACTACTCAGTCGTCTTCAGTGCAAGAATGATAAAAACAAAGATTTTTCATTTTATTTTAACAATGGTAAAAAAGAAACTTGATTTCTTTTTTTTATTTAGTGCCAAATGTGAATTTAATAAAGAAGATTTGCTGATCATAAAACCATAATTAAACCATTTCTATTCAGTAAATTTTTTATGAAAAAATTTGTTTGATTTTTTTTTTTGCAATTTTATTCTTTTTACAGTTAAATATGATTCATATTATTTGGCCTTGTTTATGGCTAATACAAACTAGTCTATGAGCCATATTTTGTCTTTTAGTGTTCTTCTGCATATCATGGAAATCCCACCCCCACCCCCCAAAAAAAGAAAGATATAAACAGCTCTATTTCAAAGAAAACCCCAAGAACTATTGACGACTGAATAATTTTGGAATGAGTGATTCCAGACCATGCAATTGAGGGGTTATGCCTGTCCAGGATTGTCACCTGTAAATTTTTCTTGCCGAATGGATACTTTTTGACCTTGGAGACACATGTAAAGTCTGGGTGAGAGGTGGATGCTGAATTTTTTTGCCGAAAGGATCTTTTTGTAACATTCATTCGTTACTGCGGTTTTCGTACTAAGTTGCAGAAATATACAAAGGCAAAATTAATTTTTCAAAATCGGGGGAGAGGAGCAATTTTTTTTTTTTTTAATGAAAATACCAAAAAAGGTACTTAAAGCATGAAAAAAGTTTCTATAAAATCTGGGGGGAAGCAATAGCTCCGATTCTCAATTGACGCACATTTAACCAGATGAGAAAAAAAAATTCACGATAATAATTCCAGATGAACCAGGTTCACGATAATAGATTATAAATTTATAATAATAAAACTTATTAGTTTTATTATAACTAGCATATATATATATATATATATATATATATATATATATATATATATATATATATATATATATATATATATATATATATATATATATATATATATATATATATACATATACATATATTAGTTACAATAAACTAATATTCTAGTAATTATAATAATTATAAGTTTTACATAATGACAACAATAATATAATAATGAATCATGTATTATAAAAAAAAAATACAATAACAGTGATAATCTTATAGTAATAATCTTATAGTGAAAAGTAGCTAGGAACTCCATTTTAATTCAATTCGGTAAAAACTGAAAATTCTGGACTCATTCAGCGTAACAATTTATATTATCTATTAGCATTTCTAATGAGCTGAACTGAGCATTTCTAATGAGCTGAATTGATGTCAATTACAGGGTATTCAATGAAAGTTAAAAACGAAAAACAACCTTTCCATGAATGTCAATCAAAGCAACTGACGCAGCAAGCATATTCTTTCTGACCACCTCATTTCTATCCAATAAGCCTCCAGGTACAAAGAAATTAGCCAATCGGATTACGTCGTCCTGATCAAGCAGTGGAGCAAGCTTACTAAGTGTTACAGCAATCCCTGAACGTGGCTCCCAGAAATCAATAGCTTCTTCAACCAATCTTCCAAGCTGGTCGAGTACAGGAGGTTTCATCTTTAAATAAGGAACTGTCATTAGAAATATATACATATAATTATAACCCATCCAGTAGTTTGGGATAATTTACGAGAGGCAATAAGAAGGGCAGTTTATTAGTCCAAATTTGTTGACCACCCTTCTAAACTGGTCAAGTAAAGGAGATTCCATGAATTATTTCTCAGACCATCTTTAAATGAGGTTTCACCTTTAAATAAGGAGCTTTCGTAAAACATACATACATATAACTATAACTCATCCAGTAGTGAAGGATAATTCGCGACATGGTATATAAAGAGTAGCTCATTAGTGTGAATTTCGACCACCACTCAAAACTGATTAAGCAAGGCCGTATCCAGTGGGGAGGTTACCCGGTTTGAACCTCCCCCCCCCCCGAAATTTTTGACCGAGTCGAAAATTAGTCTAAAAAATACCTGTAAAGACAAAACCTTACCAGAAAAAAAATATGCTCCCACACAAAATCCTATTGCATTTTGTGGGTAAACGGTTCTGATCAGCTTACGCAATTAGGTAACCGTAGGTAACCCCATGTTCACCTGACCTTGCATAGTAAATTAGGGTTGATATGCGCTATTATCCTATTGCATTTTTTGGCATAGAAAAATCCTATTGCAATTTTGTGGGTAAACGGTTGTGATCAGCTTACGCAATTAGGTAACCCCATGTTCGCCTTATTATGCAAGGTCAGACCTTGCATAGTAAAATAGGATTAATGGAGGCTCGAGGTAAATTAGGATTTAAATTAGGTAAATTAGGTCAGACCTTGCTTAGTAAATTAGGATTAATGGGGGCTCGAGGTAGTGTTATAAGAAAGTGCAAGATTGTCAGTTCAGTTCAGTTCAATTTCGGACTTGGATAAGAGAAGAGCGATTTTCAACATGAAGAGGAAGTGTGACATTACGTCGTTTTTCGCGCCCAAGCGGACCAGGGATGTTTCTGACAGTGGCGTTAGCGGGATGTCTGCGGAACATTCATCTACATCTGTGGATCTGAAGGGCACTGGAGCCATCGTTGAAGCTTCTAAATCACGCAAACTGGAACCAAGACGCACCTGCACCAACCCAGTCTTTGTCGTCGTATGCAAATGACATCGGTCGTTTTGTCAACAAATCATCCAGTCTCGATGCAAATTCTGAACTTCGTTTGCTGAAGAGCCCTTGGACTCCAGGTATCTCCTACATTTTTCCAGTATCCGAAAAACGGAAGCTAAAGTTTCAGTTAACTTGGCTCGCTCGTTTCAGTTGGTTGTCCTATTCTCCGTCTAAGGATGCTGCTTTTTGCAGATTTTGCGTTCTGTTCTCGTCAGAGACAGCTGGCAAAGGCTGCCACCAGCACTTGGGGAATCTAGTCACCAAACCATTTAGGAACTGGAAGGATGCGATAGAGTGCTTCACAGCTCACCAACAAGCAGGGTTTCATAGAAACTGCATCGTATCGGCTGAAAACTTCATTTCTGTCTCGGAGAAAAGGCAGGACAATATCGTGCACCAACAAGACGCGGCGAGGAAAGCGCAGGTTCAAGAAAATCGCCAGAAGTTGCGACCAATTGTTGAGACGGTGATATTTTGTGGGCGGCAACAGCTTGCCCTTCGTGGTACCAACAATTCCGGCCCCATTTCGGTCTCGCATCCAGAACCTTCTCACAATGATGGCAACTTCCGAGCATCTACTGCGGCTGAGGGCGAGACACGGTGACAATGTTCTGAAGAACCATCTGATTTCTGCGGCCGGAAATGCCACATATCTTTCTGCCATCATCCAGAATGGTATAATCGCCGCATCCGGGGAGCTTCTTCAGCAGTCTATTGTTGAAAGAGTAAACGCAAGTCCATGCTTTTCGGTGCTTGTCGATGAAACGGCGGACGTTTCGAATACCGAGCAGCTGTCTGTTTGCGTCCGCTACACTTTCAAAAGGAACCTGCATGAGGACTTCCTTGGTTTTACCCCAGTTTCTGATTTGACTGGGCAAGGTCTGGCTTCAGCAATCCTGCGATTTCTCGAAAGCCTTGGTCTTAATCTGAACAAGATGGTTGGTCAGGGATATGGTGGTGCAGCAGCGATGAGTGGGCATCTTAGGGGTGTCCAGGCTGTTATACGTGAAAAGTATCCGAAGGCGCTTTACGTCCATTGTAGTGCGCACAGTCTCAACTTGGTCATCTCTTCTGTATGCTCTATTCTGGCATTTAAGCACTTCTTCGGTGTCTTGCCACAATTCTGCAGTTTTTACCATACTTTCCCACTCAGGACACAGAATTTAAAAGAGAAGATCAAGGAAATACTACCGGATTCGAGGAAACATACTTTAACCGGACTCTGCGAAACAAGATGGGTGGAGCGCCACGGTTCAGTCGTCCGTTTTCTTGAGCTGTACCGACCAATCCTGCTATCCCTGGAAGCCCTTGAAGAGAACGAAAATGCAGAAACTTCTACAAAAGCGGCGCAGTTGCTGGACACGATGAACCAGTCGCAATTTGGTGTGTCTCCATGTGGTCAAAGAGCTTTTCTGCCTTACGCTTCCACTGTGTAAGACTCTTCAGTCAGTTGACTGTGATTTGGCAGCTGCATGCAGGCACGTGGAAACTATCCTTTCAAAAACAAAGGAAATGCGAGGAAATGCAGCTAATGCTTTCACGTCTATTTTCGACGAAGCTCAGCGTTTTGCCAGCGACTTAGGACTGGAGATGACTCGTCCAAGGACGAGAGGTGGCCGGAGTATGCATGCATACGATCTCCTGGACCACTTCACTTCCGAGCTGAAACAAAGATTTGTGCTTCACCAGAAACTGCTGTCAAATCTCAGCGTCCTTTCTCCTGCCAAAATTGTTTCTGTCGATCTGAAGGCATTAAACCTGGAGTCATTGGTTGAATTGTATGGCGATATTCTTCCCGAGCCAGACTGTCTGAAGCAAGAAATTGAGCTATGGCTCATCAAGTGGGAGAATGTTCCGGTATCAGACAGGCCTACTTGTGCTGTGTCTTCACTTCAGGCATGCGACGCCACCTTTTTTCCAAGTGTATTTCTTCTTCTGGCTGTTCTTGCGACGTTACCTGTTAGCACTACTACTCCGGAAAGAAGTTTCTCAACGCTCAGAAGGCTCAAAACCTGGCTGAGAAATTCAACAGGAGAAGAACGATTGAGTCGCTTAGCCCTTACTTTTAGCTAAAAATAAAAAAAAATAAATAAAAAATATATAGACTACTTCTACTATTTGGCTTCTTTTGTGTTAACTGTTTTTGCTGTCTCCTAAAAAAAAAAAAAAAAAAAAAAAAAAAAAAAAAAAAAAAAAAAAAAAAAAAAAAATTTAGCTTGTAGTATTTAACTGTATGTAAATGCCCCTGTAAAAAATACCCCTTAAAGATACGAAAGTATGCCTAGTGGACGCGTCCTCGTTCACAAGGGGCGGACTAACGGTCTCAAGCTAACGTAATGTTGCTCGAGGATGTTAGACAAAGTCAACAGGAAAAAATCGGGTAACCCCCCCCCCTCGAAAAAAAATCCTGGATACGGCCCTGTGGTTAAGTAAAGGAGGTTCCATGAATTATTTCGTAGACCATCTTTAAATGAGGCTTCATCTTTAAATAAGGAGTTTTCGTAAAACAAACGTAAAAATATTGCCGCGTGCTGTGCGCAATAGGCGCCTTGTTGGTCGTTATGGTGCAACAGAAATTCTGTCCTCGCTTGAAATGGTGCAAGCGAAGATTAGTCAGGATGCTAGTTTTCGATTGGGCCCACATCACAGTCTTATCCGTTTTTTTTTTATTAGTGATTATATTTGTGGTTAGATTGTCGTTGTTCTTTTTCTTCTTTTTTTTGTGTTTGTATTACTCCACTATTTTACATTTATTGTACAGTGGGTTATAAATAAAATAATAATAATAGCTATAACTCATCCAGTAGTTAAGGATAATTCGCGACATGGTATATAAAGGGTAGTTCATTAGTGTGTATTTTTCGACCACCCTTCCAAACGGGTTAAGTAAGGGAGGTTCCATGAATAATTTATTAGACCATTTTTAAATAGAATCTGTAGTTGCTAGAATATCTACTATAGATAATATCTATATAATAGACACTCCAACTAAATTTAATAGATAAAATTCCAACTAAATTTAATTTAATTTTACCTTCTCTTATAAACTATGTACACTCTCTGGATAAAACACGTAAATAAGTGGAATACACTAAATACCAAATATACGTATAAAATGCGCAATATACAAAACAAGGGCGTATCCAGGATCTTTCGGCGGATCTTTCGGATCTTTCGTCCCACTCTCGTTCGGCGGAGTGGGGGGGGGGGGGTACCGAAAAAACTTTGAAAACGCATCAAAAGTTTGTTTAAATGCATTTTGGTTACGTTTTTGAGTCGGACAAAAATTATGGAGGGGAGGCTCAAACCCGGTAACCCCCCACCTTCTGGATATTGCAATTACCGGAAGCTTTTCTGCATAAATCTGCAACAGCATTTCAATAACGCCTTTGAGGGGGGTTTCACTGATCTGTAGAGCAGCAGCCATTGCGTCAGCACCAGCGCTCCTAATTGGTTCAACGGGATGGGTCACATCATTAAGCAGCCAATGAGAAAGCTCTTTTCGAACGGACAACTTGGCCTCTTTCCATAATTGGTCAGCGGTTCCACGGATTGTGGCTTCTTGGTCATGCTTGGCCACCCAGAATCGACGTAAAATTCGTGACTGAAGATCTTCTGGGATCTTATTACTCTTCAGCACTGGCAATAGCTTAACAAGCCCCTGTAAAAAAAAAGAAAATTGACACTTTTTTATAATTAAAGTCTAATTAATAATAATTTGTAAATTAAATTATGAATATCATCCAGGCGATTTTGGCACTACAATGGATTAAGTTGAGCTGCTAGACACACTTGCCTCCCCCCCCCCTCCAAAAAAAACAACTTCAAGACATCCATGACTTGTCCCACAATTTCTTATGTTTTCACGATTCCCTTCAAAAGAGGTAATTCAAAACCTTGTTTATGATTACATTAATGATAATTGGACCCTATGTTAATCCTGGGCGGGGAGGGGTCAAAAATTACACAAACATCCTATTAAAATCTACGCTAAAGCCATTACTCAAATTTTGACTCACATCCTCTTAAATAGTAAATCTTGGGGAGCCTAGCCATTTCGGAAATACCAAGATGTTCACGATTCGTCCCAGAGTTTATTATTAATTAACCCTTTGTTTATTCTTCAGGGGGAGAGAGAGAGGGGGGGGGGGAAGAAATTGCAAAAAAAAAAGTCCTGTTTAAACTTAAGCTTAGGACTTTAGTCACTTTCTCACTCATATCTTCTTAGCAGGGGCGTCCTGAGGCTCATTTTATTGGGCGGGGATCTTTGTAAATTTTACCGAATTGCTACCTGATTTATGCCGAATTTTCTGCAGAAATTAAGAATTTTGCTAAATTTCGGCAAATTTTGCAAAATTTGCCTCGATATCACCCTCGTCATGATCGTCAATATTGTTGTGTTCTATAGAAGAGAAAACGCAAGAGGACAATTTTTTCACAAGAAAACAGAGAACACAAAATACATCACATAATTTTGGGAAATTCGACAGTGAAAATGACAATAACGTTATTTATGACAATAAAAGCAATATTAGAGATAACGCCCACGGAGGTAACTATGACATTGGCAAAGCTTCTAGTAATAATTACTCGAGAACGAGAACTCAACAAAGAGAGCGAGGCTCGATAAAACCATCGTCATTATCGTCAATATCGTCGCGTTTCCACAACAGAAAACACAAGAAGAATGTTTTTAAACAAGAACACAGAGAACGCAAAATACAGCACAATGTTTTCGAGGACATTATATAGTAAGTATGACAATAAGTTACCGATAACAGCACCGGTAGGGTAGGCTATGACATTAACAATGACTTTTATGCTGACAACGTTGACAACAATGAAAACAAGCCTCTGCATTGCTATTATTATAATCGTCAATACCGCTGAGTTTTACAAAAAGAGCATTGACAGGGAAAAATTATAGTATATAAAATAGACGCTGTTTAGACGTTTAAGGTTTTACTGATTGATTTAGTTCATTTCCTTCAACCTGGTTGGCAGAAACTTTCATACCTAACAAGTCTGAGTGTTGAATGACATCCAATTTTTGACATCCTTAAGTAATCGGTTTTTCTTAAGTAATCAGTTTTTCTTCAGTAATCGGTTTTTCTTAAGTAATCGGTTTTTCTTAAGTAATCGGTTTTCTTAATTAATCGGTTTACAAGCCTGTTAACCGGTCATTAAATCAATTACCACCCGCTCACCTTTTATCCTGCATCACCCTCTTTGCACTAACAACGAAACATGTAGATATGGCCAAGTTGCCTCTTTCCCACTCTCACTTTGGTTTTAGATATAGCACTGATTACACGAGCAAGTTCTTTGGTATGCTGTGCATTTTTTACCCCATTTCTGCTTTGAGAACCAAGACAGTGTAAGGTTATAGCTGATCTATAGCTATCCTTCTATCCCTACTGTAGTTCAGCAGGTAGAGTACCATGGGTCACCCCATCGGGGTTAAAGGGTTTTTTCCTAAAGGTATAATTTCCGCTCGTTTCCACGTTACCCCACCCCACTCCTCTCCAATAAAACTCTCTGGCTGGACAATCCTAGATTGGAAATAAGTAACCTAGTTTTACTTATTTGTCCAACATTGAGGATTATGTGGCGCAGGTCCCATAAAAAAAATCCATACCATATAGCCCGTAGTTGAACTTCCGTAGCTGAGATGAGCTTGAATACCATTTCATTATGAAGAAAACAATATATAAATAAGATGCCGCAAGAACTTGAGATGTTACAAGACAATTTAAAAATGGCTTGTAAACGGTTTCATTGCCACCCCTTTTTGGTTATATACCAATACTATTGCTACTAACAGCTCACTGCAGCACAAAGTCGCCTTAGGCCATCACAGCTACGTACGCTCCTCCTCCATCCCGATTTAAACGAAATACCTTCCCAAGAAGTTCCCATTTCCCTGAAACCTTCCTTACGGCATTCTCCCACTCGAGGAGCATTACCATAAAAAAAATATTACAGAATCAAGATACACAATAATTCAGAATTTCGACTGTTTGGGCGAATTTTTTTTTTATACATATACACGCAGGAATAAAGAAAGAAAAAAATATGCAACCAAATCTCAATACATAACATAAACATTTAAATATGTCTTGCCCCCTTTTATACAACATAAGATTACCCCCCCCCCCTTATTTTGTTCTTAACTTTTTTAAAATTCCCGTAAATAATAAAGAAAACCAAAAAGACATTTTTGAAAAAAAAGTTAAGAGCCATATTAAAACCTAAAACGAGCAGAAATGAAGTCGCATAATAACTTAAACTGAAAGCGAACATAAGTTACTATTAACGAATTAAATAAACCCGAAACGCACAGAAATTGAAATGAATAATGCCACTAAACATAAATACAATAAATACTGCTGTGGATGAACAGATAAATCCTAAAACCAATAAAAATCAAAATGGACAATCAACTCAAAATTAAAATGAAGAAACCTGACCTGAAAAAAAAGAGCAGGGATACGGCCCCTTTAACAGTCTATTTCTTCTTGTTTTAGTTCTACTGTTTGTTTTAAGGTTTAATTTTTTATCTGTATTTTTTATTCTGCACTGAGAAGGGTCGAGCGGGTCGAAGGATCTCGACTGAAATATTTGCAAATCTTCTTCGGTTTTTCACTGGCTGTTTTAACCCCGTTTTCTCTTCTTTATGAATTTTTCCTTCGTTTTGCCTAAAAGTCAAAACGTCATTTGCGTCACTCGGGTATTTTGAACAAAACAACTATTCAAATTTTTTTTTCGGACGTCTTGAAGGGTTATGGAGAAACCAGTTGAAAAAAAAACATGAGAGAGGGACTGATTGTCCTTTAAATGCTTTCGATTCTTAAGAATGGCACTAAAACTTTCAATTTCCAATCGGATAAGCTCCTACCCCAAAATACAGGGAGGGAAAAAAGCGAAGTAAGGAAAAATATTGCATTAAAGGCACATGACTCACTCCTAAGTCGAAACTATGAGGTAAATGGTTAAATACTTATATATTATGCTTGGTTACTGGGCTATATTCATAGGAGGAGGCGATGATGTGTACTCGGTTTGAACAACCACCGCCCGAATTATTCCTCGAAAGAACTAGTAAATTGGTTGAAAAACGCAAATGAAAAGGGTATGCCTCCTAAAAAACTAAAAATTATTTCGCCAGCTCGTAAATATGTCTTAAAAATACAGGCAAAGAACCCTAACTCCCTTCAAATATAATTTTTTTGGTAACCTCCTTTCCCCTATTAAAAAAAGCCTGTAAAAGAAATGTACAGCACACGTAATTGATCACGGTAAAATGTACATATAATTCGCTGACAACCTAAGAAGTGCAAAAGCATTTGAAAAAGAATACATACAAAGAAAAAGAAGAAAAGTAAAGGAATAGAAGAAAAAGAATAAGAAAAAGAAAAATAATTTAGAAGAAAAAGAATACATATAATTCGCTAACAACCTAAGAAGTGCAAAAGCATTTGAAAAAGAATACATACAAAGAAAAAGAAGAAAAGTAAAAGAATAGAAGAAAAAGAATAAGAAAAAGAAAAATAATTTAGAAGAAAAAGAATACATATAATTCGCTAACAACCTAAGAAGTGCAAAAGCATTCGAAAAATTTAGATTCTTGTCCCCGATCTTCGGGACTATTACGTTCTTATCTTAAAGCACTTAGAATATCGACATCAAATAATTTTTGCTCCCTGGACTCATTATCAAGGGACGCTATTAAAATCTAATCTATAATATAACTAATTATATATTTAATAAATAACTAAGTATATCATAGAACTAATGTAGCAAACGGACATTTTCAATAATTTTAGATTTCAAATATTTTGCATACAAAATTTTAGACTATATAAAAGACGAAAACGAAAAAAACAAATGATTTAAGATGTGATGAACACCATAAATACCCGTATTCCAGCATCACGAACGGCAACAGTTTCTGACTCTAAAGCACTTAATAGGACGTTAATCTCATCCTCGCCAGCGATACTTTTCTCAACGTTTTGTTCCTCCACACTTAACGAGCAGACATCTAAGAATGCTGCCGATGCCGATTGTTGCATCCTTCCCTTTTGCTTTTCTAAAAGTACATTTTTAACTATTATTTTTTCTTAGTGTATGTAGTTTCGGTGCGTTGGTTTTTTCATTGTTAGGCCCCCATCATTATTATGCTTGATTCTTATTGTTTTGTTATTGAACATTTTTAATTGAATTTTGTATTTACTTGCCTTTTTTAAGAAGCTGTCGAGAGAAAAATAGCAATCAATAAAAAAAAACAATTAAAAACACAAATAGACAGAGCAAATTAACATATTTCTAATTCTAGAGGATTCGTCCTATCAAAAAAAAAAAAAAAAAAAAAAAAAAAAAAAAAAAAAATTCCATTGTTCTCAGAGCAGCTACCGAAGTTGTGGGCTCGAAGCCGCGAAAGAAGAAAGAGTGGATTAGCAACCAGACGTTTGAAATAATTGAGCAGAGACGGCGAGCGAGATTACGTGAGATATGACACTCTACAGACAGCTCAACAAACTACGCAACCCCTTGCTCCACAGGGACAAGAAAGCCTTCATTGCAGGTAAAGCTGCTGAGCTCGAGCAAGCTGCCCAAAATAAAGATATAGGCGTAACTTTCAAGATCCTAAGCGAGCTGACTGGCCAACATGCCATGACGTCCACAAGCCTGAAAGCAGCGAATGGAGAAACTATATACGATCAGTCTCAATGTGTTGGTCTCTGGGAGAAACACTTTAATAAGCTGCTAAACTCAGATCCGCCCGACTGCATTGACCCAGTGCTTATTGCCACAACTGCAGGAGCTACCTCTGCCCCCGACGGCACCAAATTTTTTCCTGAGGAGATTAAATTGGAAGTGAGGAAACTTAAAAACAGTAAAGCAGCTGGCACCTGTGGCATCGCTTAGGAGCTACTTACTACGGGCGGCTCTGCAATGATACTTTGGCCGCAGATAGTGTTCAGCGTAATCTGGCGCACTGAAGTTATACCGTCAGACTGGAAGAAAGGAATCATCGTGCCAGTGTTTAAGCACAAGGGCAGCAAGACGGATTGCAGCAGCTACCGTGGCATCACCCTACTCTCTGTTCCTCGAAAGCTGTTTGCAATGCTCCTGTTGAAACGTGCAATAAGTTTCTTACATTCTTTGCGCCTCTCCCAACAAGCCGGATTCATGCCAGGAAGATCGACAACTGAACAGATTCATACGGTCAGACAGATCGTTGAGAAGACACTGGAATTCAACAAGAAAGCTTACATAGCTTTCATTGACTTTCGTTCTGCCTTTGACACTGTTGACAGGCAGTCCCTTTGGCTAATCCTGAAGGCTGCGGGACTACCAACAAAGATAGTCAGCCTCTTTACAGAACTCTACCACAGCACAGAAAGCACCGTCCTTGTTAACGGGAAGCTTTCTTCTTCCTTCCCCATCAAAAATGGTGTAAGGCAAGGATGCGCTGCTGCACCTGAGCTGTTTAACTGCATCATCGACCACATTTTGAACGAGACACACCGTGTCCACCCTTTTGGCATGAGTTATGCCGGTAGGACTTCGTCTGATGTTGACTTTGCCGACGAAGTAGCCGTCCTTAGCGAAAATATTGACCAGCTTAAGTCTGTACTCGAGACGCTCTCCTCCACTGCTTCCGCAGTTGGGCTGCAAATCAACTGGAAGAAAACGAAGATCATGCCCATAGAAAATACCGCATCGGTGTCACCCTTAACTGTTGTGATCAACGGTCAAGCTGTTGACGTGGTAAGGCAGTTCACTTATCTCGGATCAATTATATCATCAAATGGCACACTTGACGCCAAAACCTCAGCCAGATCAGCCAAGGCAAACTCTGTATTCGGACGGCTCCTGAGAGCAGTCTTCCACAAACCTCAAATTAGTCGCCTTACAAAAGCCCGTATCTACAACGCCACAGTCTCAAGCATCATGCTGTACTCTTCTGAGTCATGGCCGATAACCCAGACACAGATAAGAAAAGTCTATGCCATCCAAACTATACACCTGCGTCAAGTTGAAGGCTTCAAATGGTATGACAAGATCCGCAATACTGAGATCCTGAGGACCTTCAAGTTGGTGAACCTCTCCTCCCCTGTAGAAGCTCGTTCTCTAAGATGGTACGGCCACTTACTCCGCCTCCCGCCAACTACCCCTGCAAGGATCATATCGGACATCAATCCCTCGATTGTCTGGAAACGTCCTCAAGGGAGGCCGCGCACCAGATGGGCTGATGTTATAAATCAACGCCTCTTCAACCGCAACATCGACCCAAATGAGGCCCCGTCCTTAGCCCTGGATAGGGCTGCTTGGAGAAGACTGACAGCGCTGTCAACCAGTTCCCTCTACGCTGGCGACCCTGCTGAGCAAAAGCGATAAGTAAGTAAAGTATTGTCAGGCTAAGCTTCTTGGGCCAAACAACCTTTAGCAGTGGTTTTCAAAGAACTGTCTAGTAAGAATAAAACATGAATATATTTTTACATTACATACATAATTTTCATAATATTTATGTTATGTAAAAGCAATATATAATAAATTAACAAACAATAAATTATTAATAAACAATACAGTTTATAGAGTAAAAAACATAGTTTTACAATAAGTTATTAGAAATAAGAATGAATTATAATTATAATTTAGTTTTATAATAAAAACAGTTTATTAATAAATAATAAACGAATAAATAAATGAATTATATTCGTAATAAAAATCTAAATAAAAGATTTTTTTTTAATTTGTAATAAAATATAAATAAATAATATAAAACTAAAAATAAATAAAGAAATAAAATTTTATATTTCATATAATTTTGTATAATATACATATTTACACTATAAACATAAAAAAAATAAGTAAAATAAAATGTAAACAAATAAATTTATATTTATAATAGAAATTCATATTGTATTTATAAATTATAAATATTTATAAATAAATATAATTTAATAATAAACATAAATAATAAATAAATATTATATATATATATATATATATATATATATATATATATATATATATATATATATATATATATATATATATATATATATATATATATATATATATATATATATATATATATATATATATATATATATATATATATGTATATATATATATATATATTATATATATATATATATATATATATATATATATATATATATATATATATATATATATATATACAGATATATATATATATATATACAAATTTATTTATATATCTGGCATGAATATGAATAAAATACAAGTACGGGTGGAATAAGCTTGTTGGGCAATATGATAATTCTACTATAAATAAAAAAAAACATCTAGGACTAGTGATTGAAATACTATTTTTACTGAGGGATTTATTTTCCTTTTTAGCTAACTCTTAAAGAGAGCTATAGTAACCGTAGCTAAAGAGATAGGAAAATTTATATGTCATAATGCCTTAATTATGGTTGGGGATTATTTGGATTCATTAGCTGCCACATATGAAGTGGCAGCATAAGTCACTGCCACACCTTGGGTTAGGTTTGAATTCAAACCTCTGATGGCATCTTCAAGAGTATGAAATAAACTTCAAGTTGTGTCTATCTCCTTTAACAGGCCTATCCTTCCTTTAGCACCTTCAATGGGGGAGACACCTTGAAATGCATGTCCATGGGGGAAATAGAGAAAACGAATAACAAAAATCTGTTTGAAGACCCTTATTCTGATGTGCCGACTTAAACTTCTAGATTTTATAATAATTGATTCATAATTGCAGCCTAGTATTAGTACACGGTTTTCCCATAAAAAGGTAGATGGCAGTTTAATTTCTAGAAAAGTAGTACACTGGTGTACTATACCCTCTTATTTGTCTTATGGTTCTTTCACACTACGCCATAGAACCTTTCCTATTAACATAAATTATGACTTAAAGTAATTAAATATAACTTTATGGAAAAGATTTGTCCGTAACCTATGTAGCGCTACATGGACTCGAGCTCTAACAAGACTGAATTCAAGATCTATAAGTAATTAAAAAAAAAAAATAGATTAAATTAATAAATTCTTCGTAGAGAGCGTTCCACGATTGACCAAAGGTCAAATCCAGATAAGGGGCTAATTTGCTATGAGGCACGGGGGAGGCAACTGCCCCTCCCAGACCTCGGTTTACTCCCCAGGTTTAATACTAGTGTTAAATAAAATAACACTAAAAAATTGAGAGTTAAACAAATATATAGAAACGAATATTGCAAAATTAGTTGATATCATGTAACGAGATTATTTTAATAAGTTGAATAATAAAATTACTCAAATGGGTCTATATACTTCGGCTGTGTTGAGTTTTATGGAATTTAAGTTTCTCAAACCGATGGCAAATTTTAAAAAGGGTGCCATCCCCTACTTAAACAAACTAAAGAGGTGTCATGCCCTATTGAAAAAGGGGGTCATCCCTACTTAAGAAAATTAAAGGGGTGTCATCCCCTATTTAAATAGGGGGCGCCATCCCCTACTTAAGAAAGTTAAAGGGATGTCATCCCCTATTTAAATAGGGGGTGTTATCCCCTACTTAAGTAAACTAAAAATTACGATTTGCTCCAGTAGTTTCTTGGGAAAAAAAGTTCATAAAAATTAGTAGTTTATTGGGCAATGAGTTCAATATTATTTAGACAAACCGTTAAATCAATTTGAAGACAGGAGGGACTTGCAGAGAGTTCAGTGCATATATACAACTCAGGGAATGTGTTAGCATATGGGGGAAAAGTTAATTTCCGATGCGATTTGAAGACAAGAATTTTGAAGGCAATTTGAAGACAAGGCAATTTGAAGAATCAATTTGAAGACAGGAGGGACTTGCAGAGAGTTCAGTGCATATATACAACTCAGGGAATGTGTTAGCATATGGGGGAAAAGTTAATTTCCGATGCAATTTGAAGACAAGAATTTTGAAGGCAATTTGAAGACAAGGCAATTTGAAGAATCAATTTGAAGACAAGAGGGATTTGCAGAGAGTTCAGTGCATACATACAACTCAGGGAATGTGTTGGGGAAAAAGTTAATTTCCAATGCAATTTGAAGACAAGAATTTTGAAGGCAATTTGTCGACAAGGCAATTTGAAGAATCAATTTGAAGACAAGAGGGACTTGCAGAGAGTTCAGTGCATACATACAACTCAGGGAATGTGTTAGCATATGGGGAAAAAGTTAATTTCCGATGCAATTTGAAGATAAGAATTTTGAAGGCAATTTGAAGACAAGGCAATTTGAAGAATCAATTTGAAGACAAGAGGGACTTGCAGAGTTCAGTGCATACATACAACTCAGGGCATGTGTTAGCATATGGGGGAAAAGTTAATTTCCAACGCAATTTGAAGACAAGAATTTTGAAGGCAATTTGAAGACAAGGCAATTTGAAGAATCAATTTGAAGACAGGAGGGACTTGCAGAGAGTTCAGTGCATATATACAACTCAGGGAATGTGTTAGCATACGGGGAAAAGTTAATTTCCGATGCAATTTGAAGAAAAGAATTTTGAAGGCAATTTGAAAAATCAATTTGAAGACAAGAGGGACTTGCAGAGAGTTCAGTGCATACATACAACTCAGGGAATGTGTTAGCATATGAGAAAAAAGTTAATTTCCGATGCAATTTGAAGATAAGAATTTTGAAGGCAATTTGAAGACAAGGCAATTTGAAGAATCGATTTGAAGACAAGAGGGACTTGCAGAGAGTTCAGTGCATACATACAACTCAGGGAATGTGTTAGCATATGGGGGAAAAGTTAATTTCCAACGCAATTTGAAGACAAGAATTTTGAAGGCAATTTGAAGACAAGGCAATTTGAAGAATCAATTTGAAGACAAGAGGGACTTGCAGAGAGTTCAGTGCACATATACAACTCAGGGAATGTGTTAGCATATGGGGGAAAAGTTAATTTCCGATGCAAATCAACGTTATATTTGGATTCAGGATAAAATTCTGATTCTAAAGGTATGTTTACTTCTTGGCTATCTCCTTAATGAGTTGATCAGAAAATTTACCAAGGTTCTAATAATTAAACCATTTAATTATTAAGGGAGTTTCGGTTTCAGCTTAGCCTATTGAGGAAAATAATTCAGATATGTAGGGAACTATGTTAACGAAAGAGAGTTCCAACGTAACCCCTCCTTTGGTGAAACTAAAAACAATTACGTCTTTTTTTGTGATTTTTTGTAACAGAAATTTGGGGAAAAAAGACATGGTCTAATATTTAAAAAATATACAAACTCCCTCTAACCATAAATAAAATTGTACGAAACGAAAAAAATGTCAATTATAGTGCAAAAAAAGCGTACCAATAATCCAAATAAGAGTATCCATGAGTGGCCCAAGGGCTAAATGTTTGACCTCCTCACAATCACTCAATTTGGCAGTCATCAGCTGAATGAATCTAATACCACCCTCTAAAATCTGGTCAATGTTGATAAATTTCTTAAAGGCAGCGAAGAGGAATTGAAGATTGTAGACAAAGAACTGTGCCTCTTGAAAAAGAAGGTGTGGTTTATCACTCATACTTTCAACCAATAGGAAGATGACACGCGAAGTTGCTTTTTGAAGCTGCTCTCCCTCCCAGGCGGGATCCAAATCGCATTGAGGTTCATTGAGCCGTAATGTCAACTTACCGACACTTAAGCCTAAAAATAGAAATGAATAAAAAATATAATATACGCCGAAAATGAGAATTAAACGAAATCTATACAGCCAAGTCTACATAAGCATAGTTATCAAATCAGAATGCAACCCCACTGGAATCTTGATTTGGGAAAATTAGATTACCAAAAAAAGGGCGGGGGGGGGGCACTAATAAAACGAAAGAAATTTTATTTGAGAATTTGAATAAGAAGTAGGGGAATTGCAATAAAGACGAATTTTACCTGATCATTTGAATAAGAAGGGCCCAGATATTCAAGACGATTTAGAATTTCTGGGGACAGGACCGAGCCAGAGCCCTCGTCCCCTGTGTGTGTTTATCCAAAAGCTCCAATTCTCCAGTTAAACAGCTCGACTGGATTCTGGGAAAATGACTTCCATAAAATTCAACAAACTTTTCATACTTTCTAGAAGGCATCTAAAACTACAGTGTTTATATTCATTTGTCCATGAACATGTTTTACATGTTTTGGAGCCTCTTGTGGAGGCATAAAATCATTTTACTAACACTAAAAGTTTAAATTCAAAATGAATAAATAAGTTAATACAATATAAACAAAACAAACTTATCAAACATAAGTTAATTTTAGAGCAAAATGTAAACTAATCAGCCTTAAAATTAATAAACTTTTATATTTTAATTACAACTACTACTACTAACGACTCACTGCTGCACCAAGCCGCTCGAGGCCAACACAGCTACGCATGCTCCTTTTCCATCCCAATCTATTTAAAGTCTCCCTCCTTACACTCTTCCAAGAAGTTCCCATTTCCCTTGAATCTTTCTCCAAGACATCCTCCCACCCCAACTGTGGACGACCTGCTTTTAGAAAATCCTCATCCGTTTTTTGGAGCACCCATGTTTCAGAGCCATACTTCACCTCTATAATCACTGTAGCTTCCAATATTCTAATCTTAGCTGGAAGACTTATCTTCCTATTCATCCGAACTTTTTTCAAATGTGAAAAAAACACCCTGGGCTTTGGCTGTTCTACTTTTAACATCTTTATTGCGCCCATTGTCTTTACTAATAATGCTGCCGAGGTAAGTGAAGCCGTCCAAATTGATCGATCTTCTCATTAGCCAGCATCACCTTCACTTATTCCTAGTCCTAGCGTAGACAAACACAAAACTCAAAACACACCGCACAACAAACACGTTAAAACAAAAAACTCAGTACAAGAACAAAGTTCAAATGGAAGTGAAGAAATTAAAAGAATAGAACTTGTAAGAAGTAAAGGGAACAAGGAATAATCAAAACTAAATAAAAGTAACTAACATAAAATAAAAGTAATTTTTAGACTAAAAAGTAATCTAATCCATTAAAAAATGTCATGAAAAATGTTACAAGCAATTTTTTTGTCTGTTTTTCTTTTTTTCTTTTTTTTTACAACATTCAGTTGTAATAAATGTTGTAAAATATTTCGTATCCGTCACCCTTCCTTAAGAGGAAAATTTCTGTTACTATTGTCGTTAACCACACCTTTACTTTGCTTTAAGTTAATTGAATTATTATGCTGAATAAATTAAAACAAATTAAATATATTTTATTTAACTAGGAAGAGGAGTTTTGTTTCACCCAAAAATCTACCTTGAAGAGAATCTGGGGGATGGGCTACATTACGTATGATAGTAGATATTAGTCCTAGGACGAAACATTTTCTAGTTTAATTGTGCTGCGCCTTGTTTGACACAAACAAAATATTTCTCTCTTTTCTCTTTTCTTGTCTTTTTCATTGATTTAAAACTCATGTCTTCGCTACGTTTTTCTTTTTCTCTCTTTTCTCTCTTTTTCATTGATTTAAAACTCATGTCTTCGCTACGTTTTTCTTTTTTTATATGGTTAGTCAATTTGGCTTCAAATCTTTTTAGTGGCGCGAATTCGTGAAAATATAGGGGGGCAAGAGGGAGAGTCAAAATATATTTTAAAAACCTGGGGGAGGGGACAGTGGTATTGTTTTTTTTTGTTTTTTTTTTAAATACCAAAAAAGGCTTTTTTTAAATGAAAATACCCCCAGAAAGGTATTTGTCGAATATAGGGGGGGGGAGGAGGGGAGGAATAATCTAGAGGTCAAAATTATAGTCCTGCCCCTTCAAATTTGTGCCCCTGAATCCTTTATAGATGCTAGATTTGTTTGTATTAAAGGTCAAAAGGCCAAAATACTCTTACTTATCTATTTTTGTTACACCTAATGTGATACAGGCCGAAACGCCAAATAAGGCCATAAAAACCAAAACGCCAAATAAGGCCATAAAGGCCGAAACACTCTTACTTGTCTATTTTTGTTACACCTAGTGTGATACAGGCCAAAACACCAAAAAGGTCATAAAGGCCAAAACGCTCTTTCTTATCTATTTTTGTTACGCCTTGTGTGATAGAGGCCAAAACGCCAAATAAGGCCATTAAAGGCCAAAACACTCTTGCTTATCTACACCTTTTGTTACACCTAGTGTGATACAAGCCAAAACGCCAAAAAGGTCATAAAGGCCAAAACGCTCTTTCTTATCTATTTTGTTACGCCTTGTGTGATACAGGCCAAAACGCCAAATAAGGCCATTAAAGGCCAAAACTCTCTTGCTTATCTGTTTTTGTTACACCTTGTGTGATACAAGCTAAAACGCCAAATAAGGCATAAAGGCCAAAACGCTCTTACTTATCTATTTTTGCTACACCTAGTGTGATACAGGCCAAAACGCCAAATAAGGTCATAAAGGCCAAAACGCTCTTTCTTATCTATTTTTGTTACGCCTTGTGTGATAGAGGCCAAAACGCCAAATAAGGCCATTAAAGGCCAAAACACTCTTGCTTATCTGTTTTTGTTACACCTTGTGTGATACAAGCTAAAACGCCAAATAAGGCATAAAGGCCAAAACGCTCTTACTTATCTATTTTTGTTTCGCCTTGTGTGATACAGGTCAAAACGCCAAATAAGGCCATTAAAGGTCAAAACACTCTTGCTTATCTGTTTTTGTTACACCTTGTGTGATACAAGCTAAAACGCCAAATAAGGCATAAAGGCCAAAACGCTCTTACTTATCTATTTTTGTTTCGCCTTGTGTGATACAGGTCAAAACGCCAAATAAGGCCATAAAGGCCAAAACACTCTTACTTATCTATTTTTGTTACACCTTGTGTGATAAAGGCAAAACATTCACGTCATTTCTTTCTTTGCGTCCTTAGACTCGTTTTTGTTTTGATGGAAAATGCTATTTTTTGCAAGGCATAAGCATATTCCCGGGGGTGAGGGAATCGTCTAATTAATAGGTGTTATGGTAATAAATTAAAGCTCTTCAAATGTGTCAAGAGGTAATAGCAACTTCCTTAAAGAAAAAATCATTTAGATTTAGACTGATACGATGACAACGAATAACAAATAATAACATAGAACAACACAAAGACAAAGAACAACACAGGGGTGATATTTTAAATATATTTTGATGCTCATTAGTAATCTGTTTACCCGTAAAAAAAAGAACTATTTTTCAGTTTTGTTGACAAGCATTTACGCAACAGTACGTAACACACAACACACTCACATCTGCATTCATCGATTCATGTTCTTCATTCACGTTCTGACAAGGAACAACACAGGGGCCTAGGTCTTATAGTGTAATTTTTGTACTCTCTTCATTTTTACACAGGAGAGGGGGAGAAGATAGCCCTGCATGTGTTTCAGTATATTATTTTCCTCTGTTATTGGCTTATCCACGGACCTTAAACTCGTTTCTCTATTAGAACATGTTCTCATGATTGGTCATTTCACCTTGTGACAACCCAATAGGCGGAGCTATGATAATGACCGAAGCTAATACTTGTTTTAATGTTATAAGTACTTGTTATAAATCAAGTTGTTCAACTATAACAAATAACTTGGATCAAATTATTATTTGTCACAGGGGGTGGGTCATATCGTGGCTGAGCTTATTTTTACCTATTTAGAGGCTACGACAATAAACAGGTGGAAAGATGAAGGGGAAGATTATGACTAAACACGGAACCACCTGGTGATAGGGCATGGCTATTAAGCATTGCAGAGGTATGGTTTTGACTGAGCTCTTCAAATACACAATATAAAAATATCATAAAAAAGAACCACTAGTGGTACAAAATCACAACTGCGAATCAAACCTGCCTGTCAATAGGAATTTTGTTAAAACCCCTATTAAGATTTGTTTTAAATGGCAGGTTATACTATTAACAAATGCAAAATATATTATAATATTTAAATATATTACCGATTAAATACAATTTGTCAGTTAAAATAAAAAACTTTGTGATTAAAATCACGCACCTAAAACATCATAGCCTGTGAGCCAAAACCATGATCTAAAATATCAAAGCCACAAAAATTTTGTGAATAAAATCACTCACCTAAAACATCATAATCTCTATGGAAAACGCATTTCCTCAGGTCACTATAGACTTCCATTATTTGAGGTGCGGCGATTGGTGATTTTAATGTGTTCAGCAAAATCGGTAGTAAACGTTTAAAATGACAGGATAAATCACCTGGTGCCCCAAGTAGACAACATCTCAAAATACTTAAGGTCGACTCAATTTTATCAAACAGCTAAAATAAAAAACAAATAGTGATAGAAATGAAATTAGGAATAGACATAGCTATAGACATAACATGTCTCTGAAATTTCAAATAGCATCATGGGTCCTACAACTATTGTAAGATAGCCGTTTTAACCCAAAGAGACAAGGATTCTAAAATATACTTTCTCACCACCTCAGGTTTACGGTGTTGTGTGCTTTATTATGTTGTTTTGTTGTTGTTTTTTTTTTTTTTTTTTTTTTTTTGCAATCGTTGTTTTTTGTTTGTTATTGTTATGTACCATGTTTTGTTAAATGTGTTATAATGATCTGCTATTAATTTGTGCCATTTTTTATTTTATTTTTTTGCCAGCAGCTTATGTCTCAATAAATATCTATCTATTTATCTATATGATAGATGATATCAGAAAGTTGAGAGAGAGTTTATTCGACTATAAACCTTAAGATTTAAAGCCCCTTTTTATTCTGAAATAGATCGAAGTGAACCCATGTCTTACTTTCTAAGCCTTTGAGCTCCCTGGCGCCTTTGTACCACCATAAGATATAATATCAAAATGTCAAATGCATTTTTATATTTAATAAAATCTTTTATATATCTCAATAAAATATTTTATCAAATTAAGGTTATTATATTACAAATTATCAAAAGCTTCAAAATATACTTCTAGACGTGGCAAGATGCGTATAACCCCAAGAGCAAGAGCGCCGAATAATGGAAATATAGCCAAAGTATGGAAAGATAGAGGCATCATACATACAGTTCAGTAAAAAGACGTTTATAATACACGTAGTTGAAATCAGAATCATACACGGATCTTTAGTATGTAAAACTGGAGCCCAGTAAGACCATGGGGTCGGAACCAATACTTGCAATCGAATAAGCCTTTCGTCGACTATCTATGACCTTCTGTTCTATATGATGAGACCAGAGGGAGATACATGGGAGACACACCAGATATGTTTACTTGAAAATGGTCCCTTAAACACCTCTCTATGATGTCCCAGTGCTCTGTTAGTATTGGAAAAAAGAGGACACATTAGTGCTATCCATACAAAAAATGATTTTCCCTGTTGTTCGTGCCAGGGGGCTGTGGGGTTCTAGGGGGTAGGGGGCTTTTCGTATAGGGTTTTCAAACACCTCTCTACCGACATTTATGTATGATGCCTTTATCCTTACCTAAACAAAACTTTGATCTAGTCTTATTCAGGACATTATTGTTAACTCGGTAAAGTTTTTTTAGTACTTTCATAAGAGCTATTTATTCTAATTTAACCCTTTGTGATTCAGGGGTCATTCTTAAAGAATTGGAATAAAATTAGAACTTTAGCGTAAAGAGCAAGGAATTGACGGGGGGGGCAAACCCCCTCATATACGTAATAATTTCTGTTCGTTTTAAGTTTTAATGTTGCTCCTTACTTTCAGTTGAAAAATGTTTTTTTTTTTTTTTTTTTTTTTACCAAATAAAAGCTACTGGGCTAACAATGACCATATCAATGTTTCATTTGAAAAACTATGAGCTGACTAGAATCCATCACAAGAGTGTTATTTTTCTAGTTTTTTTATAGGGGGGGGAGAGGTACCAAACAGAGTGAAAAGCTATAGAAGCAGAGGAAATAGACTTGCCTTTGTACCTTATAGTGAAATAAAGATACGACAAAAAGAGGGGTAGACCTTGAACAAATCGCAAGAGAAATGATTTTTACGCCGTTTGAAAGAGAAAAGCGCACTTATTAACATATTCATCCCCCTCATCGCTACCCTGAGTCAGAACAGGTCATTGCCCTTAAAGTGCGGAAGAGGGGGCAAAAAGCTAAAAATACAGAGGAAAGTATGTCTTCTACGAGGATATTGCGGTCGTAGAAAACGAAAATAAAGGTAAAAAGGGTCCATTACCAGTATTACAGGGATACTATTTCCAGTTCCCCCTTAGAGTTTGAAGTGAGAGGGGTAAAGTACAAAGTCAACAAAATATCCTATTTTAGAGAAAAGAATCCTTTCTAGGATTTTCTTGATTGTGACTCATTCTGTCTCAGGTAGCGATGCCGATTTTAGATATGTTAATAAGTATGTTTTTCTCTATCGAATGGTGTAAAAATCATTTCTGTTGCAATTTGTTCAAGATCTAACCGTATTTTGACTGTACAATTAAAAGAGCCTTACCTTTCTCACCCGACTCCTAATTTCTGACTCTTTTGCCAATTGCATTTTCATCGCTTCCTTTTGCTTTGGGGTGTATTCTGGTTGTTTTATCTTCCCCTCCTTTCTGCGTTTTTCTTCTAATTCACGGCGAAGTTGAATCTCTTCCATTTGTTCTTTGTAACTGTAGGCTTTTGATTCTCTTTTAATGTTCTTTGTTGCTTCTTCTTTATGACTAAAAAAATTTGAAGTGTTATAATATTTTGGATAGGGCCACGTGTTGGAGGGGCTATGGGCACGGCCTCAATCATGATACCACAGCATGGTGCCTCAAATCATGTAGATTGAAAATAACAAACGTTGTTTTACTCAATCAAGGTGGAGTGGCTGAGCAAATAAAAAAAAAAACGTTTTTTGACAAATTTGGCTTGTAGCATTCCCTCGGCAAAGTTTCCTTGGCCTTCTAGTAACGGCCTTAGATACCATGGGTAGAGCGATCTCCACACATCTACCCAAAGATAATCCAAATCACCCCAAGTTTCTCGAAGTGATTTTAATTTTACTGATATTTAGAGTCAAGTAATACATTGCCCCGAGTGGGGTGACAGGCGGTTGTAAGGAAGGGTTTAAGAGAAATTAGACCTTCTTGGAGGGTGCAAAGAGCAAGACTTTGAATAGATTGGAATGGAGGCTGTACTGTGTGTAGCTGCGTTGGCCTCAGTCGGCGACAGTAGAGCCACCCTTAGCGAAGTGATTAGTACATTAGACTTGTAATCTTATGCCCTTGGGGATGAAGATTCAGATCCTGGTCTTACTCAAAATTACCAAGTCTTGGCTTAGGATGGGAATCAGTGGCGTGACTCTGCAAGCTCTACCATGGAGGCGATGGGCCTTTCAGGCCTGAACCTTGATCCAGTTGGTCTGCCCCACCATAAATTAAAATAAAAAAAATGGTGCTGCAGTGAGTTTTTTGTACTGGTAGATGTAGTAGTAGTAGTAGTAGTAGTAGCAGTAGCAGTAGAAGTGGCAGCAATAGGAGCAGTTTTCGTTATTCTTACTGCAGCTATTACTCTCTGATAATGCCACCGCAAATATATCATTAACAATTCTAACTAAAAATATTTGAAAAGAGGTACAAGCGATATTTCATACGCTTGTAAGATTATTCAAAACTAGAATTTTATTGAAAAAAGTAAAACCAAGAAAAATACTACATTTTTATAACGTAAAACATCCAATAGCACTTTATTTTCCTACATAAAACCATATTATTCTGTGTTTTCAGTAAAGCGCTAGTTCTACATAATCATATAAACGTAGAAATATTATCTGTTTGTTTATTTGCACTAGCCTTATAGAATAAGTTACAAAGGCGGCGAAGCAAGTTTCCGTTTTCAGTTTCAACTGTTTGTTCAAGCAACGTTTCTATTGTTTAAATTCTAATTTCGCTCTTCAGTATCATCAAAGCAATTTGTTTTTAAATATTAATATTTGCACATTAATAATCTTGACCAACAAACTTGCATATAACTATTTATATTAGCTTGAGAGAAATACAAGTGAACAACACGAAGCTTGTTTCTATCAGGGTTGCCACCACTTCGAATAAAAATCCATGGCAAACAAGCGTATTGGCAAAAGGACCAAACATTTGCCGCTCGAGACGCTTCGCGTCACTCAGGGTGTTACCTTTCGACAGTTAGATCCCCGTTACATAAGATACTCTTGTCAAAAAAACAATGATTTTTTTTCCAATGATGCAAGATGCTGTGTCCTGTCTGAAGCCAGGTGCGTGGAATTATTCAACGCGTCCGACGTTGAAATCATTATAGAAATATAAAAGACCATAAGAAAATGCATCAAGTGATCTATTACTTTCATACTAACTGAACAATGCGTTCTAAAAGTTTTTCTTAATCTCTTAAATTTTCTTCCATCTTTTTAGAATCTCTTCTGCAAATGACAAAGAGGATAATGTTAAACAAGCATGGATATCCGATACAGAAGATTTTCAATTTATCTTAGCAGGGACAAATTTCTTGTTTTCGTGTTTAGGCAGTGCAGATTTGCGGTTTGAAATCACATTTGAATTTACGCTGTAACCCATTTTGACAATAGAGCCCAGACAGTAATTTTGATTTTTTTTTTTTGGGGGGGAGGGGGAATTATTTGTGCAACTTTTGAAGTTAAATTTAAAGGTATGAAAAAATTTCGACATAAAAAATTGAAACTCGTGATTCCTTGGTAAAATCCATGCTTTCAAGTAAAATCCATGCTTTTTAATACGATATCTATGGCAATCCATGACATTTCAAATATCCATGGTACGGGTCAAAAAGTCCATGTAAACATGGATAAATCCATGGCGGTGGCAACCCTGGTTTTTATACTGAAGGCCGGATTTATCAAACCCATTTAATTGTTATATTATGTCTGAAGCACGCGTAGAAGGAAAAATTATAGGCTTTCTTCCGCAGTCCAATTGTTAACTAGCAATTTTTTCTGCTAATTTGTTACCAGTTTTCTGTTACCTGTTACAATGTCTTCTGTTAACCCATGGAAAAAAAAGTCTTGGCTACCAAAACTTTTAGCTAATACTTCTCAGAAACGTATTAAAATGTATATTAAAATGTAAAGAAGATACAAGAAGTATAAGAGGTATAAGTATCAGAAGCATAAAAATAAATAAGAAGTATGTTAAAACGTAAAAAACGTATAGGGCAGAAATATAGAAAACACAGACAGGAAAAAAAATTCCTGCCTAGCCTGTAAATCCTATCCTGCTCCTCCTAAAAATGCTAAATATTAATCCTATTCCTGCAAATTCTGAATCCTAATCCTTCAAATCCTAGTCCTGCAAATCCTAATCACGCAAATCCTATTAAGCTGGCCCCTCCCTCAAAATTTGTGTAAGAAACCAGTAAAAAATTGAGCCCTTAGCCATCTTTCTACGATTTCAGCCTAAAAGGGCTGAGAAAAGGGGACATATCCGTGTTTTTCATAAAAAAAAAATGGTTCTTTTTTTTCAAGTTGGGGCACGATAAATATCCAGTTAATGATATTACGTCGATGATGATTTCAATTGTGCACCTGTTATGCTGAGTTCACATCAGGTCATATTTGAGAAGTTCAGGTTATTTCCAAAATTCTTATAAATTTGTTTAAATCATTAAACTTATTGTTCTGTTAAATCCATATAATAGTCACTATTTTGAACTACCTTCAATTGTGAATTTTCGTTCAAACGACAGTTTTTGTAAAAAACTCCAGTTAGAATGGGCCACAGTTCGCTCTTTGTTAGATTGCTGCTACCGCTGCAACCATGGTGGGGAACTCTAAACCTCTAGTCGAGTGTTTTCAACGATTGTGATTTCAATGGTGGACCCTGTGCTTTCCCTAGCCTTCTCCAATCTAGAAAATGACATCCAAGAGTGCCATTTTGGTGTCATATAGCAATTTACTTTGGCGCCATCAAGATAAATTATGAAAAGTATGTAGATATGCGCATTAGCATTGAATGAACCATTAACTTTTTCTCTACGTTCTTCCAGTGGCCTGGTAGAACCAGCAAACAAAAGGAGAAAGAAAAACGGGAGATGACGTGCTACTTATTCAAAAAAGCGATTCCCTTGATTTTCAAGAGGGGGGGGGGCTGTAAACCTCCACTTCAGAGCTTTCAACAATGGTGATTCTGGCGGTGCACATTTCAATGTGACGTCATGTTCGAGGATTTTTAGGCACCTTTTAAATATCCTCAAAATTTGTTCCTTTGGCAATGATCAAAGACGTCATATTCAAGGTTTTTCAGGTACCTTTTAAATATTCTCAGAATTTGTTCTTTTGACAATGATCAATGTTACCAATTATCAATCATATCGAAAATTTGTGACGATTAAAAATTATTGTTCTGTTGAATTTGAATAATAGCTGTCATTTCTGAATCTGAATTTAGAAATATATACTTTCATTAAAACAGTTTTTTAAAACTTGATCGAAAATTTCGGTTACTATTGGCCGCGATTCGCTATTACTACAACTATGGTATATAGAAATCATTGCAGAGATTTTCCCGGCATGTCTGAGCTAACCGTAAAGAAAAGATAGCAATTATAAAACTAGTAGAAAAAAGATTATTGAGCGGCCAGAAAGCTCTCTCCCTTCTAGCGTGTCTAAGCTAAACATAGTAAAAAAAGACTTTCAATAATTGAGCGGTCGTCAAGCTCACCTTCCGGAGTTTAAAACTGAAGAAATCAGGGCTGAGGATTTCTGTAATGTACCGGAGCTAAATACAAATGAAAGAAAGCAAAATAAAAAGTCAGGTAAAAATAAAATAAAAATAAAATAAAAATAAACAGAAGAAAACCTTTCAATAACTGGGTGGTCATAAAGCCTTCCTGAATTTTAAATCAGAAGAAATCATGGCTGAGAATCTCTCCAGCAGGGCTGAGGTTAGCATTAAGGAAAGCAAGCAAAATATGATGTCTTAGTCAGTGAAACCAAGAGAACAAAAGAAAACCTTTCAATAACAGGGCGGTTGTAAAGCCTTCCTGAGTTTTAAACAAGAAGATATCATGGCTTAGAATCTTTCCAGCAGGTCTGAGTCTGAGGTTAGCATTAACGAAAGAAAGTAAAACACTAAGTCTTAGTCAGTGAAACCAAAAGAGCAAAGGAAAACCTTTCAATAACGGATCGGTCATAAAGCTCTCCTTCCTGGGTTTTAAATATGAAGAAATCATCACGAGTAACCGTCAACAGCTCGGGGTTGCTCAAATTTTCAGCGACGAGGTTAACTACATTGGCACAAGTCCTTCCAGGCTCGTATTCAGACAAATTCACTAAGATGCAGGCATTCCACTCATTTGGAAATGGTGCTGATATAATATCAGCGTAGAAAGCGTCGTACATGCGCTCAACGACCTTCTCTGGATTTATCAGCCATTTTTTCAAAATCCTTCCAAAGATATTGGTTGACTGCTTAACTGAAAAAAAGAGGTAAATTAGTCAGCTCTTCTTTACTCTCTTATTGATGGTTGGGTTAGATTATTTCTTTATTATTTTCTCTTCTTCTTCTTCCGTTTTCTGTCAATAGGTGACCATTCTAATGCAGGTTTTAAAGCCATTTTACCAAGTAGATGAAAAAAGTAACCTTTCAGGTAATTTACCAAGAGCAAATTCTGATTTCGGTACTTGTATAATAAACCCCCTATCGCTCATGTTGTTCATTCATTGACGCATTATAGAACCGGTTTTTCCTTAGTTTCTTTCAGCTTAGCGTTTGACAAGACAAAGAGAAGTGACAGAATAGATGGAAAATATATAATTTTGGCTATATATTTGCACATTAGGAGGGGGGTGTTGGGATAAAGTATTTGGACAGTGTGAAGTTCGAAAGCAATTCTTATTACATAATATGCAGAATAATTGCACCTAACACATTAGGCATGCAGACCCGCTATACTTTATCCCCTCCCCCCCCCCCCTAATGTACAAATATATAGCCCAAACTTGTTTCTAAACTTTTATATTTTTATCTTACTTTGGTATATTTCATAAGGATTGAGCGTCAGAGAAACATATAAGAAGAATGTTAAGTAGGTGGTTCTGCTATATTGCAAATTATAATTTGCAAATGGCAAATTAAAGGAAATCTCTTTTTTTCAACTTTAATACAATGCTTTGCTATAATTTCACTTCTAAGCTCAAATTCGAACCTGAATTAAGGTTTGATCCGAAGCCTATCCAGGAAACACTTCAGCAGCCTCCTTTGGGTTAATTGCGCTTTATTGGCTATTGTTTAGAACTTATTGAAAACAATAATTATACTTTTCCAGCTGCTATTTTCATTTATTTTTCATTTTTTCTTATTGTTTGTCTCATTGCATAATTTTTTTTATATTATTTTCTTGTATGTTTTATCTATTTAGTCTGGTCATCATTTTCTTTTTTTTATAAAAGCTTCCAGACGGGAAGCCGAAATATTCAGGCATTTTTAGTTGTTTCACTTTCTTTTCATTGTCTTGATAAAAGCTTTACCTGTTATGTATATGTCTATATATATTCATTTTATTTATAACTAAAAAACTCCTTTATTAGGTATTGTCGGTAATTCTACCTCCCCAGCGCTAATTTGTCAGTTTTTTCCTTTTTTTTCATTTCAACTTCATTTTCATTTCTTTTTATTTAATTCCAACTAATGCAGAAGCTGATAAAAGAAGAAAATATTCCAAAAGTTTCAACTTCTTTTTCATTATTTTTTTTCATTTCATCCTTTACAAGAAAAAGACTTCAGTTTTTCAGATGTGAGTTGTTTTACACATAGCTTTTTCCATCTTTTTGTGTTTTTCGTATTTTTGCAAATTTTTCGTACTCTGTATTTTCATTGATATACTTCATTGAATAGGACAATAACTCTTAAGACAAAAATTAGGACCACTGAAATCAAGGTAATGATTATTTTTAGAGACATGGTGGTGACCCTGGCGGTGGTGCCAGGGTCAGGGTGGTTGGTCTCTATTCTAACGAGTGCTCAAACATAAACAAATATAGAAAATTCTTAGGTTCGTTTATAATATAAATATTCACAAATAAGAAGGCTGTATCCAAGTTATTGTCCTATCCCATTTGTTGAAAGAGTAAACACGACCGTAGTAATTGTGTTCGGGTCTTTGTCAAATATACTATAATTATTGTCTCCAACTATACTGACAATCATAATACAAAAAAAAAAGGAGAACCAACAGGAAACTGTTTCTTAAGACAGTGGAACTTTAACCCTAACTGAATATTTCGACCCTACATCCAAGGGCCGTCCTCAACAAAAACAAATTAAAATATAAAAGAAACTCCCAATAAAATACGACCGTTAAAGCTAAAATCTTTTGAAACAGTCCTAGGATCCTCACTGTGAGTTTCTTTTATATTTTAATTTGTTTTTGTTGAGAACGTCCCTTGGATATAGGGTCGAAATATTCAGTTAGGGTTAAAGTTCCACTGTCTTAAGAAACAGTTCCCAGTTGTTTCTACTGGTTGTTTGTATTGTTGCATAATGACTATAGTAATGATTATTGTCACCAACTATAAGTTTGGATCTAATAACGAATTTACTGCTCTGATAATAAACTTTCACTCCAAGTGGAGTCTTGTCACTCCAAGTTGTGTCAATCGATTTACCAAACCCCTAGTCAAAGGCATTCATTCCGTCATATTTTACTTATATTTTAAGTAATACTTATATATACATATTTTACATTAATATATATCATATTAATATATATTTTATATTAATATTTTATATTAATATATATTATATTAATACATATTTTACTTATATTTTATATTTTAAGAAAATCATATTTTACTTATGTGTCACTGGTGTCTCTTTTTTTCTGACGTCACTTAAAAAGCACCGGTTTTCACATACGTTTATTAAATAAAAATAAAGTCGACTCACATACAATCTACTACTACTACTAACAACTCACCGCAGCACCAAGCCACCTGAGGCCAACACAGCTACGCATGATCCTCCTACATCCCAATCTATTCAAAGCCTCCCTCTTTACGCCCTCCCAGTAAGTTCCTATTTCCTTCACATCTTTCTTTATGGTATCCTCCCATTCCAACCAAAGACGATCCGCTATCTTATTAGCCCTAGAAGGTTGGCCGAAAAGGACAATCTTAGGTAATCTGTCACGCTTCACCTACAGAACGTGCCCTAGCCATCTGCCCTAGCCATACAATAATTTTATCAAAAAACCATCAAAGGGTAGAAACAGGCACATACAAATAAATACTCTATATGATGGTGTCTATATTTTCGAGAGGAAGGGGAAGGGCTAAAAAAACTAGGGAAATTTTAAAAACATGAGAGATTACACGATCAACGGTAAAAATTTTGATGTCTCACATGGCGCGGACAATAGCGCATCCCCTTCCGTACACACATGCCAGCATACAAAATAGGGTGATTTTTACCCCTAACCGGTTATAATTTTTTTTTGTTCTTCCAAGTGAATTTTAGGTGTCTTGTAGCAACATAGTGGGTTTGATCGGCGCTTGGTAATAGGGGATCCAAAGTTCAAGCTCAGCTGTAGCATCAAACCGAAGGGCTCGGGATTTGATTCTGGTGATGAGATCATGCGAAAGCGTCTCCATACTAATCCAAAGAAGAATTCTAGGTTCACCTAATTAGCAGATGACATGAATAATTACAAATTAAAAACGCAATAATACTTACATATAGCAGGGTGGTATGAAATGAAAAAGAGGTTCTTCAATAATTCATCTTCACTTTCTGAAAAACTGGCAGAGCAGATAATTTCCAAAGCAAAGACAAGGGAGTGACCTTTTACTTCATTCCATGGCTGAGATGTATTCTCTTGCTCTTTCTCTCCAACCACCTATAATATATATATCTATATATTTAAATCCTAGCCGTCCAAGCCGAGTGGTAGCGCCCTAGACTTGAAATCCTAAGGACAGGGGTTCGAATTCTGGTGTAGCTGGTTATTTGGTTTAGAACGGAGATCAATGGAGTGACTCTGTAAGCTCAGCCAGAGTCAACCCAGCTCTAAACGAGTACCTAGGGACATCTGGGGGGGAAACCACAGAAAACGTCAGATGTTTCGTCCCCAACCACGCATTGCATTCCCGAAGGCAGAAAATCAGGATATCGATACCTGCGCTACGCAGACCATGGTCAGCATACCAAAAACTTAAAATAAAGAGTATATTTAAATAAAGCTTTCAGACAAGAAACAATGCTCTTACGTCCTATGGTGGTCCGATGGGTTTGATCTCAGCTTGGTAACATGGGATCCAGAGTTCAAACCCAGCTCCAGCAGCACACTGTAGGACCGAAGCAAGGACCTTAGTAGTCAAGAAGCGTACTTAACCCAATTAAATAAAAACAAACAAGTTTGTTTTAACTGAAAGTAAGGAGCGACGTTAAAACTTAAACGAACAGAAATTATTCCGTATATGAAAGGGGCTGTCCCCTCCTCAATGCCTCGCTCTTTACGCTAAAGTTTTTATTGTTTTAAAAAATAGAGTTGTGAGAAAGAGTCTAACTTTAGCGTAAAGAGCGAGGCGTTGAGGAGGGGACAGCCCCTTTCATATACGAAATAATTTCTGTTCGTTTTAAGTTTTAATCTCACTCCTTACTTTCAGTTAAAAAAAATTGTTTTTTTTATTTAATTTCTGAACGTTTTTGAATTAATGCAGATTTTGATTTTGGCTCACTGTGCATGAGTAAGTAAAACGAAATTTGCATATTAATTTTACTTTTATTTGGTTAAATGGCTTTCTCGAAAGTTGTTAAATTATATTTACGAACGCCTTTATTAGTAATAAATATACCTAACTTACGAATTAACTTACGTAACGAACTTCTATATTCATATAGTGTATTACAGGTATTACTTGGTAAAGAAAAAAAAAAACTAAAAAAAACTAATTTAGTAACTGAGACAAATGAGCACTTGAACAAGGTTTAGACCTTACTCATCCAATCACCTAGGACAAAACAGTACATATAAACCCACAGTCCAAAAATCATGTCAAAAATATATATTTTTAATACGTATATCAGGGGTTTCAACCCCTAGTCAATGCCTCGCTCTTACGCTAAAGTTCAAATTTTGTTCCAATTCTTTAAAAATGACCCCTTAATCACAAAGGCCGTTAATTAGAATAAATAGCTCTTATGAAATTACTAAAAAAAACTTTAGCTTAAAAAACGAGGTATTGACTAGGAGGCGAACCCCATCATATACGTAATAATTTCTGTTCGTTTTAAGTTTTGATGCTGCTCCTTACTTTTAGTTGAAAAACTTGTTGGTTTTTTTTGTTTTTTTTTCGTTTTTTTTTAAATAATGCTGGGAAATACGGCGCCCCCTTCATAGCAACGTCCCTTCCCCATGAAAACTTCCTCCATGGAGAGATCCTCCCGCGTAACCCCCGACCCACCCACCACCACTACCAGATAAAATCCCCCCTGAAAACGTATGTATACTACCCAGTAACCGATACTATATATAAACACTGGGCAAAATTCATAACGTGCAGCCCTTCCCCCGGGGATTGTGGGGGATTAAGTCAACCTCAAAGACATAGTTATTATATTTTTCGGGTGGGCATGGGAGGGGGACTAGTTGCCCTCAAATCACTTTCGACTATTAAAAGGGCATTAGCCCTTTCTACTTTCAATCGAATGAGCCCTTTTCGAAGTTCCTACGACAACTCCTTCGATACGAAGTGCCCTGGTCTACACAAAAAAAAAAAATAATAATAATAATAATAATAATAATGCATTGTGCCCACATCGATCTTTACTATATTCCAATCACTTTCGACTATTAAAAAGGGCACTAGCCCTTTCAATTTCCAATCAAATGAGCCCTTTTGAGTTTCTACGACAACGGTTTCTATGAACACCTTATACGCCCCAAGGGCATAAATTACAACCCTTGCCCTGAGGGCTGTGAGGGGGTTGTCATCCTCAAAGACCTAATTTCCAGAACTTTTAACTACGTTAAACAAAACGGCTATCTCAAAATTTTGATTGGATGTGTTTGGGGAAATGGTGGGCGTGAGAGGGGCGTTAGTTGCTCTCCAATCACTTTCAACTATTAAAAAAGGCAGTAGCCCCTTCAATTTCAAATCGAATGGGATCTTTTGAAGTTTCTACGACAACGCTTTCAATAAAAACCTTATATATCCCCAGGTCATAACTTACAACCTTTGCCCTGAGGGTTAGGGGGGGGGGGGTTGTCATCTTCAAAGACCTAATTTCCAGAACTTTCAACTACGTAGAAGAAAATTACCTAACTCAAAATTTTGATTGAATGTGGTTGGGGAAATGATGGGCGTGAGAGGGGGGTTAGTTGCCCTCCAATCACTTCCGACTAATAAAAAGAGCACTAGCCCTTTCAATTTCCAATCGAATGAGTCCTCTTTAAGTTTCTACGACAACCCTTTCTATAAAAACGTTATATGCCCCAGGGCATAATTTACAACCTTTCCAATTGAATGAGCCCCTTTTGAAGTTTTTACGACAACTCTATCTATAAAAACCTTATATGCCCCCAGAGCATAACTCACAACCTTTGCCCTGGGGGCTCTGGATGGGTTTGTCATCCTTAAATACATAATTTCCATTACTTTCAACTACGTTGAACAAAATGACTATCTCTAAACTTTGATTGAATGTGTTTGGGGAAATGGTGGGCGTGAGAGGGGGGTTAATTACTCTTCACTCACTTTCGACTATTAAAAGGGCAATTTCAATTTCCAATCAAATGAGCCCTATTTGAAATTTCTACACTAACTTTCTATATAAACCTTATATGACCCAGGGCATAACTTACAACCCTTGCACTGAGGGCTCTGAGGGGGTTATCATCCTAAAAGACCTGATTTCCAGAACTTTCAACTATGTTTAACAAAAAGGATATCTCAAAATGTTGATTGGATGTGTTTGGGGAACTGGTGGGCGTGAGAGGGGGGTAAGTTGCCCTTCAATCATTTTTGTCTATTAAAAAGGGCACTACCCCTTTCAATTTCCAATTGAATGAGCCCTTTTTGAAGTTTCTACAACATTCCTTTCTGGGACAACCTTACGCCCCCAGGGTATAACTTACAACCCTTGCCCTGAGGGTTGTCATCCTTAAAGACCTACTTTCCAAAACTTTCAACTACGTTGAAAAAAATGGCTATCTAAAAATTTTGATTGGATGTGTTTGGTGAAAAGGTGGGCGTGAGTGGGGGGTTAGTTGCCCTCAAATCACTTTTGACTATCGAAAAGGGAACTAGCCATTTTGAATTTCCAATCGAATGAGCCCTTTTGCAAGTTTCTACGACTAAGATTTTAATAAAAACCTTATATGCCCCCAGGGCACAACTTATAACCCTTGCCCTGAAGACTGTGGGGGAGTGTCCTGCTCAAAGGTATAATCTCCAGAACTTTAAACTGCGTGGAGCAAAATGGCTATCTCAAAATTTTGATTGGAAGTGTTTGGGAAAATGGTGGGCGTGGAAGGGTTGTTAGTTGCCTTCCAATCACTTTCGACTATTAAAAAGGCAATAGCCATTTCAATTTTCAATCGAACGAGCCCTTTTTGTAATTTCAACGACAATGCGTTCTATAAAAACCTTATATGCCCCCCCCCAGGGCATAACTTACAATCCTTTCCCTGAGGGCTGTGTGGGGGAGGTGTCATCATCAGAGACCTAATTCCCAGAACTGTCAACCATAATGAAAAAAAAGGCTATCTCAAAATTTTGATTGGATGTGTTTGGGGAAAGGGTGGGCGTGAGAGGGGGGTTAGTTGCCCTCCAATCACTTTCGACTATTAAAAAGGGCACTAGCCCTTTGAATTTCCAATCGAATGAGCCTTTTTTGAAGTTTCCACGACAACACTTTCTATAAAAACCTTATATGCCCCCAGGGTATAACTTACAACCCTTGCCCTGAGGGCTGTGGGGGAGTCTGCTCCTCAAAAACATAATTTCTATCTGGAAATCTACTAAGTTGAACAGTTGAACATCGTTCTTGTATGCCCCCAGGGCATAACCTAAAACCCTTGCCCTTAGTGTTGTAGGGGAGTGTCCTCCTCAAAAAGATAATTTCTATCTGAAAATCAACTACGCTGAACAAAATGGCTATCTCAAAATTTTGATTAGATGTGTTTGGGGAAATGGTGGGCGTGGAAGGGGTGTTAGTTGCCTTCCAATCGCTTTCGACTATTAAAAAAGGCACTAGCCGTTCCAATTTCCAATCAAATGAGCCCTTTTCCAAGTTTCTATGACAACTCCTTCGATACGAAGTGCCCTAGTATGGAAGAAAAATAAATATACATTGTGCCAACATCGTTCTTTTCTTAGGCAGCGCGATTGCGCTGCCTATGGAAAAAAAAACCTTATATATTAACAATAGGCAAATTGTATAACTTACAGCCCTTACACCAGATGCTGAATATTCTTGAAACTTTTAAAGGAGCTAATTCGATTCAAAGTTAAAAGTTCTAGGGCTGTACAAAAATGTGGTTCAGTCCCACTTTCTAGGGCTATAATGAGAGAAAGTATGTGATGACTAGGACACGTGTTGCGGTTGAAGGTTTACCAAAGATTGCCCTTGTTTTCTAACCACCTAGGACCAAACGAGGTTCTTGTCCATTATTCAGACAACACCAAGAATTTGGATCTGCAAGACAAGACAATAACTGGTTTATATCAGTCTGTATTTGGAGACAAATGGCTTAGGCTCAAGGGAAAACCTACGTTGTAGTTACGTTTTAATTAAATATTTAATATACAGAGTTAGTATTTTGGTTAGGTTAGGTTACATTTTGCATACACCGCCGTTATGTTTAACCCCCAGCCCCCCCTAATACCCAAATATATTTCCCAAATTATATATATCCTATCTGTACCCCAAGCGCCTCACTTGTTTCAACCCGTATACCTCTAAATTGAATCAACTTGGGGTTTTTTTGAATAATGGACAAGTACCCAGAACAAAAACCAGGTTATCAGCCAATGGAGTTGGCAGATGTCATTAGGAAATGTTTAATGGAAAAAAAAAACTTCTTGGGAAGGTTTAGAAAGGGAATATGAAAGGGTTATAAATAAGGACTATGTAAGTTTCATGTCTTAAAAAGACATTGCTTATACTTATAAGAAAAGAAAATTGGTAATGATGTTTTTCTAAAAACGATTTCTATTAATCTTCAAACTTTTGGTTTTCTTTTTATGGTTTTTGAATTGTTGTAATCCCTTGTTAAAATATATACAAATATTATTGCAATTACCAGTTTTTAGTCTACAAAATTAAATGTGTTTTCATGTTGCAGTCTATTCAGAGATGTTTAATTCTTACAGCAAGTCTGATTTCTGACAACTATTTCTACCAAGCTTCAAACTTTTGTTTTTCGTTTTTTAAGGTTTTTACATAAAGAATCGATACTATAAATGGAAACTATAAAAGTATAATCGATATCATGTCGATATCGATACTATAAATGGAAACTATAAAAGTATAATCGATATCATGTCGATATCGATACTATAAATGGAAACTATAAAAGTATAATCGTTATCATGTCGATATCGATACTATAAATGGAAACTATAAAAGTATAATCGATATCATGTTGATATCGATACTATAAATGGAAACTATAAAAGTATAATCGATATCATGTCGATATCGATACTATAAATGGAAACTATAAAAGTATAATCGATATCATGTCGATATCGATACTATAAATGGAAACTATAAAAGTATAATCGATATCATGTCGATATCGATACTATAAATGGAAACTATAAAAGTATAATCGATATCATGTCGATATCGATACTATAAATGGAAACTATAAAAGTATAATCGATATCATGTCGATATCGATACTATAAATGGAAACTATAAAAGTATAATCGATATCATGTCGATATCGATACTATAAATGGAAACTATAAAAGTATAATCGATATCATGTCGATATCGATACTATAAATGGAAACTATAAAAGTATAATCGATATCATGTCGATATCGATACTATAAATGGAAACTATAAAAGTATAATCGATATCATGTAGATATCGATACTATAAATGGAAACTATGAAAGTATAATCGATATCATGGTATAATTGATAGCTGAAACCTAGTAAAGATAAAACTACGGTATATAGTAGATTAAGGTTAAAATAATACAAGCATCTTTTGAAAAGTTGTTCTTTTAAGGTTGCCAGGTTGCAGCGGTAGCTAGCAACCTAGTAAGAGATCATCACGCCCCATAGTAAAAATAAAATGGCTTATAACTTCTAAAACTAGAATCAGATCAAAAAACGAAGTGCACTATTAGAACCGTGTTGTCCAATACCCCTATATAGGAAACTAACTGTGCCTTGGCTTGAAAAACAAGGAGAATATATTGGTTTCAAAATGCAAAAAAGTGGTTGCAACCATGATGTTCCGCATCGGCAGCAGGTTTGTTTTTCCGTGTTTTTCTTTCAAGTGCTTCTTGCAGGGCACTGGAAAATCATAGAGAGCTGTTTAATGGTGCATTTGAAAAGAAATCGATGAATTTAAAAACCTTTCATAATTAACAAAAATAATTTTAAAAACAAAATAATTTTTCTACGAAAAACTGCATTTTTCTATAGCTCTGTAGTGCAAAAAGTTATTATTATGGTCCTGCAAACAAAAATCAAGATAGGATTTTTACCGTTATAAAAAGTACCGTAGTTATTTTTACCGCTGTAGACACAGTTATGTAAAATACAGTAATTTTTGGGGGGTACTAACGAAAAATCTGATTTGTCAACTGAAAGTAGAATAGTTCCTGAACATTTTAAATAAGATTATTTTATTTAACTGCAAGCATCAAAAATGTTTATGGTGTCTGAGTAATAATTTTAATTTTTTAATTCAAACCAGAAAAATACCTGAAAATTTTAAAATTAGTTTTTTTTTTTCTTTGTTAGGCTGTAACTACTTGAAATTTCATTTCATCTGGCAGTCAAAGTTATAATTGTTTCCTGGAACTTAACATTCTTGGCTTAATTTACTCTAGAAACGGAGAACGAAAGTTTTTTTGTCACATAGATACATAAAGGCCGAATGAGTTCTGTAAATGGCAAAAAAATTTCAAAAAACCGGGTAAATACATCAATTTCGGTGGCGGACCAAAATGGAAAGTTTGCAATTCAATTGAATTGAACTCAATTGAAATCACTATGGCACATAGCAAAGCCAAAGGTATTCATCCCCCCTCCCCCGCCCTTCCTCTTTCAAAACCCAAAACACTACTGATGAATCATATTTTATTCTCTTTCTTTTATTTTAGTAAAATGGTGAAGCACATGACATAGGTTCGACATCTAAGAGGCTTGTTTGAAAGCAAGCCTGCAGCAAAACAGGCGGAACCTCTTGTGCAGAAGCAAATCCAGCAATAATCCAAAAGCCATTAAGCAGATCATCACCAGTCTTCACATCCTCGTCATCCATTAATAAAGGATACCTTATTAATACTTTGGAACTCAAGTCTGGTAGCCAACTGGGCGGAACAAATGCAAACAAGCGACACTTGTTTTTGACTTCAATAATGTATTCGTTACGAGACTCTGAATCATACCAATTTTCATGCTTCTCCATTACATGCAGGCTAAAACGTCTATCCTTGGCGAAAAAGTCGGAGAACGGCAACACTTTTTCGAGAAGCACCTCAGTTGTACCGTTGATATATCCATATAGGGCGATGTAACCATCACTATCCGGGAAAGAAACACGAAGGCGACGTTCCAGATCCATATAATTATTATTACGAGGAACAACAAAATCCACATTTAAGGGTTTTTCTTTAGGATTGTCCAAAATATTCTCATATATGTGGATTTCGGCATATTTTCCAACGCGAAACATGTCTGTAAAATGTTGCAGCCTTGCCCCAAGAGTACGAACAAGGTCAGAGGCTTTAAAAGGTTTTGTAAAAGAACAATTTTCTCCTCCGGGTTCAAGAAGCCGGTCGGTAGGAAATTTTACACCTTTGAGTTCTTCTAAATCAAGGTCAAAATAAGATTTGGCAAGAAGCCGTATCATATCAACAAACGAATCAGCCATTTCGCCAAGAAACCCGAACTTCCCTAGTCCAAAGCCTTTGCTAGAGTCAACCCCACTTTCCCCTGTCTTCATCTCGGCACCCTCAGCAGTATTAAGAGATTCTTGAGTATCCACCGAATTTTCATTAATTTCAGCAGCATCTACAGGATACTGAGCCACTGCATATATAAAAATGAATGATAAGATTATCACTAAAACAGATTTCATTGTTTTCAGTCACTTTATTTTCTGTCAAAACACGAATAAGGAGGCAAATATCGGTTTTCGTTAGTAAATACAAATATAAAATAAAACTGTAGCCTAACATCGAAGAAACGAAACTGATTTATTTACCCGGTTTTTGAAATTATTTTGCCATTTATAGAACCCCTTCGACTTTTATGTATCTATGTGACAAAAAACTTCCCTTCTCCGTTTCTAGAGTAAATTAAGCCAAGAATGTTTGGTTCCAGGAGACAATTATAACTTTGACTGCCAGATGAAATGAAATTTCAAGTAGTTACAACCTAACAAAAAAACTAATTTTAAAATTTTCAGGTATTTTTCTGGTTTGGATTAAAAAATTAAAATTATTACTCAGACATCATAAATATTTTTGCAGTTTGCAGTTAAATAAAATTATTTTATTTAAAAGTTTCGGGAACTATTCTACTTTCAGTTGAAAAAACAGATTTTCGTTAGTACCCCCGAAAAATTACTGTATTTTACATAACTATGTCTACAACGGTAAAAATACAACGGTACTTTTTATAGCGGTAAAAATCCTATCTTGATTTTTGTATGCAGGACCATAATAATAACATTTTATACTACAGAGCTATAGAAAAATGCAGTTTTTCGTAAAAAAATTATTTTGTTTTTAAAATTATTTTTGTTAATTATGAAAGGTTTTTAAATACATCGATTTCTTTTCAAATGCACCATTGAACAGCTCTCTATGATTTTCCAGTGCCCCGCAAGCTGCACTTGAAAAAAAAAACACGGAAAAATAAACTTGCTGCCGATGCGGAATATCAAGTTCAAGTTCAAAATGGGTTTTAATTAAAAAAAAATATAAATACACTTAACAAATCGTATACACTATTCGTGGTTTCAACCACTTTTTTGCATTTTCAAACCAATATATTTTTCTTGTTTTTCAAGCCAAGAGACAGTTAGTTTTTTATATAGGGGTATTGGACAATGTGGTTCTAATAGTGCGCTTCGTTTTTTGATCTGATTCTATTTTTAGAAGTTATAGGCTTTTTTTTTACTATGGGGCGTGATTATCTCTTACTAGGTTGGTAGCTACCGCTGCAACCTGGCAACCCCCAAAAAAACAACTTTTCAAAAGATGCTTGTATTATTTTAACCTTAAGCTACTATATACCGTAGTTTGGTCTTTACTAGGTTTCAGCTGTCTTCAAAATTCGAATTATCACTTCGAACATTTAATCGTGACCTTTAAGCTTTTAATCGCAACTTCAAATCATGACTTCAAGCTTCTAATTGTGACTTCAAGCTCCTAATTGTGACTTCAAGCGTCTGATCATGACTTCAATTTTCTAATCTTGACTTCAAACTTTTAATTATATTTTTAAGCTTCAAATCGTGACTTCTAGCTTCTAATTTTGAGTTCATGCATCTAATCGTGACTTCCAACTTCTAATCACTAAACTTCTAATCATGACTTCCAGCTTCTAATTGTAACTTCAAGCTGCTGGTCGTGACATCAAAATTCTAGTCGTGAAATAAAACTTCAAGCTTCCAACCATAACTTCAAATTTTTAATCGTGACTTCGAGCGCCAGTTTCTGAATTGAAGCTTCTAATCGTGACTTCAAGCTTCCAATCAAAATTTCAAGCTTCTAATCGTGACTTCAAGCTTCAAATCGTGACTTCAAACTTCTGGATGTGACATCAAACTGCTTATTGTGACATTTTATGCTTATAATCGGGACTTCAAGCTTCTAATCATCACTTCAAGCTTCGAATCCTGACTTCAAGCTTCTAAACTTGACTTCAAGTTTATAACCATAACTTCAAGCTCCTAATTGTTACTTCAAGCTTCTCATCGTGGCTTCAAGCTTCTGATCGCGATTATTTCAGCTGCCAAAAATGGCGTAATACTTAGAACTTTTATTGTTATGATCTTCTTGCTACAAGAACTCTCTTGTCCTCAAATGGTAGAGGTTGTTTTAGTTCCCATCTTATTAGCATTATACCACTAATTTCTCAATAAGTTTAGTGTGCTATGTCGTGTCATAGAGAAATAATTAGTTTCTCAATAACTCCTTCAAAAATAAGTCCAGTTTTGGGGGGCTTTAATACAATTTTGTCGAATACATTTCATATTTTCGATGGCACATGGTTGTTTATATGGTGGGCAAAGAGTTTTAGCACTCATTACCGGATTTCCGGTTTTTGCGTCCGTTTTTTCGGTAGTGAATGCATTAATCAGTTGTTAGCAGTGCTTGTCCCCACAGAAAGGAACATGGACCATTTTTTTGTTTTCCAATTTTTCAAGCATCTCACTGAGACTAGAGCGCTCCACAATTCGACTATCCCTTTCTTTGGTGACTTTTTTTTTGGCATCGAAGATTGAATTTCCTCTAGTAGAATGTTGACCTTTGAGACAACATTTTTCCGAGATAAGGTGTATTAAGACCTGTGTCCCTGCGTACACAGGTGAATTCATTTTTTTCTTTTTCCTTATCTCCCAGTTCCACTCTCAAAGGCATACCCTTGAGAGTCCAATGGGCATGCTTCCACCCTATTCCGTAAGGGGTTCGGTAATCGCCCTCTGTACGGATATTGTTGAACAATAATTCTTTTTCCAATTCTATGCAGTCCAGGATATTTTCACCATTTACTGGTATTATAATACCCTGTAGAGCAACCACCCTTAGGGGCAGAACTAAGCCCATGTCATCACCATGGATCATAACCATTACACCAATTGTTCTTGCGGTTATACCCCATGAGGTTTGCCATATGTGGCCTTTTTCAGATTTTATATCGTAGATTTTGGAAAACTTTTTCCCCATCATATGTTCGGTCGCTCCCTCCCCCATCTAGCACCCCCCCCCCCCCAAGCCCATCATTCCCCCAAACACATTCAATCAAAACTTTGAGATAGCTATTTTGTTCAGCGTAGAGGATTTCCAGATAGAAAATATGTTTTTGAGAAGGACACTCCCCCACAACCCTGAGGGCAAGGGTTTTAAGTTATGCTCTGGGGGCATATAAGGTTTTTATAGAAGGCATTGTCGTAGAAACTTCAAAAACGGCTCATTCGATTGGAAATTCAAAGGACTAGTGCCCTTTTTAATAGTCGAAAGTGATTGGAGGGCAACTAACCCCCCTCTGACGCCCATCTTTTCCCCAAACACATCCAATCAAAAATTTGAGATGGCCATTTTGTTCAGCGTAGTGGATTTCCAGATAGAAAATATGTTTTTGAGGAGGACACTCCCCCACAACCCTCAGGGAAAGGGTTTTAAGTTATGCCCACACTCCCCACTCCCAAACAACCCTCAGGGCAAGGGTTTTAAGATATGCCCTGGGGGCATATAAGGTTTTTATAGAAGGCGTCGTCGTAGAAATTTCAGAAACGGCTCATTTGACTGGAAATTCAAAGGGCTAGTGCCCTTTTTAATAGTTGAAAATGATTGGAGGGCAACTAGCCCCCCCCCCCAAACCCATAATTTCCCCAAACACATCCAATCAAAAATTTGAGATGGCCATTTTGTCCAGCACAATTGATTTCCAGATAGAAAATATGTTTTTTAGGAGGACACTCCCCACAGCCCTCAGGGCAAGGGTTTTAAGTTATGCCCTGGGGGCATATAAGGTTTTTAAAGAAGGCGTTGTCGTAGAAACTTCAAAAAAGCTCATTCTATTGGAAATTCAAAGGGCTAGTGCCCTTTCTAATAGTCGAAAGTGATTGGAGGGCAACTAGCCCCCCCCCCCCACGCCCATCATTCCCCGAAACACATTCAATAAAATTTTTTAGATAGCCGTTTTGTTCAGCGTAGTTGATTTCCAGATAGAAAATATGTTTTTGAGGATGACACTCCCCCAAAGCCCTCAGGGAAAGGGTTTTAAGTTATGCCCTGGGGGCATATAAGGTTTTTAAAGAAGTTGTTGTCGTAGAAACTTCAAAACAGGCTCATTCGATCGGAAATTAGATGGGCTAGTACCCTTTTTAATAGTCGAAAGTGATAGGGGGGCAACTAGCCCCCCCCCCCCCACACCCATCGTTCCCCCAAACACATCCAATCAAAATTTTGAGATAGCCATTTTGTTCGGCGTAGTTAATTTCCAGATAGAAAATATGTTTTTGAGGAGGACACTCCCCCACAGCCCTCAGGGCAAGGGTTTTAAGTTATGCCCTGGGGGCATATAAGGTTTTTATAGAAGGCGTTGTCGTAAAAACTTCAAAAGAGGCTCATTCGATCAGAAATTAAAAGGGTTAGTGCCCTTTTTAATGGTCGAAAGTAATCGGAGGGCAACTAGCCCCCCCCCCTCATGCCCATCATTTCCCCAAACACATCCAATCAAAATTTTGAGATAGCTATTTTGTTCAGCGTAGTTGATTTCCAGATATAAAATATGTTGTGAGGAGGACACTCCTCCACAAACCTAGGGACAAGGGTTTTAAGTTATGCCCTGTGGGCATATAAAAACGATGTTGGCACAATGTACTATTTTTTCCCTTTAGAGCTAGGCACTTCATATGGAAGGGGTCGTAGAAACTTCAAAAGGGGCTCATTCGATTGGAAATTGAGAGTTCTAGTGCCCTTTTTAATAGTCGAAAGTTATTGGAGGACAACTAGCCCCCCCCCCCCACGCCTTTCATTTCCCCAAACACATCCAGTCAAAATTTTGAGATAGCCATTTTGTTCAGCGTAGTTGATTTCCACATCGAAAATATCTTTTTGAGGAGGACACTCCCCCACAACCCTCAGGGCAAGGGTTTTATGTTATGCCCTGTGGGCATATAAGAACAATGTTGGCACAATGTACTATGTATTATTTTTTTCCTTTAGAGCAGGCACTTGATATGGAAGGGGTCGTCGTAGAAACTTCAAAAGGGGCTCATTCGATTGGAAATTGAGAGTTCTAGTGCCCTTTTTAATAGTCGAAAGTGATTGGAGGGTAACTAGCCCCCCAAGCCCATCATTCCCCCAAACAAATCCAATCAATATTTTGAGATAGCCATTTTGTTCAGCGTAGTTGATTTCCAGATAGAAAATATGTTTTTGAGGAGGACACTCCCCCACAACCCTCAGGGCAAGGTTTTTAAGTTTTGCCCTGGGGGCATATAAGGTTTTTATAGAAGGCGTCGTCGTAGAAATTTCAGAAACGGCTCATTCGACTGGAAATTCAAAGGGCTAGTGCCCTTTTTAATAGTACAAAGTGATTGGAGGGCAACTAGCCCCCACCCCACACCCATCATTTCCCCAAACACATCCAATCAAAAATTTGAGATGGCCATTTTGTCCAGCGCAATTGATTTCCAGATAGAAAATATGTTTTTCAGGAGGACACTCCCCACAGCCCTAAGGGCAAGGGTTTTAAGTTATGCCCTGGGGGCATATAAGGTTTTTAAAGAAGGCGTTGTCGTAGAAACTTCAAAAAAGCTCATTCTATTGGAAATTCAAAGGGCTAGTGCCCTTTCTAATAGTCGAAAGTGATTGGAGGGCAACTAGCCCCCCCCCCCCACGCCCATCATTCCCCAAAACACATTCAATAAAAATTCTTAGATAGCCATTTTGTTCAGCGTAGTTAATTTCCAGATAGAAAATATGTCTTTGAGGATGACGCTCTCCCACAGCCCACAGGGAAAGGGTTTTAAGTTATGCCCTGGGGGCATATAAGGTTTTTAAAGAAGTTGTTGTCGTAGAAACTTCAAAACAGGCTCATTCGATCGGAAATTCGATGGGCTAGTGCCCTTTTTAATAGTCGAAAGTGATAGGAGGGAACTAGCCTCCCCCCCCTCACGCCCATCGTTCCCCAAAACACATTCAATAAAAATTCTTAGATAGCCATTTTGTTCAGCGTAGTTAATTTCCAGATAGAAAATATGTCTTTGAGGATGACACCCCCCCACAACCCTCAGGGCAAGGGTTTTAAGTTATGCCCTGGGGGCATATAAGGTTTTTATAGAAGGCGTTGTCGTAGAAACTTCAAAAAAGGCTCATTCGATCAGAAATTCAAAGGGTTAGTGCTCTTTTAAATGGTCGAAAGTAATCGGAGGGCAACTAGCCCCCCCCCCCTCATGCCCATCATTTCCCCAAACACATCCAATCAAAATTTTGACATAGCCATTTTGTTCAGCGTAGTTGATTTCCAGATATAAAATATGTTTTGAGGAGGACACTCCTCCACAAACCTAGGGACAAGGGTTTTAAGTTATGCCCTGTGGGCATATAAAAAGGATGTTGGCACAATGTACTATTTTTTCCCTTTAGAGCTAGGCACTTCATATGGAAGGGGTCGTCGTAGAAACTTCAAAAGGGGCTCATTCGATAGGAAATTGAGAGTTCTAGTGCCCTTTTTAATAGTCGAAAGTTATTGGAGGACAACTACCCCCCCACGCCTTTCATTTCCCCAAACACATCCAGTCAAAATTTTGAGATAGCCATTTTGTTCAGCGTAGTTGATTTCCAGATAGAAAATATCTTTTTGAGGAGGACACCCCCCCACAACCCTCAGGGCAAGGGTTTTAAGTTATGCCCTGGGGGCATATAAGGTTTTTATAGAAGGCGTCGTCGTAGAAACTTCAAAAACGGCTCATTCGACTGGAAATTCAAAGGGCTAGTGCCATTTTTAATAGTTGAAAGTGATTGGAGGGAAACTAGCCCCCCCCACGCCCATCATTTCCCCAAACACGTCCAATCAAAAATTCGAGATGGTCATTTGGTTCAGCGCAATTGATTTCCAGATAGAAAATATGTTTTTGAGGAGGACGCTCCCCACAGCCCTCAGGGCAAGGGTTTTAAGTTATGCCCTGGGGGCATATAAGGTTAAAGAAGGCGTTGTCGTAGAAACTTCAAAAAAGCTCATTCGATTGGAAATTCAAAGGGCTAGTGCCCTTTCTAATAGTCGAAAGTGATTGGAGGGCAACTAGCCCCCCCCCCACGCCCATCATTCCCCCAAACACATTCAATAAAAATTTTGAGATAGCCATTTTGTTCAGCGTAGTTGATTTCCAGATAGAAAATATATTTTTGAGGAGGACACTTCCCCACAACCCTCAGGGCAAGGATTAGAAGTTATGCCCTGGGGGCATAAAGGTTTTTATTGAAATCTTTGTCGTAGAAACTTGAAAAAGGGCTCATTCAATTTGAAATTCAACGGGATAGTACCCTTTTTAATAGTCGAAAGTGATTTGAGGGCAACTAACCCCCCTCTCACGCCCACCTTTTCCCCAAAGACATCCAATTAAAATTTTTAGATAGCCATTTTATTCAACGTAGTTGAAAGTTTTGGAAATTAGGTCTTTAAGGATGACAATCCCTCCCCCCACAGCCCTCAGGGCAAGGGTTGTAAGTTATGCCCTGGGGCATATAAAGTTTTTATTGAAAGCGTTGTCGTAGAAACTTCAAAAGGGCTCATTCAATTGGAAATTGAAAGGGCTAGTGCCTTTTTTAATAGTTGAAAATGATTGGATAGCGACTAACGCCCCTGTCACGCCCACCATTTTTCAAAACACATCCAATCAAAATTTTGAGGTATTCATTTTGTTCAACGTAGTTGAACGTTCTGGAAACTAGGTCTTTTAGGATGATAACCCCCTCAGAGCCCTCAGTGCAAGGGTTGTAAGTTATGCCCTGGGGGCATATAAGGTTTATATTTCCCCATACCCCCATTTCCCCATGCCCACCATTTCCCCATACATATCCAATCAAAATTTTGAGATAGCCATGTTGTTTAACGTAGTTGAAAGTCCTGGAAATTCGGTCTTAGAGGATGACAACCACCCCAACAGACCTTAGGGTAAGGGTTGTAATTTATGCCCTGGGGGCATATAAGGTGTTTATAGAAAGCGTTGTCATTTCCAAAAGGGCTCATTCGATTAGGAATCGAAAGGCCTAGTGCCCTTTTTAATAGTCGAAAGTGATTGGAAGGCTTGACATTTTTATAGTAAAGATCGAAGTGGGTATAATGTATTATTTTTTGTTGTTGTTGTTGTTGTTTAGACCAGGGCACTTCGTATCGAAGGAGTTGTCGTCGGAACTTCGAAAAGGGCTCATTCGATTGAAAATAAAAAGGGCTTATGCCCTTTTTAATAGTCAAAAGTGATTTGAGGGCAACTAATCCCCCTTCCACTCCCACCCTCCCATTTCTGCTCTTAAAAATTAACCAAATCAAAATAGCTTAGGTGTATCCAAGCTATCAAAGAAAGTAAACAGATTTTTTTCCGAACGGTATCAAGTTTTCCATTTCAGGTCAACTAGAGGAGGTATGAAAATAATTTAAACAGTACTATTTGTGTCCAGATATTTCAAAGGGTGTATGTTGTTAAAAATTGCTGAAAATTTTTCTCCAGCATACAAATAGCAGGCCAAACTATAAAGTCTTAAAAAACGAAAAGATTTAAAGTATTATTTTCTTTTTCCCTGAAAAGTCTATTTCAATATAAAACGAACAGATATTAATTTAAAAAACTTTTTCCACAAAATAAATTTTTCAAAGAAAAGTAAAGAACTCCATTAAACAAAAAATGAGCAAAAATAAAATCAAATAATCTACCAAGCTTGAAACTACCAAAAATCAGCATCGATAAATAAGTGAAACTCAAAACGAACAGAAATAACAATAATTAACCGAGTCAAACTCAAAACGAGCAGAAATTAACATAAGTTAGGCGCAAAACCCCTATGCCTTCCCAGGGCCAGAACAAAATTTGCACTTTACTGAAAAAATACAAATGAATGTGCATTGTCAGTTTAATATACATATACTGATATTTAGTAATCAAAATGTTAATATTATTTGATTTATTAAAGTTATAAAAGTAAAAACATTTATATTTTTTCAGTAAAGTGCGAATTTTGTTCAGCCCTTGGGAAGGCATATGGGTTTTGCACCCAACTAATGTTAATTTCAGCTCGTTTTGAGTTCGACTCGGTTAATTATTATAATTTCTGTTCGTTTTGGGTTTCATTTATTTATCGATGCTGATTTGTGGTAGTTTCACGCTTGGTAGATTAGTCGATTTTATTTTTGCTCATTTTTTGTTTAATAGAGTTCTTTACTTTTCTTTGAAAAACTTATTTTGTGGAAAAAGTTTTTTAAATTAATTGCTTAAAAAATCAAATATCTTTGAAAAGACAGCAATATTAAAAGACAGGTGATAAAAGTGAAGACAAGTGATAAAAGTGATATAAAAAAATGCAGTTTTTTTTTAGAAAGTGATTCTATTAAAAAAAAAAACATTATCAAAAAAGGCACTTGAACTTTTAATTTTCGTTTGAATGAGCCCTCTTGCAACATTCTAGGACCACTGGGTCGATACAACCACCCCTGGTAAAAAAAAGGGCAAATAAACACGCATCCGTGATCTTTCTTCTGACAAAAAATACAAAATTCCACGTTTTTGCAGATAAGAGCTTGAAACCTCTACAGTAAGGTTCTCTGATACGCTGAATCTGATGGTGTGATTTTCATTAAGATTCTAAGACTTTTAGGGGGTTATTTTCACTTTTTTCGAAAAGAGGGCAAATTTTCTCAGGCTCGCAACTTTTGATGAGTGTAATTAAACTTGGTGAAACTTACATATTTAAAATCAGAATAATAATCCGATTCTTTTGATGTGTCTAATTGGTATCAAAAATCCGATTTTTTAGAGTTTCGGTTACTATTGGGACGGATCGCTCTTACTATACAGTTTGATAACGAACAGGAAAACAAACTGTTTGATAACAAACAGGAAAAAGTCTACGGTTTTTTCTTCTTTGAAATAGCAAAAGATGAGCCTCAAACAACCAAGTAGCTAACTAAGTCCAATGTATGCTATGGTTTGTTATTCCAATGATCGTCTTTTAATGTAATTTTTTTGTCAAAATCGATTCTATATTTTAAAAACCATTTTATTTTTAATTACAAAAGGCGCTAGATGTAACAATTTCCTTTAAAATGAACCATTATACAGCTCTCTATGATTTTCCAGTGCCCAGCTAGCTGATGAGAAAAAAAAACAAAAAAAGATGCCGTTTATGCGGAATATTGTAGTAGCTACCCGTTTTCTTAATTTTCAAGCATATATATTTTTCTTGTTGTTCAAGCCAAGGGATGGTATGTTTCCTATATAGGGGTTTCGGACAAGCCGGTTCTAATGGTGTACTATTTGTTTTTATCTGACTCTATTTTAAGGAGTTATGGGTTATTATATTTCTTAGCATTGGACGTGATCGTCTCTTACTAGGTTGCTAGCTACCGCTGCAACCCAAATTCTTAGCATTGGACGTGATCGTCTTTTACTAGGCTGCAAGGTACCACACCAACCCGGATTATATGTAACTTATTTTTCCGATGGTACCATGGAAAGCATACGTGCTTGTAACTAGTGGTTAGGATAACTGGCATTCATCAAGATTGGCCATAAAAATGCAGTTTTTTTTGTCAAAATTGATTCTATTTTAAAAACTATTTTATTTTCAATTAAGAAAGGCACTAGATGTACCAATTTTCTTTAAAATGAGCCATTAAAGATGCCGTTTATGCAGATTATCGTAGTAGCTACCACTTTTCTTGATTTTCAAGCCAATATATTTCCCTTGTTGTTCAAGCCAAGGGACGGTAAGTTTCCTGTATAGAGGTTGCGGACAAGGCGGTTCTAATGGTGTACTTTTTCTTTCGATTTGACTCTATTTTTAGGAGTTATGTGTTATTATGTTGTTTAACATTGGATGTGATCTCTTACTAGGTTGCAAGCTACCGCTGCAACCCGGATTACAACCAAACTAACAAAAAAATTATTTTCAGGTATTTTTCTGGTTTGAATACTATTGAGCCGGGTTCGAACTTACAGTTCGTTACCACGAACTGTTTGATTCTTTACTAGGTTTCAGCCATCTGTACAGCCATTATATCAATTAAAATTTCATAATTCTCATTTATCCGGGTTGCAGCGGTAGCTAGCAACCTAGTAAGAGACGATCACGTCCAATGTTAAAAATATAATAACCCATAGTTCCTAACAGAGGAGTCAGATCAAAACAAAAAGTACACCATTGGAACCGCCTTGTCCGAAACCCCTGTATAGGAAACTTTCTGTCCCTTGGCTTGAACAGCAAGGGAAATATATTGGCTTGAAAATCAAGAAAAGTGGCAGCTACTACAACATTCTGCCTAAACGGGATATTTTTTTCTTTTTTTTTCTCTTTTCTTTTGTATCCAGAGATAGCTTGGCACTGGAACATCGTAGAGGGTTGTTCAATAGCTCATTTTAAAGGAAATTAATTGGGCTAAAAATCTATAGTAACTAAAATAAATTATTTCTAAAAGAAAATAAATTTTTCCACCAAAAACTGCATTTTCGATGTCTTTTCACACTGCAGTCTTTCAAACATAATCGCATACCAGCGGTAAGATTTGAACCCACGCCTCCGAAGAGACTGGTGGCTAACACCAGTGCCTTGGACCACTCGGCCAGGCTGCCTCTCATAAATAAATATATATGTGACTTTGGGTTGCAGCAGTAGCTAGCAACCTAGTAAGAGACGATCAGTCCAATGCTAAGAAATATAAAAACCCAAAACTCCTAAAAATAGAGTCAGATCAAAACACAAGTATATCATTAGAACTACCTTGTCTGAAACCCTACTAGACAAATAATGAATGGCATCATAGTTTTATATTAGAGCTATGACATGAATAGAAAAACACGAAAATATATTGTTGTTTCTGAAGACGTCATGAAATAATATCATTGCGCCATGACGTCAATAAAATCATTACGCCGTGACGTCATAATTACTACTTAAGAACGACAAAGATGTAAATTCTCTCATTCTTGATTAGATAATGGTTAGATCGAAGCAAGCTATACGCAAGTTGAAAAAACAGTACTACACAAACAACAGAGATAGTAACTTGAAAAGAAAAAAGCAAAGGTATTCAACCGACCAGGCGTATCGAGAAGTAATAATTGAGAGAGCAAAACATTTATCCGGGTTGCAGCGGTAGCTAGCAACCTAGTAAGAGACGATCACCTCCAATGTTAAGAAATATAAAACCCCCCAACTCCTAAAAAAAAGAGTCAGATCAAAACAAAAAGTACATCCGGGTTGCAGCGGTAGCTAGCAACCTAGTAAGAGACGATCACCTCCAATGTCAAGAAATATAAAACCCCCCAACTCCTAAAAAAAGAGTCAGATCAAAACAAAAAGTACACCATTAGAACCGCCTTGTCCGAATCCTCTATAAAGGAAACTTACCGCCCTTTGGCTTGAATAACACAGAAAATATATTGGCTTGAAAATCAAGAAAATTGACTTTTACCACGTTATTCTCCACAAACGGGATATTTTTTTCTTTCCGCTTTTTCTTTCTCCTCAGCTAGCTGGGCACTGGAAAATCATAGGGAGCTGTATAATAGCTCATTTTAAAGGAAATTGCTACATCTAGTGCCTTTTGTATTTAAAAATAAAATACTTTTTAAAGTAGAATCAATTTTTTCAAAAAAATTGCATTTTTGATGTATTTCATACTGCAGTCTTTTCAAAGATATTTGAATTTTGAAGCAATCAAACAGTTCATGGTAATTTACAATAAAAAACGATCATTGGAATAACAAAAATTGAATACCTTTGGAATTAGCTAGCTACTTGATTATTTGAGACTCGTCTCTTACTATTTAAAAGAAGAAAAAGCCGTAGGCTTTTTCCTGTGTATAATAAAGAACGACCTCTTGTCATTACTAAATTTTATACGCCACTTAATCATAATATAGGTTAGTAATTCAACATACACACAAAAACTCACACACACACACACACACAAAAAAACTTACAAACACACACACACACACAAAAACTTACACACACACAAAATCTTACACACACACACACAAACTTACACACACACACACAGAAACTTACACACACACACTAAAACTTACACACACACAAAAACTTACACACACAAAAAACTTACACACACACAAAAACTTACACACACACACACAAAAACTTACACACACACAAAAACTTACACACACACACACAAGAACTTACACACACACACAAAAACTTGTACACACACACAAAAACTTGCACACACACACAAAAACTTACACACAAAAAAAAACTTACAAACACAGACACAAAAACTTACACACACAAAAAGTTACACACACACACAAAAAATTACACACACACACATAAAAACTTACACACACACAAAAACTTACACACACACACACACACACAAACTTACACACACACAAAATCTTACACACACAAAAAAACTTACATACACACAAAAACTTACACACACACACACACACAAAAACTTACACACACACACACAAAAACTTGCACACACACACAAAAGCTTACATACACACAAAAACTTAAAAACACACAAAAACTTACGCACACACAAAAACTTACACACACAAAAAAAAACTTACACACAGACAAAAACTTACACACACACAAAAACTTACACACACACACAAAAACTTACACACACACAAAAACTTACACACTTTTATAATAAAGATCGAACTCTTCCCTATACTAACTTGCATAGGCAACTTCACTATAGTTAAGATTACAGTATTTATATTATACATCATTGTAAATTATAAAAGGTTCAAATGTTCGAAGATTATTATCATAGCTTGTAGCCAGGTCGTCTCTTACTATTCCAATTAAGAAAAAGCCATAGGCGTTTTCCTGTTTGTAATTTCATCCGGGTTGCAGCGGTAGTCCGGGTTGCAGCGGTAGCTAGCAACCTAGTAAGAGACGATCACCTCCAATGTCAAGAAATATAAAACCCCCCAACTCCTAAAAAAAGAGTCAGATCAAAACAAAAAGTACACCATTAGAACCGCCTTGTCCGAATCCTCTATAAAGGAAACTTACCGCCCTTTGGCTTGAATAACACAGAAAATATATTGGCTTGAAAATCAAGAAAATTGACTTTTACCACGTTATTCTCCACAAACGGGATATTTTTTTCTTTCCGCTTTTTCTTTCTCCTCAGCTAGCTGGGCACTGGAAAATCATAGGGAGCTGTATAATAGCTCATTTTAAAGGAAATTGCTACATCTAGTGCCTTTTGTATTTAAAAATAAAATACTTTTTAAAGTAGAATCAATTTTTTCAAAAAAATTGCATTTTTGATGTATTTCATACTGCAGTCTTTTCAAAGATATTTGAATTTTGAAGCAATCAAACAGTTCATGGTAATTTACAATAAAAAACGATCATTGGAATAACAAAAATTGAATACCTTTGGAATTAGCTAGCTACTTGATTATTTGAGACTCGTCTCTTACTATTTAAAAGAAGAAAAAGCCGTAGGCTTTTTCCTGTGTATAATAATCCGGGTTGCAGCGGTAGCTAGCAACCTAGTAAGAGACGATCACCTCCAATGTTAAGAAATATAAAAACCCGTAGCTCCTAAAAAAAGAGTCAGATCAAAACAAAAAGTACACCATTAGAACCGCCTTGTCCAAATCCTCCATAAAGGAAACTTACCGCCCTTTGGCTTGAATAACAAAGAAAATATATTGGCTTGAAAATCAAGAAAATTGACTTTTACCACGTTATTCTCCACAAACGGGATATTTTTTTCTTTCCGCTTTTTCTTTCTCCTCAGCTAGCTGGGCACTGGAAAATCATAGGGAGTTGTATAATAGCTCATTTTAAAGGAAATTGCTACATCTAGTGCCTTTTGTATTTAAAAATAAAATACTTTTTAAAGTAGAATCAATTTTTTCAAAAAAATTGCATTTTTGATGTATTTCATACTGCAGTCTTTTCAAAGATATTTGAATTTTGAAGCAATCAAACAGTTCATGGTAATGAACTCTATAGTAATAATATCTACTTGTCTCAATAGCAACCGAAACTCCTGGAACCAAAATTTTCTTTTTTTGGCTTAATCGCTAAAGTTATTATGTAAACTGCAAAAATATTCATGATGCCTAATCAGTAATTGTACTTTTTTTAATTTAAACAACAAAAATACATGAAAATTTTAAAATTAGTTTTACTGTTTGTCTCCTGGAACCAAAATTTTTTTCATCTCAGTTCAAAGTTATTATTGTATCCTGGAACTAAACTTTTTTTGGTTTGTAACCCGTAAAGTACGTATCGCCATATTATTGTCTCATAATTGCAATTATTTTAGTTTTCAGTCCAGAATCACTAAACTTATTATGTAAACTGCAAAAATATTTATGGTGTCTAACCAATAATACTAATTTTGTAATTCAAACAAGATAAATACCTGAAAATTTTAAAACCAGTTTTGTTTTATGCTAGGTTTTAGATACTCGACACGGGGTATTGTGTACTTAATAATTTTAAACCTTGAAAAAATATGGTCTCGCTTGAAAGGAAAAAAAGAAAGAATAACCAAAAAAAATATCAAAATAGAGCGATCCAAATTTCTACTAATAGAAAATTTTACTACACAAAAAATAAAGCTAACATCCTGAAATATAAGAAAAGTTTATTTAGAAGAGATAAAAATGCCACCGAACGCAATAAAGCTCGAGCACGTGTAAGGATTGCTGCTAAGATGTCTTGTGATCCAGGATTTAAGAAAATGAAATATGACAGAGCAAAACAGAGGTATCTTACGGATCAGGGGTATCGAGAAGGGAAAATTGAGACAGCGAAACAAAAGAGCAAGGAACGGTATGATAACGATATAGATTACCGAAACAAACACAAGAAAAAAGTTGCTACCAGAATAATGGGTAGATACTGGGGTGACAAAAGCTATAATGAAAAAATTAAATTCTCTGCGAGGTTGTACCGAAGAACGCATAAGGACAAAGGGAAAAATTACATTCAGAAATACAAGAAGATGGCAAAAATGCAGGCTGATCTTTGTAAGTTGAGAAACATTTTACGCATGTTTTATCGGGATCACGAAAAGTATTCGAAATTACAGATTAAAATTCTCTTTGAAAGAGCGGATGCTGTTGAAAAGTCGGCTAGAAATGCTTTGGCAAAGCTTCATAGCAATATCCAAAAGAAATGTTGCCAGTTTAACGAAAAGCTTCCAAGGTATGGATTGGCAACTGCGGAACAGTTTATAGATGCAATGGAAAATGTTCGACAACACAGTGAATATACGGAGGCGTACTTCTTAGAAAATTCGTATATTAATTTTGGAAGGAGCAATTGCAGTTTATGTAGCAGCAATAAAAATATATATACAAGCATACCTATCAACAGCGAAGGAAAAGCAATGTTTTTCAATTATGGCGAAAACGAGCCTGTTAGGGTTATTAGTAAATGTGTTTGTAAGACTAATGATTTAGAACAAATTCCTGGAACACCGACTCAAGAAAAAAGCATTTCTAACTGTGTTTTAAACAGTTCGTTTAGTTCTACTGAATATTTGGCAAAAAATTCTCTGTGTAGTAGAACAAACTGTCCTGAAAAGTACGAGACAACTATTGAAAAATGCTCTAAAACTAGATCTGACAAGGAAATTATGATGGCTGAAGTCACCTATAACAATCTGAGTAAACATTCAAAACCAAAAATTGGGCAGCAGGTTACTTGGCAATGTCACCTTGATATCTGCAAGCTCTATCCGACGGATATTGAATTATGTCAAATTCTTTTTGATATCCTTGAAAACAATATAGCATTAAAATTTTCAACTGACAAAGTGGTTAATTTCTACCTTGGCGGCTTGGATTATTGTGAAATCAATTACAGGGACACAAGAAAGCATGGGCATTCGTTATACTGTAGCCCAAATGAGGGATGTCAGAGCTATTTGCGTTCTCTAAGGGCACTAGTTCCACATTTTCCTGTCTTGAACTGTTTCATTAATAGCGTATATAAGGCAGTATCAAAATGTAAGATTATACAACATATTAATCTACTAAAAGTCGAGGGCTCGTACAAGGAACTAGGTCATTACATAGAAGAAGTGTCAAGTAGACTCTGTCGTAATAATAGTCAAGACTTCATTTACGGTGATAGCAATATTAGAGTTTCTGTGGATGAAAATACAATAATAAAATTATTTGGTGAGAGCCTTGATAAGGTAGCTAACATTAGGGATGTATACCCCACAATGCATTGTGACAGTTGTGAGCAGATAAAGACAAAATACCAATTGAAGAGTCTAAGATCCCTTTCAAATAAGAAAGGTTTTGATGTAATGATGGCCACGATTTTAGAACACCTACAACAGGACATACCCAAAGATGACAGAGAAGAACTAATTCAATGTACAGGTTGGAAAGAGGATGTCATAGATTCATTCTTTGTCTGTGATTACTGTGCTGGGAAAATGTTGAAAAGTCAGGAGAATGTCCGATCAGTATTAAATAACCTTCATATAGACTGTACACCGGAATGTATAAAGTGTTTAAATAATTTTGAAATGGCAATGATTCGATTTGTAATGCCTTGTCTTACGATCGTCAGATTAGGGCAAGTAACTGCATTGAAGAGACCTAGAACAGAACTTGTTGACGCTCTTAAGGGGAGAATAGTATATCTACCTGTTGATGTGCAAGCAAATGCAGATATTCAGCCTGAAAAACTTCTTAACATTGATAGTTTTGTAGTCATTGTCAATGGTCAGCCTACTTACAACAAGAATGTTTGGACTGCACTAATAGATCTGAGAAAAGTCCATGAAGCACTGTTGTGGTTAAGAGAGAACAACAGTCTCTATAAAACAATACATGCATACACCCTAGAAGATTTAAAAAAAATACTTGAAGCCCGTCTTGCTGAAAAAGCGGTTGGTGTTGATAATTTACCTGAAATACCGGAAGCTGCAATCCTTCAGAAACTGACAGAAAGTGCAAAATCTACATTGGTTGAACATTTTTCTGTCCAGCCTCTCAATTCAGCGGTTCCAAAAGACTTCATTGAAGATTTTAAGCAAATGAAAGATCTTGGTACTGACCAATTTCAAATCAAGAAACTAAAAGGTGAGAGCGAAGACTTATTTCAGGAAGAACTTGATCTAAAAGTGTTTCCAAATCTTTTCCCGAAAGGCAAATATGGCTTGCGTGACAAGGCAAGACCATTTCGGATTAGGAATGCAGAATATTTTAAATCAAGGCTTCTTAGCAGACATACTAAGTTTCGTCTTGACAAACAGTTTCTTTTTCACAGCTTCCAATTGCAAGAATTCTCTTACATGTGTAATAGCGTTGGTCATATGTTGCGGACTGTGAAACCAAATCAAAATGCTCGTCAATTTATAGACAGGCTTCATTCCCGTGATGGAGAGATGGAAGCGACTTTGTTTTCTGTTCAATCAAAAATCAGAGGATCTCAGCAGTATTTTCAATCTCTTTCCTATAAAGTAAAGTCAATGATTGAGCAATTGGGTCCACCGACTTTGTTTTTGACAGTTTCATGTGCTGAGTGGTACTCTCCTGAATTTATTGACTATTTACGGACTGTCCATAAGAACTTACCTGGTGTGGCAAAAATGACCCCAGCAGAGTTGACGTGTCTAGATCCAATTGCAGTTTCCATGCACTTTGACAAAAAATGGACACCTATATTTAATGAGCTAATTTGTTCAAAGACAAATCCTTTGTTTGGTAAAATTAAGGATCATTTCTGGCGTATCGAGTATCAGAAACGAGGTGCGCCTCATGTACACTGTGTGTTGTGGATTGAAGATGCTCCTATTATTGGGAAATCAACAGCGTCTGAAGTGATTCAGTATATCAATAGTATTATAACTTGTGAAATACCAAATAGATTGACTAGTCCAACTCTTCACAAACTGGTCAAAGACCATCAAGTGCACCGCTGTAATACATACTGTCAAAGAAAGTATAAGAGAAAAAGAGGAAGATGGGTTACGTATTGTAAGTTTGGCTTTCCTCGTCCTACAAAGGAACGAACAGAATTATATGACATCCTTGACTGCTTGGCTCATGGTACAAACCGTAAAAAGCCAAGAAAAAGAATATATCATCTGCTTCGAAGAGATGACGAGCGTTATATAAATGACTATTCTCCTGCGTTACTTATTGCTAATCAAGCAAACATTGATGTTCAATATATTGGCCATTTGGGCTCTAAATTACCGTATTACATTACCGATTACATGACAAAAGCAGAGAGTGTCGAAATAGAAGCAATGTGGGAGGAAGTAAATAATGCATGCAAAAGTCTTGGTCAACGAACTATGTCCTACTTGTTGAAGTCCATAAAAACCCGTCAAGTTGGAGCAGTTGAAGCTGCTGATAGGCTTCTTGGTACTAAATTGTATAGTATTTCTAGGCAATTTAGATATATTGACCTTGCGAAAAAGAGCGAGGTGAAGAGGACACTGAGAAGGTATGAGGAGCTTGAAAAGCTTGCTAAAAACGATCCACAGAGTAGTGATTTGTACATTGCCCACTGGGTTATTGATATCTACCCTAAAAGACCGGAACATATGGAAAATATCAGTCTTTTTCAGTTATTGTCTTGGTATGAACGGGAGCGTAATGGTACTGATGATAATATGATGTTAACTGACGGGTCCTTCTACCTCAGAAAAAGGCTTTTTAAACCGTATATCATACAGCACAGAAAGGTAAACCCATTTGAAACTGACGAGAAGAAAGATGCTTACTATGGAGATCTTTTAAAATTGTTTAAACCTTGGAGAAATGAAAATGAACTAGTAGTCAGTGGAAATAGCAACTACGAAACCTACTGTGTTGAAAGTGTAAACTATCCCGACATGGTAGCTTACCACGAAAAATTTGTTGTTAAGAGGAAAAGCGATATAGAATTTGAAGAAAGGGTCCGAGAACGTGCAAAAGAAATTCTGAAGGCAGAAAATATTGATGAAAACATTGAAGATGACCCAGAAAATGCAATTCAGGGAGGAGTCATTGACAGAGCAGCAGATGCTATGGAGGATTTGTTAGAAGCAAACAAACAGATTTTAAATGGTGACACCGAAGACAGGTTGAAAAATGATTATGAGTCGCTCAATATTGATCAAAAGAGAGTTGTTGACAAAATTTTAGACTCAGTTACCAAGCGCAATGGTGCAACATCTTTGAAGTTGATTGTATCTGGATGTGGGGGTACAGGAAAATCTAGGGTTATCAGTGTCGTGAGAAGACTACTTTGCAACAAGTTCAAGAATGAAGATTGTCCCGTTGTAGTTATGGCACCTACTGGTATTGCTGCACATAGCATAAATGGTTTAACAATACATAGTTGTTTAAGTTTAGCTATTGATCAGGAAAACACCACAAAATACACACCTCTCTCCACTGAAAAACTTCTTACTTTGAGAAAGACACTTAAGGAGACAAGACTTTTTATTATTGATGAAATTAGTATGGTTTCGTCTCTTCTTTTAACCTACATTCATTTAAGACTATCAGAAATATTGGCAGTTGATTTGCCAATGGGTAATGCTAACTGCGTATTTTTGGGAGATTTTCTTCAATTAAGACCAGTAAGTGGTAATCCTCCTTATATGCCTCTCACACGACTAGAAGTAAAAAACAGGATCGGATCAGTTGGTACTTTTAACCTCTGGCATCTATTTGAGTATGAGGAACTAAGCATAAATGTGAGACAAAAGATGGATAAGAGTTATGCTAACACACTTGCTGAAATTAGACAGGGGTTTTGCACTGGTGAAAATTTGAATAGTCTTTACAAGAGAAAAATTGGGAACTCCTACAGAGCTTCAAATGACGAAATAATAGATCGTTACACAAAATTGTATGAAGAGGGAAATAGACCTGTCATTCTTATGCCCACCAATGAAAATTGTATGGTAGTTAACGATTTACTTCTTACAAAAAGCTGCTCAGACTACGTTAAACTTTCTGCAGTTGATCGACTCTCTTCAGTTGTTGACGACAAACGAATCGAACAGAAAGCAGCAAACACTGTTTTAAACTTTGGCAACGACAAAAAAAGAACAGCCGGTTCTTTCATGAGCTTGTTACTTGCAGTAGGTGCACGTGTAATGCTCCAAAGAAATATTTGTGTTGCTAAGGGGCTAGTAAATGGATCAATGGGAACAGTAACAAGTTTCAAGTTGCTACCAAACGGAGAAATAATTGGAGTTCTTGTAAAATTTGATGGACTGGAACTTCCGGTTGAAATTGGCAGAGAAACCGTGCGCTTTGAAGTTTTGAAGCAAGTCTTTTTTACGCGAAGACAGTTTCCTCTTCAACTGGCCTTTGCCATTACAATACACAAGTCCCAAGGACTAAGTTTACAGTGTGCAATTGTTGACGCAGGTAATCGTTGCTTCGGTCCAGGTATGTTGTACGTTGCTCTTTCCCGTGTGACCACTAGTGCAGGTTTACATCTAGTAGAATTTGATAAGACAAAGATTTATTGCGATGTTGATGCTTTAATTGAGTACAACCGTTTGAGACAAATTTATAGAACAGATCTTCCATTGTTTGAGTTCCCAGAAAGGCAACTCAGAGGTACACCAGATGAAGTATGTATAACAAATGAAGTAAACTCTAAAGGACAACAGACTCAAGGAAAAAAAATTTCCATTGTTGGAGGTCCCAGAAAAAGAATGAGAAGCCCTTCAGTTGAAGAACCCTTATTAATAGAAATTTATCCCAAACATAAGAAAAGGATAACTAGTGTCGGACCGGTGGTGTCAACAAAAGAGAAAAAATTAAATATTAATGCGAAACTTGATCACAATGATATATTTCGTGTCATTCAACCGGCCCAAGATCGTCAAGAACAACACAAAAATGCTAATAATGCAAATGCACCAGCAAGTGCATATGTTACTCTTGATAGTAATAGAAAGGTATCAAGAATAATACATGCTGACTGGAATCAAGCAGAAGATAATATATTTCTATCTGGATACGCAGGCAGCCAATGCTTTGCCATGGTACTCGCAAATATTGTCCGAGCTGCTATTATACCTCCAAGGCAATGGAATAAAAATATTCTGAACAGAAACATGATTGAAGGGGATACTATTTATGCTCTCATACGTGAAAATAATAATAATAGAAATCCAAGAGTTTTTCCGATTCCTCCTAGTGGCTATTTGGTATTGAAAAATTTAGATGTCATCAAGGACGATTTTCTAATGTATGACGCAGTATTTTCCCTAAATTATGACGATAATTGGTTGTGCAGCGGAAGCTTATTGGATTCTATAAATAATGGAGAATTAGGAATTACATTATTGGCGGCTTTAAAAAAATTATTTAGAGAACATAATGCTGGAATAATAGTTGCATACTCTAAATCACTGGGTCTTATGCATTATGATGAAAAATACTATTTTACAGATTCTCACTCATGCGGACCCAGAGGAGCACCATTGCAAAATGATAATTATATTAAAGAACGAAGTGTTGCCCATTGTAAATAAAAAAAAAATTCGAGTGAAGAAAATTTATAATAAAGAATGAGGCCTAGCCTATAGTAACTGAAATGATTGATATAAAGATTACAATAAGGAACAAACTGAACCCATGATAACTTAAGTATTAAATCAAACAGTTCGTGGTTATAATAAAGAGCTGAGTAATGGGTCATTTTAAAGTTACAATAAGGAACGAACTCTTGCCTATACTATCTTACATAGACAGCTTAACTACAGCATAGGCTTGTACATTTATATTTAAAGTCAAGTTTACATAAAGGACCGAAACAGTTCACCATAAAATGTGTCAGTCAAGAGGATCTCATGTAGTAGATATTAATAGAAGTTTTGTTTAGACTTTAAATGTAATAAAGAACGACCTCTTGCCTATACTAAATTTTATACGCCACTTAGTTATAGTATAGGTTAGTAATTCCAAAGATAGCTTGGCACTGGAACATCTTAGAGAGTTATTCAATGGCTCATTTTAATCCAGGTTACAGCGGTAGTTATAATAAATAACGACCTTTTGCCTATACTAAATTTTATACGCCACTTAATTATAGTATATGTTAGTAATTCCACAGATAGCTTGACACTGGAACATCGTAGAGAGTTGTTTAATGGCTCATTTTAAAGAAAATTAATGGGGTTAAACACCTTTTCTAATTATAAAATATATTATTTCTAAAATTTTATAATAAAGATCGAACTCTTCCCTATACTAACTTGCATAGGCAACTTCACTATAGTTAAGATTACAGTATTTATATTATACATCATTATAAATTATAAAAGGTTCAAATGTTCGAAGATTATAGAGTTAAAAATTTTCCCACACCGGGAATCGAACCCGGGTCTGTTAAGTGAAAGTTTACTATCCTAGCCACTAGACCATATGGAACCATAAAGAAGTATGATTTAAAAAACATATGGATATTATTATTTCACCATACCAATTATAATAAGGCCAAAACAAGGTCGTCGACTTGCAACCTTACTTTTGACACATTAGTTAAATCTTCATCAGACTTAAAAATTTTTTTGCTAGTCCGGGTTGCAGCGGTAGCTAGCAACCTAGTAAGAGACGATCACGTCCAATGTTAAGAAATATAAAAACCCATAGTTCTTAAAAAAAGAGTCATATCAAAACAAAAAGTACACCATTAGAACCGCCTTGTCCGAAACCCCTGCCTAGTAAAATTTCTGTCCCTTGACTTGAACAGCAAGGGAAATATATTGGCTTGAAAATCAAGAAAAGTGGCAGCTACTACAACATTCTGCCTAAACGGGATATTTTTTTCTTTTTTCTTTTTTTTTTTTTTCTTTTTTTGTATCCAGAGATAGCTTGGCACTGGAACATCGTAGAGGGTTGTTCAATAGCTCATTTTAAAGGAAATTAATTGGGTTAAAAATCTATAGTAACTAAAATAAATTATTTCTAAAAGAGAATAATTTTTTCCACCAAAAACTGCATTTTGATGTCTTTTCACACTGCAGTCTTTCAAACATAATCGTATACCAGCGGTAAGGATTGAACCCACGCCTCTGAAGAGACTGGTGGCTAACACCAGTGCCTTGGACCACTCGGCCAGGCTGCCTCTCATAAATAAATATATATGTGAATTTGGGTTGCAGCAGTAGCTAGGAACCTAGTAATAGACGATCAGTCCAATGCTAAGTTACATAAAGGATCGATGTGGTTCATTATAATTACAGTAAAGAACGAACTTCAGCCCATAGTAACTAAAGTAAGATTATAAATTTAAGACTAAAACAAGTACTTTGTTTGCTTTGGTATGAAATACTGGCAGCGTTGGGATTTGAACCCACACTTCGAAAGATACGGGTGGCTAAAACCAACGCCTTAGACCTCTCGGCCAAGCTGCATCGGATAACTATGTGTATATCACGTATAGTGACAAAAATGACTACCCAGTATCAAATCATACAGTTCTTAGCAATACGGGCTTACATTAAAAGGCGATTATAATAAAGAACGACATCTTGCCTATACTAAATTTTATACGCCACTTAATCAGAGTATAGGTTAGTAATTCTACATCCGGGTTGCAGCGGTAGCTAGCAACCTGGTAAGAGACGATCACGTCCAATGTTAAGAAATATAAAAACCCCTAATTCCTAAAAAAAGAGTCAAATCAAAACAAAAAGTACACCATTAGAACCGCCTTGTCCGAAACCCCAATAAAGGAAACTTACCACCCTTTGGCTTGAATAACAAAGAAAATTATAATAAAGAACGACCTGTTGCATATACTATTTACATAAAGGATCGATAACATTTATGATAATTTAAAGTAAAGAACGATCGCTCATGCATAGTAACTGATATATGGTGGTTCCAGGGGTAGTTACTTGTGGTTCGTCTCTTACTATTTCAAAGAAGAAAAAGCCGTAGGCTTTTTCCTGTTTGTAATGATATAGCATAAAACAAATTCCAAGTTGTAACTGACGTCATCCTGGTTGTTATAGTAAAGAACGAACTCTTGCCCTTAGTTACCAACTATGTCTTGTCAAATTAGCTAATTAATTTCATCTAATTTTGTTTAAAAATAATTCCCACACCGGGATTCGAACCCAAGACAATTAATTGAAAGCCAACTACCCTAAGCCACTAAACCATATGAGATATATATAGAGAGCTAATTAATTGTTTTATGATCTCTTATAGCATAAATTTCATCGGATATACCTGAAACCTAGTAAAGAACAAACCACGGCACATAGTAACTATTTCCGGGTTGCAGCGGCAGCTAGCAACCTACTAAGAGACGATCAAGTCCAATGTAAAGAAATATAAAAACCCCTAACTCCTAAAAAAAGAGTCAGATCAAAACAAAAATTACACCATTAGAACCGCCTTGTCCAAAACCCCTATAAAGGAAACTTACCGCTCTTTGGCTTGAATAACAAAGAAAATATATTGACTTGAAAGCTAGCTACCGCTGCAACCCGGATTCTGGGAATTATGTATTTGAGGATGACAAACCCTCCAGAGCCCACAGGGCAAAGGTTTTAAGTTATGCCCTGGGAGCATATAAGGTTTTTATAGATAGCATTGTTGTAGAAACTACAAAAGGGGCTCATTCAATTGGGAATTGAGAGGGCTAGTGCCCTTTTTAATAGTCAAAAGTTATTGGAGTTACGTAAAGGGTCGATACAGTTTATTTTAAATGGGTCATATGCTAGTGTCAACGGATATAGCTGAAATCTAGTATAAAACAAACCACTGCACATAGTAAATAGAATCGATACTTTAACGAAAAACTTAATTTTTGTACAACACTGTAATAGCAAATGGTATGAAAATCATCTTGCATATGAAGATCAAAATAGTATTTTTAACATAATCAAAAGCATGGAGATATAGCTATATAAAAAATATTAATTCCTCTAGAGTTTTAATAAAAAATATGATTTGTGAATTGAAACTAGGGTAATTCAAGAAAATTTGAAATAAAATAATTTTATTTCATGGATTGCTAAAGCTCAGTAAGTAGTAAGGGTAGTAATAAGTAGTAAGTAGTAATATATATATATATATATATATATATATATATATATATATATATATATATATATATATATATATATATATATATATATATATATATAATATATATATATATATATATATATATATATATATATATATATATATATATATATATATATATATATATATATATATATATATATGTCAATTAAAATGATTCCTATTCGACTTTAACCTGCTCTGTCTGAAGTTTTTATTTTAAATAATAAAGTGATTTCGCTTACTAAGGAGATCTCAATGGTGTTTACTTATTTTTAATCTTGTAAAACAGCATTTGATGATGAAGATGAAAAAACTAAAATAAGCAAAGAAGAAAAATAATTTTTTGGACTATATTTTTATATCCACCGAGGTGAACCTTAATAGTCGTTATTCGTATGGCGTCATTTTTAGCTATGGAGCCATGTCAAATTGTACAAGCGTCATATCATTGTAGAAAATATGACATCATTGCAGTATATATGACATCATTTTGGTATAAACATGACGTTGTTTTTACAATATAATACTGGATTTTCCTGGCAGTAGATTCATATAAAATAAGTATTATCACAAGCATAACAGCGATTCTTGGTCCAGCAGGAGTATTGGTGAAAAAGTTAAAAAAAGTGAAAAGATTACAAAAGCTAGGGCAAAAATTTAGATGGGCAAAAAGAAAGGTGGTGCAAAAATTAAAAGGAAGCAAACAAATAACAGTACTCGTGCAAGATAACATGACGAGTGATTTAATAATTATTAATCCTGAAGATATGGAAAAAATAGTCCAAGGAATAAGAAAATCAGAAGAAAATTAAAGTTAAGAACGATCTCTCGGCCATAGTAACTGATATATGGTGGTTCCAGGGGTAGTTACATAAATCCGAGTTGCAGCGGTAGCTAGCAACCTAGTAAGATATTATTGGAATAAAAAATTATTGCATACAATGGATCCGGGTTACAGCAGTATCCGGGTTGCAGCGGTAGCTAGCAACCTAGTAAGAGACGATCACGTCCAATGTTAAGAAATATAAAAACCCATAGTTCCTAACAAAGGAGTCAGATCAAAATAAAAAGTACACCATTAGAACCGCCTTGTCCGAAACCCCTGTATAGGAAACTTTCTGTCCCTTGGCTTGAACAGCAAGGGAAATATATTGGCTTGAAAATCAAGAAAAGTGGCAGCTACTACAACATTCTGCCTAAACGGGATATTTTTTTTTCTTTTTTTCTTTTGTATCCAGAGATAGCTTGGCACTGGAACATCGTAGAGGGTTGTTCAATAGCTCATTTTAAAGGAAATTAATTGGGTTAAAAATCTATAGTAACTAAAATAAATTATTTCTAAAAGAGAATAAATTTTTCCACCTTACAATAAGGAACGAACTGTAACCCATAGTAACTTAAGTATTAAATCAAACAGTTCGCGGTCATAATAAAGAGCTGTGTAATGGCTCATTTTAAAGGAAACTGTTGTATATAGAAACCTTTTGTAATTAACAAAAATTAATAATTAATATAAAACAAATTGTTACGATATAATAAAGAACTATCTCTAGGCAAAAGTAACTAATTTAATTTTGAAAAGAAAGTATTACGGCAGAAACCTAAATGGTAGTATAAGTAAGCTACATTTCATAAGAACCGTACACTGGAATTTGAACTCGGATCGCAGGATTCAAAGTCTTAAGTGTTAACCACTACACCAAGAAATGTTTATATAACAAAGAATTTTAACAGTATATGATAACTTAAAGACTGAACTCTATCCATCAGTATTGTCAATCAGTTCGTGTTAACGAACGTTATAGAATCCGGGTTGCAGCGGTAGCTAGCAACCTAGTAAGAGACGATCACGTCCAATGTTTATAATAAAGAACGACCTCTTGCCTATGCTAAATTTTATACGCCACTTTATTATAGTATAGGTTAGTAATTCAACAGATAGCATGGCACTGGAACATCGTAGAGAGTTGTCCAATGTTATAATAAAGATCGAACTCTTCCCTATACTAACTTGCATAGGCAACTTCACTATATTTAAGATTACAGTATTTATATTATACATCATTATAAATTATAAAAGGTTCAAATGTTAGAAGATTATAGGGTGTAAAATTTTCCCACACCGGGAATCGAACCCGGGCCTGTTAAGTGAAAGTTAACTATCCTAGCCACTAGACCATATGGGATCATAAAGAAGTATGATTTAAGAGCCATGTGCATATTATTATTTCACCATACCAATTATAATAAGGCCAAAACAAAATCGTCGACCTTGCAACCTTACTTTTGACACATTAGTTAAATCTTCATCAGACTTAAAAATGTTTTGCCAGTTTTACATGAAAGAACGAACCTTAGCCCATAGTAGCAGAAATAAGAATATCTAGGTTGCAGCGGTAGCTAGCAACCTATTACATAATCTGGGTTTAAGTGGTAGCTAGCAACCTAGTAAGAAACGCAAAATTAAAAGATGATCATTAGAAGAACAGACAATTGCTTACATTGGACTTAGTTAGCTGCCTGATTCTTTGAGGTTCGTCTCTTACTATTCCAAAGAAGAAAAGGCCGTAGGCTTTTTCCTGTTTGTAATGATACATCCGGGTTGCAGTGGTAGCTAGCAACCTAGTAAGAGACGATCACGTCCAATGTTAAGGAATAAAAAAAAACCTAACTCCTAAAAAAAGAGTCAGATCAAAACAAAAAGTACACCATTAGAACTACCTTGTCCGAAAACCCCTGTATAGGAAACTTTCTGTCATTTGGCTTGAACAGCAAGGGAAATATATTGGCTTGAAAATCAAGAAAATTGACTTTAACCACGTTATTCTCCACAAACGGCATATTTTTTTTCTTCTTTTCCACAGATAGCTTGGCACTGGAACATCGTAGAGTTGTTCAATAGCTCATTTTAAAGGAAATTGATTGGATTAAAAATTTTTAGTAACTAAAGTAAATTATTTCTAAAAGAGAATAAATTTTTGCACCAAAAACTGTATTTTTGATGTCTTTTCATGCTGCAGTCTTTTCAAAGATATTTTATTTTTGTACATAAATCATAATTGTATACCAGCGGTAATATGTGGACCAACGCCTCCGAAGAGACTGGTGGTTATCCGGGTTGCAGCGGTAGCTAGCAATCAGGGTTGCGTGGTAGCTAGCAACCTAGTAAGAGACGATCACGTCCAATGTTAAGAAATACAAAAACCCATAGCTCCTAAAAAAGGAGTCAGATCAAAACAAAATTTTACAATAAAGAACGACACCTTGCCCATGTTAACTAAAACATAAATAGGGATTATATAATTTCCATCATTATAATAAAGATCGAACTCTTCCCTATACTAACTTGCATAGGCAACTTCACTATAGTTAAGATCACAGTATTTATATTATACATCATTATAAATTATAAAAGGTTCAAATTGTTCGAAGATTATAGTTAAAATTTTCCACACCGGGAATCGAACCCGGGCCTGTTGAGTGAAAGTTAACAATCCTAGCCACTAGACCATATGGGACCATAAAGAAGTATGATTTAAGAACCATATGCATATTATTATTTCACCATACCAATTATAATAAGGCCAAAACAAAATCGTCGACTTGCAACCTTACTTTTGACACATTAGTTAAATCTTCATCAGACTTAAAAAATGTTTTGCTAGTTTTACATGAAAGAACGAACATTAGCCCATAGTAGCAGAAATAAGAATATCTAGGTTGCAGCGGTAGCTAGCATGAAGATAAGGAGCTCCACTTTAATTCTGAATTTTCTCAAAGAAGTGGGAAAATGTTCAAGTTCTCTTCTGAATTTTTCCAATTAATTTGGACTAGGATACGTAGAAAAAAGTTATACCTTGTTTGTGAATATTCGCCATGAAGATAAGGAGCTCCACTTTAATTCTGAGTTTTCTCAAAGAAGTGGAAAAACGTTCAAGTTCTCTTCTGAATTTTTCCAATTAATTTGGACTAGAATACGTGCACGCACGTAGCCTAATCTAAATGCATTGGAAAAATTGGAATTGAACTGTAAGTCTTCTTTGGTAAAATTCAGAATTGAGCTAACTTTTTCTCTTCTTTAAGAAAATTCAGAAGAGAACTTGTACATTTTTGCACTTCTTTGAGAAAACTCAGAATTAAAGTGAAGCTCCTTATCTTCATGGCGAATATTCACGCTCAAAGTAAAACTTTTTTCTATCTTCTACGAAAAATTTGGAACAGAACTTTAAATTTTTTTCATCTCTTTGAGAAAAATCAGAACTGAAGTGGAACCTTTTTATTTTCTTTGGAAAAAATTAGAATTGATCTGTAACTTATTTCTTTTTCATTGAAAAAATTCAGAAGAGAAGTTGAACTTTTCTTCAATTCTTTGAAAAAATTTAGAATTAAAGTGCAACTTTTTATCTTCGTGGAGAATATTCACAATCGTAGTATAACTTTTTTCGATCGTCTACGGAAAAATTTAGAAAAGAATTTTAAATTTTTTATGTTTTTGGGAAATTAAGAACTGAAGTGGAAGCTTTTTTATTTTCTTTGGAAAAATTAGAATTGAACTGTAACTCTTCTTTGGTAAAATTCAGAAGAGAACTTGTACATTTTTGCACTTCTTTGAGAAAATTCAGAATTAAGGTGAAGCTCCTTATCTTCATGGCGAATATTCACGATCAAAGTATAACTTTTTCTATCTTCTACGAAAAATTTGGAACAGAACTTTAAATTTTTCATCTCTTTAACAAAAATCAGAACTGCATTGGAACCTTTTTATTTTCTTTGAAAAAATTAGAATTGATTTGTAACTTATTTTTTTTCACTGAGAAAATTCAGATGAGAACTTGAACTTTTCTTCAATTCGCTGAGAAAATTTAGAATTAAAGTGCAACTTTTTATCTTCATGGAGAATATTCACAACCATAGTATAACTTTTTCTATCTTCTACGGGAAAATTTTAGAACATAACTTTAAATCTTTTTATGTCTTTGGGAAATTAAGAAGTGTAATTAACTAGACCGATCCTTTATACTATCTTTACATGTGACTAATAACTGTATATTTCAGTTCTCGAAACGGCTCTATATTTTTTCGGGAAAATTGGTATCTTGGGATATTCTCGCATAACAATACGATCTAGATAGGTCAGAAGTCTGGAAAAATTCGTTAAGAGCGCTAATTTTGGAAGAAAAAAAACCTTTATAATCAAATATCTTTGAATAGACGCTGTATGAAAAAACATTAAATTGCCTAAAGAACAAAAAACTGGTAATTGCAAAAATATTTGTATATATTTTAAAAAGGGACTACAACAATTCATAAACCTTATGAAAACTTTGAAAAGACACAGTATGAACTGACACTAAATAGCCCAAAGAGCAAAATACTGGTAATTGCACAAATATTTGTATATATTTTGAAAAAGGATTTCAACAATTCCAAAACCTTAAAAAAGAAAACCAAAAGTTTGAAGCTTAATAATCAAATATTTTTGAATAGTTTCAGTATGAAAAGACATTAGATCGCCCAAAGAACAAAACTGGTAATTGCAAAAATATTTGTATATATTTTAACAAGGGATTGCCACAATTCAAAACCTTAAAAGATAAAACCAAAAGTTTGAAGCTTAGAAGAAATTGTTGTTAGAAATTGGACTTGCTTTAATCAAATATCTTTGAAAAGACTACAGCATGAAAAGACAACAAATTGGCTGCTAGACTGCATTATGAAAAGAAATTTAATTGCGTAAAGAGCAAATAACTGGTGATTGCAAAAGTATTTGCATATATTTTAACAAGGGATTACAACAATTCGAAAATCTTAAAAAATATAACCAAAAGTTTGAAGTGAAGAGCCTTGATTTTGGTTTGAAGCAAATGACGTCATGCAGTAAAAATTACAATGACGTCATGCATGTAAAAATTACAACGACGTCATGTATGTCATGGTATCAAAAATTACATTAACGTTATGCACGCAAAAAATTATAATGACTTCATGTACGTCATGACATCATAAGACGCCATTCCTCTTATACAAGATACCTGAGTTTCCAAATGTAGTTAGTTATTTATCTAATACAATGTCTAAAGGGTCACAGCTCAATCTACGTGCTTTTGTAATTAAAAAAAAAACTATTTAAAATAAAATCAATATTTTTACAAGAACTTTAACAGGGATCGGCCGCAACGAGGTGCGCGAAAAAAGTGACTTTAGTTACTTGAGGACACCAAAAAAGTGACTACTCAGAAGCCGTCAGAGCATAGGCAGATGGATTATAAGGATCCCAATTACTACCGTAAGATCATCACTGGCCTATGAGAGCCCGAGAAGTTACGGACAGAAACGCTGAAATCCTTATTTTTTTCTTCCACTGATTTTATTTACTTATACAAAAAAATAACTTCGATAAATGTACGACTTTGATTATGGTGCTAGGAACGAAAACTGAACTTCGGTAAAGAAAAAACTGCAGTTATTGAAAAACAAGCGTCTGCCATGACTAGGGATAAGCAATGACTGGATATTATATCATCACTTCTTTGACTTTTTCAAAAGGCGATAAATTAGTTCGGATTTCCTCTTCAGAACAAGTGCTTCAACCGATTCAGCATCATCTGCCCTTTCCCTTTCTTCGGAGCGAGCTTTTAAAACTGCTTCCAGCATACTTTGAGCAAGACCAATGTTCAGGAAGTCCTTCTCTTCCACAAATTTCTTCAACCGTTCCCCTGCCTCTCTCAGAAAGGTATCGCCTATTTCCTTCTTCTGCTTAACCATCTCTTTTTTTCGTGCAATGTCTGACTCTAGGTGCGCTATTTTCTGCTTCTTCCGCGCCATCTCCTGGATTTCTTGCTCAGCATCTTTCTTCTCAGCTTCAAGCTTCTCTCTCCCTGATTCTTCCTGTCTTTGCTCAATAGGGTATAGCTGGCTCTAGCTGATCTAGCCAGACAAAGCAGCTTCTTTGTGATCAGCACACGCTCTGGTCTGTTCTCCTAGTCGCGGAGCGCATCCGCAACATAAGCCTTAGCATTCAGTGTCCGCTCTTCTGTACGCGCTTGAAGGCTAGTCATCAGCTGAGCTGACCGAGAAAATCCTCTCTCTACGTCTGCACTTCCATGACAGCGACAGAGCTGCCTGGACGATCCGACCTAAGGCCTGATATTTGGTCTCAACAGGTGGTCTCTTCAGTTCCAGGATCTTTTGCCAATAGCTGTCGATTCGAGTACTCTCCATGGGTGGCGGCACGGGATCTGACTGCAATAACAACCATTCTCCCTGGAATTGCTCGATGTCCGTCTCAAATGGAAGTTTTCTCGCGATGTAGAGGATATCACTGCAAGTCGCTCTTTTGCAATCTGAACTGGAGGACTTAGGCAGGCAAGGCTTCGGAAAAACTCGTTTTTCACATGGCATTTTGTCAGCAGGTACGGTACAGTAGCTTATATATACTTCCTGATTCTCAGGAAAAAAAAATTCATGTCTTTCAGAATAACTTTCGAAGAATCCAGGGCAGCCAGGACCCTTTCATTACACAAGGGTTGCTGTAGGTAAACATCTGCAGTACTATCTAAGGCTTCAAAACCACCGAGGATCCGGAGATTGACATCATCAGCCGGAAAAATCACCCCAAAAGAACTGTGCATAACCGTCTCAGCTCAAAGTGTACCACATGAATTAACGGCTCCTGTCGTTGAAATACACCAGTAAAAGCGGTGAAAGTTGCTACAGAGCTTACAATGAACTCAATTTCGGCTTTCATTGTTTGCTTTTTTAGCCAACTTACATTTTTCAAATATTTTGCATTAGACATCAGGTACTTCAGACTATTTTTCTTTCGTACGAATTCCAGGAAATATTCTATCAATGCAGGAAAAAAAAAACTTGTTTCCCACTTGTTTCCGCTCTTTTGACCAGTATCGAACTCTTATTTGGAGCTCCTTTACCCCACCATTGTTCGTTGTTTAATTATATTCCAGCACATTGTCAGATTTCTGGATGTCTTCGACTAGAATTTCTCGAAAGTACGGATAAAAAGCCTCAGTCAACAAGTATGTCATTTCTTAGCATTTAACGAGAAGCCTTCGGGTACAGCATCGGGGAATATTGTTCGGAACACCTCGGCAATATGATCACACGAAGCTGCAGCAAAAGAACTAGCAATAGTCTTTAAAACCCTAACTATCTCCGCGCTTGACGCTACATCTCGTTCGCAGAGCATTTCCATATTCTTTTGTGGTACGCTATCGCCACTCTATGAGTTTGTGTGGTTTCCGATTAGAGCTGATGCAGCGAGTCTCAACTGACACTGGTTTAATATGACAGAAGCATTCTTTTTGTGATCTTGTGCCGCTGCATGTTGAAGAAGGGCCTGGAACCCTTTCTGGCATCCGAGTGTTTGCCAGATGCCCATGAAACAAGCTTACTTTGAATACTTGTTAACTTTTTCTTTGACTTTTGAGGCGGTGGCGGAGCGTGTGTAGCTGTATCACCTGAGCCGGCTTCGCGCTATGGTGAGTTGTTAGCAGTAGTAATTTTTACTCATTCTTGACATTTCGATCTCTTAAAGCAATAAAACTTGGCAATAACTTTAAATATGTTGGAAAACAATAAAAAAAAAAAAAAAACTAGTGTCGTTCATATTGAAAGAATTCTAAATGTAAGGTTAATGAATAAACGCAATTTTTTTCCAATAACATTTTGACCCATATATACAGCGTTTCTTTGCAAATTGTCAAATTTGCATTAGGCCACCAGTCCTAACATATTTAGCTTATTTGAAGAGATTTCTTTTGAAATCACTGTTATTGAATTTTTCTTCATCAGCCTATTTTGGTGACTTGTGACCATGTTTACTGTAAATGATCCCCTGCCTATTATAAAACTCTTGGCCTTTCGATCTCCAGGATTCATATGTGTAATTTGATTTAAAAGTCTTCTTAGATCCCGGCCATTAGATTCTATGCCGCACTTTTCTTTCACATTGACAGGAGGTCGAAGTCTTTCTTTTATTGTCAGCTTTTTTTGCATTTGGTTTAGCAATTTACCAACAGCCAATATTTCGAAATCTTTAGAGTTAGAAATGTTTGGGTACCTAACCCACTGCGGCCTCGTCTGGTCAGATTAGTTGATAATATTTCCATGTCTTCAATTATCTTTCTTGCAATCAAATTTTCATTATTGTTGGCTGAAGAACTGTCAAATGCAAAGTTTCTACACAGCTCTTCAGTTTTAGTACACTTGTCCTCATAAGTTCCAGCAATAATTCCATTTCTAAATTTGTAGTCCCCATTAAATAAGTTTTGATTGCTAGTATTGATTGAAATTTTCATTTAACACATTCTGCGTAAATTCCTCAAATGTAAAACACCCCATCTTGAAACTTTTTCAATATTTTCCAATTTGGATGGCGTCATATATGTTCCCTTTCACCATCATTTTTATCCGGCAGCATAAAGTCATAAAAGAATTTTTTTTTCGAATGACGTTATACTCGCAAAAAGCAAACTGCGAGTTACATACATACTCAGAAAACTAAAACATCATAACTTTTTGTATGCTATGTTACTTGGAGATACATTTTTTATCAAAATAAATCTCTTCCTTGAAAACATAGCTTTATAGAATCATACCGAAGCTTAAAAACAAGTTTTCTTGTGGGATAGATGGGATTTGAGTTCGCCATTTTAAGTTTGCCAGCGATTACCTTTTTGATGATATGGCCTCGCTATTCCAGATGATTTTTACAGTAGATGTGCCCGATTGCCTATGTATTGGTGTTGTAACTACAATTTTAAAGAAAGGGAAACCGGTTTCTTAGTGTTCGTCTTGTAGGCCTATTACAGTTTGTAGTTTATTTTCTAAGTTTTTTAGTTATAAATTATCGAACATATTCGAAAACAGTGTGTCATGCCTCCTTTTCAGATCATGTTTTAACCGCGTCTCAGTTGCTGCCACACTTTAAGAAATTTATGTACAATATTAAAGGATGCTCTTTAACATTTTTACATTTATAGAGTTGCCTACAATTGATGAACCCTCTAAACCATTGGACCGGAAAATTTCTGTGAACCGGAAGTACTTATTCTTTGCTGTATAAATATAACTTGTTTTAATCGTAATACCTTAGTTTCCCTGCTGATGATTATGACTGAATATGTCATCGAAATACATATAACTTTTCACTAACTGGCGAATGACTGCACGGTTCTTCCTAATACCATCGCCAAGTTTCATCAAAGTTTGGCAGCAAATATTGCTTATTTGACCTCACCAGCAAATAATATTTTTTCATTGCTCATATTACTACTTGGACATATTCCTTGCATTCTACCCCTCTCACCCACTTTCTTCTTTCTAATGCTTTTATTTAAAAAATTTTTTGTACCATAAATAACTAGCACATTGTACGAAGACTGTAGCTGGTTCTTATTTGATTAGCAAGTAGAAAGTAACGAAAGTGACATAAAGTGACTAAATGGAAAAAACGGCTTCGCACGATCCCTGCCATCAAAGCCTGGGTATAAGGTGGAGTTCTCCTTTTCTTTAAGGATACGAAGCTAACTTCTACAGATCAGTTTTGTATATATTCCCTGCATTTTTTTCCTTCCCCACTTTCGTCGTTCTGCTCTTTTCCATTTGAAAAATTTCTATTTGAACCGGTAATTGGTCAGCCCACAGCCGCAACACTGTAGCCATTCCTTTTTCTAAGATCTGATGGAAAGTGAACTTTCAATTCAAAATTGACCTAGCACGAAAAAAGTGACAAAATTTAAAAAAGTGCCTTCACACAATCCCTGTCATCAGAACGTGGGTATATGGCGAAGTTCTCCTTTTCTTCAAGGATACGAAGCAAACTTTTACAGATCCGTTTCGTATATATTCCCTGACTTCTTTCCTTCCCTACTTTCGTCGTTCTGCTACTTTCTATTTGAAAAGTGTATTTTACCGGTAATTAGTCAGCCCACAGTAGCGACACTGTAGCCAGTTCTTGTTTTAAGCTCTGAAGGAAAGTGAACTTTCAATTCAAAAGTGACCTAGCACGAAAAAAATTAAAAAAGCTCCTTCACACTATCCCTGTCATCAGAACGCAGATATATGGCGAAAGTCTTCTTCTCCAAGGGCAATTAAACAAACCTTTCCTGTCTATTCCTTGTATTCTTCCCTCCCCCTTTCTTCCTTCTGTTGCCTTCTACTTGAACGTTTTTACTCTAACAGCATTTAGAGAGCACACAGTAGCAACAGTTTAGTCAGTTCTTCTTTCAAGAGCTGATGGAAAGTGGTAAAAGTGACTTTAATTCAGGTGCCTTCGCATGATCCTTGTACTCGAAATGCAGGCATGTGACGATGGCCTCCTTTTTACAAAGGATACAAATCAAGCTTCTACAGATGTCTTTTGTGTATATTCCCTGTATTCTTCCCTCTCCCACTTTCTTCCTTCCACTGCTTTCTATTTGAAAATGTTCATTTACCAGTAATTAGTAAGCACACAGCAGCAACAGTGTAGACAGTTCTTGTTGCAAGAGCCGAAACAAAAGTGACAAAAGTACCGAAACAAAAGTGAGTCAGCATTTAAAAAGGTGACACAAATAAAAAAGCGCTTTCGCGCGATCCCTACGATCATAACGCAGACATTTGGCGAAGGCCTCCTTCTTCAGGGTACGAAGCAACCTTCTAAATGACCTCTTTCGTATATATTTTTGCATTCTTCTCTCCTCCACTCTCTTCCTTCTGCTGCTTTCTATTTGAATATTTTTTATTTTAACCGGTGATTTATCAACACACAATAGCAGCACTATAGCCAGTTTTTCTTCCAGGTCTTAATGTAACGAAGGTGACTTTTCGAATTCAAAAGTGAGTTAACATGAAAAAAAAGGAAAAAAAGTGCCTCCGCACAATCCCTGTCATCAGAACACAGATAAGAGGCGAAAGCCCCCCTAAGGATACGAAGTTAGTTCTGGAAAGAACTTATTTACAAAATTTAACAAAGGGCAAGTCAACAGAAAAATTTTCATTCCTGTTTAAGGAACTGATTTCCATTTTTGACTCTTATTTTAAATATTTTAAACTTGGGTGGCAATGAATTCCCCCTCCCGGCCTCCCCAGTCTCTCGTCAAAGAATCCCATTAGCCTAAATTGAACGGAGACTACTCCCAAAAGGGCAGTATCAAAATGGGAATTGCGGGGTCCAAATAAGAACGAACGCACCTGGCGAAGGTAGAAAATCGACTCTTTAGGTTTAGAAGGGTAGCAAATTTAGGAAAAAAACACATAAAAATACTTTACCATTGACGATGTAATTAACATTTAATCAACACTTACAATTCTAGCTTGCTCTAAAAATTTCCTCATTGCCTTCAAAAGATTTTTGGCATCCTCTGCACCGTCCATTTTCGAAACTATCCTCTTTATAGAAGTTGCCACTTTAGAACGAACTGAATAGCTATGCCTTGTCAAACAGACAACGAGAGTATGGTAAAGAACATGGTGATTTTTGGTTACTTTAGTCAGATGCGGGTGCAAAATTGACTCAACTATCTTAGATGTATAGTGCATGCCTGAAAGTATGTATAAGTGTTAAGACACAGTAGTACAACGGAGAAGGATATATTAGAAAAAGAGTCATTATCAGGTATTATCAGTAGTTATCAGTAGTAATTATCAGTAGATTATATGCTAGATTTTTAGTTGCTTTTATTTTACATTGAAACTGCCACAGAAAGTAGCAACAAACGATGCCACTTTGAATAGATCTCGATTCTTGTCAAACAGACAATGATGGTAAAGCTATGACGAAAACAATAAGAATTCCAACTAAGAATTCTTAATAGTAACGTGGTAAAGCTATAACAAACAAGTGTCACTGAAAAAAGCTCCAAGAGATAATTATCAGTAGATTATATGCTAGATTTTTAGTTACTTTTATTTTACATTGAAACTGCCACAGAAAGTAGCAACAAACGATGCCACTTTGAATAGATCTCGATTCTTGTCAAACAGACAACGATGGTAAAGCTACAACAAAAAGTGTCATTGAAAAAAGCTCCAAGAGATAATTACCAGTAGATTATATGCTGGATTTTTAGTTACTTTTATTTTACATTGAAACTGCCACAGAAAGTAGCAACAAACGATGCCGCTTTGAATAGATCTCGATTCTTGTCAAACAGACAACGATGGTAAAGCTACAACAAAAAAGTGTCATTGAAAAAAGCTCCAAGAGATATTTATCATTAGATTATATGCTGGATTTTTAGTTACTTTTATTTTACATTGAAACTGCCACAGAAAGTAGCAACAAACGATGCCACTTTGAATAGATCTCGATTCTTGTCAAACAGACAACGATGGTAAAGCTACAACAAAAAGTGTCATTGAAAAAAGCTCCAAGAGATAATTATCAGTAGATTATATGCTAGATTTTTAGTTGCTTTTATTTTACATTGAAATGGCCACAGAAAGCAGCAACAAACGATGCCACTTTGAATAGATCTCGATTCTTGTCAAACAGACAACGATGGTAAAGCTATGACGAAAACAATAAGAATTCCAACTAAGAATTCTTAATAGTAACGTGGTAAAGCTATAACAAACAAGTGTCATTGAAAAAAGCTACAAGTGATAATTATCAGTAGATTATATGCTAGATTTTTAGTTACTTTTATTTTACATTGAAACTGCCACAGAAAGTAGCAACAAACGATGCCACTTTGAATAGATCTCGATTCTTGTCAAACAGACAACGATGGTAAAGCTATGACGAAAACAATAAGAATTCCAACTAAGAATTCTTAATAGTAACGTGGTAAAGCTATAACAAACAAGTGTCATTGAAAAAAGCTACAAGTGATATTTATCAGTAGATTATATGCTAGATTTTTAGTTACTTTTATTTTACATTGAAACTGCCACAGAAAGTAGCAACAAACGATGCCACTTTGAATAGATCTCGATTCTTGTCAAACAGGCAACGATGGTAAAGCTACAACAAAAAGTGTCATTGAAAAAAGCTCCAAGAGATAATTATCAGTAGATTATATGCTAGATTTTTAGTTGCTTTTATTTTACATTGAAACTGCCACAGAAAGTAGCAACAAACGATGCCACTTTGAATAGATCTCGATTCTTGTCAAACAGACAATGATGGTAAAGCTATGACGAAAACAATAAGAATTCCAACTAAGAATTCTTAATAGTAACGTGGTAAAGCTATAACAAACAAGTGTCATTGAAAAAAGCTACAAGTGATATTTATCAGTAGATTATATGCTAGATTTTTAGTTACTTTTATTTTACATTGAAACTGCCACAGAAAGTAGCAACAAACGATGCCACTTTGAATAGATCTCGATTCTTGTCAAACAGACAACGATGGTAAAGCTATGACGAAAACAATAAGAATTCCAACTAAGAATTCTTAATAGTAACGTGGTAAAGCTATAACAAACAAGTGTCATTGAAAAAAGCTACAAGTGATATTTATCATTAGATTATATGCTGGATTTTTAGTTACTTTTATTTTACATTGAAACTGCCACAGAAAGTAGCAACAAACGATGCCACTTTGAATAGATCTCGATTCTTGTCAAACAGACAACGATGGTAAAGCTATGACGAAAACAATAAGAATTCCAACTAATAATTCTTAATAGTAACGTGGTAAAGCTATAACAAACAAGTGTCATTGAAAAAAGCTACAAGTGATATTTATCAGTAGATTATATGCTAGATTTTTAGTTGCTTTTATTTTACATTCAAACTGCCACAGAAAGTAGCAACAAACGATGCCACTTTGAATAGATCTCGATTCTTGTCAAACAGGCAACGATGGTAAAGCTACAACAAAAAGTGTCATTGAAAAAAGCTCCAAGAGATAATTATCAGTAGATTATATGCTAGATTTTTAGTTGCTTTTATTTTACATTGAAACTGCCACAGAAAGTAGCAACAAACGATGCCACTTTGAATAGATCTCGATTCTTGTCAAACAGACAATGATGGTAAAGCTATGACGAAAACAATAAGAATTCCAACTAAGAATTCTTAATAGTAACGTGGTAAAGCTATAACAAACAAGTGTCATTGAAAAAAGCTACAAGTGATATTTATCAGTAGATTATATGCTAGATTTTTAGTTACTTTTATTTTACATTGAAACTGCCACAGAAAGTAGCAACAAACGATGCCACTTTGAATAGATCTCGATTCTTGTCAAACAGGCAACGATGGTAAAGCTACAACAAAAAGTGTCATTGAAAAAAGCTGCAAGAGATAATTATCAGTAGATTATATGCTAGATTTTTAGTTACTTTTATTTTACATTGAAACTGCCACAGAAAGTAGCAACAAACGATGCCACTTTGAATAGATCTCGATTCTTGTCAAACAGACAATGATGGTAAAGCTATGACGAAAACAATAAGAATTCCAACTAAGAATTCTTAATAGTAACGTGGTAAAGCTATAACAAACAAGTGTCATTGAAAAAAGTTACAAGAGATATTTATAGCTACAACAAAAAAGTGTCATTGAAAAAAGCTACAAGAGATATTTATCAGTAGATTATATGCTAGATTTTTAGTTGCTTTTATTTTACATTGAAACTGCCACAGAAAGTAGCAACAAACGATGCCACTTTGAATAGATCTTTATTTCCATAAAGATATTTCCATTCGGGATAGATCTAAATTCTTGTTCAAATAGACAACAAAAACAAACAATGATGGAAAAGCTAAAAAGAAAAAGTGTCATTGAGAAAAAGAACTAAGAAATATCTATCAGTAGATTTATATGGTAGACATTTAGTTGCTTTTATTTTACATTGAAACTGCCACAGAAAGTAGCAACAAACGATGCCACTTTGAATAGATCTCGATTCTTGTCAAACAGACAATGATGGTAAAGCTATGACGAAAACAATAAGAATTCCAACTAAGAATTCTTAATAGTAACGTGGTAAAGCTATAACAAACAAGTGTCATTGAAAAAAGTTACAAGAGATATTTATAGCTACAACAAAAAAGTGTCATTGAAAAAAGCTACAAGAGATATTTATCAGTAGATTATATGCTAGATTTTTAGTTGCTTTTATTTTACATTGAAATGGCCACAGAAAGTAGCAACAAACGATGCCACTTTGAATAGATCTTTATTTCCATAAAGATATTTCCATTCGGGATAGATCTAAATTCTTGTTCAAATAGACAACAAAAACAAACAATGATGGAAAAGCTAAAAAGAAAAAGTGTCATTGAGAAAAAGAACTAAGAAATATCTAACAGTAGATTTATATGGTAGACATTTAGTTGCTTTTATTTTACATTGAAGCTGCCACAGAAAGTAGCACACTTTGAATAGATCTAAATTGCTTGTCAAACAGACAAATCAAACAAACAACAAAGGTAAGGCTCAAACAAAAAAGAATCATTGAGAAGAAGATCGAAGAAATATTTATACGTAGATTGATATGCTAGATTTTTAGTTGCTTTTATTTTACATTGAAATGGCCACAGAAAGTAGCAACAAACGATGCCACTTTGAATAGATCTTTATTTCCATAAAGATATTTCCATTCGGGATAGATCTAAATTCTTGTTCAAATAGACAACAAAAACAAACAATGATGGAAAAGCTAAAAAGAAAAAGTGTCATTGAGAAAAAGAACTAAGAAATATCTAACAGTAGATTTATATGGTAGACATTTAGTTGCTTTTATTTTACATTGAAGCTGCCACAGAAAGTAGCACACTTTGAATAGATCTAAATTGCTTGTCAAACAGACAAATCAAACAAACAACAAAGGTAAGGCTCAAACAAAAAAGAATCATTGAGAAGAAGATCGAAGAAATATTTATACGTAGATTGATATGCTAGATTTTTAGTTGCTTTTGTTTTACATTGAAGCTGCCAAAGGGACATTCGTTGCTTTTATTGTACATTGAGGCTACAGTAGATTTATATGCTATTTTTTGTATTTTTATTGCATTCTGAAGTTGTCAAAGAAAGCAGCCATAAGTTACCACTTAGGAACAAACTGAATTGCTTTGCCTGTCAAACAGACAACAAGAGTATTGTTAAGGATGCGGTGGTATTTAGTTGCATTAGCCAGATGCTGATGCAAAAGCCACTAAGCTATCTTAGATGTATAGTGCAGACCTGGAAGTATACAAAATTGTTAATTTAATATTCTATATAAAAGATCTTCCACTATGGTCGTCATACAACGACAGTATAGCTAAAAGAAAAAAAGCCTTTTTGAGGAAAAGATAAACAAGGTGTTTGTCCGTATATTTAGAAGCTAGACTGCTGCTTTTGTTTTATTCTGAAGGTGCCATAGAAAGTCGCAACACAAGTTGTTACTTTGGAACCAGCTGAATAGCTTTGCCACTTTAGTCGGTCACTTGTTAGTCACTTTAGTCGGATGCTGGTGCAAAAGTGACTCAACTACCTTAGATGTGTACTTCAGGACTGGAGGTAGATACAAGTGTTGAAGTACCAAGGACATCAAAATCAAAACTTCATTTTACCCCCCTGGACCCATCTTAGGTCTATTCATACCTGAGAACCACGATTTTCCAAGACTTTTCTATTGGTTGTTTCAAAATTACAAAATTTTTAGGGCTGTAAAAAATTGTCGTCAGCGTTGACATGTTAATATAAATACACATTAGTAGAATTTGACAACGCTCTCCATCCGTAAATTTCAAACGTTAACAATATGCCGTTCGAATGACAGCTATCCCTTCAAAGGAGAGCTACACCTTCTTAAGATATTTGGTACCATATATTTCACCGCCCACTACTACCAATCACTGCATATGGAGATATTTTTCATCCATTTTTTTCTGATTTCGTAATATGCATATGGTAGTGTAAGTTTTCAATTTACCAGATTTACATGAAACCAGATACGTGAGTGTTGCCACATTATCGAATCAAATTGCATTAAGAAATTCGACTATAATAATTAAATAAGAAATTTATATAAATTGTAAGATAATATAGGCTAGACAAGCTAAAGAAGAACGCAATGATACAGAATCAAGAGAATATTTTAAGTCGGTTGACTAGTATTTGAAGAAAAAACCAAATATTTCTGCAGAGAACTTTTCGAAAAAAAAATGAAAAAAAAAAAAATAAAAGGAAAGAAAACCTTATATGACACCAATTAGAAAAATTCCGTAATTGTAGATTTTTTTTTCTTTTCTTTTTGCTTCGCCGCCAGTGGGGTAAAGCATTTAAAAAAAAAAAATAATCGTCATTACAGATTTCAGTTCAAAGCACTCTAGAGATTCTCTTCTACTCTGCTTGCTTCGCCACTAGTGGGACACGGGGAACTGAAAACCACCGTTTTTTTTGTTTTTTTTGTTGTTTTTTTTTACTCTTAATGGACACTGGAAAGTGAACAATATTTCAAAAAGGTTGCCTTTACGAAGATTCTAACGGAGTTTCTTACGAAGATTTTCGTGAAAACACCGTTTCACGGTGTTCACGGTTCACGGGTGAAATCGGTTTCACGTCAATGTTTGTTTTTCTTAAGGAATATGGTTAAAGCAGAGCTCATAAATCCAGAAGTCATAAGCTTACCCTCTTCTGTGCAGGATGACAAAAACTTTTCAGCAAAGAATATACATTTTCCCGGATCAGCGATCAACGGCCACAGAGCACCAGCTTGAGACTCAACTTTTGGATCAGTGGCAGCGAGCTTGAGAATTAAATACGCGGTAACAACACCCTCGGTTACAACAGGGACCTAAAATAATCAATTTAATTATAATTATTATCAATAACAATTATTATGACTCAACATTTATTAATAATAACAACATTATATTAATAATAATACATTATATAATAAGATTTGAATAATAATAATCAATAGAGAATAATAATATTGATTATCAATAATAATCTAATATAAAATAAGTAAAAATACTATGTATTGACGTTGAATATTAGCCAAATTCACTAGACAACATTAGACACCACCAAATACCGTTATAACAGACACATAAAGTGGATAAATGAGGGTGGAGAAGGGAATGAGGATGGAGAAGGGAATGAGGGTGGAGAAGGTAACGAGAAATAGAGATGGATAACTTCGGTAGTACTATTAGTAAAGAGGTGAAGCACAGTGACGGGTACAGTGAAGTTGGGTACAGTGAAGAGGTGGGTACAGTGAAGAGGTGGGTACAGTGAAGTTGTCAAAAGTAGAATAGCCAAGGGCCAGGGTGTTTTTTCACAATTGTAAAAAGTTGGGAAGATTAGGAAGAGAAGTCTGGAAACTCAGATTAGAATAGGGCCTATTAGAAGCTACAGTAAAGACAGTGGTTAAGTATGTTATCAAAACGTGGGTGCTCCAACATGCTGATTTTTTTATGTTTTCTAGAGAAATTCTCTAAGGACAGTGTTAGGAAGTCGTTCAACTGACCGAATATCAAACAATAAGTTGTACGAAAGATTTTTTTCGATCCCGCTTTCTAGGGCTAGAATGAATGAATGGTTAAGATGGCTAAGGCCACGTTTCATGGATGAAGGCCACAATTTATAAACGAAGACCGTTCATTTGGCCATCCAATTGTTAAAACCACAACGAGGGTAAACATGCCCCGCGTACAATAAAACCCACTGCAATGAATTTTCGTATTTTTTTCAGTGGGAAAGCCCCCTCATTGGTTGAAAGTGATGTAATAAGATCACTTTCAACCAATTACAATTTTGTTTTCCACAGAGAAACATACAATAATTAATTACTCAGATCTGAGTTACGCATGGAGGTGCTAGATAAGTATAACTTAAAATAGATTTATTCTTTATTATATAAAATCAAAGAAAAATAATCTGTTAAAATCAAAATATAATCTGAATAAAATCAAAAGCAATTGATATTCAGAATATATAAATTCTCAGAAGAAAATCAAGTCACCACAAGCAACAAAAATAATTATTAATTCAATTAATCTCAATTAAAGGGCGAGAACTATGGGCAATGAATGTTTTGTTTACTCCATTTTCAAAATCAGAGAAAATATGTTCGATGAAGATTACGCCCGCTAACGTATATGCACGAATAAGGTTTAATTTTATCAAACAGCTTTATTATTTAATAAGGCTGTATATATTATGAGGCTTATTTATTATTTTATAAGGCTGTATAAGCTATTTTAAACGGGGGGTTGAATACAGGCATACCCTTAAATGATCACTAATAACTATATTTACAATCAAGCTTTGGAGTGCCTAAGCTGAGGAATAAGCTTAGTCTAGAAGATAGGGACTAGATACATTTGATCAGTTTAGACCTGAGTTACGCAAGGAGGGGCTATATAAGTATACCTTTAAAATAAATTAAAAGGGATTAGTTAAAATCGCATTTATTAGACCACATTTACCATATCATATTAATTAAAAAAATAATATTTATTAAAGTCGCAGCGGAAGTGAACTTGAATACGGTGAACCTACATACCCCTTAAAGTACCAAGGAGATTAAAAAAAACTGTTTGTCCTCCTTGACCCATCTTATGTCTAATCATACCTAAAAAATGAGATTTTATAAGACTGTTCTTTGGTTAACGCTTTTTGTCAGTAAAATTTAAACATTAATTATCTGTTGTCCTCCAAACACAACTATACCTTCAAGGAGAACCTATACCTATTTAAGCCGTTTGGTGCCGTTTTTTAGCCGTTTGGTGCCATTTTTAGCCGTTTGGTGCCATTTTTTGGTGCCGTTTCTATTTTTTAACTTTGCGTCTGCTACTACCATATATGAAGATTTAGCATTAAACATTGATTTCCCGATTTTTTCTAATTTTTCAAGAATATGCTGTTGTATAAGTTTTCACTTGACCTATTCAAATAATCAAAATTTCGTTTTCATTATGCTTGGTACTTTAAATAAACATCACTGACTTTAACTGAGGTAAACACACCGCAAAGCTGTGCCGGTTTCTTGGCTAATTTTACCAAAAGAATCATCAATCCTCGAAGAAGAAAGCTTGCGACTGGCAGATTTGAACCCCGGTGCCGTGAGTTTTAGCCACCGCAAACATTTGGGAGGTACGACTTTTGCCTCTGCACTACCACAAATGAATTCACAATAAAAAACGACCAAACTTAACTTTTTCTCGACAACCATTTGGCAGTTTTTGAAATTTTATTTTTATTAAAATAAAGTAGAGAATGCAGTTGCCTGTAAGCATAAGCAAATTGAATCTGGAAGTTTCATTTTTCCAATTTATTCAACATTTTTTATTCAATTCAATTCAATTTATTTATAACCTGTCAAAACAAAAAGGGCGCAGATCCCCTAAATGACAGAGTACATAAGGGAAGAAAAAGAAAAAAGAGAAGAAAATTTATAAACTGAACAAAAATAAGTAATTTTTACAATCATAATAATCATAGACATAATGACAAATCATATATCATTATCACAATATAATCAAGACATAAATCAAAAGACATAATAAGAATTATAACCAAATCATAAAAATCATAAAAATAAAGAGGACCAATCATGATTTAGTTTACTGGCGGGAGATTTAAAATCTTTCACTCTTTTATCAATAATTATGGAAGGAAAAATGAACTTAAATTTTTGCGACAAAAAAGAGTTACTAGTCCAAGGGGGCATATGCAAAAGGAATTTAGCATTTATATTTTACGAACCATTATTTTACGAATCCATATATTTTACGAACATGAGCGGTTGTTGATCAACTAAGGACCAGGAACGGCTGTAACATTTGGGGTAATTGTTAGTTATCCCGACGAAACTCAATAAGTGAAGTTAGGTTAATCATAATGAAATATGCCAAAATATAATTAAAATATAGTACTTTAAAAACAAATTATGGAAACCGCAACACAAAATTATGGAAAGCAGGCCGCTCAGAACTCATTATATTAAATACCTAACCTAACCACCCCTATTTATCAAATATCTAATTAAAATACACCTGTATAGCAATTTATCTCATTGAAACTAAGCTTATTATCTCCGAATGCAGAGAGAGAAACCGGTTTTACTCAGATCAAGAACTTGAGTGTGGTCGGGATAACTAACAAGTAAGCTACCTGAATTAGCGTTAATGAGCACAGAATACGAACAGTAAGAAGTAATCAATTTGGACAAGATATCTAATAATTTTGCATGGGTTAAAGGAAGAAAAGTCAGATTTAAACAAAAGGAAATTTTTGTTAAAAAGTGAAAATTTGGCCTGAAAATTTTTGGAAGACAGGCAGGCAGTCACTAATCAAGATTTTGCCCCGGGCGCAAGAGATACCAGAACCGCCCCTGATAACCTGTCTTTTCTGAGCTGCTGCTTTTTAATCCCTTCCAACGGAGTTGCCAATATTCCAACCCCATACACATTTCATTGTTGTTATTTTTTTTTTCTTTGTAGCGATACCTTAATTAATTCTGATATGCAAACATATAGCCCAAATTATATATTTTCAATGCATTCTGTCACCCGTAGCCTGTTTTTCCAGTTTTTTGTTTCGCCACAGTTGATTAAGTTTACAGGTAGGCTACATGGGTTGAAACAACTGACACGTATTGAGAGAATAGATAGAAAATATATAGTTTGGGCTATATATTTTCAGATCAGGGGGGAGGGGGTTTAAAGTGTAGCGGGGCTGCATGCAAAATGCAGTGAATATGATTATTCTGCATATCATGAAGTAAGAATTGTTTTCTTAAGATAGGAAATACATGATTTGGGCTATACAGATGCCCATTAAGGGGGGGGGGGTAAAGTATAGTGAGGCTGCATGCAAAATGTGATGACTAGGACTATTCTGCATATTATGAAGTAAGAATTGTATGCTTCTCTCCAGTTAGTAAATACCATTAATTTTATTTATCTTTCTCTCGAAATGTTACTCAGCCACAATGAGCGACATTTCCAAATCTTAGGAACAAAATAAAAAAAAAAAAAAAAGAGAGAGGAGGAGCCTACAAACCTGTCCAGGCTGAGATGCTGCTCTTTCAATACCCTTCAACAGAGTTGCCACTACTTCACCCCCTTGCACTAGTCCGCTTCCATGAAAACTCTTTTCCATACAAATAAAGTAAGCCGTTCTCACAGCAGCTGTGGCTGTCTTCATAGCCACGCCTTTCTTGAATGCTTCAATTAAACTATTGGGAATCAAGTCACTAAAGCGTGCAGTCCAATTCGACAAGGCATTTAGAGCTTCAATCAAGGTTCCTTCATGCACTAAAAAATACGCCAATAAATGAAAAATTAAAACAAAAAACGGAAAAACCACACTTTGATTTTTATAGCAGCATTTTTCGGCTAAAATACCAACAAACACTTGAAAAATACGCCTACGAAAATCAAGCGTACCTTCATGCACTAGAAATAAAGGACAAATAAATGACAAAATAGAACGCAAAAAGGGGGAAAACAACACTTTTAATTGTTAAAATAGCAATAGTTTTCGGCTAAAGTACAAATGAATACTTGAAAAATATGCCTAGTAAAATCAGGGTATCTTCCTGCAGTAGAAATAGAGGACTAATGAATGATGAATTAAAGCACAGAAATGATAAAAATGTCATTGCTACATATTAAAATAAATTTATTAATTTTTCATTTTTTTTTTCTGCTTAAACACCTAAAAAATACGTCAAGCAAAATTAAAGTACCATCATGCACCAAAAATAGGGTATGAAGTGGGAGAAATTTTCGAAGTGGGAGAATTTTTTCGACGTAACACCTTAAACTAGGTATCCGAATATATGGGGAAATGAGACCAACTCAGTATACAACTATAAACTCAACGTTTCGTTTGCAATTAGAAGACACAGAAGGCTTTGCCACCTTAGTTGGAAATTTGTTTTACATATAAGTAAGATTGAAGAATAAAATTTACATCAAGACTTTGAATGAACTTTTTCAGTGAACTCTTTCTGAGAATAATCTAGTGAATAATCCGAAGTTCATTATTTTGTGAATGACCCGATAAGTTATTTATTTTGTTGGATATAAATATGCTAGTTTCAATTTTATTATTTTAGTATTTCTACTGATGGCGGTCATTGTATATGTGATCGAAATGTCTGGACTTCTGTACCTGTTTTTTCCCTGTCTAAATAAATGGATTTATCCCCATTTGAAAGTTTATTTGTTAACTATTATAGTGGATAAGCATATAAAAATCGCGAGAACTATGCAGAAAATTTGTAGCTAAAAAGGTTTCGAATGGATCAACCTTGACTTCAAGAGGTTGTGGCTGGGGTAATGCCCAGAACTCTAACGGGGAGGAAAGTGTCAATCATGGGATGATTACCTTTTGACCTTTTTTACCCATTAGATAACCAAAGTGTACAATCGTTTCTGCGAATGAACTGTGTTCAGTTTTATTATATTCAATAAAATCAAAAGTAGATTGGCTGTATTTCAAATTTAATATTAGCTCTATATTGTTACATTTCTCGGATCATCCGCATAATAGTTATATTGAATCACCCGCCAGGGGGCCAAAGAAAAGCAAAAGCTTTAAACTGATCCGAGACGAAATTATTAAAAAAAAAAAAGAATTTTGAAAGCTCCTCATATTCCTTGAGAAGCACTGAAGAAAAAAATATTCAAGTATAGAGAGATTGAGGAGCTTTTTAATAAAGAATACGTTAAGTAAAGAAAGGCAATGTTTTCACCAGACATCAATAATTCTCTCGTTTGTTTCTTTTGGGACCAGAAGACCCATATCCCTGGATTAGCTTCATCAATAAGTTTCCTTTAAGTTATAAAAACAAACTAAATAAATAACAACCCGATTTCACATGTCTCACTCAAGACAGGCAGTATTAGAAAAAAAAATTAGCAAATCAAACAGTTCGTGACCACGAACTGTAAGTAAGAAGCGACCCGGCTCAATAGTAACCGAAACTTTAAAGGACGGAATTTTGATACAAAATAGGTACATCGAAAGAATTTGGTTTTTATGCTGCTTTCAAATATATGTTTCATCAAGTTTAGCGTTACCCATCGAAAGTTAAGAGCCTGAGAATATTTGCCTTATTTTCGAAAAAGTGGAGAAACACCCCCTAAAAGTCATAGAATCTTAATGAATATCACACCATCAGATTCAGCATATCAGAGAACCCTTCTATAGAAATTTTAAGCTCCTATATGCAAAAATGTGGAATTTTGCATTTTTTCCCAGAAGAACGATCACGGATGCGTGTTTGTTTGTTTTTGTTTTTTTTTTTCTTCCCAGGGGTGACCGTATCAACCCAATGGTCCTAGAATATCGCAAGACGGCTCATTCGAACGGAAATCAAAAGTTCTAGTGCCTTTTTTTCCAAAAAATCTTGTGCCTTATTTAACCACGCTTAAATTTTGTTTCCCAGACTCACCCGATCAAAATTTTGAGATAGCCGTTTTGTTCAGCATAGTCAAAAAATCTAATAACTACGTCTTTGGGTGTAAAATGACCCCCCACAGTCCCCGGGGGAAGGGCAACAAGTTGTGAACTTTGCCCAATATTTACATATAGCATTTGTTATTGTGAAGTATACAGCATTTTTTTGGGGTGGGGCGGGGGTTGTGTTTGGGGTGGATTTCATGGGAAGAATCTTCCTTGTGGAGGGAAATTTCTGGAGAGTGAATATTCTAGGGGAAATGTTACACTGGGGGTTTTTGACAGAATTATTATATGAAATTCTTCTGAATTGTCTTGCATTCTCTTTGCCAAATTTTTTATATTGAGATGTTCCAGGGGAATTATTCAGGGGCTTTTTTCCGCGTGTTTTGTTTTCAGGGCAATAATTTCCACGGAAGGGGGCATTTCTGAAGTGATCGAGAAACCGATTACAGATTAAAGTTTTATTCCAATGAAAAAATGCTAAGGAGAATTTTTCAGGGAGAATCGTCCACAAGCAATTTTACAGAGAGGGGGATTCTCAGCAAGGAAAGAACTGTCTTGAGGGAATTTGACGGGGACGGGGGTGCACTTTACGTTGGATGAAATTTCTACGGTGGAGTTTTCCGTGAGGGGGAGGGGTATATTTCATAGAGGGTAAGCCAGATTTACCGGCATTATTTGAAAAACGAACAGAAATTATGCTATATACGAAGGGTTGCCCCCTTCTCAATACCTTACTCTTTGCTCTAAAGTTTGACTGTTTACTAAAATTGAAACACAGGGGCCGCTTAATTAGAATAGGAAGCTTTTTTAAAAGTGCTAACAGCTTTAGCGTAAAGAGCAAGGTATTGAGGAGGGTGTGATCCCTCATATCCGGAACAAATCTGCCAAAATGAATATACAAATTTTGTTTTAATTTTTCATGTATGGTGAGCCAAAATTGAACCTGCATTAGTTGAAAAACGTTCAGAAATTAAATAAATAAATCAAGTTTTTTTTAACTGAAAGTAAGGAGCGACATTAAAACTTAAAACTAACAAAAATTATTCCGTATATGAAAGGGACTGTCCCCTCCTCAACGTCTAGCCCTCCACATTAAAGTTTGACTCTTTTTCACAACTCTACTTTTTAAAACAATAAAAGACTTTAGCGTAAAGAGCGAGGTGTTGAGGAGGGGACATCCCTTTCATGTACGACATAATTTCTGTTCGTTTTAAGTTTTAATGTCGCTCCTTACTTTCAGTTAAAAAAAAATTGTTTTTTTTATTTAATACCCAAAAAAAAACAAATATTACATTAAGAAAAGAACTTCAAAAACTTATAACTTTTCAGAGCGTATATAGTTAATTTTTGTCTAAAAATTCTTGGAAGATCGCCAAAAAACGTCTAAAGGTAATGGATATGATAAGAAGGGCTCAATAAAGACTACGTTATATAGACAGTGTTTCCACATTGCAACAATAATTTTGTCCGGTAATATTTTAAAGGCCAGAAGGACCGTATCTCTTAAATAGGGGATACAAGAAAGATAAAGGTTTTAAGTTGAACAGGAAAGAAATAATAAAAAAACAACTTATAAACATGGAAGATTCTTAGGAACTGACAAAGTAGAAGCTGTAGAAGAAGAAGAGAGTGGAAGTAGCAGAAGAAGTGACAAGAAAAATGACAGGGCGGAGGAGTTTCCCAGGCTTTTCAGCCTCCGGCCGCATCATACTGCAAGGAGTTTGTGGTATTTGTGCTCGTAGCAGGAAACAAGTAATAATATAATAGTAGATCTCCCCGGCACTTCGATGTTGACCGACTTTTTGTTACCACATGGATCTACCGGAATGGGGTGATGTGGGGGGAGGAATGCATAATTCGGTAATAATCGTCTTAAAACTAATAGAAATCATGACACAAAGAAATATCTGAAGAATATAAGAATGCAGTTTAGACTTACTATTAATTTAAACTACTATGTAGCACTTTGAATTTACGTCGTAACTTATTACTTTATATTTTAAGACTAATTTATTTTTAAAATATAATTAAAATTAAATTTAATTGATTGGTTAAAAAAATGTGTTAATTTTAAATCTAAATCGATTTATTACTATAGATTACATTAAATTAATTTCAACTACTTAAAATCAAAATTTAGTAGATTTATCACTTAAACTAAAAACGACAACCTAATTCCAGAAGTATGAAAATAAGATTAAAACCATTTCACTTTTGAATAAAAATCTTATTCCTCAGATCTCCCCCAACGTTCAAACCTAAATGGGGTAAAAAATAAACAACTAAAGTTAAAAAATATATTAAGGTTTATATTTCCAGGACAAGTTTTCAACATGTTGTTTTTCTGCAGTCCTACGGGCCGAAAGTATCAAGGACAATGAAAATGAAATCTTATCGTTTGAACTGGCTAACTGTAAACTTACACAACTATATTTTTTGCAAAATTAAGAAGAATCGAGAACTCAGTTTTTAATGAAAGACCTCCTTCCACAGTTATTCAGCTGTTAGCACTAGAGGGCACTATATTGAAAAAAAGCATTTGTAAAAAACAGCTAAAATTAAGCAAAATACAAAAAGCACTAAATAGCTTAAGAAAATCTATCTTCTCTTCGAAGGTGTAGTTGTCATTAGAAATCAACAGATTGCTGATGTTTAAGTTTTTACGGATAAAAAACGTTACCGAATTTAATTTATTATTTTTGCGTATTCATTTACACACATCACCGTGGGAACACTGACGAAAATTTGGTACTACACCAAACACTTCATACTGCGTCATTGGTCCTTTACTGAAAATTTTATGTGTCTTGAATAGACTTTGAAAGAATTAATAAATTAAAATGAATATTTGATATATAGAGATGTTAATTGCTGGAAGCACATCAGTTCAAAATCAGATCTGATTTTGGAATGGTAACTATTAATTCAAAGATGTATATTCTTGATGAATATTTCCTTCTTTAATTTCTTTCTTTAATTAGACTTTTCTTCTTTTATTTGTTTGTCACAGAACGGCAGTATGGTCTAAAAAAAGAATACTCTAATTTAAGATGTTACGTCGAAAATACGTCGTATGTATGGGGAAATGAGATCAACCAAGTATACAACTATAAACTCAATATTTCGTTTGCAATTAGAAGACACAGATGGTTCTGCCACCTTCATTGGAAATTTTAAGCAAGATTAAAGAAGAAAATTTACATCACGACTTTGAATGAACTTTTTCAGTGAACTCTCTCTAGAAAAAAATCTAGAGAATAACCAGGAATTTCATTATTTTGTGAATGATCCGAAAGTTATTTATTTTGTTTTGCATAAATATGTTAGTTTCAATATTAATACTTTAGTATCGCTACTGATGACGGTCGCTGTATATGTGATCGAAATATCTAGACTTTTGTACCTGTTTTCACTGTCTAAATAAATGGATTTATCTCCATTTGAAAGTTTATTTGTTCGTCATAAAACGGCAGTGTGGTGTAAGAAAAAAAATACCTAATTTAAGGTGGTACGTCGAAAATACGTCGTATATACGGGGAAATGAGACCAACCAAATACAACTGAACATTTCGGTTGCAATTAGAAGACACAGAAGGCTTTGCCACCTTCATTGGAAATTTTAAGCAAGATTAAAGAAGAAAATATACATCAAGACTTTGAATGAACTTTTTCAGTGAACCCTGTCTGGAAAAATATCTAGTGAATAACCCGGAATTTCATTATTTTGTGAATGATCCGAAAGTTATTTATTTTGTTTTGCATAAATATGTTAGTTTCAATATTAATACTTTAGTATCGCTACTGATGACGGTCGCTGTATATGTGATCGAAATATCTAGACTTTTGTACCTGTTTTCACTGTCTAAATAAATGGATTTATCTCCATTTGAAAGTTTATTTGTTCGTCATAAAACGGCAGTGTGGTGTAAGAAAAAAAATACCTAATTTAAGGTGGTACGTCGAAAATACGTCGTATATACGGGGAAATGAGACCAACCAAATACAACTGAACATTTCGGTTGCAATTAGAAGACACAGAAGGCTTTGCCACCTTCATTGGAAATTTTAAGCAAGGTTAAAGAAGAAAATATACATCACGACTTTGAATGAACTTTTTCAGTGAACTCTGTCTGGAAACATATATAGTGAATAACCCGGAATTTCATTATTTTGTGAATGATCCGAAAGTTATTTATTTTGTTTTGTATAAATATGTTAGTTTCAATATTAATACTTTAGTATCGCTACTGATGACGGTCGCTGCATACGTGATCGAAATGACTAGACTTTTGTACCTGTTTTCGCTGTCTATTTAAATAGATTTATCCCCATTTGAACGTATATTTGTTCGAAATGAGAGAAATAGATAAAGATACAGAGTTTCAGGAACAGGTTTTCCAAAGTCCATTTTTGCCACTCCGTTTTTGCCACCCCCCCTCCGTTTTCACCACTCCGTTTCCTACAAAACTTGACACTAAGTTTTGTTACTCTCGTGCGTCCTGTTGAAAGTCAAGGAAATCGATTTTTACCTCTGTAGATACTAGATAGTACCTCAAAAAGTATGGTAGGTAGAAAAATTCTGACTCCGCCATTGGACTCCCTAATTCCAGATTAGAGGTCAGTCCTTAACTCAAAATTGAACTTTGTATAGATACTAGTACACCCCGGTGCCGCGCCGGCGGGTCAACCGAACGCTGCCGACGAGAGGCCCGGTCGACCGCCGCCGAAGTGTCGCAACGTCGCTGGCGCTCCACGGGCGCGCCACCACCGGCAGAGGCGGCGGCGTTCGGTCGACTTTAAATTAATTTTGCGGTGATTCTTTATTGCGTCAACCGCAAAGTCAGAGCCTTTCCTTCTCGTGTGGTTTAGTATTTCAATTTTCCTGATTAGAAATCAAGCAGGGCTTGCGCTATCCCCAAATTTTCGGGTATTTCCCCGAAAATCTATGCGTCACCCCGAAAAAAAAATTTGGTTCCCCGAATCCTCGAAAATCACGCAATCACGGTACCACCCTTAGCAATTTAACACCAGTGGCTTTCCCTGCCAAATATTACTTCTTATACCATAATTCTTCACTACTATCTTGTTCGCTAATTTTCATCTCTTTTGTTACTTTGCATAAAAACCAGACAGATGCAATATGCAATTGTCAATATTGCAATATACACAGTTCTTCATATGTTGAAAAAAAAATATCGTCTTTATGAAATGAGTTTAAATCATTTCGAATGCAATTTCCCAATCGCTATTTCTTACATCATTCGTAGTCAAGAATTTTATTTTCAAGTTGAATAGAATTAGAGAACGCATTCACTACTATACAGCTTCAGCCTACAGTTGGATTTTGAAATTGACAGCCGACAGATGGTTTCTACAGCTGAATTGTAAGTTTGCAGAATTTTTTCTTCTTTTGCTGTTTTTAGATAAGATTTTCTTAATTTTTAATACTCGATTGTTGAACGCCTGATAGAAAATACAAATTTCTTCCTGAAATATTTTTTACCCCCCCCCCCCCACAAAAAAAAAAAAAACATTCTATTGAGACAAAATTTAGCTATAGACTAAGCTATGTACAAGGTTTGGGAATTAATGATTGAAACGGAAGTTACCCCAAAAATATGATTCATAAATAAATTGTAAATTATTGCCTATAGGGGGGGGGATAGGGGGCTATCATACTTAAATGATAATACCTCTTTTTTTATTGAAAGCAGGGATGCCAAAAAGATAATTATTTTTTTTCATTTAAAGTGGAGACAGAAGAAAATGATATCAAATTCCATGTGACACCATTGAAATATTTTGATAGACCCAAGACCCCCCCCCCCATTAGGTCTTGTTCATTGTCTTGGGTATTTTGCGATTTCTCATAGGCTACTGGCCTAATTTGGCTTTTGTGTGTGCTCCCTTTTAATTAGATTCTTTGGATCTTATTGAATGCCACGGCGAATCTATGACTCAGTTTTCCAATAATTTGAGGTATATCTGAATAATTTCGACATTTTTGTTGTTGTCTTTGTACCCCTTTACTCATACCCTCAATTTTTTTTCCCCGGGAACACTAAGCTGTTTAACGTTATTTTGCGTGTTTGTTTGAACCATATAGTGACCTAGTTAATTATTAAGTAAATTATTTTTCAAATATAAAGCTGAGACGGTACCCTATTAAGGCGGTATCCAGAGGGGGGGGGGTTAGGGAGGTATTACATTTAAATGATAATATCTCGAAATTTTTTTATTGAAAGCAGGGATGCCAAAAAGTTAATTATTTTTTATTTTAAAGCAGAGCCGGCATCCTATCAAGGTGGTATCCAGATGGGGGGGGGGGAGGAGGGTAGTGAGCTATAATATTTAAATGATAATACCTCGATTTTTTTTGAAAGCAGGGATGCCAATAAGTTAATTATTTTTTTATTTAATTTTTTAACTTAAATATTTTTATATTTAAGTGATAGTACCTTGATCTTTTTTTTTTATTGAAAGCAGGGATGCCAAAAAGTTGAAAAGTTGACAAAAGTTAACAAGATTTTCGTGAGTTATACTTGATACAGCACTTGTATAGTTTTTTCGTACAAAGGGAAAGGGACATGCATCCAACCCGTTTTTTTTCTTATTGATGAAACGGGTTTACTTTCAAAACATTCATTCATAAGTACCGGGCAGATTCACACTAAAACGAATTGGTGTGACGAAAGCGATATTGACATCCTCACCTAACGTTACGCTCGAGTGACAATGGCGCCCTTGGTCCAGTGCCCAAGTTAAACTAAAAGGCCAGGTCATAATAAAAGGTTTCAATTTGGGAGGTTCAAGGAGGAGTCTTTGACAGTCTTATGACCTCAGGGTACTAGATGTTGCAACGTTCTTGCGTATCTACAGGGGTTTAAAAATTCGATCACCCCACAAATGGTTACCAAAAATATGCACAAATATAACAAATGTAGCATTTGGAATATTATAACACTTTTTTCAAAGCTTTGAAGAAAAGCAAAAAAGGCTAAATACCCCTAACTACGCTTGAAAGCTATTTTAAAATGAAACTCTTAGGAGATTTCCATGGAAATGACCATAGCAGAAGCTTTGAGCCTGGGTGGGGATCAAAGAGGAGTCTTTGAGTATTTTGGCCACAGGCCAGAGGTTTTGGCCACAGGCCACATTGCGATTTTCTTAAATTTGGTCATTTCTGTGAGCATTAAAAAATCAAAGCTTAAACTCATTAACTGATACTAAGTGTCCTAACATTTTGCTTGGACTAAAAGTGACGAACTAGGATGAAAAACTTAACATCTTCCTGGAGCTACCTCAGTCTGCATATTATTTCATTTAATTACATTTAAAACGGATGAGCTTTTCATTTTTTACCTAAGAAAATAGCTGTCACTTCATTTTTCTTCATACCGAATAAACCATTAAGTGTTTTTTGTTCCATTGTAATTGAAGTGTTCTCATGTGAAGTGTTCATCATGTATTTTTCAATTTGATAAATTTACTCCTTTTAGATGCAGTTTATAATTTGACTGATATTAGGTATTTATGAGTTTATAATTTGGAATGAATCCCCAAAAGAAAAAATGAATAATATCCAAAAGAACAGCCAAAAGCAATAAAAAAGCAGCCGTTCAGCCTTAGCCTACATGACATATATTCTATAAAGAAGCCAAAAAAACTTTAAAATGCATCTTTTTTAAATTCTTATTAAAAACCAGTTTTAAATACAAGAAGGCTTTTTAGGAATCCAAAAGAGCAAAAAAAAACAATCAATATCAAAGTCACCCATTTCAACTGTTTTAAAGGTGACAAAACAGATATAGGAAAAGGGCATTCTGAAAAAATTAAGGTTCTAAGTTCAAAGTTATATTCAAAGTTTTTACCCAGATAACTGACGAATTTTGTGATATGGTATTTGAAGTTTTGTGTGCAGGAATGTTTTGTTTGCAGGAATGCTCGTCGAAAAAACCTACTAATTTTGATAATTATTTATGTTAAGAATACATAGCTAATAGATACTTCAACTACTCGTATTATGCAAGGGTTCTGAAACGCCACAGCCATTTCGTTTCTACCACATTTCTGCTTCTCTTAATGAATAACGAAGAAGACCAGTTTCCAGCCAGCGACTTGTGAATTTTTGAACTCATTAATAGGCTCGAAGCTGTTGTAAATTTAAGCTGCGATTTGAGAAAGACTGATGAAAACATTAATGTTTGCGGTCAACATTGATCGCGCCGGCGGCGCGCTGTTTTGGCCCCACCGCCGCCGGTCTTCCCTCATCGGCGCGGTGCCGGGGTCTAGATACTAGGTTTCAGCGACGTGGCTCGGTCGGTCATACTAGCACAAATTTAGCATCTTCTGTCACAACGTCGCTTGAGAAGGTGAAAGCTCAGTAACAGGAAGTAACCCTGAATTTCTAAGCAATTAAAAGGCTTACTATCTCTCCCTGTATTGCATTATCCCCCTATGTTTATATCAATAACATTGACCTTTGCTTTTCTTAGTACAGGCCTTCGGCCGAAATTCCTATAGAAAAACTGCCAGTTTTGTAGCGGAAAAACAGACAATAAATCTTAAAATAACAGCAACAAAAATTTACATTACTCTGCAAGTCAGGGTTTGATTCAATGTTTGGAATGGGAAGGCGTCATAACATCTAACCGTCAGAAACACTAACGTCATTTCGTCTACAAAATCCGTCATAACATCGACAAAAAATTCCGCCAGAACCACTAACCATCATAACATCTAAAATTTTAAAACTTTAGTTTTTGGGGTTTAGAAGGGGGAAAGGTACCTAGGTTAGGTTACGTATTTAATATATGCTATGCTTTACCCCCACCCCCCTGATGTGCAAATATATAGCCGAAATTTGTTTCTAAACTACTATATACTTATTACTACTATATAAAATCATAAATTTTTTTACATGTTATGACGGTTAGTGGTTCTGACGGATTTTCCTTCTAGATGTTATGACGTTTATTGCTTGTGACGGTTAGTTGAAATGGTAGCACCCTGTTTGAAATGCGGTCAGCGAGACGGGTATCCAAAAAAATACGTAGACGATTCCTCAGAAAAACACATAATAGATGTAAACCACTTATTGTGGACAGTGCGCTTAGCTAGATTAATAAATCAACTAATTTTGTAGCCTGTCCAAAAGGTACCTTAGATTTTTTTTTCATAAGCACTTTTTTTCAAGTGCTATTTTCTTCATAATAAAGCTGACTTCCAGGAGCTTTTTTTATGTACTTAAATGGAACTATTTCTCATTTTTCTATTTTCTTACATTAAGAGACATTAACAAGGGGACCCATCATTTCATAAAATTCTTAAAGACTCTGCTTGACAAGACCTGTCTAGAGAGAGAGTCTATGGCCCTTTACTAGGGTCCTGACCCTAGTAAATTTCACTAACTAAAAATTTTTCGACAAAAACCTCTATATTTTACTCCAGCTTACCTTTTGTTGTTAAAACCTTTATGAACAATTTTGCCACATCCCCCTTTAAGTCATAAACAGACGAGCCACTAATAACAAGATGACTCAGTTTGCCAATCCCGTGAATCATGCTAATTTTCTCCTGAGCCAAAGTTAGTTTTCTAGGCTTCACATAGCATGTTTACTATCACTTTTTGTCAAAAAATACTTTTCCTAATCTTCACATGGTATTTTGAATATCAATTTTCTTCTGAGCCAGAGTTGGCTTTCCTAGGTTTCACATGACATATTTACTATCATGTTTTGTCAAGAACTACCTTTCCTCTTTTCCTAATCTTCACATGGTACATTTTATATCGCTTTTCTCCTGAGCCAAAGTTTGTTTTCTAGGCTTCACGTGGCATACTTACCATCATTTTTTGTCAAAAACCTACTTTTCCTAATCTTCACATGGTATATTGAATATCACTCTTCTCCAGAGCCAGAGGTGGCTTTCCTAGGCTTCACATTACATATTTACTATCATTTTTGTCAAAAAAAACTATTTTTCCTCATCTTCACATGGTATATTTGATATCACTGTTCTCCTGAGCCAAAGTTAGTTTTCTAGGCATCACGTGGCATGTTTACTATCATTTTTTCTTGAAAAACTACTTTTTCTAAGCTGCACATGGTATATTGAATATCACTCTTCTCCAGAGCCAGAGTTGGCTTTCCTAGGCTTCACATGACATATTTACTACCATATTTTGTCAAAAAAAAACTATTTTTCCTCATTTTTACATGTTATATTTGATATCACTTTTCTCCTGAGCCAAAGTTAGTTTTCTAGGCTTGACATGACATATTTACTACCATTTTTTGTCAAATAAAAACAAATCAAGCTAGTGTTCTAAATAGGATACTACAAATTTCACAACAACGTACCTTCTGTATTTAAGATTATTATGAACTGGTTGGCCACATTCACGCTCAATTCATGAACAGATGAGCCACTAACACCATGGTGGCTCAGTTTGCCAATCCCTTGAATCACGCTAATTTTTTCTTGGGCCAGAGTTAGTTTCCCTTCTGACCCACCAAGAATGCCAAAAAGGATATTGACCAAACTCTTGATTGCCGCCGCGTCGCTACATTGACGAGCCGTCGTCTCGATAGCTTTAATTGAACTTTCACGAATCTTGTCGTCTTTGGCATGGATTGGACCTAAGGTAAGAGAATCAATCAAATATATCTTCAAAATGGTGGATGTACATACAACATAAGGACGTAACAGCAACCAAACAAGATGACCACCCCTTAGTTACAGCTGGTAGCAACGGCCTACCCCCACTCCCCATAACTTGAAAATACCCTTTTTGCACCTTCATTAAAAAACTGAATAAAAACAAAAATACTCCTCCCCTAGATTTTGAAAATAGCTTTTTATGTAAAAAAAAAAAGAGAAAAAATCGCTACATTTTAGTGAATTGGCGACAATGGTAACAGTATTCCCTCCTATGGACTTGTATGAACCCGCAGAAACCGTCCAGTCATATCGTATACGCTGGGCAAAATATACTTTTTTATACTCTCTATGTACCAAGGTATATCCTTTTCCCCTAAAAGCCATTTTTTAATAGGTTCCAAGACCATACAGGCTACACATGACGTACGAAAAAAAAGGAAAAACTGACGAGACAAAAACACAAAACAAGCAAAAAGGACAATTTCCTGCCAGTGAACACAAAAACAAAGTAGATATTTCGGTAAGGGTCTTCACCAAGCCATCTTCAGTGCTTCTGCTTTTTTCTTTTTTTATAGATAAATATATATTCATTTTCAAAAAAAAAAAAAAACTCATTATCATACACAGAGATTCCAAAAAGGGTCCATGGCCCGTAAAGCAGGAGGATCACGAAACAAAACATTCACATATCAAACTATTAATCAATTAAGCATATATAATAAAAAAAAAAATTTACTGACAAAATAGAAACAAAAAAAAAAATTAAGAAGAAGGAGAAAAGACAGAAGTAAAGCGATTTCTTTCAAAAAAGACAAAATCCACAACTGAAACTTTTGTTAGTATAGATGGTTCATTTTTCTTCTTTTTTTTTCTTCAAGTGTGGGTATCATTAGTGAGTACTTAGAAATTTTTTTTTTCTTCTTTTTTTACATATGTAGCCGACAATCTTAGCAGTCGAATTTCAGCATCTTATGTCTCTATTGCCACATTCAAATTCCGTTTTAACCACCATCTACTAGCTTACCTTTAAAATGCGTTAGACCTTTTCATACCTTATATATTACCCCATTTTGGAAAATCCTTACAAAATTAGATCATTGAAATATCCGTTTATTGTTTTTCTGTTTCACAAAGTATATACTACGTCCTCCAACTTTGCACAGAGACAAATTAATAGTTCAAAAATAAAAAATAAATGCAGGCCCTGGGTTTAACGCATGCCCGGTGGATTTAAAGAAAAGTTCTTTATAGGAGGTAAAGAGTGAAGCTTTGAACGGATTGGGGTGGAGGAGGACCATGCGTAGCTGTGTTGGCTTCAGGCGGCTTGGACCAACAATGATTTCTTATTGGTAGTGGTAGCAGTAGTAGTAATAATGATTCAAACCTTACTCTTAACCTAAGTTCTGATAAGAGTCAAATTTCGCTTCGGTAGCCGCATCGACTAATAGATAGCTACAGATATGTTCCAAAGTTGAACGGGAGGGGAAATAATAAAAAAACAACTATTTGATAATTTGAAAAAAAATACCAAGAAATTTGGAAAAAAATTAAATTTTTGGAAGAGGAGCCAGGCCCATTGACCCCCTCCCCCCTCTTGCGTAACTGATCAGTACATTTTTCCGGTTTTTTAAGTTTTCATATTTTGTTTTCCTCTATATTTTTAAGTAAGAAGGTTCGCAATTTTTTCGAAATTACCAACTACTGCTACATTAAAACTAAATAAGAATTACCATTCCTTGGTAATTTCTGTGGTAATTTCAAGTGGAATTTCTTCCACTTGAGCATTTTTAGTATTTTTTCTTTTTTTGAAGGTGTGCACAATGCTGCAGTTTGTTTCAACAAGATGCAAGTGCTTGATGTAGTTCAGCTTAGGGTTTTTTTTTTTTTTTTTTTTTTTTTTTTTTGTTGTATAAATCCTGTGGTCTTTCGTGATTATTTTAGTGACAATAGGTTTTCTCAACATTAGGAGCGCGTCATCCTAGTGAGTTTATTATGCCACATGGAAGTGGCATAATAACCATGGAACCATGGCCGGCTTCCCTATTAGCTTTTTAGGAGCTAGTGTGTGGAACTCTATTCCCGAGAGCATTCGGGCGAGTGAGCACCTGGGGTTGTTTAGAAGTAAGTTAAAAAAGTATTTGTTAGGTTGTGGCTCATAGTTAGCTAAAAAAAAATTCATAATTATTGTTAAGAATTGATGAGAGATTGGTAATCTTTTATTGGACTCTTTTTCTCTCAGTGTTTAGTTATTAATAGTTGAAAAGTTAGTTATTTGCGGGGTTGCCACCCCTAATGATTTCTCCTATTTCTACTGATTTTTATTACCGTCTTAAAAAAAATCACTAAATCAGGACATAAATCACTAGATTATTTAAGAAAATCAATAGATCAACCAAAAAATCACTCAAATCTAGTGATTTATTTTACCCCGGGCGGAAACCCTGGTTACATATGCCCCCCAGTCGAAAGTGCTTTTTGTACTTTTCTTAGGGCGGGCAATGGCAGCTTAGTTGAATTTCCTTTTTGGCTGCAAATAAAAGTGAACTGAACTAAACAGAATTGGCAGCCCTGACACGGTGATCTTTAGAATTCGTAATTTAAGTTATGCTATAAATATCTATACTTCGTAGCATAGTATTAATTCAACAAGTAGTTCTGTCACACACTCACCTGTAATAGCTTTCCCTATTTCTGTCACATATTGACTCAAATCGATACTGACAGCACCAAGAACAAAAGAAAATGCCTCCATAATCATTTCTGGGTTCCTCAGGATTGCTTTATGTAGAGCTGGCAACACTGACTTCTTAAATTCATCATGGCTGAGGTATTTCAAAAATTCTGATGCAACTTGTAAAACATGTTCTGACGGCCTAGTTTTAGTTGTTATAACGGCCTTTACAAATGTTTCGATCAAAAATACCTAAAAAGGGATAATTCGGTTATTTGGGCTCAAGTCATGGCGACTGAAAATCCTTGTATAAAAGCCAGTCTCCATTTGGCAGATTCTACAAATCTGCACCGCCAATCTGCAAATTTTATTTCAATGGAGACTTCTTTTCCGGCTCCGTATTGGCAGTTTGCAGATAATTTATGTTTATTCTAGTCTTTTTTCTTTTCTTTTTCACAATCTAATTCCGAAATTGTTTTTTGTATAACTTCATAGTTTTTCGAAATTGGGTGAAAACCTAGCAGGTCAAATCTGAATCCCAGTTTAAATCTAGAACTCCAAGCGTGAAAAAACCTTTTGTACTATTAGGGTTCCTTTATGCCTAGGACATACACACAGATATCATGCCATTTTGAAAACAGTTTTATGACCTGTTGGCAACATTTGACCTGTTTGGCAACATTTTATGACCTGTTTTGGCAACATTTTGAGTGCAATATATTTTTACTAGGGTTCCCTTGTCCCATGAACTTTCAGATACGAGTTTCAAGCAAAAAAAAATGACTGGCTAATTTTGAAAAGTTTGTTGGGTATTAGGGTCGCCCTAATACCCAGGAATATAATGACCCAAAAATGATGAAAATAGGAAATACAATAAAAAGCACCCTCTGGCGACCTAATATTTTTTGCTACAACCACTATGACACAATAATTCATTATTGCATTAATTAAAGAAAAATAATAATAATAATAAACAAGTTAGTGCTCATGTCTTCATTTTTATTAATTTGAGAGAAAATATTCTAGAAGGCTAATTATTTAAAGAAAAGTAAAGAGCCATATTGAATCTGTAACGATCACGAACAAACTGACATAATAAATCAAATTTAAAATGACAGAAATTCGAACTCCTTCCGGGCATTCGAGATACAGGTTGGTGAACGTGGTCCGCACTTACCACAATCATTTTAAAAACGTAACCCCCCAGTATCGCTATTCTGCCAAAGTGTGCCTGCACACTGTAAAGCGCATGCGCATGTATGTTGGGTATTAAAAAACCTACCATGTGCATCAAATTTGGAGCAACGCTAGCGTGGTTTTTGATTGGATGAAACTGATTGCATGACATCACTTTTAACTAATCAGAGGCGTTTTCAACTGACGAAGGGAAAGTGAAATTTTATGTCTTTAGTCACAGCATCACTGACAGCCAATGGAAACCACCCTTTTTCGAGTAAAGCCACAATTCCACATTACTTTTGGTTCAAATTTGGGTACTTGTCTATAATAGCGACCAAACCCAAGAAGTGCAATTACTCATAATGAAATATACCAAAATATAATGAAAATATAATACAAAACTATGGAAACTACAAAAAAAAGTAACAAAACTAAAAAGTAACAGTAAAAAGTAACAAAAAAAGTAGTAAAAAGTAAACAAAAAAGTAACAAAAAGTAACAAAAAAGTAAACAAAAAAGTAACAAAAAAAGTAGTAAAAAGTAACAAAAAAAGTAGTAAAAAGTAAACAAAAAAGTAACAAAAAGTAACAAAAAAGTAAACAAAAAAATAACAAAAAAAGTAGTAAAAATTAACAAAAAAAAGTAACAAAACTATGGAAACTACAACAGAGAATTATGGAAAGCAGGCCGCACAGAACGCATTATATTAAATACCTATCCTAACCAACTCTATATATTAAATATTTAAAGAAAACAATCCTGCATAGTAGTTTATCTCACTCAGGCTAAGCTAATTATCTCCGAATGTACACAGAGAAACCGGTTTTACAACGGATCAAGAATAACAGTGTGGTCGCTATAATACAGAAGTAACAAAATTTGATACAGATGGCCAAAATAACGATATTGGGGAGGGGGGGGGTAATCTCTCTCTTTTTCAGTAGTCGTTTTTTCTCTTTGGCTAAAGGATCGACGTTACCTTAATGGGAGGGGATCAGAGAAGAGGTCTAAAGATGGTGGATAGAGAAGGAGTGTTTTTTGGTATTCTGCTATTAGTATTCAGGTGTTTCACCTTGATGTAGAGAGTAATTCCAGCCTTTATATGGCTTGTGCTCTAACTATTGATTGGTTTGATATATGAATGGATCATTGATTGATTGATTGAATTACAAAATCCCAATACTAAATTAATGTTTCTTGATCATTACTCTCAATTAGAACTCACCTACCCCAACCACTATCAACAAAAATCAGAAAATGTTTCCCGTCAAATTCTGTGGGTGTATAATATTGGTTCCTAAACAGTGGTTCACCGTCATGTAAGGTACCACGAAGAGACGAAAACAACGGTAAAAGCAAACATACCAAAAACAGGGAGTAAAGTTTGCCGTACCCTTAAAGTTTACCTAACCGTACCCTTCACTCTCGAGACCGTCCAGACCCACCCGCCCAGGAAAAATTAAAACAGTGAACTAAGAACGTATATTCTTCGTGTACTGACCCCCCCCCCCCTGCTCTAATAAGAAAGATCTTTCTCTTCCTCTTAAGGCTGGACACACGGACCAAAATTAAGCATAAAACTGAGAAGACAGCAAAGGCAGCCTTCGGATTGACTTAGAGATGGGTGGGGTGTGCGCCTATTTTTTAAACGTTCCTTTATGCGCTCACTTCGACTCAAAATAAGAATTCGGCCTGCCAGGATTTCTGATAGTTCGTTTTACGCGCTAAATCATATCTACTCTCTCTCTCTTTCTCTCTCTCTGAACTTGATTTTTCTGTTTATCAGTGTTGTCAGTTACTAAAAGTCACTTACCTTTAATTTCTCGACTTTGTCCAATTGTTTTCTACCGGCAAAATATGTAAAGTAAATAGTTCCAGATGATAAAGAGACAGGACTTGCTTCCAAAACTGTACAGATTGATAACAACTTGTCAGCTACTTCGGGATTGGCAATAAACGCCTCTTTAAACCTGAAGGACATAAAAACTTATTAGAAAAGCAAATAACAGTAGGAAAACTCTTCTGAAGTCAGCAAAAAACAGGAAAAATGCTACAGAAAAGGAATCCCATTTTATTTTTTGTGTCCTTTTCTGGCTTTTTGACAGATGTATAGATCATATCAGAAAATTCTCCCTTAAAATTTCCATTTTATTAATCAAAATCAAATAATTTATTGAAAAAAAAGACACACTTTCATATGCATAGCACAAACATGGTATATTTAAGTTAAAAAAAAATAAATAATAATAAAGGTAACAACTATAAGATTCAGTCAAAACTATAAAAGATACTAAAATAATTAAAATTGGTCAACACGTGTAAAATTATTAAAACAACGAATTATTAAAAATGCGAACAAAACTCAGCACAAAGCTTCGCAAATAGCGCTGGAGTAAATCGTGGTAAATCGGTGGTAGACCTGGAGTAAATCGGTGTCAATTTTGGATCTCCGCTTCTCTGGAGAGTCGGGATCTAAGAGGGACAAACCGAGGCGGGAGGAAGTTCTTGAGGATAGGATGGAGGAGGAGGGTTGAGCCAAATTTTATACAGTTTCTCACGACGGATACAAAGGGATCAAGTTTAAATAATTCAAGATGAAAAGAGTAAGGCAACGGCAAACTTCCGTATATGATCTCTTCTGTCAGTTGCTCTCTTTTGTTTATTTCTATTTTTTTTTTATTGGTATCTTTTTTGTTTTTTTATTACTGTCATTTTATTTCTTCAGACAATCTCTTTTCATACAATATTTCATACTGCCAAAATCTAAACACAAAAAGACAAACTGTTGGGGTATTGCTACCCACTATTCGAACCCAGACGAAACTTTTAAGTTTTGATAGAGAGGAGGGGGGCATTTTTGAAGGGAGTTTACAACAGAAGCGTCAATTTATATTTTTCACCGTAAAACAACGAAGGGTGTGTATTTTTATGCAACGAGATGCAAAGTTATCAACCGCACAAAATTTCACCTTGGTTCATACTCTTAAGCTTAGAAAACAAATGAACTCATCACACACTTAAGGGTAACAAAAACGGAAGACCAGAAACTCGAAGAAAAAAAAGCAAAAGGTTAATAAGAACATGAATAACCAGCGGAGGGAAAGATAATTGAAATAAAACATAACAACATGTACTTGTATCGCCGGTCAAGGTTGCTTTGTTAGTTGCTCTCTAGGAGTAAAATTACCCTGAATTTGGATTGTCCTGGAAATGTTCCAAAGAGGAACGGGCAATCCACAAAAAAACAGGCGAATTATGCAAAAAATAAAGGCAACTAGGGCTAAATCTTAAAAACATTGACATTACCGGGGAAAGGTCTTGAAGACAATTCCCCCTCCTTTAAAACACAGCCCATATTTGGTCTAACCGGCAAAGTTCTGTAGTTTGAGCTTAAGACGTCATGCAACACCTAATTTTTTGCCAAATACCTCTCGTAGATCATACAACTCCACTTCTCTGATATGACTAACTATGAGGGTTTGAAGGAAACGAAGAAATCAGTTTTTAATCAGGTTCAACATCATATAGACCAAACATTTCCATGTGATTTAGTCGAATCTTGCAACGTTCTGACAACAGACGCTAATACTGGGGTTCCAAAAACGCTATTGGCACCACTCCAGAAGATCCAGAATAGCGCAAATAGCTTCATCCGGTGCTGCACTTCTATCTGGAACGATCTTCCTGGGGATATTATTCCTGCAAATCCCTATGTTGACTCCTTCAAAAGAAGGTTTAACAGATATTTAAAAACTCGAGGTTTCGAAGCGAGGTAAATGAGTAGCGGCATATCATATACCTTATGTTTACCTGGCGCCGTGAATATAGGAATAAAAAAAGAATAGCCTATAGCATATATTCTGAGTAGAAGAGGAAGGCAATTCAAATTAGTTAACAGGAATAAAAATTCAATACATATTCAAATATTTCACTGAACCTTAACAAAAATCCAGTAGGTTATAAGTATTGTAGGGTTTAAGAAGTTTGTGCAAGCCATAAATATTCTCTTTACCATACTTTTCCATGAAAATACTATCTTCAAGAAAATGTTTTGAGTAAGCTTTAAATAAAGTCATCATTTTCTACTTCTTCGTGAAGTTCATTCAATTTTATTTGAATACTGAAATTCGTGGAAAAGTATATTCAAGAAGTGCCAACTACCCAAAACTAGGAAAAACAAACAAAACAATGGCTGGCTCTCGACAGTCAGAGCAGATACACATTCGTAGCAGTCCTGCTACAGTATTCAAAGCTGCAATTATGCAGCTTATTTGTAGCTTTAAAAAGGCAGGATTGTGGTCTTTGTCAGATGGACCTTGAGCTTAAGACAGGAGCAGTAGAGAAGAATTTACCGTAATTCTTCGTCATCGGTGAATCGCACAAACAACTCTGGACTTTGATCGTCCAACTGCGAGCAGGTGGCATTGCGAATGGAAGTATCAGAGGCAACGCTGTAGCGTTGCCTATAGTAAAGGCCATACGGCTCCAATGTTTTATTTTTATTTACTATTTTTTTTTTTTTCCAGAGGCACTTCATATGGAAGAGGTCGTCGTAGAAGCTTCAAAGGGGGCTCATTCGATTGGAAATCGAGAGATCTAGTGCCCTTTTTAATAGTCGAAAATGATTGGAGGGCAACTAGTCCCCCCCCCACGCCCATCATTCCCCCAAACACATCCAATCAAAATTTTGAGATAGCCATTTTGCTCAGCGTAGTTGATTTACAGATATAAAATATACTTTTGAGGAGGATACTCCCCCACAACCCTCAGGGCAAGGGTTTTAAGTTATGCCCTGGGGGCATATAAGGTTTTTACAGAAGGTGTTGTCGTAAAAACTTCAAAACAGGCTCATTCGATTGGAAATTGAAGAGCTAGTGCCCTTTTTAATAGTCGAAAGTGATTGGAGTGTAACTAGCCCCCCTCCCCCCCCCCCACGCCCATCATTTCCCCAAACACATCCAATCAAAATATTCAGATAGCCATTTTGTTCAGCGTAGTTGATTTCCAGATAGAAAATATATTTTTGAGGAGGACAATCCCCCACAACCCTCAGGGCAAGGGTTTTAAGTTATGCCCTGGGGGCATATAAGGTTTTTATAGAAGGCGTTGCCGTAGAAACTTCAAAACAGGCTCATTCGATAGGAAATTAAAGGGCTAGTGCCCTTTCTAATAGTCGAAAATGATTGGAGGGCAACTAGCCCCCCCCCCACGCCCATCATTCCCCCAAACACATCCAATCAAAATTTTGATATAGCCATTTTGTTCAGCGTAGTTGATTTCCAGATAGAAAACATGTTTTGAGGAGGACAATCCCCCACAACCCTCAGGGCAAGGGTTTTAAGTTATGTCCCGGGGGCATATAAGGTTTTTATAGAAAGCGTTGTCGTAGAAACTTCAAAAAAGGCTCATTCGATCGGAAATTCAAAGGGATAGAACCCTTTTTAATAGTCGAAAGTGATTGGAGGGCAACTAGCCCCCCCCCCACGCCCATCGTTCCCTCAAACACATCCAATCAAAATTTTGAGATAGCCATTTTGTTCAGCGTAGTTGATTTCCAGATAGAAAACATGTTTTGAGGAGGACAATCCCCCACAACCCTCAGGGCAAGGGTTTTAAGTTATGCCCCGGGGGCATATAAGGTTTTTATAGAAGGCGTTGTCGTAGAAACTTCAAAACAGGCTCATTTGATTGGAAATTCAAAGGGATAGTGCCCTTTTTAATAGTCAAAAGTGATTGGAGGGCTACTAGCCCCCCCCCCCCCTACGCCCATCATTCCCCCAAACACATCCAATCAAAATTTTGAGATAGCCATTTTGTTCAGCGTAGTTGATTTCCAGATAGAAAACATGTTTTGAGGAGGACAATCCCCCACAACCCTCAGAGCAAGGGTTTTAAGTTATGTCCCGGGGGCATATAAGGTTTTTATAGAAAGCGTTGTCGTAGAAACTTCAAAAAAGGCTCATTCGATCGGAAATTCAATGGGATAGTGCCCTTTTTAATAGTCGAAAGTGATTGGAGGGCAACTAGCCCCCCCCACGCCCATCGTTTCCTCAAACACATCCAATCAAAATTTTGAGATAGCCATTTTGTTCAGCGTAGTCGATTTCCACATAGAAAACATGTTTTGAGGAGGACAATCCCCCACAACCCTCAGGGCAAGGGTTTTAAGTTATGCCCCGGGGCATATAAGGTTTTTATAGAAGGCGTTGTCATAGAAACTTCAAAAAAGGCTCATTCGATTGGAAATTCAAAGGGATAGTACCCTTTTTAATAGTCAAAAGTGATTGGATGGCTACTAGCCCCCCCCCTAAGCCCATTGTTCCTCCAAACACATCCAATCAAAATTTTGAGATAGCCATTTTTGTTCAGCGTAGTTGATTTCCAGATTGAAAATATATTTTTGAGGAGGACACTCCCCCCACAACCCTCAGGGCAAGGGTTTTAAGTTATGCCCTGGGGGTATATAAGGTTTTTATAGAAGGCGTTGTCGTAGAAACTTCAAAACAGGCTCATTCGATTGGAAATTAAAGGGCTAGTGTCCTTTTTGATAGTCGAAAAAGATTGGAGGGCAACTAGCCCCCCCCCCCCCGCCCATCATTTCCCCAAACACATCCAATCAAACTTTTGAGATAACCATTTTGTTCAGTGTAGTTGATTTCCAGATAGAAAATATGTTTTTGAGGAGGACACTCCCCCACGACCCTAAGGGCAAGAGTTTTAAGTTTTTCCCTGGGGGCATATAAGGTTTTTATAGAAGGCGTTGTCGTAGAAACTTCAAAACAGGCACATTCAATTTTAAATTCAAAGGGCTAGTGCCCTTTTCAATAGTCGAAAGTGAATGGAGGGCAACTAGCCCCCCCCCCACGCCCATCATTCCCCCAAACACATAAAATCAAAATTTTGAGATAGAAATTTTGTTCAGCGTAGTTGATTTCCAGATAGAAAATATGTTTTTGACGAGGACAATCCCCCACAACCCTCAGGGCAAGGGTTTTAAGTTATGCCCTGGGGGCATATAGGGTTTTTATAGAAGGCGGTGTCGTAGAAACTTCAAAAAGGCTCATTCGATTGGAAATTCCGAGGGCTAGTGCCCTTTGTAATAGTCGAAAGTGATTTGAGGGCAACTAACCCCCCTCTCACGCTCACCTTTTCCCCAAACACATCCAATCAAAATTTTAAGACAGTCATTTTAATAAAGGAGTTCTGGAAATTAGGTCTTTGAGGATTACAACTCCCCCAAAGCCCTCAGGGCAAGGGTTGTAATTTAAGGATTCTCCGAATTCTTCATATTATTTCTTATGGAAGGGATGCTCGTATAAACTTTAGAGAGGGCTCATTTGATTGAAAATTGAAAGTTCTTGTTCACTTTTTAAGAGTCAGAAGAGATTGAAAGGCAAATAGCCCCTCTCCCTCCTCCGCGCCCTAAATGCATCAGATAAAAATTTTGAGATATACATTTTGTTAAAAGAGTTCAAAGTTCTGATAACAAAAAACTCCGGTGTCGACATAGCCCACCAGGGACCAGGGGTAGGCGTTGTAAGTTATCCCCTGGGGCATAACTTATTAAGGGGGTTTATAACTTATGGGAAGGGGTTTTGTATGGGAAGAACACATGGGAAATCTATTATAATTATCCAATTATAAGGTTAAAATACATACTCTGTGATAGATGCAAAATTGCTTTGGCACACAAATTCCTATTGAGGTCAATTCCAAACAGTCGTGATCCCTTTGTGTCAGCAAGTGAAATGGTCTAAACCTCCTTATTGGAGCTATTTTTTCAATCCATTCAAGTTGTCAATCGCTGTCCACAAGTTATGCAAGCTGTCTATTGTTCATATATAAGGTTTTTATCAAAGAGGTAATCGTAGAGACTTTGAAAAAAGCCTAATTCGATTTAAATTGAAAGTTCTAGATCCGTTTTTTAAAGTCAAGAATAATCGGACAGTAAGCACCCCCCCCCCCCCCCCATGCCATAAAACTTGAAACTTTTGCAATCAAAAACGAACAAAAATTAATTAAAAAAAAAACTTTCCGAAAAATAAGTTTTTCAAAGAAAAGTAAAGGCCATTTTAAACTTAAGCTCAGGAGATACAAATACCTGTTAAAATTCAAACTCAAAACGACCAGAAATTACTATTAAAGAATAAATGAAACCCAAAACGAACAGAAATTAAATAAACAATCACAGCAAAAAAACATACAACAAGTAATAATATAAATGAATAAATAGATCTTAAAGCGAGTATACTTGGATTGAATATGAAAATCAAGCTTAAAACGAAAACAAATATTTTGCTATTAAAGTATAAATGAAACTTAAAACGAACAGAAATTAGATAAACAATCAATGCGAACAAACATACAATATATATTAATGTAAATGAATAAATCAATCTTAAAACGAATGAAACTTAAATGGAATATGCAAATCAAGTTTGAATCGAATAAAAATAACTACAAACAAGAGTTTGGGTATCGTCTCACTGCGGAATCCTAAAACCTACTGCGTCATTGGCGCTTTACTGAAAACGAATTATATTACAAATGTTTTCTTTTGTACTTAATATTGAAAATAAATATTAAAATTACAGTAAAATTTTGAACTGATGAGCTTTTAGCAATTAATATCATTATGCATAAAATATTCAGTTTAATTTATTAGTTCTATTCAAGATTGGTCAAGACAAATATAGTTTCACTACAAGCAAAATTTGGATACTGCCCCCTTCATTAACTGTAAAAACCTAAAGCCTTCTGCGTCATAGGTGCTTCACTGAAAACGAATTACTTGTATATTACAAATTTATTATTTTCCAGTTCTTACAGCATTGAAAATGAAAATAAAAATTACAGTGAAAAAAAAATCTTGAACTGATGGATCTTTCAACAATTAATATCATTATATATCTAATATTCAATTTGATTTTGTTTATACTTTCCAAGACTGTTCAAGACTCATATAGTTTTGCCATTTTTTTTAACTCTGCCATTTTTTGCAACTAATCGTGTTAGTTTGTAATGAAAACCTTCTATGGCTTCTAGGCATTTCTATTTGAGCGGAAAACTGCACCTCAAACTTTGTGGAACATTCATTTTCTTGCATGAAACACCAAAATATAATAAAATGTCAAGTTTAGGAGTGTTCCACCACTCGCAAGCAAGTGCCATTGGTATTTTTGAATCCGCATGGTCAATTTAGGGGGTGGAGGGTAGACTAATTCTCGTAGCAGCCCCATTCCGTCGTGGTATGGTTCACATTTTCAAGACCTGGCGTCCGGACTATCATATAATCTACCAAGCATACAACTACCCCAAATCAGTATCAATAAATAAATGAAACCCAAAACGAACAAAAATTAAAATAAATATTAGAGTCAAACTCGAAACGAGCATAAATTAATGTGAGTAGGGTTCAAAACCCCTATGCTTTCTAAAAGCCAGAATATAATTTGTACTTTACTGAAAAAAAAATTCAAATGAGTTTACTGAAAAAAAATGTGCATTGTCAATTTAATATACATATGCTGATACTTATTCCCTAAAATCTGAAATAATTTTTGATTTCTTAACGTTACAAAAGTGAAAATATTTCTAAGAATTGTTTTCAGTAAAGCGCCAATGACGCAGTAGGTTTTAGGCTTCTGCAGTGAGACGATACCCAAACTCTTGTTTGTAGTTATTTTTATTCGATTCAAACTTGATTTGCATATTCAATTTAAGTTTCACTCGTTTTAAGATTTATTTATTCATTTACATTAATATATATTGTATGTTTGTTCGCATTGATTGTTTATTTAATTTCTGTTCGTTTTAAGTTTCATTTATGCTTTAATAGCAAAATATTTGTTTTCGTTTTAAGCTTGATTTTCATATTCAATCTAAGCATTACTCGCTTTAAGATCTATTTATTCATTTATATATTACTTGTTGTATGTTTTTGCTATGATTGTTTATTTAATTTCTGTTCGTTTTGGGTTTCATTTATTCTTTAATAGTAATTTCTGGTCGTTTTGAGTTTGAATTTTAACAGGTATTTGTATCTCCTGAGCTTTAGTTTAAAATGGCCTTTACTTTTCTTTGAAAAACTTATTTTTCGGAAAGTTTTTTTTAATTAATCTTAAAAATGGAGCATTGCGGTAGAGTATCATAAAAAACTCAGGGCTTGATGGTACAACTCTGAGTAGGCAGTATCGAAATCGGAAGTGTCTTTATAAAGCCAGAATCCTAGTGGAGTACCATAAAGAGCCCAGGGGCTTGATTGTGCAATTCTGATCACGCAATATTGCGAGTAGCAGTATCTTTGTGAAGGCATTGCAGTTGAGTACCATGAAGAATTCCGAAGCTTGATTTTGCAACTGTGGGTAGGCAGTATTGCGGACGTACCTTTAGAAAGGCAGCATTGTGGCAGGGTACGATGAATAGCTCAAGTGATTGATTGTGCAACTCTGAGCAGGGAGTATTGCGAGCAGAAGTACCTTTATGAAGGCAGCATTACAGCGAAGTACCATAAAGAACTCAGAATGTACATCACATAACTGCGAGGAGGCAGTGTTGGGAGTGGAAGTACATTCATAAAGGCAGCATCACAGCGGAATACCATGAAGAACTCTGGGGCTTGATTGGGCAACTCTAAACATGCAGTACTGCAAGGGGAAGTACACTTGTGAGGGCAAACATTGCGGCGGAGTACCATAAAGAACTCCGGAGCGTGATTGTGAGCCTGTTAGCAGGCAGTGTTGCGGTGAAGTGCCATGAAGAGCTCCCGAGCTTCATCGTGCCACTGCAAGCAGGTACCATTGCAAGTGGAAGTGCCTTTAGAATGGTAGCATAGGTGGACATCTATGTGATAAATCTTTAACTCTTGTCATCACACATTAGAGAAGGATTCACGCCATCATTTTCTTCACCAATGGATCGTATGAAGTACTCCGGAGCTTCATCTTGCAACTGCGAACAGGCGGCACAACGAATGGAAGTGCTTTTACATAGGCAACATTACGATGCAGGGGCTCTCAATGTGATAAATCTTCTACTTTACACAGAACACAGAGGAGAAGGATCTGCCGTCTTTTTCGTAATCGATGGATCACGAAGAACTCTGGAGATTGATTGTGCAACTCGTGCACCAAAATTACTCACTGAGCGCAGTCAATCTTTCTGTCTTTGTTTTGTGTATTTCTGTGTATTTTTTCATTCTGTGCTTTTATTTTGTGAATAAAATATATTTTTCTGTAAATTTTAAACTTGGACTTTTCCATGTTCATTGACTTGACGTGAAAAAAAAGAACTCCTTGAACTTTTATCAGAAGCTTCAGAATATTATCAGAGACACTTCTATATTAAGAAGAGGCGGAGCGGATAAATATTTATCACCTATATTTTTATTTCGGTTTTCATTTATTACAATTATCGTTATTACTGCTATCATCACTATTTTCTTAGAAGAAACGAAAATAAACTAATAAGAAATATAATATAGATACCAGGGGCACCAACTGCGACGGGGATCAATTGTCCCTTCCGTTAGATTTTAAGAAATACCTTTTCATGGTATTTTCATTGAAACAATCGGAGAAAAATACAGAATTACCCCCCCCCCCCCCCCGACTTTGAAAAATACCATTTTATTTATTTTTTTAAAACAAAAAGAATATTTTCCCCCTTCCTAAATTTTCGTGAAAATGTAAATCAAAAGTGTATTAGTAAATATTACTTAATAAATGAAATAGAGTCTGGATTTTTGATAACATAAAATCAAACTCAAAATAAAGAAGGAAATATAAACAAGAAATAAAATAAAAATTAACATGAGTTGGACTGATTGATTGATTACTTGCTTTCCAATCACTTTCAACTATTAAAAAGGGCATCAACCCTTTCTATTTTCAATCGAATGAGCCCTTTTCGAAGTTCCTATGACAACTCCTTCGATACAAAGTGTCATGGTCTAAACAACAACAAAAAAATAATAATACGTTATACCCACATCGATCTTTACTATAAAAAAATATCAAGCCTTCCAATCACTTTTGACTATTAAAAAGTGTATCTGTTCTTAACAGATACAAAATTGTATACCTATTGTACATTTTGATTCTTGACTTTTCCATGTTGGTAGACTTAAGGTGAAGAAACATGATTCCTTGAGCTTCTATCAACGGCTTCAAAATATCATCCGAGATGTTTTTCTTGCCAAGAATCTTGGTAGTCCAGAGTAGAACAAAGCTTGCTTCTTCAGCACTTTGTCGACTAAATTGATAAAAATGAGACCTTAAATTCAACTACTTTGTTGAACATGATTGATCACTTACTGAAGTGAGAAAATAAAACAAAATGGCTTTGAAAAAAAGAATAGACAAAAACTAAAAGCAAATAACAGAAGTAAATAAAAGCAAATAAACAGAAGTAAATACAAGCAAATAAAAGCAAATAATAAAAACAGAATAAATGTCCTAGAGCAGTAGTTCTCAAACTTATTTAGACACTGTACCCTTTTTCGCCCACAAAACATTTTAGGTACACCTTCTCAGTTACCGGTACTAAGTAAACTATAGCTAAAATATAAATAAAATTGCCAGTCCTAGAGTTAAAGGGTTGTTTTGCTTCTTTTTTTTTGTTGGCCGGCCGCGTAGCCCCTACAAATGTTTGCGTACCCCCATGAGGTACACGTGCCACTGTTTGAGAACCACTGTCCTAGAGTATCAAGGACAGTGAAAATGACATCACATGGATAGAACTGGTTAAGTAAAAATTACACAACCATTTATATATCTTACAAAAAATCCTATTTAGTTATGCAGTTTTTGGCAGAATTGGGGGCCAAATTTGAAAAAAAGAAACGTGGATGAAAAAATAGCAAAATAAGCTAAAAACATATAGCACCAAATAGCATAAACCATTGTCAAATTTAACCGATTAATTTCGCTTATTTATTTTCACCGTTCAACGTGGCAACACTGACGAAACTGCGGTATTGTCCTAAAAACTTCATAAATTTGAAACAGCCAAAATAAAAAGGTATGAACAGACATAATAAGGGTCCAGGATGCCAACATATTTTAATTTGATGTTTTTCGTAGTCTAAATGCATTTTATGATATTGCTTCAATCCAAAAATATTTCTGATTTATGTATTTTTGAATATTTGCGTACTTGTAACTTTTGGATAGCACACTTAACAGACTATATTTATACAAAACAAAACAGAAAATAAAAAAGCAGAATATTCTCTAAACACATTTTCAGAGATTACTTAAATACATAAATCTTTAGAATTATTGTATTTGTGAACATTTGTGGTATAATAGATAGTATACCTATACATTTCTGTATTGAACAGTATATTTAATTGGAATTATAATGTTCGTTTTCCATACCTTGCCATGTCTCACTACTTCCGCTTTCAGTTCTCAGAAAACTACAAAAACCAACAAATTATGATATGTTGGAAGAAATTAAAAATTTACAATATCTTCTATAAATACAGCTTAATTTTTTTATATAAAAACAATTAAATTTTCGATCTATCAATTTCTACACACCATTTATTTATTTATCTAAAACACAAATAAAAAGATGGTAAATTCCTTAAATACATACAAAAAGGCTTGCTCAAATGCAAAATTATTAACGATTTTTCTATTTGTGAATAGTTGCGTATTTGTCATTTTGTATATAGTACGTTAATATAATTCTGCAACGACAAGTAAATTAATTAGAATTATAATGTTCGTTTTCCATGTCATTCCATTTCTCAGTACTTCCGCTTTCTGTTCTAAAAAACTGCAAAAACCACCAAATTATATAGTTGTGAATAGTAGTAGTAGCTGAAATTCTTTGTACGTGAAGACAGGGGTTCGAGTCCTGGTGTCACTGGATATTTGGTTTGGAAAGTGAGTCAGCAGTGCGACTCTGTAAGCTTAGTCAGAGTCAACTAACTATAAATGGGTACCTGGAGAAATCTAGGGGAAAGACACGAAAAGCGTCAGATGATTTGACTCCAACCTCGCATTATACTCCCGACTGAAGGCAGAGAATCAGGACAACGGTACATTCACTATGCAGGCGATTGGTCAGCAGCCAAAACAGGTTTTTTTTTTAGTTTAGTAGTAGTAGTAAGAAACAGTAGTAGTAGTAGCACTTAGTAGTTTTTTAGTTTAGTTTATTTTAGTAGTATTTTTTTAGTTTAGTAGTAGTAAAAAATAGTAGTAGTAACAAATAGTAGTAGTAGTAGCAATTAGTAGTCTTTTTAGTTTAGTAGTATTTTTTTAGTTTAGTAGTAGTAACAAATATTAGTAGTAGTAGTAATAATAATTAGCAGTTTTTTTAGTTTAGTTTTAGTTTTGTAGTATTTTTTTAGTTCAGTAGCAGTAACAAATAGTGGTAGTAGTAGTAATTAGTAGTTTTTAAGTTTAGTTTTAGTTTAGTTTAGTAGTATTTCTTTTAGTTTAATAGTAGTAACAAATAGTAGCAGTAGTAGTAATTAGTTGTTTTTTTAGTTTAGCTTTAGTTTAGTTTAGTAGTTTTTTTTAGTTTAGCAATAGTAACAAACAGTTGTAGTAGCAGTAACTAGTAGTTTTTTTAGTTTAGTTTTGTAGTATTTTTTTTAGTTCAGTAGCAGCAACAAATAGTGGTAGTAGTAGTAATTAGTAGTTTTTAAGTTTAGTTTTAGTTTAGTTTAGCAGTATTTTTTTAGTTTAGTAGAAGTAACAAATAGTAGTAGTAGTAGTAATTAGTAGTTTTTTAGTTTAGTTTTAGTTTATTTTAGTAGTATCTTGTTTAGTTTAATAGTAGTAACAAATAGTAGCAGTAGTAGTAATTAGTAGGTTTTTTAGTTTAGTTTCAGTTTAGTTTAGTGGTATTTTTTTAGTTTAGTAGTAGTAGTAGTAATTAGTAGTTTTTAGTTTAGTTTTAGTTTAGTCTAGTAGTATTTTTTTTTTTTTTGTTTAGTAGTAGTAGTAACAAATGGTAGTAGCAGTAGTAATTAGTAGTTTTTAAGTTCAGTTTTAGTTTAGTAGTATTTTTTTAATTTAGTAGCAGTAACAAACAGTAGTAGTAGCAGTAATTATTAGCTTTTTAGTTTAGTTTATTTTAGTAGTATTTTTTTAGCTTAGTAGTAGTAACAAATAGTAGTAGTAATTAGTAGTTTTTTTTAGTTTAGTTTTAGTTTAGTTTAGTAGTATTTTTTTAGTTTAGTAGTAGTAACAAATAGTAGTAGTAGTAGTAATTCGTAGTTTTTTAAGTTTAGTAGTATTTTCTTTAGTTTGGTAGCAGTAACAAACAGTAGTAGTATTAGTAATAAGTAGTTTTTTAGATTAGTTTATTTTAGTAGTATTTTTTTTAGTTTAGTAGTAGTAACAAATAGTAGTAGTAAGAAATAGTAGCGGTAGTAGTAATTAGTAGTTTTTTTATTTTAGTTTTAGTTTAGTTTAGTAGTATTTTTAGCAGTTTAGTAGCAGTAACAAATAGTAGTAGTAGTAACAGAGAGTAGCAGTAGTAATAGTAATTCGTAGGTTTTTTTTAGTTTAGTTTTAGTTTAGTTTAGTAGTATTTTTATTTAGTTTAGCAGTAGTAACAAATAGAAGTAGTAGTAGTAATTAGCAGTTTTTTTAGTTTAATCTTAGTTTAGTTTAGTAGCATTTTTATATAGTTTAGCAGTAGTAACCAATAAAAGTAGTAGTAGTAATTAGTAGTTTTTAGTTTAGTTTTAGTTTAGTCTAGTCGTACTTTTTTTAGTTTAGTAGTAGTAACAAATAGTAGTATGTACTAGTAATTAGTAGTTTTTTAAGTTTAGTTTTAGTTTAGTAGTATTTTTTTCAATTTAGTAGCAGTAACAAACAGTAGTAGTAGCAGTAATTAGTAGTTTTTAGTTTAGTTTATCTTAGTAGTATTTTTTTAATTTAGTAGTAGTAACAATAGTAGTAGTAAAAAATAGTAGTAGTAATTAGTAGTTTTTTAGTTTAGTTTTAGTTTAGTTTAGTAGTATTTTTATTTAGTTTAGTAGTAGTAACAAATAGTAGTAGTAGTAGTAATAAGTAGTTTTTTAGTTTAGTTTATTTTAATTGTACTTTTTTAGTTTAGTAGTAGTAACAAATAGTAGTAGTAGTAGTAATTATTAGTTTTTTTATTTTAGTTTTAGTTTAGTTTAGTAGTATTTTTAGCAGTTTAGTAGCAGTAACAAATAGTAGTAGTAGTAACAAATAGTAGCAGTAGTAATAGTAATTAGTAGTTTTTTTCAGCTTGGTTTTAGTTTAGTTTAGTAGTATTTTTATTTAGTTTAGCAGTAGTAACAAACAGTAGTAGTAGCAGTAATTAGTAGTTTTTAGTTTAGTTTATCTTAGTAGTATTTTTTTAATTTAGTAGTAGTAACAATAGTAGTAGTAAAAAATAGTAGTAGTAATTAGTAGTTTTTTAGTTTAGTTTTAGTTTAGTTTAGTAGTATTTTTTTAGTTTAGTAGTAGTAACAAATAGTAGTAGTAGTAGTAATAAGTAGTTTTTTAGTTTAGTTTATTTTAATTGTATTTTGTTTAGTTTAGTAGTAGTAACAAATAGTAGTAGTAGTAGTAATTATTAGTTTTTTTATTTTAGTTTTAGTTTAGTTTAGTAGTATTTTTAGCAGTTTAGAAGTAGTAACAAATAGTAGTAGTAGTAACAAATAGTAGCAGTAGTAATAGTAATTAGTAGTTTTTTCAGCTTGGTTTTAGTTTAGTTTAGTAGTATTTTTAATTAGTTTAGCAGTAGTAAAAAATAGTAGTAGTAATTAGTAGTTTTTTAGTTTAGTTTTAGTTTAGTTTAGGAGTATTTTTTTTTTAGTTTTTTCGCAGAAACAAATAGTAGTAGTAATAGTAATTAGTAGTTTTTTTTTAGTTTTAGTTTATTTTAGTAGTATTTTTTTAGTTTAGTAGTAGCAACAAATAGTAGTAGTAACAAATAGTGGTACCAGTAGTAATTAGTAGTTTTTTTTTTAGTTTAATGTAATTAGTGATTTTTTTTAGTTTAGTTTAGCAGTATTTTTTTTAAGTTTAGTTGTAGTAACAAATAGTTGCAGTAGTAGTAATAGTAGTAGCAGTAGTAATTAGTAGTTTTTTAGTTTATTAGTAGTAAAAAATATTAGTAGTAGTAGTAATTAGTAGTTTTTTTAGTTCAGTTTAGTTTAGCAGTGTTTTTTTAGTTTAGTAGTAGTAAAAAATAGTAGTAGTAGTAGTAGTAATTAGTAGTTTTTAGTTTAGTTTTAGTTTAGTCTAGTAGTATTTTTTTAGTGTAGTAGTAGTAACAAATGGTAGTAGTAGTAGTAATTAGTAGTTTTTTAAGTTAGGTTTTAGTTTAGTAGTATTTTTTTTAAGTTAGTAGCAGTAACAAACAGTAATAGTAGTAGTAATGAGTAGTTTTTTTGTTTAGTTTATTTTAGTAGTATTTTTTTAGTTTAGTAGTAGTAACAAACAGTAGTAGTAACAAATAGTAGTAGTAATTAGTAGTTTTTTTTTAGTTTAGTTTTAGTCTAGTTTAGTAGTATTTTTTAGTTTAGTAGTAGTAACAAATAGCAGTAGAAGTAATTAGTAGTTTTTTACGTTTAGTTTTAGTTTAGTAGTCTTTTTTTTAGTTTAGTACACAGTTTATATAATTATCCAGTAAGTTTACCGCAGATGATTTCTGGCTCTTCATTCTCGGTGCGAACAAAAAGCTCCTCCCACTTATTTCTGTACTTATTGTCCACTTATTGGTGAGCCGGCCAAGTGGTTTTGTCAGTACTTGTTCCGTAGGTGATTATTCTTTGTCTACCCGTGAAAATATCTAATGCCGCTTATGTTTATATCTGCAAAAACGTTCTCTGGAGCACTCGCACCTCGGTCCGGGTTTTTATAATGGGTGCGATAGGGAAAGATCATACTGGATAATTATATAAACTGTGGTTTAGTAGCAGTAACAAACAGTAGTAGTAGTAGAAATGAGTAGTTTTTTTGTTTAGTTTATTTTAGTAGTATTTTTTTAGTTTAGTAGTAGTAACAAATAGTAGCAGTAGTAGTAATTAGTAGTTTTTTTTAGTTTAGTGTTAGTTTAGTAGTAGTAACAAATGGTAGTAGTAGTAGTAGTAATTAGTGTTTTTTTTTAGTTTAGTTTAGTAGTATTTTTTTTAAGTTTAGTTGTAGTAACAAATAGTTGCAGTAGTAGTAATAGTAGTAGCAGTAGTGATTAGTAGTTTTTCTAGTTTAGTAGTAGTAAAAAATAGTAGTAGTAGTAGTAGTAATTAGTAGTTTTTTAGTTTAGTTTAGTTTAGCAGTATTTGTTTAGTTTTTAGTAGTAGTAGTAGTAGTAGTAGTAGTAGTATTAGTAGTAATAATAGTAGTAGTAGTAGTAATTAGTAGTTTTTTTAGTTAATTTAGTTTAGCAGTATTTTTTTTTTTTTTAGTTTAGTTTATTTTAGTATTGTTTGTTTAGTTCAGTAGTAGCAGCAAATAGTAGTAGTAGTAGTAATTAGTAGTTTTTTTTGTTTACTAGTAGTAGTAGTTATTAGTAGTTTTTTTAGTTTAGTTTTAGTTTAATTTAGTAGAATTTTTTTAGTTTATTAGTAGTAATAAACTGTATATTCAGTTAAGCATTGCAGATACAATTGCATTTCAGAAAGTTCAAGCTCTGCAAGTTCAGGAAAACAATGGAAGAAAAAGCAGAAGTTTTCAGCACAGTCTTCTCAATCCAGGTTATGAAGTACAAAACCTCCAAAACGGATATTATTTGTCTAATAAAAAATATTAGATTAGTAGGGGATGGCGTCATAACATCTAACCGTCAGGAGCCCTAACGCCAGGTGTTATGACGGACAGAATCCGTCATAACATCGACAAAAAAAAAAATCCGTCAAAACCAATAACCGTCATAACATCTATAATTTAAAACTTTTGTTTTTTGGAGTTTAAGGGGGGGAAAGTACCTAGGTTAGTTTATGTATTTAATATATGCTATGCTGTACCCCTACCCAGCTGATATGCAAATATATAGCCAAGATTTGTTTCTAAACTATTATACACTTATTACTTATTACTTATAAATTTTTTTAGATGTTATGACATTTAGTGCTTGTGACGGTTAGTCGAAATGATAGCACCCCGATTAGTAGAAATATTTTTATAAAAGAACCATTAGGGTAGCACAAACTTACTAAAACCGAGCATTGAAGATCCAGCGTCAAGGAAGAATCACCATAAAAACATATCATAAAATCTGCAACCTCGGATTAGTTAATCAGTTCTTAAGGTAGGAATAAAGCACAAGAAGGAGAGGAAAAACGGTAGCCATGTTAAGTTAATAAACCACAAGAAAGAGAGAAAAAAAGGTAGCCATGTTAAGTTAATAAACCACAAGAAAGAGAAGAAAAAAGGTAGCCATGTTAAGTTAATAAACCACAAGAAAGAGAAGAAAAAAGGTAGCCATGTTAAGTTAATAAACCACAAGAAAGAGAAGAAAAAAGTTAGCCATGTTAAGTTAATAAACCACAAGAAAGAGAAGAAAAAAGGTAGCCATGTTAAGTTAATAAACCACAAGAAAGAGAGAAAAAAAGGTAGCCATGTTAAGTTAATAAACCACAAGAAAGAGAAAAAAAAGGTAGCCATGTTAAGTTAATAAACCACAAGAAAGAGAAGAAAAAAGGTAGCCATGTTAAGTTAATAAACCACAAGAAAGAGAAGAAAAAAGATAGCCATGTTAAGTTAATAAACCACAAGAAAGAGAAGAAAAAAGGTAGCCATGTTAAGTTAATAAACCACAAGAAAGAGAAGAAAAAAGGTAGCCATGTTAAGTTAATAAACCACAAGAAAGAGAGAAAAAAAGGTAGCCATGTTAAGTTAATAAACCACAAGAAAGAGAAGAAAAAAGGTAGCCATGTTAAGTTAATAAACCACAAGAAAGAGAAGAAAAAAGGTAGCCATGTTAAGTTAATAAACCACAAGAAAGAGAAGAAAAAAGGTAGCCATGTTAAGTTAATAAACCACAAGAAAGAGAAGAAAAAAGTTAGCCATGTTAAGTTAATAAACCACAAGAAAGAGAGAAAAAAAGGTAGCCATGTTAAGTTAATAAACCACAAGAAAGAGAAGGAAAAAGGTAGCCATGTTAAGTTAATAAACCCCAAGAAGAAAAGAAAAATGGTAGCCATGTTAAGTTAATAAACCACAAGAAAGAGAAGAAAAAAGTTAGCCATGTTAAGTTAATAAACCACAAGAAAGAGAAGAAAAAAGGTAGCCATGTTAAGTTAATAAACCACAAGAAAGAGAGAAACAAAGGTAGCCATGTTAAGTTAATAAACCACAAGAAAGAGAAGAAAAAAGGTAGCCATGTTAAGTTAATAAACCACAAGAAAGAGAAGAAAAAAGTTGGCCATGTTAAGTTAATAAACCACAAGAAAGAGAAGAAAAAAGTTAGCCATGTTAAGTTAATAAACCACAAGAAAGAGAGGAAAAAATGTAGCCATGTTAAGTTAACAAACCACAAGAAAGAGAAGAAAAAAGGTAGCCATATTAAGTTAATAAACCACAAGAAAGAGAAGAAAAAAGGTAGCCATGTTAAGTTACTAAACCACAAGAAAGAGAGAAAAAAAGGTAGCCATGTTAAGTTAATAAACCACAAGAAAGAGAAGAAAAAAGGTAGCCATGTTAAGTTAATAAACCACAAGAAAGAGAAGAAAAAAGGTAGCCATGTTAAGTTAATAAACCACAAGAAAGAGAAGAAAAAAGGTAGCCATGTTAAGTTAATAAACCACAAGAAAGAGAGGAAAAAAGGTAGCCATGTTAAGTTAATAAACCACAAGAAAGAGAAGAAAAAAGGTAGCCATGTTAAGTTAATAAACCACAAGAAAGAGAAGAAAAAAGTTAGCCATGTTAAGTTAATAAACCACAAGAAAGAGAAGAAAAAAGGTAGCCATGTTAAGTTAATAAACCACAAGAAAGAGAAGAAAAAAGTTAGCCATGTTAAGTTAATAAACCACAAGAAAGAGAAGAAAAAAGGTAGCCATGTTAAGTTAATAAACCACAAGAAAGAGAAAAAAAAAGGTAGCCATGTTAAGTTAATAAACCACAAGAAAGAGAAGAAAAAAGGTAGCCCTGTTAAGTTAATAAACCACAAGAAAGAGAAGAAAAAAGTTAGCCATGTTAAGTTAATAAACCACAAGAAAGAGAAGAATAAAGTTAGCCATGTTAAGTTAATAAACCACAAGAAAGAGAGGAAAAAAGGTAGCCATGTTAAGTTAACAAACCACAAGAAAGAGAAGAAAAAAGGTAGCCATGTTAAGTTAATAAACCACAAGAAAGAGAAGAAAAAAGGTAGCCATGTTATGTTAATAAACCACAAGAAAGAGAAAAAAAAAGGTAGCCATGTTAAGTTAATAAACCACAAGAAAGAGAAGAAAAAAGGTAGCCATGTTAAGTTAATAAACCACAAGAAAGAGAAGAAAAAAGTTAGCCATGTTAAGTTAATAAACCACAAGAAAGAGAAGAATAAAGTTAGCCATGTTAAGTTAATAAACCACAAGAAAGAGAGAAAAAAAGGTAGCCATGTTAAGTTAACAAACCACAAGAAAGAGAAGAAAAAAGGTAGCCATGTTAAGTTAATAAACCACAAGAAAGAGAAGAAAAAAGTTAGCCATGTTAAGTTAATAAACCACAAGAAAGAGAAGAAAAAAGTTAGCCATGTTAAGTTAATAAACCACAAGAAAGAGAGGAAAAAAGGTAGCCATGTTAAGTTAATAAACCACAAGAAAGAGAAGAAAAAAGGTAGCCATGTTAAGTTAATAAACCACAAGAAAGAGAAGAAAAAAGTTAGCCAAGTTAAGTTAATAAACCACAAGAAAGAGAGAAAAAAAGGTAGCCATGTTAAGTTAATAAACCACAAGAAAGAGAAGAAAAAGTTAGCCATGTTAAGTTAATAAACCACAAGAAAGAGAAGAAAAAAGTTAGCCATGTTAAGTTAATAAACCACAAGAAAGAGAAGAAAAAGTTAGCCATGTTAAGTTAATAAACCACAAGAAAGAGAAGAAAAAAGTTAGCCATGTTAAGTTAATAAACCACAAGAAAGAGAAGAAAAAAGTTAGCCATGTTAAGTTAATAAACCACAAGAAAGAGAAGAAAAAAGTTAGCCATGTTAAGTTAATAAACCAAAAGAAAGAGAAGAAAAAAGTTAGCCATGTTAAGTTAATAAACCACAAGAAAGAGAAGAAAAAAGGTAGCCATGTTAAGTTAATAAACCACAAGAAAGAGAAGAAAAAAGTTAGCCATGTTAAGTTAATAAACCACAAGAAAGAGAAGAAAAAAGTTAGCCATGTTAAGTTAATAAACCACAAGAAAAAGAGAAAAAAAGGTAGCCATGTTAAGTTAATAAACCACAAGAAAGAGAAGAAAAAGATAGCCATGTTAAGTTAATAAACCACAAGAAAGAGAAGAAAAGTTAGCCATGTTAAGTTAATAAACCACAAGAAAGAGAAGAAAAAAGTTAGCCATGTTAAGTTAATAAACCACAAGAAAGAGAGGAAAAAAGGTAGCCATGTTAAGTTAACAAACCACAAGAAAGAGAGGAAAAAAGGTAGCCATGTTAAGTTAATAAACCACAAGAAAGAGAGGGAAAAAGGTAGCCATGTTAAGTTAATAAACCACAAGAAAGAGAGGAAAAAAGGTAGCCATGTTAAGTTAATAAACCACAAGAAAGAGAGGAAAAAAGGTAGCCATGTTAAGTTAATAAACCACAAGAAAGAGAGGAAAAAAGGTAGCCATGTTAAGTTAATAAACCACAAGAAAGAGAGAAAAAAAGGTAGCCATGTTAAGTTAATAAACCACAAGAAAGAGAGGAAAAAAGGTAGCCATGTTAAGTTAATAAACCACAAGAAAGAGAGGAAAAAAGATAGCCATGTTAAGTTAACAAACCACAAGAAAGAGAGGAAAAAAGGTAGCCATGTTAAGTTAACAAACCACAAGAAAGAGAGGAAAAAAGGTAACCATGTTAAGTTAATAAACCACAAGAAAGAGAGGAAAAAAGGTAGCCATGTTAAGTTAATAAACCACAAGAAAGAGAGGAAAAAAGGTAGCCATATGTTACTTGAAATAGAAAATATACGGCCTAATTTTGACTTATCCCAAACGTATATTCTTTTGTTTAAACTGGGTTCTGAATTTTACCCATCTCAAGGCAATATCTTCCACTTAAATTATTGTATTATTGGCAATAACTAAAATAAGGTCCAGAAACTACCTTAAATCATTGTTGCTACCAATTTGCAGATAGCTTTATTTTATATAATTATCAATAATTTTCTATCGCTAAATTTACAAAATTTTAATCTTTTTGTCAGTTCCTTTCTTTAAGAATCAAGATATTTACTTACTATTTATATTTTTTTTTACAAAAATTTACAAGAAACTTTAAGACCTGCCAGGGAAAAAACTTGCATTGGAACATAGTGTCAGATTTGCTTTGCATAGCAGTTTTATATTGCTAAATTTTAAAAGCTCTTAATCATTTTGTCGGGTCTTTTTCTTTAAGAATCAAAATATTCACTTACTATTTATATTTTTTTACAAAATTTCCCAATAAATTTTAAGACCTACTAGGGGAAAAAAACTTACCTTGAAGCATAATTTCGGATTTACTTTGCATAGTAGTTTTCTATTGCCTAATTTTAAAAGTTTTTAATATTTTGTCAGTTTCTTTCTTTAATAATTTATCTGCTTACTATTTACATCTTTTTTACAAGACTTCCCAACAAAATTTAAGACGTGCTAGGGAAAAAACTTACCTTGGAACATAATTTCGGATTTACTTTGCATAGTAGTTTTCTATTGCCTAATTTTAAAAGTTTTTAATATTTTGTCAGTTTCTTTCTTTAATAATTTATCTGCTTACTATTTACATCTTTTTTACAAGACTTCCCAACAAAATTTAAGACGTGCTAGGGAAAAAACTTACCTTGGAACATAATTTCGGATTTGCTTTGCATAATCACTAATGGCAGCAGTCAAATACTTGCAAGTTGGTCCAGGATACAACTCTAATAATTCAGTAACTAGTGAATTCAATAATGATCTGCTTCTATTATTCACGTACTGCGGCAAAACAATCGTGGCAATCTTACAGAGTCCTCTAATGATGCCCTCTGGCACCCCTATAAAAAGAATTTAAAGCTAGACTTACATTTCAAGGATTTAGGCTATCTTAAGCTACGCTTATATCTTTTATTGTGGATACATGGATGTATGTTTTCAATATACATCCAACATACACTTGTATGTTTACATACAACTCATGTATTCACAAACAAAACTTATTTGTCTTCAACATACATCAATTTCAACACTTGTGCTAAAAAATATCAGTATTAATACCAGTTCAATCTATAAAAGTTAGCATTTAAGTTTTTCTTATATCATTAGCTACAAATTTGGGACTAGAGTTGTACTCTGGATATCTTAAAACAAAATCCGGCATATAGCTTGGATATTTAGCAGCAATTCCTTGTATCCAATACAACTCCTAGAGGAGAATTTTTTGGTCTGTAACTCTGTATACCTTAAAGTACCGAGGACAATGAAAATAAAACATGATTATTGGAAGTAGTGGAAGCTTACACAACCATTCATATCTTCAACAATTAGTAATAATCATGAATTTAATTTCTAATGAAAAAGACCTTCATAACCAATTATGCAGTTTCTGTTAGTAGCGAACACCAAGTAAAATCAAAAACGTGGTTAAAAAATCTGCCAAAAAGCAGTTATGAAGCTGTAGTTGTCTCTGGGAACCTATAGATTGTTAGTCCTTGAATCTTTCTGGGCAAAAAGCATTGTCACATTGGACTAATTAGTTTTGCTAGTTTATTTTGAATGTTCAATGTGGCAACACTGGCGAAATTTCATAAATTCTAAACAACCAAAGAACAGTTCAATTTTCAAACAGTTTAAGATAGCGCATAATCCGACAGTGCAAGACAGTGCAACCAAAAGAAAGATCTTACAGAATCACACTTTAAGGTAGGAACAGGGGTTGGCTGCAATAAAAGTAAATTTAGCGCCTTTTCCATTCAGAAAAAGTGACTATTCAGAGGCATTCAGAACAAAGGTACAGGTACTCCGCAGGTCCTAGTCACTACTTTTGTCTTATTGCCTCTAGTAGAATCCTCCAGTTTGGCTGTGGATGTGCAGGGTAAAATCCTAATATTCAGTCATTCATTTTTTTTCTTATCATTCATTATAAAAAAGTAAATAGGAAAGTAACGAAAATAACAAGGTTTTACTGCTGCAGTACAACTTCACATATCATAGTTAACTAATAAAGGACAAATCCCGGCCCATAATAACCGAGAATAAAATATGCTTAAGCAAACTCTTTTTCCTGAGTAGAATCCAGTATTATCAAGCAGTTCGTGGTAACAAACTTAAGTAAGGAGCGAAGTGGCTAAATAGTAACCGAAACTCCAAAAAACAGAATTTTGATATCAATGAATATATTTAAACAATTGGCCTGTTATGCTTGATTCCAAATATATAATATTTATTAAGTTTAGCATTACCCAGTAAAAGCTAAGAGCTTGAGAAGACTTGCCTGATTTTCAAAAAAGGGGTAAATACGCCCCCTAAAAGTCAAGAGGTCTTAACGAAAATCAAATCATCAGATTCAACGTATCCGAGAATCCTATCGCAGATGTTTCAAACTCCCATCTGTAAAAGTATGGAATTTTGTATTTTTTTTGCCACAAGAAAGATCACGGATGCGTGTTTTTTTTCAAGGGGTGATCGCATCGAACCAATAGTCCTAGAATATCGGGAAAGGGCTCATTCAAACGGAAATTAAATTTTCTAGTGCCCTTTTTAAGTGACCAAAAAGATTGGAGGGCGACAAGCCCCCCCCCCCCGACCACATTTTTTCCTCAATGTTTTCCTATCAAAATTTTGATATAGCTATTTTATTCAGCATAGTTGAAAGGCCCAATAACTATGCCTTTGGAGGTAATATGACCCCCCACAGTCCCTGGGGGAAGGTCCTTAAGTTATAAAATTTGCCTATTTTTTACCTATAGCATTTGTTATTGGGAAGTATGCACACATTTTTTCGGTGGGGGGGGGGGGGGGGGTAAATTTTCGGCTGGCGCATTTTCCATGGGGAGGAAGGTTTCCAGGGGTTGAACTTTCCGGGGGAAATTTTACACTGGGGAATCTACCAGAATTCCTATATTAATTTCTTTTTTATTAGTCTTACTTTCTCTTTTCCGACTCAATCTTACATATGGAGATGTCAAGGAGAATTGTCCGGGGGAAATTTTTACCGGGTTGGAGCTGTGTAGAGTATCTTTCCGTAGGGAGGGATTTTTCACGGGAGAAATTCACCGTGGGGGAGTTTTTCAAGGGATAAATTCTCCAGAGGGAATTTTCGACGGCAGCAACTTTCTACTAGGGAGCGGGGTATTTGTGGGAAAACTTTTACACTGAGGAGGGGATATCCGGCTTGACTTTAAAAACAACCTTTTCAAATAAAAGTCTTTTTAATGAAAGTGCACTAAGACAAATTTTTCACCCAGAACCGTCCGCAATAAATTTTTCGGGGGGAATTTTCAAACTTAAACAAACTTTTTCACGTGCTGACCAATGGTCTGCATTGCGTAGGTATCGATCTCCTGATTCAATGTCTTCGATCAAGAGTGCAATGCGTGGTTGCGGGCAAATCATCCGACGCTTCCCGTGTTTTCCCCCCAGATTTCTCCAGGTACCCATTTAGAGCTAGGTCTACTCGGGCTGAGCTTACGGGGTCACAGCATTGACCCTTCCAAACCTAGTAGCCATTCCAAACCTAATAGCCATTCCATTCCAAACCTAATAGCCAGCAACACCAGGACTCGAACCCCTGAGGGGGAAATTTCAACTAAAATGGAATTGCCTGGGAGGAATTTTCCTGGCGGAGGGAGGGGCGGTATTTTACGAGGAAACAACTTTCCATGGAGGGATTTTTTGGGGGGAAAAGGAATTTTCCATAGAGCCGGATTTCCAGGGCATTATTTAAAATCTATCAGAAATTAAATTAAAAAAACACGTTTTTTCAACTGAAAGTAAGGAGCAACATCAAAACTTAAGACGAACAGAAGTTATTACGTATATGAGGGGGATATTCTCCCCGCAATACTTCGCTCTTTACGCGAAAGTTTGACTTGTTGTCCCAATGCCGTTTAATTAGAATAATAAGCTCTTTTAAATGTTTTAAAAATAACCTTAGCGTACAGAGGGAGGTATTGCAGACAGGGCATCGTTAAAATATACATAATAATTTCTGTTCGTTTCAAGTTTTAATGTTGCTCCTACTTTCAGTTGAAAAGCTTGTTTTATTCAATTCAGAACAGAATCTGATTCAAGACTGGTAACCGCTAGCCATATCCAACAAAACAGTGTTTAGGAATTACGAAAACCTGGTTTCGGGATTTTTAAAAAACAGCCTGAAATCTCTCGAAAATCGGTCCGATTCAAAAATAGTACAACTGATCATCCATGGCTAAAAACCTTGAAATCTGGGTTTTCAGCCCCCCCCCTCCATCTCAAAATTTACCTTTGAAGTAAGTATACAACTTATTCTACAATATGAAAATTCTCTTTGTCCATAAAACTCTTTCTTAAAAGCCAGTTTTCCAATTTTCAGCAACTTTTCCAATTTTGGAAAGCCAGTTTTCCAATTTTCAGCAACTGAACATTGACGGATCTGGAGGGCAAAATTTCCCGGTGCGGGGGAATGGCAAAAAAAATAAAAATATTTTACAAGGTAGTGTGTCTTATGTCCATTTTGCAACTGAAGAATTTTGGGGTCAACAAAAGGTTTGAAAACATATTTTTATTTATTTTATGTAGAAAAGTGCGTGTTCCACTATATTTACCTATTCGATTCCCATTTCAGAAAAGCAAATAATCTTAAAAAACAAAATGAACATTTATTATGCCGCGAAGAGGCAAACTTTCAGAGCTTATCATTAAGGGTTGTCATTTTCTTCTTCTACTCTCTTTTTGGGTGGTCCAGACTGACAGAATTCTTTTAAAAGTTGGTCGAGGGTCCTTGCCCTCCTTCTAAGCGAGGACTTTAAGCTCAGAGCGGCTTAATTGGGGCGAGGGACGACAAAATTGCTACTAGTTTGGACCCATATAATTTCATTAACTAGACTTGGTGACGGTTTTTACATCGATTTCAGTTCAATGAATATATTAAATCAAATGGAGGATTCTTATTTTTTTTCATATTCCTGTGTCATATTACCATTACTTATTTCCAACAGGTAACACGTTGTCCAATTTGTTTTACATTACCTTTCTAGCTCACTGAAATAAGCACTAACTAAATCAAATTTTGAAACGGCAAAAAAAGTGACATTAGTGACAATTTCAAAGAAAAAGTGACAGACTAAAATAAAAGTGACAAAAAGTGATTTTGGTGACGACAGCCAACCCCTGTATGAAAGACCCAGGAAGGGTCCAGGGGCCGAAAAATGCTTTTATTTTGATGGCCGTGATACTTTAACCATTTAAATATCTCTTCTGTGGGAATTCAAGAGCCTGTAGAGTTCTCGCAGGAACCTCTGACACAAAAGGTGTATTGGCTAAGTATCTTTGACAACCCCAATCCTAAACTTTTCAATAATGTGCGCAAAAAGTATATTTCATCCTTACAATGAAAAAACTGAGAAGGAGTTACGACAAATTCTTGAACAGCTTGAAGACTAAAGTGGAAAATTCTTGAGATAACTTTGTGATAAATTAAGAAGGAGTTACGACGAATTCTTTAAGAACCTGAAGATTGTGGTTAAAGAATCTTGGAGTAACCTTTAAGGTTACCTTGGCGTAAAATCAGAGGGAGTTAGGATGAAATCTTGAAGAACTGGAAGATCGTAGTTAAAGATTCTTAAGGTAACCTTGGAGTAACTTGAGAAGCGAGTTATGACAAATTCTTGAAGACCTTGAAGATCCTTGGGGTAACCTTGGGGGCAACCTTGGGGTAAATTGAGAAGTAGTTACGAAGAATTCTTCAAGATTGCAGTTGAAGATTCTTGTGTTAGCCTTGGGGTAAATTAAGAAGACGTTACGACGAATTCTTGAAGAACTTGAAGATTGTAGTTAAAGAACTCTTAGGATAGCCTTGAGGGTTACCTTGGGGTAAAATGAGAAGGAGTTAGGACGAAATCTTGAAGACCTTGAAGATCATAGTTAAAGATTCTTGGGGTAGACTTAGAATAACTTGAGAAGCGAGTTACGACGAATTCTTGAAGACCTTGAAGATCCTTGGAAAAACCTTGAAGGCAACCTAAATTGAGAAGAGTGAAGATTCATGGGATAACTTAGGGGTAAATTGAGAAGCAGTTACGACGAATTCTTAAATATTTTGAAGATTGCAGTTTAATATTCCTGGAGTAACCTTAAGGTAAATTGAGAAGGAGCTATGACGAATTCTTGAAGAGCTTGAAGATTGCTGTTGAAGCTTCTTGGGGTAACCTCAAATCATAGTAACACCAGACGGGAGGAATAGAGGTGGGTGGTTTGAAAATATCAAAGCTTTCCATATCTGAATAAACATCCCCTGTGTTTTTTTTTGGTATCTAATTGTCAGCATATTAAAGTCGTTTTAGGCAATCATCATAGTCTGTGGTTCTTAAGGTTTTTATTGAGAATACTAAGAGCGGGCAAAACTGTTAATTGGTATGCTATGACGCATTAAACAAACTATCATCCTATAGAAATTAAGCACTGATAGGAGCTCCAGGACAGTTTGGGATCCCATTTAATGAACTAGAAAATGAAGCAGTTAATTCTGGGGCATCACTGACATGCCATAGACTGGAACCTTCCAGTCACATTTCTCAAAGCTGCTGGAAAGCGGCAATAAAAAGTGGAACAAAATTGGCAAAGCAATGAGAAAGTGGAACAAAATTGGCATAGAAAAGTGGGATGCAAAGAAACAAAGGAAGTGATTCCGAAGTTTGATACAAAGAAACAGAGATGCATAGAAAAGTGAGATGCAAAGAAACAAAGGAAGTGATTCCGAAGTTTAATGCAAAGAAACAGAGATGCAAAGAAAAGTGAGATGCAAAGAAACAAAGGAAGTGATTCCAAAGTCTGATGCAAAGAAACAGAGATGCAAAAAAAAAGTGAGATGCAAAGAAACAAAGAAAGTGATTCCGAAGTTTGATGCAAAGAAACAGATATGCAAAGAAAAGTGAGATGCAAAGAAACAAAGGAAGTGATTCTGAAGTTTGATGCAAAGAAACAGAGATGCAAAGAAAAGGGAGGTGCAAAGAAACAAAGGAAGTGATTCCAAAATTTAATGCAAAGAAACAGAGATGCAAAGAAAAGTGAGATGCAAAGAAACAAAGGAAGTGATTCCGAAGTTTGATGCAAAGAAACAGAGATGCAAAGAAAAGTGAGATGCAAAGAAAAGGAAGTGATTCCGAAGTTTGATGCTAAGAAACAGAGATGCAAAGAAAAGTGAGATGAAAAGAAACAAAGGCAGTGATTCTGAAGTTTGATGCAAAGAAACAGAGATGCAAAGAAACGTGAGATGCAAAGAAACAAAGGAAGTGATTCCAAAGTTTGATGCAAAGAAACAGAGATGCAAAGAAAAGTGAGATGCAAAGAAACAAAGGAAGTGATTCCAAAGTTTGATGCAAAGAAACAGAGATGCATAGAAAAGTGAGATGCAAAGAAGCAAAGGAAGTGATTCCAAAGTTTGATACAAAGAAAAGTGAGATGCAAAGAAACAAAGGAAGTGATTCCGAAGTTTGATGCAAAGAAACAGAGATGCATAGAAAAGTGAGATGCAAAGAAGCGAAGGAAGTGATTCCGAAGTTTAACACCAAGCTGACTGAATATCTTTTACGACTTAATAGGTCTGGCGTATGAATGGTTACCAAAGCCATTACAGGTAATGGGAATATCTGGAATCATCTCACCCAAATAGGAACAGCTGATTTCCCAGTTTGCAAGGCATCTAATAGGAGAAAGTCTTACTGAGACTAGATACCAGTCAGAGGAACCTCATAAACTGGATGTTAAGATTGAGTACATGTTTGGGAAGGTAATATGCAACAGCTCGCAAAACACATGGTAAGGATCCCCCCTCCCCGCCACTACTTACATTTTTTATGTTGAGGCAACTGGCCTTTGGGGCTTGATCCTCAACTCAGTTTGATGAATCCGTGCATAGTAGTAATAATAAGGTTTTTAGTATTTTAGTTACTCCTCTTTGGGCATCCTATAATTGCAGGAAATTACAATAGCTATTTTACCAAAGATATGACTCCCAATACAAAATGCACTTTATATGGAAAAATACTTCAGACTGTATGTTTTAGGTATGCATACAAGTTTTCGCTCTTAATTATTCAGGATGAACAAGAATTGCAGGACTAAACCCGAAAATAGACAAAAAAAAACTAAAACAAAACTTGTCATAGACTACAAGTTTGACACATAGCATAGAATGATAAAGTTCTTGTTGAGGGGCTTGTTGCTATCTTGGAAAGTAATTGAGTCAGGTGAATGTAATTTTTAAGAATGAATCCAGAGCCTAAAATATACCCCAAGAAGGTCTTGCCAAACTATTGTCTCTACCCTTTCTTTATTCCAAAGGCTTGTAGGATTACATACATGACAGGTCTGTACATATTTAAATCTTTGACAAAAAAGTTTAACCGTAATTTTGGTTCTCAATGTCATTTCCATTGGCTCTAGTTTCGAAAATGGAATTCCTATTATTTAAGTAGAATTTCAAGCCATTTTAAGTTTTTTCCCAAAATTTAGGACATGATTTACAGATATTTAAAACCTTATAAATCAGGATTGAGCAGAGGTATGAGGCCAGAACACTTTTCTTGAGCCTTATTTGAGCAGTAGCTTAATTTTTATAAGACAAAGATCGCAAAAGGTCATCAAAGGTCAGTGCCCTTTTGAGGGAGAAGAAATGGAAGTGGGCACTTTAAAATACCTTCCAGAGGATCATTAAAGCTTTGGATTCATTCCCGAGAGTTTCATCCCATTAATTCAACCAATTTCAAAGATCAAGAAGAGCCCCTAATTTAGAATTTTGTCACTTCCAATATCCAGGTAACTTAATTGTACTCCTTATGTGAACCTCTTTGAACTTAAATTAGTTACCTGAACAATTCGAGTCATTAAAGAAAACAGCAATTAAACTAATTCTGTATGAGACACTACTAGTCTATAAAACACTACTATCAAATTCATCATGTCTGAGAACCCTGAAAGATTTCTGTGTTAAAGGTGTATCTAAAAAATACAAATTCTATTGTTGTTCCTAAGAAGTATATTCATGGATGTATTAGAACTTTATTTTTTATTTATTTATTAATTCCAAAATGCAGTAAGCTTCACCAAGCTTGTTGCACTAAACATTATAACAATGCTGAAATGCAGTCTATGAAAAAATACAGGTCACAAAAACAACTAATACCAAAAAAAAACAATATTCTCAAGACAGTCTGTGATAAGACTTAGCATGGAAATCTGTAGAGGCCAAACTACTTTTGAAAGACTAGACCATGATAGTCGTAACTGTTTCCAATTAAGGTGTGTTCTGAGTCTTCCACTCTTGGCTAGATAAAGAGTTTTGGCCTAATCTTTTCTGTGGACATGGTGGGTATATTTTGTGTTGGTGTTGATGGGTGATACTGTAATCTTTAAAAGCAAAGTAAGTTGAAGTTATATTATAAATGTTCCTAACAATGCGGAATGTATTCATTATATCAGCTCTATCATGCTGGAACTGAAGACTAGGCAACTGTAGCCTCTGCACTCTCTGGTGGTATGGTAGATGTCTCAGGTAAGGTATGAGTTTGGTGGCCCTACATTGCACTTTCTCAAGTCTTTCTCTCTCTCTCTTTTTAAGCAGATACCATTCTGACAAACAATACTCAATTATTGGATGCACAGTGGATAGATGAAGTGAAACCAATGACTGTAGATTAAACTTAGAGAATGTAAACTTTGGATGTAATAATTGGTAATTTGCCCTATGGGTGATATTTGATGCATGTTTATCAAGTTTGAGACTTGAATCAAAGAAACCCCAAGGTCTCAAACATACTCCATGCTTGAAATTGATTTACCATCAACAAAGTAATTGTAATGATGAGGGAGTCTATGCAAATAGTGTACAGCATTGCACTTGGTATCATTAATGAACATAGAGTTTGCTGTACACCACTGGTGCAGAGCATCCAAATCCTCTTGTAGTAAAGAAATATCATGTTCATTCATGACTGACCTGTAATTATATCTTGAAAGAGCTTTCTTCACTTGGAGAGCTTAGTGGCTCTCTGCCAATCCTCTCCATAAGTTATCCATCATACCTGAAGATCCCAGAACAAAGATTATAGCCCTCTATTGGTAATTTTTCAGTTCAAGTCCAACACTCAAAAGTTGACCATTATAAAATTTCAATAACTTAGGAAAAGGAGAAACAATCCAAAGAATGATATGATTTCAGTGACCACACTATCATCCAATTCATCATGTCTGAGAACCGAAAGATTTCTGTCTTAAATATCAATGTAGAAAAAATGCAAAGTTTTGTTGTTTTTCCTAAGAAGCAAAACTGTTCTGTAACTTATATTACAAACCTTCCTTTTCCTTTTCTGGAGTTTTCTGATTCTGTAGGTAGAGCTTAATATCTTCAAACACCTGTCTTCTCTCTGAGAGCTTAGTGGCTTGAATTTTAAATGGAAGATCTTTGAAAAGAAATTCAGACTAAAAAGAAGAAAAAAGAATAGATTTTGAACAAAACTTTGTTGCTAAATTTAAAATTATAATATATACAAAATATAAAATATTATTAAAATATATATAATATAAAATATTATATAATATATAGAAGATATAAAATATACAAAAACATCAACTGAATGACTTGAAAGATGGATCAACTGCACAAAAATAAACACATAAGATACACTCTAGACATGTATATACTAGTTTGGAAATTATACTTCAATGCAAAAATAAGTCCTGACTTGTTGTAGAAACAATACCTGTCCAAGCTGCAAGTAGTCCTCACCTGTTGCCTACAATTTTTTTTAGAAATGTTGACAAATAACACCTTGCCAAAATTGAAAGCACAACATGATTTTCACCATATGTCATTTGAAAAACATAGCAGTCCCAAGCCCCCTCCAACACTCCCCCACCCCTTTACTGCCAACCTTTTAGCTGAAACATAGGCATATTGTGCTTTGTTTGATATGGAATCACACAAGGGTTTTCAATCTGCAGGACCAAACTGGGTCAGTCCCTCTCACAACCCCACTTCACTGTCCATTTTTTTAGTAGAAAGACAGGCATGATATATTTCCTTCAAAAAAAAAATTATGGAAAGATTTACAATCTGTATGATTGTATGACCAAACTGGAAGCTTGAGTTGGTCCATCAAGCAAAGGCCTGTCCTCACAACTGTAGGCTTTTTTGGCCCATGAGCTCTCCAACCCTACTGTCATCTTTTCAGCAAATAACTAAGCAGAAGGCTTCAATTGCATATGCAATTTTATAGCTGCTTAAAGAGAGAAATTTTCACTTAGAAGCCTGGTGACTGTGTTATTGTGGATAGCCATGCTATTTTAAAAAGCCTTTTCATCTAACTGGCAAGAAAGCTATATTTGTAAGTCCTTGAGCAAAGAGGATCCAAAGACACAAGAAAGAAAAATCAAAAAATTGGTTTCCTTAAAAAAGGAGGCACAAAATAGGCTGAAAAACAGCATTAATCTTATTAGCATGACACTTACATCTGTAAGTTGAAGTGCCAAGGGAATCCTAGGGCACAATAAAAAGTTCTTATTTAAGATTGTCTACAGGATGGGGTCCTAGGGTACATTGAAGGGGATCCTAGGGCACAATAAAAAGTTCTTATTTAAGATTGTCTACAGGATGGGGTCAGGATGGCTTCAGTCCAATAGAACACCAAAAATTATGTTGATTTACAAACTGTACAAAATCCCCATCTCCATTCACCCTGAATTTGAAATTAAAAACATAAATAAAAAATTATACATACTAAAAATCTGCATGATTTGAAACCCTCTTCCCTTCCTACACAAATTTACAAATTATTTTCAGAACTACAGCCTAAAGTTTAAATCTAAGATCTTAGCTCCACACAAAAAACCTAATTTTTTTATACAAAAAATTAACCCATAACATAGCTTTTTTAAATAAAAAGTGAACAGAAATTTAGTTAAAGAAACACTTCCTAATTAAAATTTTTTCAGAAGACAGTAAAGAGCAAAATTAAAACCTAAAAAAAGCAAAAATATAGCCATATAGTAAATGCCATATAGTAATGAACCAAAATTTTACAAATGAAAATAAAACCTGAAATAAAGAACAATTTAGCCATAATTAAAACAAACAGTAATTACAACAAATTAAGCTGAGGATACTGTCCACACCCCCTCATCATTATTTTTGGTAGTAAAACTAAGATATAAACATACCATTCAATTCAAAAATCATTGCTCTGTAATCAATTCAAAATATATGTATTTCTTTCAACTGGATGTCATAAACTTCTTGATTTAATTTCAAAATTCAAACTTGCTTCCCCTCATTTTTTGTACTGTCTTGAACTATTGACAACATTGAAAATAGCAAAATTAAAAAGTTAAATGATGATGTTCAGAACAAAGGACTTTCCTAAATTAGCATTGAATTTTGACAACTTAGCCCTGAATTTCAAATTGAATGGTATGTTCTTTCTATAATTCTATTAGCACTGATCATCTTCAAGCTAGAAAATTAATATAAAAAACCTTAAATTTAACATAATGCCTACATATAGCTCTAGGCTATATGCAAAAGTTTACTTGTTTTTGTTTTTTTTTCAAACTAGCATTAATATAAGTGAAAACAAGTGAGTATACAAATAATCCAACCAAAAACAGCAAACTTATGTGTCTAGCCAAGGGTCACATCCAGGGATCAAGGGAAGGGGAGACTGGGACATATTTGCAATAGTGGTGAACAGGGGCATAACTTCCTACTGGGTAGGGTGGAGAGGGGGGGGGGGCAACTGTCCCTTCCAGACCTAAGTTTGCCCCCCCCCCTCTCAGCTGAAATTTATTTTCTGCAAAAAAACTTGTCAAAATTAAGATAAGCCTGCATAATTTACATATCCAGAAAAACAGGTCAGTTTTTTTAGTATATGTTTACCGTTATTATAAGATATGATTCATTTTTCAGTTTTCACTGTCATTTTCACTTGATTTGGGAAAATTGGCTCCAACTCTTTCCTGTTCCCCCAGTATTTTGACAAAATTATGCCTGGTGGTAAATATATCTGAAAACAGCACTGAATAAGGAATTACATTGTCTTATTAAGGCCTTATTAAGATGCAGTGAATTTAAAGTTTTTTATATTCATCTGCTCTGGCCAGGTGAAGAATAAACAAACTATTTGATCTTCCTTATAATGATCTTCTGAAATATATCTATCATCACTGTTATGAATGTATCCCAGCCCTCTCACATTGGATATCACCAGAATTACATATAAAGTTTGCTGATTTTTTGGGGTTTAGATTACATTTTGTTCTTTATTTTCAATAAAAGATGGTAAATAATGCTAAATAAAGCCCATTTGGAAAAAAAACTCACAAAGTCAGCCAAATTTGTGCAAGACAAATTTATCTATCCTTCATATCTATGTAAAAAAAAATTCAAAAGCAACTGTGAAAAAAATTCAAAGCAACTGTCTTAAATGTAGAAAAGAATAAAACCCGAGAATTTTGGCATGTGCATCCTAAAACACTCTGTACTAATACTACTACAAGCCACAACTAGTAAATAAAGCTATGCAGAGAAAACAGGGTCTTTTCCAACTAGACAATTCAAAGAAAACTCATGGTGATCCTCAATAGCTTTCCAGAAACAAGCAAACACCAGACTAAAGAACAAGTTCCTTTCAAATAGAGTTTTCAGCTTGTGGAGCTCCCTTAGTGAAAAAATGGTGACCTCAACCAGCATGTATGCATTCAAGCCATCAATGGACAGGGAGTGGCTCAACAGACCATGGTGCACTGTTTGGAGTGCCAAAGATGACTAACCATAATCACTGAAGCTGCTGGACAAAGGATTTGTCATATTGCTAGCAAATGTGATTTAAGGTAATGGTACAAATATTTTAAATGTAAATGCAACAATCATCATGATAGGTTAAAAAAAAATACAGAAATAAACTAAGAAATTTAGCTTGGAAGGTTGTGATGGACCCTGAACAGGCAATTACAGCTGACTCAAAACTGAATCCAAACAGGTTATTGTCTTGTGCCTCTGCAGCCAACCAATCCAGAACAAGTAAACTTGATACCAATTTAATAAGGTCATATGATTTTGAGACTAAATTTTTAATAGTAGCCTGTCCATCAATATATTATTGCTTGATCAAGTCAAAGTCATTGACAAAGTTCAGCATCAACAACTAATCTTGAAAGTAAAAGCATGAAGTGCATGAAAAGGTAAAAGCTTGGATAGAAGTCTTTCTTACTGGTATGACTCAAAGGGTGCTGTTATCAATTCAGCTGTGATAGACTGGCTAATGAATTTCCTCACCAACTGCAAGCAGAAAGTCTGCTTATTCAAGATGGGTGGCCAGCCAATCTACTCCCATGAGGCCATGGTAATGAGTGGGGTACCACAGGGAACGGTACTAGGCCCAACCCTTTTTTTTATGTACATCAACAACATTTTCAATCATGTAGATAATAGTATGCATTTGTTTGCTGATGATGCCAAACTGTTGGGCATTGCAAATCCACAGACCATCCAATGTGACATAGACAGGCTACAGGATTGGACTCAAGACTGGTTCCTTCAATTCAATGCAATCAAATGCTGTATTTTGCACCTTGGACCTAACTACCAAATGACTACCTACTCAATTTACAATCCCATCACAAAAACAAGGGAGCATCTAGAGAATAGAGAAGAAGAAAAGGACCTTGGTGTCATCATTGATGACAAGTTGAAGTTCCACAGCCATGTCCAGCATGTTGTTTCCTGTGCAAATTCTAGCCTTGGCCTATTAAAATGGACCATCAGTAGCCAAGAGGCAACAATATTCATAAAATTATATAAAGCTATTGTCAGAACCCATCTTGATTTTGGCACGTGCCTTGCAGGTCCTTCTTAATGGCAAGATGTAAGGCTCCTTGAAAATGTTCAGAGGTGAGCAACAAAGCGTGTGAAAAGCCTAAAATCAACTTCATATGAGGATTGCCTCAAGCAACTTAAGCTATCTACCCTTGTCTACAGACACATGCATAGCAATATGATGCTGACTTACAAACTTTGAGAAGAAAACTCTACCATTTTTAGCAGCAGTCATAGCACAAGCCATCATTACACAAGAGGACACTCCAAGAAGCTGCCAAAGTTAAGCTCCCCATTGAGAACCCATCAAATGTACTTCTCAAGAAGAGTCATTATCCACTGGAATCAATTGAAGGACTCAACTGTCAGCACTCCCTCAATCCAGTCATTCAAATGCCACCTTGACAAGGAGTGGGAGAAGAGGCAGTGGAGATTCAATTGGGAGTTGTTGAGTCAAGACCACTACAGGTCTGGAGGACCTTAAAGCTCTCAAATGGATTAAGGTGATTAAGGTAAGGTAAGATAGCAAAGGACAAAGGGGACAGCAATAGCAAGGTTGTTTATTTCAAATCCCTACCTTTTTATCATTAGAGCACCACAGGGTACAAACCTGGGGCTCATATTACTCAGCGTGTACATCATGTTGATTGTAAAACTAATCCAAAAATGTCTCTGACATTATTTGCTGATGACTGTAAGCTCCTCAGAGAGACCATAAACAACCCATATCAGTCAACAATGCAGAAAGACTTGAATAAACAATCCAATTGGTCATTAAATTAGTGTCTACAGTTTAACACCTCAAAATGCAAAGTCCAGCATCTTGGATGTAATAATCCAAATCTTGTTACCTAATAGGTGACACCAAGCTTGCAGCAGCAACTGAGAAAAAGGACTTGGGGCCACTGTTGAAAATGATTTCAAGCTCCACAAGCAAACCAAGTCCTGGGGCTTATAAAATGAATGTTCACCACCAAGAGGCAGAGTGTGGAAAAAAAATTTGATAAACTGTACAAAGCCAAAATTTAACCACACCTGGAGTTAGGCAAAACCCTGGCTTCTCCTCAGTAGAAAAGGGCAAGAAGGCACTTTTAAGTGTTCAAAATAAAGCATCAGAGCTTACCCCTGTATTGCAAAACAAATCCTATGAAGATTGCATCATACCTTCAAGTTAGAACAAAGCATCTGAATCATAGGCAGACTTAATCTTGGGCAGTTTAAATCTAAGACAAGTGTTATGAAGCAAAATAATTGTGTTTAAATAGACAAGAGTATAAAAATAACTTTTGCCTAAATTTAAATGCTGAAAAACAATGTTGGCTAATACTGTAGTCAGCCAATTCTAACCAGCATAGTCCATACTAAAATATCTAAACCTATATGCATCAAAACTAGGAAACTGTTGTCTATGTTTAGGAGAGATGCAATTTAATCATGACAAATTAGTCAACCAGGATTAGCCTAGGCATTATCCAATTAGCCTACTGGGGGTCTTACACTAGACCTAGAACAGTCATGTAGTAGGATATGTAATCTTCTAAATCCTAGAAATAGTCTAGGCTATAGGGTAAGTTTCTAGGGGGTCATATAGGCTAAGTTTGCTAAGATGAAAGTGAAAATGTCTTTTCAAGCCTTTTTATGCTCTTTTATAATTTAAGAATTGCTTCTGGGGCTAATTGCCTGATACTAACAAATAATTGGTGAAAATGTGGGTAAATTTTTACCAAATCATATTATTGACTTAAAAAAAGTGAATAATACCACTTGATGCCTTTTTGATGCTCTTTCCAAATATAATAATCATTTTTGTCAGAAATGAGTTTGAACCCCACCCCTATACATACCAATTCAGGGTATATATTTGAACATCAGGGGGGGGGGGGCACAAATTTTATTTCTGATGTAAATGGAAGGTAAGTTAAAACTTTATCCTTACCCCCCTAATGTGCAAATTTATACCCTGCATTGATATATAGGGATGGGGGTAAAATTCATTTCTGACAAAAATGATCAGCCTATTATATTTGCAAAGAGCATAAAAAAGGCATCAAGATGCACATTCACTTTATTCAAAAGTCAGTAGGCTAATATCACTAGCAAGTGCAATTTAAGGTAATTTAAGGTAATATGATTTTGTAAAAATTTACCAAAATTTGACCTTTTTGTCACTTCCCAGGATATTTTGGTCACTAGGTTTATTCCTGAAAGTTTTATTAAGCTTACTCAACTAGTCTAGGCCTACTTTCCATCATGACTTAGCAAGAAGCCCTTCATCTAGAACATTGATCAAATGGCATATTCGTATTCTAGCCAGGTAATTAATACAGAGGAAAACCTAAGGTAATAAACTAGGCTATTGCCCTTGAAAACACCTTCTACAACCCTAATTGAGGTTGTGCCCTAGATCCATTCCTGAATTTTTCATTCATACAACTCTTAGTCTCCCAAGATATAAAAAACTGATCGAGTTTTATAGGCTACGCATCATCTGAACGAAACACGTATATCCAAAAAAATATTCAGACAATTAGCCTACCATTGCTTTCAGCTTATCCGGGTCACACTTTTTTTCTAGATTCGAATTTTTTGCTGTCCTGTGTTACGTAGACAATGTTGCTAAGATAGAATGAGTTTACTGAAACCACAGTGATATAAAGAAAAACAGAAAAGTCTTCTTGTCGCAATTTATACCTTTCTTCCATTTTAGAAGTGTGAATCCAGAGCAAGCCAAATTATAAAATCATAAGTTTCACGATGGAAATATTAAGAATAATTATTTTAAGCACTTTATTTTGCCAGTGGACAATTCTTCTTGTTTTTTGGCAGTCCAATGGTAAATAGCCTCTTTCTGGCTACGCAATTTACAATGGGTTTTGGTAATTTGAAATGACCATTACAGCATGATCACTCAGGCATAACCTGTAATTAGTCGGAGGCGATTGGCTTGAGATGGATTTTGCGGAACGTCAACTCTTGTTAATATGAAGGCATTGCCAAACGTGGAAAACCATGTAGAGACTAAAATAGACCAAGACTTAGTCTGACATTCAACTACTAGAGGTCTTAGGACTTGTTGCTGTGCGGTTCTAATCCGGCTTAAAGTACTTCGTGCAGACTTTTTAAGAAGTCCCTGACTTGCACTGGTGGGACTTAAAAATGTTTTTTATGGGCTGTGACAATTTCGTGGTGTAAATGATATGACAATTGTGACGTTGAAATATAAAATTTTCAATCTCAAATATTCATATTTCAATGTGACATTGAAATATGAATAGTTGGAATAAAGTTTTGACTAACGATTTCAGACATTTGAGCTACACTTGTTTGCAGTTTCAGGGGCTCGTTTCCCATGGTTAAGAAACAAGAAATTAGGTGAAGTAGAACTTATTTATTTAGATAGGAAGGATGGAGTACATAGAGGAGACTTACAAGTGTTGCTCAGCTCAGGAAGTGAATAAAAGACCACTTAATTAGAAGTTGACTGCTCTTTGGTCAGTTTATGAATAAAATTTATAATTTATCAGCCATAGTGGTATCTGCAACTTTAAAATTTGTTGGTTGTTACATGAACAAACTATCGACTAACAAGAAATTGTATGTGCTGTACTATAATTCAATTTTAGGTAGAAATAGGGTACTTTTTATTTAATGACTTTTATACGCTGGCCAGTAAAACTAGGGATAGAATGTATTTTAGCTTAGGTATTTTTTTGCAAAGAAGAAAAAACAGTAATGACAATAGACTGCTACAGTTTTGCAAGAACACTATTGTAGTTATAACAACTGCGTTATTTTATCCTGAAATGATCCATAGGTTAGCCAGGTACGTAAGTGACAGCATATGGTTAACCTTATTGATTATGCTGTGGTAAATTAAAGACTAGCAAAATCTATAGGGGACATCAGGATACATAGGAATGCCTCTATTAATACCAAAAGTAAAGATCGGTATCCAGTTGCCGTTAGAGCTATACAGGAAGGGGAATTACTTTCCTGGTAGTTTTAACATTGATGGACTAAAAGACGAGAGTTTGAGAGGAAATTTCCAAAAACAGTTGGATATGAATCTGGAAAGTTTAGGATTAGATGATATCGCCCTATTTTTTGGGAAAAGGAGGTGGGATCATCCCGTAATGTGCTTAGAATCTTACCTGCAAATAGGCTTGCACCAAATCCTTTTTAAAATTTATTTTTTCACTGTTCGTCTCAAAAGTTAGACTGATGGTTCTCCACGTTTGGATCAGGTTTTATAGCCTCCAGGGGACAAAGAGAAGTACCCGGTCTGGTACCTGCTATGAGAAAAACAATCTCTTGCATGACGCTTTTGAAAATCAATAGGTGTCTGGACCACATAATGGGACCCCTTTCTTCTTGTTGGAAATCAGCACAAGACGAGTTTCTTTGTCTGTTACCAGTAAGGAAAATAAAAAGGCTTGTTTACTACCAAAAAAAGCCTGTGTAAACGTTGGAATATGACATATTTTTACATCCGGGGTTCCCCACTTGACTGGCGGGCTCTACGGGTTTTTCATAAACCCTTAGGTTTTAAGACAATTACATCACAGTCAAAGAATTCTCGAAGAAAATCAATTGCATAGGTAAGCAATTACGTAACAGGCACCTGCGTCTTGAAGAACTTTTGAAAAAAAGTGCCAGCACAGGGATTCAAAGGAATGGAGACCTGATAGGGCCAATGTGTGCCTTACAGCTAAGAAGGAAGCTCGGCAGGTCAAAGAAATTAAGAAAAAAAAACCTTTTATAAAACTTTCATAATTTTCTATAATTGCTTTCTTTAATTTGATTACGATGCTCTTTTCAAACTTTGTTTCATGATAACATTTGCTCTTTTTTCAAAATTGCTCGATCTTTTAAACCAGATCCGGTAATCTAACAGTTCGTGGTAACGAACTGTAAGTAAGGAGCGACCCGGCTCAATGGTAACCGAAACTCTAGAAAACGGGATTTTGATACCAATAGATACATCAAAAGAGTCAGATTCTTATGCTGATTTCAAATATATATGTTTCATCAAGTTTAGTCCTACCCATCAAAAGTTACGCGCCTGAGAAAATTAGGCTGATTTTCGAAAAAAGCGTGAAAGACCTTTTAAAAGTTATAGAACCTTAATGAAAATCACACCATCATATTCAGCGTATCAGAGAACCCCACTGTAGAGGTTTCAAGCTCCTATCTACAAAAATGTGGAATTTTGCATTTTTTGCCAGTAGAAAGATCACGGATGCGTTTTTATTTTTATTTTTTTTTTTTCGAATCGTAACAAACAAAAGACTCTGAAAAAAATTTTAAGGTGAAACCTAACAAAACAGTTATCAAGACTTAGTTAGACACAGACTCGATAGAATTGCTAGCGTACCCTAAGAAAATACTGTAAACATAACAAAGTAATACAATGTGATTTTTTGTATTGAAATAATGCTACATGTTTTAAATGAAATAATGCATTAAATGTTTTGAATTCGTTCCATAAAATGGTTAATCATGTTTTCTCTTGGCATGGCACTTATTCCATTTCAGTCTCATAAACGGCTTTTAACATGGTTTTAGCTACAGATTCAATGTGAGTTTTGTAATTGGTATTATAGGATTTATTGACTGTATCTATTGATAAACTGTCGATGATGGTAGTAACGTTTTCTGGCACTTTGTTTTTCGCCGTCTCATCTTTATTTTCCTTAGTGATGTTTTCTGCCAATACCCTTTTTATTTTGCCAGCAATTTCAAAGTCTATTACCCCATTATTTTTGCACGACAGTTCCGGCACGTAGACAAGATATGGTTTATGATATTAGTAGAAGAGTACGCCTGTCTTCTTTTGACCTTCCGTTGAATGCTAATACCCAAAAGAAAGGAACAGGATCTCACTTTAAGGCCCCTCTAAAGACTTAAAACGGAACTCGCAAAGTAAGCGACTTGTAAGATATATTTTGAAAGAGGATAGAAAGATGCATAGAGTGGTAGGTTTATATAGCAAATTAGTACGAAAAATTACAAAATTACGAAATTCTTAGGATAATTTTTAAAATCTTTAAATTTGCATTTAGGATTAGACCTAAGTCCTTTCCAGTATAGGGGCAATAATTCATTACAATGAAGGGGGAGAACAAGAATTATTTTCGATTTTCAAGATAAGCGGGAGAAAAAAGTTGTTGTTTGCAGTTTTGGGGGGTGCTTGAACTTGAAAGGCAGTTGGGTCAATATGAACAGAGTTTAACAAATTAACTATAATGAGGCCTTGTTAAATTTTAGACAGAGAATAAATTATTTGAAAAACTATAGGAAAGCGGCTTTTCTGAAAGAAACACTATAATAAAACTAGTAGAACCCTTTCATTTCCTCACTCTTTCCAAATCTAATATTTCTTGCTGTTACAATGAACTCCACATTCTTTATCCGTCAAAAGAATTCACCCTCTCTGAATGCAAAGGAATTCAAGATATTTGAAAATGATTTAAAGATATGGATGACAATGGAAAGAACATGAAAATCTGTTTAATAAAAATAGGCTGCATGTTATAAAGTAATAATTTTATTTTTTAGTAGCCTCTTATACTACTAATACTAGCACTTTACTACTAGCAGTTGTCTATTAAACGAGAAATTTTTACTGGGTGCTCTTGCATCCAAGTAAGCAGAACTAAAGACAGTGAATCAAGTAGTGACTAAGTTGTTTGAAAAATTTCTGGGAGATGGACTTTGAAGATTCTAACAGTAGTTTATATGTAAGGTATTTGCAATAAGCGTTGTCTTCAAACTTAAACAAATATTCCTTTCACTGTTTGATTGTGGTAGAAGTATCTTTTATAGCTGAAAAGTTGGGTGTGAATCTTCATTGGGATCAGTGGATACCTTTGTGGTGACAACAGGACAAATAAAGGCGAGAGAAAGGTGATAAAGGACCATTAGAGAAAGTTTTGAATAAGATCATTCACAAAAGTTCAAAACCAAAATTCATAGCTGGTGGGTTAAAATGCGTATTAACCTTGAGGTTAAAAGCCATGGTAAACCAAATCAATCAATTATTCAATTTTATCGAGTGTATAGTATCAATTGCCATGAATTTGAAATAAAGGAGGTCAAGATGACTACTTTCTTGGTAGAAAATTATTATAGAGATTACAAATGATAAAAGAAGAAAAGATAAAAAGATGTGGTTTTTGGAAAACAAGTTTGTTATTGAACTCTGAAAATTTTTTTCAGAGTCTTTTGTTTGTTACGATTCACCTTAAAAGTTTTCTTTTTCTTTTTTCCAAAGTGTCTTCTGTTTTGTTATGTTTCACCTTGAAATATTTTTTTTTAAGTGTCTTCTGTTTTGTTACGTTTCACCCTCAAGTTTTTTTTCAAAGAGTGTTCTGTTTTGTTAGGTTTCACCTTAAAATGTTTTTCACCTTAATTGTTTTTTTCCAAAGTGCTCTGTTTTTTTAGGTTTCACCTTCAAAGTTTTTTTTTCAGTGTCTTCTGCTTTGTTAGGTTTCACCTTAAAAGTTGTTCTTTTTCATCTTAAGTGTTTTTTTAAGTTTTCTGTTTTGTTAGGTTTCATCTTAATTTTTTATTAAAAGTAGAAATAGGAATAAAATCCTTTTAATAAATAGTGTTTTACAAACAGTGATAGAAATTCACGAAAACTACCAGACATTTTGGTCACATATGATGACTGACCTTCATCAGTTGTAAAATTACTACTATGTCATCAGTAGTTTTACTACTGATGACGGTCACTGCATATGTGACCGAAATATCTGGTATTTTTTGTGAATTTTGTATTACTGTTTGTGAAACACGGTCTATTAAAAAGATTTTATCCCTATTTGAACTTTTATTTATCGTCATTGAAAGGCATTTGGGTCTATAAAATTATCTACACCTTAACATTTTTTTTCAAAGTGTCTTCTGTTTTGTTACGTTTCACCTTAATACTTATTTTTTTAGAGGGTCTTCTGTTTTCTTAGGTTTCACTTAAAGCTACCTTCGTGAAGCCACCTCACAAAAGTAACTCACAAAAGTAACAAATGATACTTTTGTGAGGTGGTTTCACGAAGGTAGCTTCAAATTGTAAATGTTATGAAATTGTGTATTATATTTTTAGGTGAGTCTATTTTAGTTTTATGTATGTTTTTTAGTTTTAGTTGATTTTTTTTCTCTGTGCTGAAGACGCCTTGCTAGATAATGGTGAAATATCCGTTTTTGTTTTTTCTTCGTTTTCATTTACTGGCCACAGACCCGTTTGTCGTATTTCTATTTTTTGTGTTTTCTATCAGGGGCAACCTTAAAAATCCAGACCAAACCATAGAAATACAGACCAAACCAAAGATATCAAGAAAAAAGTATAGAAATAATGACCAATACATAGAAATCCTGACAAATTCATAAAAATCAAGACCAAACTGTAGAAATTGAGGCCATCCTCTTAAAATCTGGACCTATTCAGAAAAGGTCATGACCAAACTGTAGAAATCATGGCCAACCTCTAAAAAATCATAACTGATACATAAAATTCCTGTCGAATTCACATAAATCAAGACCAAACTGCATAAATTAAGGCCATCCTCTTAAAATCTGGACATATTCATAAAAATCCAAACCAAACTGTAGAAATCAGGGCCAACCCTAAAAATCCAGACCAAACTATAGAAATCATGACAGAGCTGTAGAAATCATGACCAATACATAGAAATTCTGATGAATTCATGAAAAAATCATAACAAATACATAGAAATCCGGAATAATCCCATAGAAATTATACGCAATACATAGAAATCCACACAAATTCTAAAAAATTAGGGTCAACCCCCAAAAATCCAGAAAAAAAACAAAAGAAATCTAGACAAAGTTATAGAAATCATGAACGGCCCAAAAACCCTAAAAAATCCCATAGAACTCATAACCTATGCATAGAAATTCAGGGAAATTCATAGAACTCATAACCAATGCATAGAAATTCAGACGAATTCATAAGAATCAGGGCCAACCCTAGAAATCCAGACCAAACCGTAGAAATCAATGCCAACCTCTAAAAAATCCTGACGAATACATGGAAATCCCACCAAATTCATAAAAATCATAACGAATACATAGAAATCTGGAAGAATTCATAAAAGTCAGAAGCAATGCATGGAAATCCACGCAAATTCATAAAAATCAGTTTCAACCCTAAAATCCAGCCCAAAACACTTCAATGTTGATGACGGACACCACAGGATGCTACCATGCCGCCAATTTTTATAAAAACTATTGGAAAATATAGCGAAGGATCATTCAGGAAATGTTTTCAATTCTCTGTGGCGTAAATTGCCTTGGAGTAGCATGTTCTAGAGCTTAAAAGCTAAGGTGGATGTGTTAAATTAATTTTCTGGGCGGTAGGGTGAGTGGAAAAATGTCTTGAAACGTCTTTGAAAAAAAAAGTCGTGAAACAACTTGAAGAAAAATGTTTTAGAAAAACGTCTTGAGATGTTCTGAAACATTTTGAAGAAACGTGTTGAAGAAAAACGTCTTAAGAAACGTCTTGTAACGTCTTGAAGAAAAATATCTTATGAAATATCTTGAGATATCCTGAAACGTGTTGAAATGTCTTAAAGAAAAATGTCTTAAGAAACGTCTTGAAATGCCTTGAAACGTCTTGAGATGTCTTAGAAAACGTATTGATACGTCTTGAAGAAAAATGTCTTAAGACACGTCTTGAAATGTCGTGAAACATCTTCAAATGCCTTAGAAAACGTATTGAAACGTCTTGAAGAGAAATGTTTTTGGGTGTGTTTCCATGGCATCACGGGAATCCCGGATGTTGCAGAATTCAGGGGGTGTGTCTCCCAGGACATGTTTCAGAATCCAGGGACGTCACAAAAATCCTTGGAGGGCATGTTATTGGAATCCTCGGAGTGAATGTCGTAAATACAGGGATGTCGTTGGAATCCTGGGAGGGCATGTCGTAGAAACCATGGAGCACATACTACTAACGATCAGAAACTAAATAAAAAACAAGTTGTTTCAACTGAAAGTAAGGAGCAACATTAAACTTAAAACGAACATAAATTGTTACGTATATGGGGGTGTTCACCCCCTCGTCAATACTTCGCTCTTTACGTGAAGTTTTTTTAGTACTTTAAAAAGAGCTATTTATTCTCATTAAAAGGCCTTTGTAATTCAAAGGTCATTCTCAAGGAATTGAATCACAAAGTCCGTTTCAGTAGAATAAAAAGCTCATTTAAAAGTACTAAAAGTTTCAGAGTAGAGAGCGAGGTATTGATTCTATTTGTTTTAATTTTTAATGTTGCTCTTTACTTTCAGCTGAAAAATTGGTATTATTTTTCTTAATATCTCGTTAAAGCAAAATTGTTTTAACACAGAAAAATGTTAAAGAAAATTACTTTAACTCTTTAGCAAGGTTGCTGACGAGGTTACGTTCGTACCATTTTTTGTATGTTTCAAGTTAAACGTCACTTTTTACGTTATTGTCCTAAAAACTTTACATTTTTGTTATGTTTTTGAATTTATGTTACAATTATTTTATGCTTTTGAATAATGAATCAGTTGCATAATTTCTGAGGAATCTATTTTTTTCCTCTGAAAAATTTCCACTGTCCCCAGCAGGGCTTCCACTATCCCCGAAAAGTTCTGTGTCTCTCCGGAACAAAATTGGGAAAAAAATTCCAAAAAATCGCATGTCCCCCCCTAGTGATTTACCACTAATGAATAACCACCCCTAATAAACTTTCCTTTTCTTGTCATAATTTTTTCGCTACACTCATGTTCGTTAATCTTTTCACTACGCATAAAAACTAGGCAGATATAAATGAAATATAGACCTTTGTTGATATAACAAAACAACATCAATTTTTCAACTGGAAGTAAGGAGGAGTATAAGAACTTAAAACAAACAGAAACTTTTACAGGAGGGGTTGCCCCTCCTCAATACCTCGCTCTTTGCGCTAAAGTTTGAGTTTTGTTTCTATTATTTAATAATGACTCCTGAAACACATGGGCTGTTTAATTAGAATGATAAGCTTTTTTAAATGTCCTAAAAAAGCATTAGCTTAAAGAGCAGGGGTATTGGGGAGGTAACCCCCCTCATATACTTAAAATTTCTGTTCGTTTTAAAGTTTTAACGAAAAGGTGGCCACAGCCATATGTTCGTTGACGATTCGCCTAAAAACGCTTATAGTGGCTTAAATCTAATGCGACAGCTTCAAAAAAGCTAAAAGAGATGACTTTTTCCCCTTTGGATTTGAAATGTGAAGCAGTATTTTAAGCGAATTCCGCCTTTACAGCCGGAAGCTTTTGAAATATTTTTGGTCCGATCGCGTATGGCTTAGTTAACCAGTATTTTGCCTGATTAATTAAAGAAAATTTTTCCCCAAAATGAGTTTTTCAGGGAAAAATAAAGAACTCAATTAACCAAAAATGAGCAAATATAGAATGAATTAATCTACCAAACTTCAAACTATCACAAATCAGCATTAATAAACAAATAAAACCCAAAACGAACAGAAATTATAATAAACAATCGAGTCAAACTCAAAACGAAGAAGTTCTAGAAACTTTAAAACTAAAGAGTTTAGAAGTCTTAATTTCTTGATCGAATGTTTGGTGAGCTACAGGGAAGGATTTGCACCTTCAAAGTATTTTTAATGAAAATACAAAAAAAAAAATCAATGAAATCAACCTTTTTCAAGAAATGCTTTTTTTAAGTCTAACAGGGTAAAGAATAGAGCAGGGACATTCCCCTTCCCACATTTGTCGCACTGGTTTCTCCATATGGCCTTTGTTAGAAACGGAAATTGACTCATTGGACCTCAGGATATATTTGAGCATTAGGGGGAAGGGCGAGGTTAGTAGGATTGCACCTATTGATACTAAACTAACATCCATATACGGGCGTTGAAGAGATTTAATGTCCTTGGTAAAAGCCAGGGGTGAGATTTAATGGCCTTGGTAAAAACTTCGGACGAGATTTAATGTCCTTGGTAAAAGTGTTATTTCTAGACCAATCAGATGCCTAGAATCACTGGGCGAACAAGAACAAACCACTTTTTAGACCTGTTTGATGGTTATATGTTTTGATGGTTATGAGTGTTGTTTCATGGTTCGGTTTGTTGATGGTTATATTGTTTGATGGTTTGATGTTGCTTGTTGGTTATATGGTTTGATGTTGTTTGATGGTTCTGAGTGTTGTTTCATGGTTCTGTTTGTTGATGGTTATATGGTTTGATGGGTATATTGTTTGTTGGTTATATGGTTTGATGTTGGTTGGTTTGATGTTGTTTGATGGTTATGAGTGTTGTTTCATGGTTCTGTTTGTTGGTCAATTTGTTTGATTTATGTAAGCCTAATGGATACAGACAAAAGTTTACATCATTGCTGGATAAGAGTGAGTCTAACAGGAGCAAGATCACGTGTCTCTTTCTGGTCCAATCATAGGAGCCGGAAACACTAACGGGACAATTTGACCGTGAATATAAGGAAGGATTTTTGCTATAGTTGTTATTAGTGTGAGAATAGAATTCAAGGAGTGAGAACAGTTTGACTTTACTCATTAAGATATATTTGCAATAATGAGTGGAATGTTTACACTATTAGAGGTTGATAGCAGCAGCAGCAATGATACAAGAGCACCAAACATTGCGGTAGAAATCACGAGAGGATCACGGCTTTGTCTTCAATGGAATGAAGTATATGCAAGATATATATTATCTTTGAGCAAATTTAAAATGGAGGATCAACTATACTTCGCTTTAAAAGTTGATATAGCACATGTGGATATACTTCAAAGTGCTTTAAATGCGATTGTGAAGCATATAGAGGACAATAAGTTATATTGATAATTGTACATGTGTAATATATATTATTGTTGTAATTATACCTGCTCAATAAAATTGTTTCGAAATCGAAAATCTCTCCTTTCTTTTTGTTAGATTATCGGATACTCTTAAAGTACAACGAATCGTGGTTAGTCTAGAGTCAGCAGTGAGAGTGATAGGGTTGAAAAAAATGAATAAATTTGAGAAAGAGAGAATTAGGTCGAATCTTGTGATTATGAAAAACATTTGATTCTGGATGACGATTTTCTCGAGTTATCACTTCAACGGAAGATATTTTCTCAGGGAACACTTGACAATATAATGAAAACTGATTCTTCCGCATCGGACTATTGTATGATTTTTTACGACGTGATTCAAATGCTTTTACTCAATTTATTGATATATTATTGAAACAAAGCAGAATAATATCGTGTATATACTTTTGAAAACATTGCCATAGATTCTATGTACATATTTCCCCCTTCGAAAGAGGTTATATAACGTCACAGAGTTACTCCTCTCCCACCCCCCTCTGAATTCATCGAATGTGGATCAGTTCCTTTTTAGTTGAGAGAGAGAGTTGACAATGGAAACCAAAAAAAAATGTTCTATACATGTCCACTATGTATGTACACTCTTGGCAGTTCGTCATTATGTGAGAATTGTACAATTATTGATGACTATAATGAAAAGTGCAAATTATGCAATCCCTGTAAATTACATAGAGGATATGCAGGACAAATTAAAGGCTGTAATTCATGTCTTGAAGAGATTTGTGACTCTCACCGTAGAGGACATCTTTGCTCCAATTGTCACTATGACAAATGTGATCAGTGGGAGAATACTTATCCCGGTATGATTGGAAAGAACCCCAAACGTTATTTTAGTTTACTTCTACGAGATTGGTATCGTCGTAATTTTAAATTATTTTGGGAGGAAGAATCAGGTCTACGATTCAACTGTTGGGGTAACAAGACAATTTGGTTTCTACCTCATCGTTGAGACAACACTGCCTATTGTGACTATAAACCTAGTGCTTTTTATTTGGCAGTTACCGAATGTGATTCACCAGTTGAAAAAACTGCATGTGATATTGCTTCAAATAGACTGATTGAAACACGTGAATTTCAAAATATGAATGCAACTAGTATCATTGACTATACAAAGAGATACGACAAGAGTGAAGTTACATTGTTCTGTAGAAAATGTGACCCTAACTTTGCAGCCAATCAAGACTAATACACAGTGAATTCAAATGGTCTACCAGCATTAGTGCTTCTCGACACTTGCCTATACACCAAAGAAGAAATCCAAAGTGAAGAATAAAGACATTGTTGCATACATTTTTTCTTTATAAATAAACAAATTCACAAACATTTTTAAGCACTTTACCCGTAGGAAACTAAAATCAATAATATAAAGGTCTGAGAGGATATTTTCCACCATTAAGTCGTTCAGACATGGATTGTCTACATAAATGTTGAGAAACTGCTTGTAAGTATAGCCGCGACGTCTGAACACGAAATATAGTAGTGCATGGAAACCACAGCTTTTAGTCGTCAGATCCTGCACTCTCTTCTGATTTTGAATAACAGTTTTCCCACTGCTCTCAATATAGTTACTGATGTGTGGAGTGTATAATGTATAGGGTAGACCGAGAGGATCAAAAAATTCAATTGGCGTCATTGTTTGAAAGATGCACAGCCAATGGCCAGTATTCACAGTCGACCGACTACTATTAAAAATGACTAGATTATTGTTGACACTTTGAATTTTTCCAAGAAATTCCGAGGGCATACAATAGGATCTGTATTTGGGCATGCAGGGGTCCATATTAAATACATCGATTATTTCACTGATGTTCATGGTGCCAGGTCTAGTAGAACACTGCCTTCAGGAGTGATTTCCCAATAGGTTTCAAATTGATTTAGCGAGATTAGTGCAATACTCTCAGCTAATGGGCCGGCAAATGTACACTCTAAACGCACACTTCCGTTCGTACTATACTCATATCCTGGGTTCCAGACAGGTCTAGTACAGTGATACCCTGTGTTTTAGCGAACATTCCTTCGGTTATATCAATTTCAAATAGTTGTGAATCATGATCTAGGGTTTGCATGGTCAACTCATACAATGTCCTATAGGATTTATCAAAAGATAGAATGTAGAATGGGATTCCATTTACTTTGCAGACAAGAGATGAAATCCCAAACATTTCAAAGTTATGTGGGCATCCAGTCCACGATCCTATTGCAGTAGCGGTTTTTACAAATGCCAATGCTAATTTTGACGGAATTTCGCCATTGATAAAGGATGAGTCGGTGAAGGTGTGTGAGCCTGCGGCAATATGACGTTGATTGGTGATTGTATGAGGAACAAGTAGTTTAATATTATTTCCACTGGCTCTCAGTTTTTCCACTGCCAAAGTAACAGAGCTCATAACCTGCTGCTTTCGTACATATAGTATTGCCGAGGTAAGGGAGAGAGTTACATCAGGATTGGCAGGAAGTTCCTTTCGTAAAATGAAATTAGATAGAGCAAGCGTCAATTTTGTATCCACTTTAATATTGGGTGGTAACCATTGGGGTATATTAAATATTTCATGATATATTTTTCCAACTAGATGTAATTCACTAGTTGTAGCATTTTTAAGTGCATCTGTACTATCAGTATTAGTAATAAATTCATATCCATTGGAGGTGCCTCTCAATTTCTTGTATGACTTGGGTGTCATCAGCATGAATTGCATATAGCTTGTATAATTTAAGAGATTGTTGCTTGTGCTCACCAGTTTGCCATTTATGTAGACACTGATTTGACGAAATAAATTATGTGATATACTATTTTCATTGGGTATTCCATCGGCAAGAATTGGCAAAGTATTGTCGGATTTCCGGACTTTCATTTGTAAATCTATAAATGTTGAACCTATGTCCATAAAGTAGTCTTCATTGGAATGAATTTTAAAGTAGATATTATCGGAGAGGGGTTCTTGTGGATAAAATTGTTCGTTGTATCCATGTTTTACACTCACATCAACATTTTCTGCATTGAATAGATTTAAAGATGAAGTAATTGAAGGTTTGGAATCCTTATGTGGTAGATATTCCATCTATAATAATAAATCCTGTTTCAATCTAGCAATTCTCTTCCTGGGGCTTTTTCTACTGTTTACTGTGTATGTCGTCTTTTTCCTTCTTTTCTTCGACAAGGGTGATGTCTTTCGTTTCTGAAATGAGTAGAGACTGATGATTGGTGCACTGCTTCTCGACCTTTTGAAGCCTTTTCCATTCCGTGGAGATTTCAATTGTTCTTCAAAGGTTCACGCACTTGACCTAAGATTTTCCAAAGCAGTTTTTTTAAAATCCTTGCCAGAGCCCCAGTCGTATAGTGTAGAGGATCCAAAATCTGTCGCAGCCAAAACAATATATTTTATAGCCAGAGGTAGTGCAGAGCGAAACAGCTTACCAAACCAACTGCCAAGACCATAGCCAGACATTGATTAACGACCTTTGTAATAGTCCATTCCGTTGCCCAGTTGTCTAGGGCCAAGAGTATCAACATAGCAGTCAATATCAGGACAAATGAATACCACTTTTCTATTAGGCATCTTGTTGCTGAATGGGTCGAAAGCGGCATGTAATCACAGCCAAACTTTTGTAATGCTAGGGGATCACCTAATTCAGTTCTTAGTGTTAACTGACAGAGTTCCAAATAGGAAGTGTTTACGGGGATATACTGAAGATGCTTTATATTGTAGTGGTGAATATGTTCTTGATTAGTTTTTTTGTTCAAGCCCTTGTAGGAGGGGGACATTGCTATTGCCAAATCTGGATGTTTCAACAAATGAAGCTTAAAGAAATATGCAAGTGTCCGCGGAGAAGGCAGGCGGGTAGTCAGCAAAAATAAAATTAGTGTTTTCAGCACTTTTACCATTGATTATATTGAGCTTAAAGCCAAGAACATCTTTTAGATTATTATTGATAATAACCTTTTCATCGGCACTGGGTGAACTAATGTTGATCTTGCCCTACTCCTTTGAATAGTTGAAATGAAAGGCTCCTTTTTTACGAGCGGAACTTCTTTTATTGATAGAACGACATAAATCATTCATACAGGTGAATTTTTCATAGGGTAATTCAATATATGGATAATTCATCCAATTAATCTTCTGAATTTGTTCTTGATCACCTTTGGGTGGTGGCCAATCATACGGTCTAATTTTTATATAATATTGGATCTTTTCTTAGGATGTCGTATGTATTTTTGAGAATACAGTCAACAAGAGCCACTTCATACGCACCATCGAATTTGATGGTGGGGGAGAGTTTCGTCCAAAAATCACTTATTTTATTCAAATCATTTTAGAGAGGATCGGAAACATTGGGCATGAATGTCACATAGAAATCATTGGGCATTGTTAATGTCTTCAACTGCAATCCAAGAATAAAAATCAGAGTTGTATCCTAGCCAGCGAAGAAGCAACTGTTTCTTGCCCCTGCGAGCACGGCTCTTTAATATCTTTTCAATTTGATAAATTTCACTAGTGTTTCTAACTTTTTGTAGTTCATATTCAAAAATCATCATCTTTGGTGTCTCGCAGCCGATGTGTCGTAGTGTAGTCGATGTGTCGATGTGTCGTCGATGGGTGTAGTGTCTAGGATTTTGGACACTTTAAAAAGTTCAGTGCTCAAAAAATAATTCCCCATTTCAAAAATATTGGTGGTTCTATTATTTCGAACAGCATCGCCAAAATTGAATTTGTTCTTCACAATTTTTTTCACTGGATTATTGCTTTAGAAAAGCATCAAATGTATTTTCACTGCAATGAACTTCCCGAGGGCTAACATTGGATAGGGATCGATATGGTCGTTGGTTATATATTTGCATTATTTTATCTAAATCATGAATAAAAGCAGCAGTGTTTTTCAGCGTGCAATATCTTGAAATTAATCGACGAATCGTTCTTATCAATCGTTCAGCCAATGCAGCCATTATCGGACTGTGACTATGATATAGCTTTGTATTATATTTCAATAGAACCTTTTATACATGAGGATTAACAAATTCACTACCGCGATCCGATTGAATTTTTCTATAGCAATCTTGTTCAAGAATACTTTCTAAAGCCTGAGCAACTTCAACACCTCTCTTTGATCGCAATGGAATGGCATATGCATAGCGACTAAAGACACTGATTGCCACTAGAATATATTTATAGGGTGTATTTTGACGCCGTTGAATCGAATCTAAAGTTAAAAGATCAGTTTGCATTATATGCAGAGGGAAAAAGGCTTTAGTTTGTCGATATTGTTTGCCACGAAGCCTAAGATTCCGATGCAATGTGTAACTCAGTTCATTTTCTAGATACTCTTTTGCATTTTTTAATGTGCTGCCACCTATGTCAGAGGCAACTTTAGAAAGTGTTTTGTGGGAAATTAGACTTCCCACTTCACCAAAGTTTTTATAGACATATTCTAAAATTTCATCCATTTTGAACACAAACACACAGTATATGCATAGGGAAAAAGGCTTTAGTTTGTCGGTATTGTTTGCCACGAAGCCTAAGATTCCGATGCAATGTGTAACGCGGTTCATTTTCAAGATACTCTTTTGCATTTTTTAATGTGCTGCCACCTATGTCAGAGGCAACTTTAGAAAGCGTTGTCGGGGAACTTAGACTTCCCGCTTTACCAATATTTTCATAGACATGTTTTAAAACTTCATCCATTTTGAACACGAACACATAGTGTAATGTCCAATCCCCTTTTGCACACTATAGGGTGAATCGATACGTCTTTTGTCTAGTCGTCGTCGTTGGTGTTATAGAATCATTGCTGCTACTAGGAGTGCTAGTATTTCCAAGATTGAATTAAAATCTTTTTCTTCTTTTTTAAGTGTTGTTGTTGGCGTTGTTAGAGGACTAACACCTCTACTATATTCTCTTAAGTTCTTTAGAATTTGCTTATTGCCAATTAGACTTTTGGGGAAGTTTGATGCATTTAGAAAAATCCTTTACGATTCAACACCATATCGCAAATTAAATCAAGTATATTATAACTTTTTCCCTGAATTATAATTCGTTTCCCAGTGCTATCGACTTGAACTTGATAATCATCACCGCCACTTTCCAACATGAGATATGTTAATACTCTTTTACTCTGTTCTCGATAGGTCCCTGGCAATAGGTTTCCAATTGATGTCACTATGGAATTCAATTCCTTCTCCATTGATTGCACTAAAGATTCTTGAGGAGATGTTTCCTGTTTAGGGGGATCTGTGATGGCGGATCTCTTACGATAATGTCTATGTTTGTCCAAAGACGCAATGCATCTTCAAGTAAAACTAGCTTTTTATCATCGGCAATATTTTCATCATTAATGAATTTGCTTAAATTGTCTTCAAAGTGTTCCACGGGTGAGAGGACAAGTTCTATTGGAGTCAATTTATAGGGTTTAGCCATCTAGAGAAAACTGTTTACAAGTCCTGCGATTATTGGCAGTAAAAGTTTAAAAAGCTACCGCCCGCCTGAAGAAGACGTTTTCTTTTAAAAATTTTCCTTTGTTTTTGGAAGCCAATGCACGTACAGTGGAACGATGTTGCTTTGTCTGTTGTCTAACAACTTCTGGAAAGTGTACATTGCCCTCAGTTAAATTTAAACAGAGTTCAGATATTAGATTAATGAAATCATTGTCAACGCCATGTTTGAGTATGGCCTCCTTGAGTGGGGGTTTTGAAGTGCCTAGAACTGAAAATAAATGCCTATTTTCATGTAGTTTATGATGGCAACTAATAGCCTTTTCTACTGTTCGCCGGAAGATATACAGTAATTTCATTGTCAAAAATATCTGTGACTACACGTAGATCTTCGGGTGTATTCTGATTAAGATCTAGCAAAATGTACCCGTAGGACTTATTTGTAACCTGGCTGTGCGCTGACAACAGAAATTTGGGAGCACCTGGATATATTTGCTTGTTGAGAGCTATTAGCAAGCTAGAATCACGAACAACTCGGTACATAATATAGATGGTGCAATTCAAAGCAATGGTTCTCATACATTTGTTCTGATAAAACAGATTGTGTAGAACTAGGGTTATCGAAATGTGTTTGTGATGAGAGCGAACGGTAAACAGTTGTAGCATTTCCTGTGAGAACTGTTCAATCGATTCAGCCAGATCATGAATAATCACCCATGAGTTCTATTCAATATTATTGAAAACATCAAGTCCCCGTATGAATTGTATTGGCATAGACGTGGTAGTGGCAATAGCTTTTATTTGATCGTATAACTCCTGACAAATACTATAGCAATAGTAAATTTTCTTTGGTCTTTCCAAAACCATTTTATTGTGGCGTTAAAGTTTGTGGCATCTGTGGCGCTAAGGTTGCACCACTTGTAATGAGGAATATGACAAATGTTTGACCGCGCCACTCCCTATGGGAGAAAATAAAAATAGATTAAATAATAAACTTGAATTTCCTTGTGAGGTGACTAATTGGGCCGGGGAGCCATCAATCCAGGAACGTAGGCATATTTCGTGGATTTATCAGATTTCTCGGGAGCGTTTCCAATGGAGAACAATCGAACTAATTATCTACCCTGCGGTACTAGATACGGACATATAATCAAAGCAACACAAGTAGAAAAGTAATAGATTTTATTAGACTTACATACTTAGTTGTACAGCAACAGACTTCAGTAATGCAAACAGATAGATCTCGCAACCAGAATAATCATAGTCAGAATACTTCTTAATCATCGCCCCGAAAAACACTTCTTCACTAACTTATAACATGAGTTCTGATTCTGAGCAATAATCACTATTTCCCAATTGGCCCAGCTCCTCTCGGAGGGCCCGCCACTTTACTCTTATGCTGACAAAATCAGACCATTATGCTGCTAAACTACCAAATAGTTTTTTCGCAATATTTTGATCACTAAATGCCCACATTCCTAATAAAAACTTCAAACTAAGTTTTAGACAATGTCCCACTATGTTCGTCTAATACTTCCGGGAAATTCCAATCCATCTCATTAGCATTGTACTTGTAAAAAGCCCGTACTTTTCTGCTTTTCAAATCTGTCAATAGCGCTTGGAAATGTTCGAGACTCTTTTGTTTTGTAAAACGAAGAATGCAAAACTCTAAAGAGTACGACAGGGTATTCTTGAAATTTTTGGTATTCGAAATTAATCATCTTTTACTTGGTGCTTTTTAAAGGGATATTTGGCTGATAGATAAATGTGGTTTTTCTTTCGAGAGTTTGAAACGGAATTTTAAACTCACTTAGGGGAGTTTAATTTACATCGGAAGTTTATTTTGAACGAAATAAATTTTTCATATTTTAAGTATATATTATACACGGTACATATTACCCGTCCCATTTTTTAATGACGTCCCATCATTAGGACTTGCTTACCCTTATGTTTTTAAAGTATTTTGAAATTTGTCTACTGTTTGTTCCATACGATTTTAATTGATATTGTATTATTATAAGTCTATTTAATCTTAATCAGAAGTAAAATTCTTTCTATATTACCTTTCTTATTTTATTTCATATAGTCAGCTAAGTTTCCTCTACCGGACTAAGATAGCTACTTACACCAAGGTTTTTTTGTTATTTTTACATCTAACACTGATAATTCCTATATTTTCAACAATGTTTGGTAAGGTTGGGCTTATTCTACTATTACTAAAAAATTTTTTTTCAAGATTCATCTTTTATAAATTTTTCTATCTTAAGCTAGCTACGGAATAACTATGTTTCCTGCCTTACGCTAAATTAAACGAATAATATGACAACACTACACATAACTCTACCTGAACATCTAGTGATACATACATGAATGATTTATAACACACAATACTATGTTTACCATTTTCACTAGTAACAAAATCACTTTCACTGGGATTGTTTGTTATGTAATAGTAACAATAGATTATCAAAATTGTTAAGTTGTCAAAATTAATGACACGTGATATGAGTTCACACCTAATTTACCACTATACGTGTCTCTTTAGCGTACTCGCTCCTTCTGTTGCAAATTATGGTCCTTCACTAGTATCGTCTTGTTGAAACAAAATTTTAAAACACTTATATGTAGTTTCCTCACAGATTAGTTCGAGTATGGTTACGTTCATCTTGGACGAAGTGATTTCTCTAATTATCAAACGGGAAATGATACTTTTGGTTATAGGTGTGTGGAATTTTGCCATTAGAGTTCATTCTCACCTGCTGTTTTTGGATAGTTCGTAGGGTGCTTTATTGTTAAGGGTTTGGGCACTGGGATTGCGTTGATAACAGAGGGGTTGACTATTTCATAGCATTTCATTCTTGGGCTATCTTTAATCACATAGAGAATGTATTTCTCGTGTAAAATTGTTCCTTCGCGCACTTAGAGATTATAGTTCATAAAATTGTTCGTCCATGGCTTGTACCCATTAGCTTTTATGGGGACTCCTTGGTTAATCATAGGGGAAATGATGTTTGAATTTGGAATGGGTAGACATCAAACCTTAGTGACTCCTTCAACATATTGTCTTTAACTTTTGGGAGGAGTACATTGTCACTCAGGGGTTATTCATTGGGATTATTTTGGTTTCTATGATTCAATGGTTGGTTTCCAAGTCCATCTTTCAAAACTTATTTTTTAATATTTACGGTAATATCTCTAATGTCTCTCTAATCTCGTAGTGGAGAAACGGTCGTAGGGGATTTAACATGTGAATCGTCGACATGTAAAAATTCTGCTGAATTGGCTTCATCAACACGCTAAACATGTTAAATTGGGTTCATCAATATTATTGTCAAGGATGATGTATTCACTTACATCTTATGCTAGATAATGGGATTCTCGGGATTGTTACGTTTATAGTTCGATAAAGCACTGGATACTGAGATTTTTTAGATAGTGTTACCTGATACATAATATGATTTGTGATCGATGAAAATTATTCTTCGTCGAACGATCATCGTTTCCTTGATCAAAGGGTATCCGTAATTTTCGTAGGCGAAGTTGGGATAAGAGTTTCTTGGGATTTATGGCGAGTACTCTTCGTTGGATGAGATGTGATGAAAATAGGTGCTACTGGGCTATACTTGCACTGGTCTATGCATTGTCCTGATTAGTTTCTGATATGCCGTTCCAATTCCTGAAATAAAATAACTCGGCAGATGATCACACGTTCTTTAAAACGAGTAGTCATAATACAAATAGGTCATGTATCGATTGGGTACATGAATTTTACGCTACAAGACAATGTTAATTTAAATGCACTAATATTATTACACACACACATTGATTTTTTACAAAACGACATTATTATTATGTTGGTGGAAACATATATGAAGTTTCTCTTGGGAACTCTAAAACATAGAAATTTCTTCTAAGTTATTATAATGTAACGATGATACAAGAGATTAATTCTTATAACTTTGAGTGTGGTCTCTTATTATGCTCTTTAGTATACACTATTACATACACTTTATTTAAATTTCTTTCAACACTTATTTATTTTTACATAGATTTAAAATAATCGTTTAAACATAGTTTACGCTACATCATTAAATTTGAGGTCTAATTTTACAACATATTTCATGCCTGCATTGTCCACGCACGTCCGTGCTCTTTAAGAAACGCATGTTGCAGCGTCGTAACCGCACGGTTTTACGTAAACGACACTTATAATGAGGGAACTAGACATAGTAGGGACGAGTGGAGACCTCTATACCCACTCGTTTTCTAATGTCTTCCCTTCCTCTTGGCTTAGGCGTTCTCATGGGATTCCGGGTTTAACTTTTGCATTTCAGCCGTTTCCCCGTGTTCCTCCTTTAGTTTCTGCCTTCTTAGTCTCAAAATTCTTCCATAATTAAAGGCTAGTAAGGTTCTCATAGTTAGGGAAATCGCGAACACGAAACATACGGTCAGTAGTATGTTCCACCAAAAATTGGTTGAGAATAATCCGTATCTATCATCTACGTATGTTAATCTTTGGTCCTCATTAGTAAATATGGGGATCTGTGAGTCCAATGCTTCTCTTAATTTTGTAAGTTGTAATGTTTCTTTATTTTTTTTCTATTTTAGACCATATTGAGGTTTTCATTTCCTCACATTCTATATTGGGAATAGTGTGCGACAGGTTGATTGCCTTAAAATTGATTATTTTAGGACTAATTATGTTTGTGCACGTGGTAATTAACGGTGTTTGAACTATTGACTCTTTAGTTACGAGTTGACATCCTTGTTTTATGGTTATCGTACCCACGTCCTGCAATAGCAACTCGGTCCTGTAACTTGGATCTATTTTTTCTGTATTATTATAACAAGACAAAGTTCCAACTGTTTCTTTTGGAACAGAAAATAACCAAAGATCATTTCTAAGGTGTATGAATATTCCTCGTTTAGTACTTCCTATCAAGGCTTCTTTCAGTTGGGCTGGATACATCGTACTGGAATGGTAAGGGTAGACTTTTTATATTAAAGTAAATTATTCGAATTAATTATATGCAATGTGACTTTTTTAATTAGAATTTGTTTTCGGGAACTGACATATGTTGAACAGACGGTATCAGACAGTTTTGATTCGTGCGAAGCCTTGATATATGTTGAACAACATTTTTCTACAGCGCTTTTATAGTTGTATGACTTATATTTGTGAGCTAAAAGTTTTTAAATTATTATCCCTTTATGACCCTTACCCATTAAAAATATTTTTTTTATATTTTTAAGGTATTTTAATCCGTCCGGTTTCTTAACCGTTCTACCTGACTGTGTCGTTACTTTTTCTTCTGTTTCTTGAGATTTTTTCTTTTTAGGTTTAGCTAGCGATATGAGATCAAATTTTTTGTCTTGTTTTTTCAAAAATTCTTGCCCTTTCAATTTTGTTTCTTTCGCGTTTGCGGCCGCTGAAGTTGGTTTTGATTTCCCTATTTCTTTAACTACCATATAGTCTGATTCGCCGTCAGACTCTTCAGAACTGGATTCTGATGATTCCGCATTTGAACTTTTAGAGGTGGCGCTTCGTGTCCTTGAGGTATCACCTGCCCTTCCTTCGTAAATTTCTACTCCTCTGGAAGCAGAGGGTTTATTCTCTAAGTCCTCGCTTTGCGTTTCCAACTCGGGAGATTTGAAAGACTCTTGAGAACTCTGAGAGGAATCAAAAGTTTTGGCGGGGTTTTTCCATTGTTTAAATGCCATGTTTTCAGGGGGATGGAGTATTTTTTGCACTAGTGTTTCCCTCCATGAAGTCCATTGTTTAGGCTTGACCTTGGAAACAGTTATATCATGATACTGTCCTTCCTGGGTGTCCTTGGGGGTTTGAGTCCAAGGCAGCGTACTTTGCATCGTTTTTATGGGGAAATTTATCAAATCCATCGCTTCTCGTAGATTTGTTTTAATTGAATCTTTAGGAGGAGTTTTCTTTACAATAATACCCGGAGTTTCTACCGCTCGGTTCAATTCCTCCTGTAGTGACAGGGGTCTCTCTATTGATGTTGCGGGGGAAACCATATCGTCTGGAAATCTTTTGGGGGGACAAGGAGTCGAAACTCTATCAGGGAAAAATTGTGTTTTAGGAGATATCGTATTATCTAGTTCTCCTGCACTCTCCGACGATGAACTTTTTGGGCTTTTTGGCGTTTTTATTCTCACTGGTATTAGGGATTTTCTTTTGGTAATAACTAGGTTTTTCATAGCTAAGAATTCTTCAAAGTTTTCCTCATCACTCTCATTTTCGAAATAATCTTGCTTGAAATTAAAGGGTTTTAGCTCTGCTAATCTTGATTTAGGGGGCTCATCTTCCGCGTCTGACGACTCAGTAGATGAGGGACGCGATACCCATTTTTCCGGGAATTTGGCTCTTTTTATTCGACTAACATGTGCCTTATAAGTTCTTCCATTATCGGGGTTCACCATTTTAAATGTAAAATCGTTATCATACTTTTTGACTATTCTGTACGGTCCGGAATGTTTATTAGAAAGTTTCTTGCCTTCCTTCTTTGCCTCATTCTTTAGGTAGACGCAGTCTCCTGTCTCAAAATCTATGTTTCCCTTGACTTTGGGTAGGTTTCTTAGCTCTTGGCTTGTTTTACATTTTTCCAACTCTTGTCTTACTATTTTATAAGTTTTTCTCATCATATTTATGAACTCTCGTTTGTAATCCTTCGAGTTATTGTAATATTGCCGGGATTCAATAATCTCATCATATGGGATTTTAAAATCACGACCAAAAAGTTAATGGAAAGGGTTGTCTTTGGTTGTTTCTGAATAGGCGGTGTTGATTATGTTAGTTAAATAAGCTAAGAATTTATCCCAATCGTTCCTGTTGCCTTTCGTATAAATACTTAATACATTTGAAAATATTTTATGCCTATTTTCTATTTTGTCATTAGCATGTGGGTGATAAGGAGATGTCACGAATTTTTCTATGTTAAGAAAACTCATTAGGTCTTTTATTACTTTTGAAACAAAACTGCTTCCGTTATCGCTTATAACCTTGTTTGGGATGCCAAATTTTAAAATAATATCGCCAACGCCTTACTCGTTGCGTAAGCGCCTTGATTTTTTAATGCTTTTGCAAAAGTAAATCCAGAAAAGTGATCTATAACTGAAAGAATACAAGTGTGGCCTCTGTTTGAAACAGGTAGGCCTCCGCTGGTTCCATATAAATCAAAGGAAACAATATCGAAGGGGAACCTCGCTACCGGAATTCTCCCCATTGGAGGATTAGGATAAGCTTGGGTTTTTTCCCTTAAGTTACACGCTTCGCATGTACTGACAAATTCTTTAAGTTTTGTTAATGCCGACAGCACGTAAAAATATTGTTTTAACTTATGGAAAGTTTTCGTTATCCCTAAATGTCCACCTATATCCGAATGAAAATATTCAAAAGCAGGTATTATTAAGTTTTGGGGTAATACAGATATTATTAAAGTTTGGTTTCTATTTTCCTCAGTAGTCACGATTCTACATAATATTTCTTCATCAAGATCATAGTAAAAGTTATCTATTTCTTTTCTAAGAGTTTTGAATTTATCTGGTAACATATCATCATTCACAAAATAATTGATAAGTCCTAAACATATTTCGTCCTTTTTTTGATTTTTTTTATATTTTCCAAAGACAGGGGACAATAGTTAACCTTATTTTCTTTTACTGTGTCCTTGGCTTTGTTTTTATTACATTTACTCTTAGTCTTAATAGTATTGACTTCGTTCTGTTCGGCTTCCGACGGCACATTTTCCGGAAATCTACTCAAGAAATCACAAGCTGCATTTTGTTTGCCTTTTAAATATTCAAATTCATAATCTAGGTCTTGGATTTTAATTTTCTAGCTAGGATTCCCGTGGGGTTTTTAAAAGCGCACAGGTACTGCAAGCTTTTATGGTTTGAACGTAGTATGAATTTTCTATCAATCAAATAGTGTTTAAATTTATCCAAGTGATGGATTAGAGATAATAATTCCAAATTTGTGGCAGAATAATTACTTTCGCCTTTTGATAAGGTTTTGATTGAATAACATATAACTTTTTCTATTACTTTTTGTTTAGGCTTACCCTCTAGAGGATTGGGGTTTTCTACCGAAATTATTTGCGAAAGTGTAGCGCCGATGCCCTTTGAACTGGCATCCGTTGTAACTACAAACTGTCCGTTCTCGAAATCAGGCAAAAACAATATGGGTTCCAAAGTGAGTGCCTTTTTGAGACGGTCTAAAAAAGTTTGGGCTTCCTGGGACCAGGCAACATTTTGGGAGTTCCCTTTAGTTAATTCCGTGAGGGGTCTCGCAATTTGGGCGTAATTTCACAAAAATTTTCGAAAGTAGTCAGTAAGGCCTAAAATTCCTCTTAATTCTTTCATAGTTCTAGGGGGTTTGAGGTTTTCAACACACTTTATTTTGTCTGGGTCGGGGGATATCTCTCCTTGTGTCACTACTACTCCTAAATATTTAATTTTAGATTGAAATAAATTTACTTTTCCAGGCCGGCATTTTAAATTGCACTGTCTGAATTTTTCGAATACCTTAACTAGTGTTGCTAAGTGTTGTTCAGCGTTTTCACCCACACATATTATATCATCGACAAAATGAATGATATTCTTTAATCCTCTCAATAAATGCAATAAAGGTCTACATAGCGCGCTTGAACTTGTCTTAAGTCCAAAAGGTACTCTTAAGTATTCGTAGGAACCACACTCAGCTGTACAAAACGCAGTTTTATAGACATCTTTTTCGGCTAATTTCACTTGGCGGTAGCCTTGAGTAAGATCCAAAGAAGTAAAAATTTTGTTTTTGCTTGAAATAGAGTCAAGGATTTTGTCTATTCTTTGCAAGGAAAATTTATCACTCACTACTTGCTTGTTAAGAGCTCTATAGTCTACTACCAGCCTCAGGTCACCATTCTTTTTTGGGACTAAGATCACTGGTGCGAAATACGGACTTATACTGGGGCATACAATCTCATTCTTTTCTAATTCATGAATTTTATTTTTTAACCACTCTTTGTGCTTATACGGTATACGATATGGTTGTTTCGCGACGGGGTTGCCGGTCGTTAAAATTGAATGTTCATAAAACGGTATCAGTCCTATGTAATCTTCAGATGCGGAAAATACATCTTTAAAATTCCATAATAATTCAGATAATTTTTTCTTAAGCTCCAAGTCAGTAATATGATCCATATTAAATTTTTTTAAAAATTGCGATTTGGTTAGGGGGTTTTTGTTAATTGAGGTTTTAATTCCGTTAACTAGATTTCTTTTGGAATTTTCCCACCTATCTAAGTCATTTTCCGAGATAATCTGGATTTGAACTAAACATGTTCCCTTTTTTATTGTAATTGTGTCATTTTCGTGGTTATTAGTCACCCAAATAAAACCTTCTCCTTTGTCGTAAGATATAATTTGTTCTTCACATAACAGATTTTCAGGAATTTCCTTTGACGGGATCGCAAACCATATTTCGGATTTGCTATCCACCGGTTCAATCATCTGCGATATTTGAATCCTTTGCATGTCAGGGGAGGGATTTTTGTTTTCCGTATTGCGAATCCATAATATTTTTCTTTATTTTCGTTGTCTATTAAATTTAGACTGGCGCTATCCAACAATAATATTGGTTGCGCTCGAACCGCATTGGGGTTCCCTACTTTTTTCCATAGTTTCACTATTTCCTTGATTTCATTCGACCTATACTGTCGTATATCTCCTATTTTTATTTTTGCAGATTCAATCCACTTTTTATCTAAATTTACTTTACTTTTCCGATATCGCTCTGAATAAGAAAGTGGGTTTCTTGTTATGCCACTTCCTCTTTGTAGCGAGACATGAGGTTCAAAAGATTGTGGCATTATACCGCCGGAAATTTTATTTACTGTTACATTTTCTTCGTAACCTCTGTTAACATGCCTTAAGGTAGAGGTTCCTTTCCCTGGCTTAGCCGGGTAGACAACCCTTTCGTTCGATACGTCTATTAATATTTTATTTGACCTTAAAAAATTTGCGCCTATAATGGCTTCGTACGGAAAATTGTTGCATATTATAAAATTTATCGGAAAAATTCTATTATCCCTTTTCACGTCAAGGCGAATTGAACCTTTTGCGTCCAATTTATGCCCTGTTACACTAGTTAAATTTGGATTATTGATATTTTTCTGTCGCCTAATATGCGAAGGCAACATATTAAACACGCCTGAGTTTATGATATTAACCGTGGCACCACTAACAACTAAAGCCTTAAAGTAAACAATTGCTACACAAAAATCATTAAATATAGGTAACTTGTTATTACTATCACTAAAGGACGGTACTACTATTGGTTTGGACCTATAAAATATTCTGGCCTCCTTCTGGGGCCAATTTATTCTTCTGAGGGGCCCGACACGTTTCCCTGGGGATTTATTTCATACGTCGGCGTCTGCAATAGAGATTCAGGCACGTGAGATTCCATAGGCATATCTAATTGATTTACATTTGTCTGCCTTCGCCATGTATTATTACGATAATTTGGAGTTCTTTCGTCAGTGCCGGCTACTGGCGCTGACTGCAAATGCCGTCGGCTTGGAAAATTTGCATTCCCCGTCGGCCAATTAACTATTTGCCGTCGAGTTGAAAAATTTGCATTTCCCGTCGGAAATGCAATCCCGTCGGAAATGTTGTGTAAATATTCTTGTTTATTCTGTGTGTGGTCGAAGCATACTATGCCATGTTTTAATTTGTTTGTTGAGCTTGTTTCAATAAATCTGTCTTTAAATGCCGTTAACTATTGTATCTATTGTATTTTTCTATTGTATTTATCGGCAAATTATTATCTTTTCCCACAGTATTTTCAATTTGTTTAATAAAGGTTAAAGCCTGCCCTCTCAATCTACGAAGAAGCATACTTATTAACGTTTTTAGGTATGTTTTAGTTAATTCTACAAATTGTGCTAATTGTATATTAAATTCGTCAACATATGTTTGTCCGTCATATTGCGGAATAGACTTGCTTATTTCCACATTTTCGCGACCAATTTTTGCGCAAGTAATACTGCACTTAATTCTTCTGCCATTTTTGCGTTTTAAATATTTGTATCTTTTTGGCGTAATGGTACACTTAAATAAATCTCTTTAAGTTAACCTATTTGGGGAATGCTATTATCTCCTATGAGATATTTTAAAAGGGTTTCCCTATTATAGCTTAGCGGTTATAAGCTTAGACATTCTTTTTTTTATAAGTCTTTCTCTTTCTATATTTTAAGTTATTTGAATTTAAGAAGTTTGTGGCCTAACTAGTTCGTATGTTTCCTCCGAGTTTACGACCGCACCATCTGTGGTGTTAAAGTTTGTAGCATTTGTGGCGTTAAGGTTGCACCACTTGTCATGGAGAATATGATAAATGTTTGACTGCGCCACTCCCTATGGGAAAAAATGAAAATAGATTAAATAATGAACTTGAATTTCCTTGTGAGGTGACTAATTGGCCCGGGAAGCCATCAATCCAGGTACGTAGGCGTACTTCGTGGATTTATCAGATTCCTCGGGAGCGTTTCCAATGGAGAACAATCGAACTAGCTATCTACCCTGCGGTACTAGATACAGACATATAATCGAAACAACACAAGTAGAAAAGTAATAGATTTTATCAGACTTACATACTTAGTTGTACAGCAACGGAATTCTATAATGCAAACAGATAGATCTCGCAACCAGAATAATCATAGTCAGAATACTTCTTAATAATCGCCCCGAAAAACACTTCTTCACTAACTTATAACATGAGTTCTGATTCTGAGCAATAATCACTATTTCCCAATTGGCCCAGCTCCTCTCGGAGTGCCCGCCACTTTACTCTTATGCTGACAAAATCAGACCATTATGCTGCCAAACTACCCAATAGTTTTTTTCGCAATATTTTGATCACTAAATGCCCATATTCCTAATAAAAACTTCAAACTAAGTTTTAGACAATGTCCCACTATGTTCGTCTAATACTTCTGGGAAATTCCAATCCATCTCATTAGCATTGTACTTGCAAAAAGCCCGTACTTTTCTGATTTTCAAATCTGCCAATAGCGCTTGGAAATGTTCGAGACTCTTTTGTTTTGTAAAACAAAGAATGCGAAGCTCTACAGAGTACGACAGGGTATTCTTGAAATTCTTGGTATTCCAAATAAATCATCTTTTACTTGGTGCTTTTTAAAGGGATATTTGGCTGATAGATAAATGTGGTTTTTCTTTCGAGAGTTTGAAACGGAATTTTAAACTCAATTAGGGTAGTTTAATTTACGTCGGAAGTTTATTTAGAATGAAATAAATTTTTCATATTTTAAGTATATATTATACACGGTAAATTATTACAATTTTTAATTATTTTGGCTAGAAGTGTCGTTTTCCCAGAAATTGACGGGCCACACAAAAACGACCTGAATGGTGTTTTAAATTGGTACATACTGCTGTTGATAACAGTCAGACTACAACTAACTGTAAACCATGCTTGTCTAATGAATAAATATTACGTTTCCCATAGATCTATCTAGTACGTTAACAAGAACAACAAAAACATATTTTTTTCCTTTATTAACAAAAACAACTTAAAATACAGCACGAATAGCACTATTTTTCATTTATTACGGAAAAAACTTAAAATACAACACACTATTTCTCACTTATTGACAAAGACAACTTAAAATACAGCACTATTTTTAATTTATTACCAAAAACAACTTAAAATATAGCACGAATAGCACAGGTTATTTTTCACTTATTGACAAAAAACAACTTAAAATACAGCATGAACAATAGCAGCACAGTTGAACAAATTTCTAGATTAAGAATTTAAAGGATGAGAATCCCCCCCCACGGGACCCCTCTAAGGGCCCCCATCCCCAGGGTCGCGGGGCGAAGGCCGGATGTGGGGGTGGAAAGCGGAAAAACAAACTCTGTGTACAATAGCCGCTGCTGCAAAATGATGTTGTCCCCCCACCCTCCATTTTTATACTTAAGTTAACTTATCCAGAACGAGTTGGTTTCGATTGTCTACACATTAAACCCGATCTGAAATTCGATAGTGACCGCGGGGGAGTACTTTTACACAATTCTTGAGCACATAGACCGTGTCGGATATACATTACATGGCATTTTTTCACTCTAAGAGTATAGTTTCTGGACTGTAGAGAGCGAATTGCTAGCACTTTTGCTCTTGGTACTAGACAACTGTCCACACAGTTTCTGTAGACACTTATTTCGAAATTATTTTTTACAAAGTGTGTAGGCACCCCTTTGCATGCCTGCTTTACATCCTTGCCGTGTGTTTCCACACAGTAAACTTTAGGACCGAGGATCATCTCTTTGGATATTAAATCACACCCCGTCTCTGATTTTACCATTAATAGTTGATTAGGGGCCTGAAGTTTCACCAACTCGGGGTAGAGGGACTCATTCCAGTTAGTATAGTCGTTCCGCGAGCTGATGTGCCCCCCATTTTCCAAATCATTTAATAAATCCCCGGTTAGAATTTTTAACAACCTGTGTCCCCATAGTAAACTTGAACCTCCCCCTCCCTTGGCCTTTGTACCTTGCACACATTGTAAAAGAACGACAACATGAGTTTTTTGGAAATTCCCAGTGCTGAACTGCCCCCGCTATATTCTTATTCAGTACAACATTTCTCTTTTTTCTGTGTAGAAGAACCAAGTTCCGCTCTATGCTCATGAATATTGTAAAATTAGGGTCGGCAATAATTCGTGCACATTCTTTGGGGCATGTTACAACGTCAAAACGTGATCTGTTTCGTAAACTTTCACACATTTTCCCAAAAGCTGAATTTAAAATAAGTTTGTACATTTCTTTTCGACTTTCATTTTTGTTATTGAGCGTTTACTTACAAAGGTGTCAGCAAACACTTTCAAGTAGGGTTTCTGATGGAAATGCAGGGCCCTGTGTATTTTTGTGACCTTGAAACCATTGCTCATCATCCATCGCAAAAGCACATGGTGAACAACAATATTCTGTTTCGGGTCCAGATCGGCAATTAGTTTCTGCTTGGAGGGGGTCCAGTGCATGCCCATATCCTCGACCAAAGACCGATTGCTTGGGCTCAAAGAGTCCTTGGTCACAGGTCTATTTACGCACGGAAATACAAAATCTTTTACAGTATCGTGAAGTTCCAATGGTATGTGTCCGTCAATTTCGAAGAGCCATCCTTGTGGACAATTTTCCTTGACGGTTTGAAAGTCAGAGATGTCATAAGGATTCTCAAGCCATTTATAATTACCACATGGTAAACAGTAGTGAGACATTGCCGAGGGGTACAATGAGTTCATGTCAAGAAAAACTGCATTAGACTTTACACAGGTGTCTTGTCCAGTTGGATCCCTTGTAAGAACGCGATCCCCATGAAAAACATACCCACCCCTCATTGATCTTTCTACAAAAAGGTGTTGATCCACATCGGTGATCAACCCTATTTCCTCCCTACTAATTTTTAGAATTAAGTCCATCACCAAATGAGGAGTGGAAAAATAATAGCAAATGTCTAGGCCAAACTCTGAATAAATTTGATCTGTTTTTTGCCGACAATATCTAAAAGAGTTAACACATCACTGACCAAGTATATTCTACAATAATTCCAACCATTTTTACAATTACCCTTAGCCCATACCTTCTTGGCAAATTCATAATCTTCGGGAGTGCTTTCACTATTGGTAAGTTAATTATAGAATGCTTCAATTGGGGGTAGTTTCTCCTCACTTAACCGTGCGCCAGAGCAGTAATAGTCATACGCATATATGCCTTTATAGGTCAGTAAGTCATACATTTCACTGTCTGGAAAGCACTGTTTAAGCAGAAGAAAACTATCAAAATTGTCGCTTTTCTGCACCTGAATGAATTGACTCAAAGCCTTGGGAAAGAACTATATGAATCTAAAAACCGGATTTTATTCCAGCAAATATGCCCATTATTCACCACCTGCCATTTTAACTCTAAACGCACCAGCTTCTCAGCAGATCTGGGGATTATATTATAGGTAAATGAGTTACGTACCCATGGACTATCTACTCCTCCTTCCTCCCTGTGCATATGTGCCAAAGCCGGTAATATAAATTTCAAATCATAATCTGAATTGTGAATGAAAACCGGAATAAAAAACTGCTGGCTTAAATTCGCATTACACGATTGATGTGCCACACCACGAAAATTACTACCCCCTGACGATATTTCCTTCCACAAGTGATTATGATCCCTGACTATCCCCTTCCCCCCTCTTTTCCCCCTAGTCCCTTTCGCCTTAGGCCCCTTTTCAAATTTCCCCTTTACAAACCCAGCATATTGTCTGATTTTTAATAGCCAGACGATTCTCTGCTGACATTAACAACGGGTAGGGAGTATTTCTCAAACGAGAAATAGCTCCATTTGCAGTGACAATTAATTTAGTCAATGCTTTGATCATGAACTCACTCTCGTCCAACACTTCGACTATTTCTAACAATTGCATTGTGTTAGAACTGTCTCTTTGTGCATGGGCATAGGCAACTGCAATATCTTGATGTTTTTTGATACAATCGGAATTGTGGGTCATCCACATCCACTAGCTTAGCTTCAAAGTCCAAACTTATTTTTATTGCTTTGCAGGAGAGTTTTCTGAAAATTTTTAAATCTCGAGAAGGCCCCATCACCCGAAACTGTTTCCACCGATTAATATCCGTGACGCTTGCAATGCTTCATGTGATTTTCTAGCTTTAAATCACTATGGATTCTAGACAGGTATGTTGGAAAATAGTGACGTGCACCATGTTTTTACCCTCCCCCAGAACTCTACTAATGTCCGTAATAGGATTGAAATGGCCAATTGAATTGGGTTCACTAGGCGGTGTGTACAACAACCAAACCCAGTGTTTCACCGATTCAATCGACGAGGCCTTTACTGGGAATATTACACCCTTTTTATTAGAACAGATACCCTCTTGAAATTCTGTTTCGTATTGGAGAACTGTAACACCGATATTTAAATGGGCGTTGGCCCGTTCAAAATTATCTATTCCTCTGAGTATTACTGGAAATTTTCCCGCTAAACAAGCCAAATCTACGGGGTTAAAACCAGACCCCTCCTATTCATGCACGGCCCAGTATTCCAAATTTTACTTTGTAGCGTCATTCTTTAGAGGTTCGAAAGCTGATATGAGGAAAGCGTATATAAAACATTTTTGACCTGTTTCGAAACAGATTCGTTGACCGCCCTTACATCCTTCTAAATCGGGATTATATTTTAAAACTATTGACCTCTCCCCCGCCACACCCCCTCTTAAAATAAAATATTTTTAAAATTTATATATATTTACACTTAAATTTTCAACAAATAAAACCACAGAACCACTACCATTTTCATTATAATTTTCGAGATGAGTGATAATAGTGTCAATCCATTGTATAAAGACTGCGTCGTAATTCTCCAAATGAGAGTGCAACACCAACATCTCGGTGTGCACATAGTGATCGTACAGTTCCCTATGACCCTTATTCAAATTAAATATTTTTAAAACAATTGAGGCCTTGTATTGTATTCGGGCTTAGCCATGGTAAATCGCCCTCTGAACTAAATACATTGCCATGCTCAACTGTGCTAGAGTTTACATCTAAGTAATTACTCAATAAATTTTCAATGTCAGAAGCTTTAACGTCTAAATAAACATTACTATCACACACCTCTAGGAATTCACCATATCGATCGAGATCTTGTTTGTCAATAGCTGGTGTTTCAGGGATCTGATTGTCATGAAAATTTCTTGGCGCGTCAATGCGAAAACATAGTTCGTGACTTGTTTCTTCAGTTGCCGAGGGAGATAGAGCATATGGAACCAATGAAACCTATAAATAAAATAGCTTATTTTCAAAGTGTCTAAATCAACCTATTTTTTTTAATTTGATTATTATTTTCATATTATTTAAAACATGTGCTTAAAAAACACGCTTAGTAGTATCTTTATCTGTGTACACATAGTACCATTTGGCTAATTCACTTTAACTACTTTATATATCCTGATTATTCCAATTTAATAGCCACCCCCCATATACATTAGTGATACAACATATTTAAAATATAAACGAGACATAGTAGGTTTTGATTTTGTTCAAAAAACCATCAAAAACTTCATATTTATACTCTTTATCTGCTTTTGAAAAAAACCGGAGTCTTTACTTGGTAGTCTAATTCATTCAGATCATCTCCTGAAAAGAGCTTATTTTCAATGTGTATAAACCAATCTACTTTGACCTAACATCCATTAATGCAAGTCTTTTATTTTCAATATTTTCTGGAACATTTGATAAAATGGAGACCGTTAAGTCTCGCATCTCTTATCGAAGTCAATATTACGCAAATTAGAATCTGGAGTTGTTTCCAAGTCTAACGGTACAATCACTATCCTTCAAATTGACTTTTGAGAAAAATCATTAGCGGAAAACAAATTTAAAAACTTACATTATGATTTGCAGCTTGCATGTTGAGGGCTTAAGGAGGAAAAATCTCGCCTTGTATAGTGGGCGTTGGTCTTGAAGGACCAGGCAATGCTTGATAGATGGTGGATGGAGCAGCAATGTCACAGCCATGTATAAGCAGTTCTTTTTCATTGAAATTCGAATAGAAAATCGAAATCCATAGAATCCCCAATGACAATATCCTCCATAGAAAGCTCCTCCCACGTCGCCTCCACATCCGACCCCCCTCCCCACCAGAGAAATCCCTCCTGAAAACATCTGCATACTTCCAAGTAACAAATACTATATGTAAACAATGGGCAAAGTTCATAACTTGGAGCCCTTCCCCCGGGGACTATGTCATCCTTAAAGACACATTTATGAGGTTCTTGACTATGCTGAATAAAATGGCTATCTCAAAATTTCGATCAGGCTACTTTGGGAAACAAATTAGTGTGGGAGGGGGTCTAGTCACCCTCCAATATTTTTGGTCACTAAAAAATGGCACTAGAGCTTTTAATTTTCGTTCGAATGAGCCCTCTCGTGATATTTTATGACCACTGGATCGATGCGATCACCTTTGGGAAAAAAACACATATTCGTGATCTTTCTTCTGGCAAAATTGTAAAGTTCCACATTTTTGCAGGTAGGAGCTTGAAACTTCTACAGTAGGGTTTTCTGATACGCTGAATAAGATGGTTCAATTTTCATTAAAATTCTGTTCTTTGTAGGGGGAATTACCCCATTTTTTCGAAAATAAGGCAAATTTTTTCAGGCTCGTATTTTTTGATGGGTAAGACTTAATGAAAATTAAATATTTTAAATCAGCATGAAAATCCAATTCTTTTGATGTATCCACTGGTATCAAAATTTCTTTTTTTAAAGTTTCGGTTACTATTGAACCGGGTCACTCCTTACTTACAGTTTGTTACCACTAACTGTTTGGTATCAAGAACAAAGTGTGGTCTTGGCTTAGGTTCCAGTATAAACTCGGACGGGTAGATATTTTTCGAATTCTTTGTGTACTTCATACAATTTTTCTTACCTAAATATCATCCAAATTATTACTGCTTTAGATCCAAAAATACTTTTCTCCAAATTTTTCTTTCATTAAATCTAGTTAGTCACATCTAGTTTAATTGTTTATTAACCTCAGTAGGATTGCATCTATTGATACTAAACTAACATCCATATATGGGCATTGAAGAGATTTAATGTCCTTGGTAAAAGCCTGGGGAGGGATTTAATGTCCTTGGTAAAAACTTGGGACGAGATTTGATGTCCTTGGTAAAAGTGTTATTTCCAGACCAACCAGATGCCTAGAATCACTGGGCGAACAAGACCACACTTCTTTCTAGACCTGTTTGATGGTTATATGGTTTGATGGTTATGAGTTTTGTTTCATGGTTCTGTTTGTTAATGGTTATATTGTTTGATGTTTTGATGTTTTTTGTTGGTTATATGTTTTAATGTTGGTTGGTTTGATCTTCTTTGATAGTTATGAGTGTTGTTTCATGGTTCTGTTTGTTGAGGGTTATATGGTTTGATGGATATATTGTTTGTTGGTTATATGGTTTGATGTTGGTTGGTTTGATGTTGTTTGATTGTTATGAGTGTTGTTTCATGGTTCTGTTTGTTGGCCAATTTGCTTGATGTTTCTAAGCCTAATGGATACAGACAGAAGTTTACATCATTGCTGGATAAGAGTGTCTAAAGGGACAGTATAAATGACACCTATTTCTAGGTCAATGGATTTCTCTTACATCCCAAATCAGCCTTGAGATGATGTTTATAATGAACATGCTTTGCGGTTAACGTATCATATCGTTTCACGGCCCAATGGAACCAACATCGAATATTGTAGGCTTAGAAGTTTTAGCTGCATATATTTATAATGTGAGTTCTGTTTAGTAAATTACGTTTGGTTTTTCCAAATAAAATAATTTTTTGCAGTCCCCCTCCAGTATATTCAAATTCAGGGTATACCCCCCCCCCCCTAAAAAAAATCTCCACTACGCGATGTTTATAGTCGTTAGAAAGCGGAAATACGCTCTTTTTTCCACCATGTAACCCCATCTTCCCTCCTCCTTCTCCCACCATTCATCACCATTTAATTCTTTCAAAGGCAAATAATTCCATTTCGCCAAATATGTGCAATTTTTATGTTTTGTATACTCTAGCTAAAAGGGTCAACTAACATATGTCAACTCTTTGGCTTAAGTATATCGCTCTTCTATGACGCTAAGCCGCTAATACTTCAGGGTGGCTTAATAAGCTCAGTAAACAGGTTAAAACTTTAATTATCGCACCCTCTCAAATGCACATCCGGCCTGCTAAATCTTATAAATTTGCGCCTAAGCACTGCGATTGTTTCACAAAAAGATGCTTTTTCCGGTCCAATTAGCGACATATCTTTCTACAGTAAATCTTATGAATTGCAAGAGGGGGAAGGTGTTGCTTATGAAAAATATTTTCATATACTAAATTTAATTGCTTCTAAGAGATATTTTTTGCCCCCGTAAACTATGTAAAAGGCGAGGGGGATGCTAACAGCCATTTAGAGTGCATATTTTTAGGTACATTTTGAAATGTCAGGCGGGAAAATGAGAATCATTATTCTTTGTTTTCTAATATCTATTATTTAATTCTATACGTTTCTTTCGATAAATTTTGTTTTATATTCTCAGGGGGGAGCGTGAAAACTATGGTTTTTAACTTTGATAGTATTAGGCTAGAAAGTAAAGTCTTTAATTTAGAGGGGACGGTTGGTAAAATTGGATGTATGTCTCTTGCACTCAAAGCAAAGACATCTTTTATTAACAGAGCGGAAATAGGTTGCTTTTGCAGATAAATATACCTTATGAGAGGACTATTCTATTTTAAAATGGCTTTGATGCAGGCAAACACTTCCTTTATGAAGAGAAATAAATGTTTAGTTAAATCTTCCAAGTTTTTCCTTCCCGGAAAGGAAGGGACAGGGCAATTTAAATTGTCTTAATTTCGTATTGATGGATTTTATCTGCTCTTCAGATGATTAATAGTTTAAGAGGCTTTCATAAAAATCCTACTTTCACTAATTTCTTTTCTTCTGTAACAGGGAATCATCATTTTATACTAAATTTTTTCTTCTTTTCTAGGAAAACCCCGAGTTGACAGGCCCAATGAAAAGGGCAACGAATAATAATGCCACACCACTAAAACGGTCGACGATGCCTAGCCCATCCATACATCATCTCCCCCCTTCCAGGACGTTAATGCCTGCGCAATCTACCCCTCATCATGAGATACTTGACCCCTTTAGTTGATCATGTCGAGTTAGAAATATCTTTGTATTGTGACTGTTCTATATGTAAAGGACATTATCATGATTTTGAGCATTCTCATGAACCTACTACAACATGCTTAGACAGTGTGGACGCAGGAATAGACGAGAAGAATCTTGAGGAAATGAGGAGAAAAATCCTGCATGATATGGAGAGAAATTTATACAGATTGCAAGTAAAGCTCGCATAAAACAAGGTTCAATATGAAATAAAAGGAAGAGGAAAATCGAAAGAAGAGACGTGAAAAAGAGGGCTTTCTCTACAGAGATATCTCAAAATATAGTATAAAAGAGAGTGATGAATACTCAAGAAAATGTCTATAATGCAAGACATAACATTGAATATTGTGATGAATATTATCCAAGAGAAGAGAAAAATTGTCCCTTCAAGAGACAACATAAGAGGTTATTCTATGGAATGGATTTTCAACATCGAAAATCGACCAGGAAGAACTCTCATTTACCATTTTACCATTAATCTCTTTATTGATATGCTTGACAAGTTTTGTACCATAATCTTACAATCATTTTCTTTTACAAATTAATTTTTTCCTACTCGATAAGTCTAACCCAAACTAATCTCTACCAGATTAGTTTGGGATCGGCTAGATCCCCCTCCCCAAGTCATCCATACCCCGCAGCGTCCCTCCCTCCACTAGGGTATCACTAGGGTACGCCACCGAGGGAGTATCCAATCGACCATACGGTTTATCTCAACCCTGGCGGAACTCAGGCCACATTTTTCAGCAATATACCAAAACGTGAAAAGGGGAAAATTCTTGTTCCCACCCACCCTGCTCGATGTGGGGGAGTTTGGTTAGTGTTGTCTCATTCCAGGGACGGAATCCGATGATCCCGACGCAATTCTGGGGGGTTTGCTCACTGTTGAATCGTTCCGAGGAGACAGAATCCGAGCTTCGGCTAGGTGATAAAAGAGGCTAAAAACGGCCTCGCTCAAGATAATTTAAAGGTAGTAATAATAGGGAAATTACCTTTGAGTTTCTACAGCAGCCCTCTAACATCAGAACATCCCTGTGCGAGAAGAGTAGATGTCCAAACCAATAAAAAAATATACTTATGGTCCAGAGCGGAATGGCGCTACGACACAGTTTTCACACTAGCACCAGCTCTCCACACGACACCCCTCCCCCCTTCCCCCCTTTGAAAACGGAGAAGCCCCCTTTTTTCTTTACTAGTGTTAGATACTCTAAGAATTTCACCTCACAATGTTATGCTGTAAATACTCTAAGACATCCCCTCTCATCACCCCATCTCCCCAAAAACCTTTTTCCAACATTTCTCGCTAAAAAAAAAATTTTAAAGTCATTCATTCGGGCTTTCGCAAGCAATTCAGCCCACAGTGTAGCACTATAGCTACACTAAGACACCCCTCTGCCAGAAACACATCCCCCCAACCACAGACACTTTCTTAGAATTAGAATTTTTCGTTATGATGACAACTTATCTGTTAGAAGTAACAAACTTTCTATCAAACAGATACAATTTTCCTTAGAAGTAACAATTTTCTCGATATGATAACAAGTTTTAAGTCAGAAGTAACAAGTTTTCTTTAACACTAACAAATTGTCTCTTCGATGTAGCAACATTCTTCCTTAATGCTCACACCCTCTTTTATTTAACACACCCAAATTTTTCTTAGAAATAATATTTTTCGTCAGTGATAACACGTTTTCTGTTTGAACTAGCAAGTTTTCTGTCAAAGATACCAAGTTTTTCTTACAAGTAACTTTTCTTCAATTGTGATAACAACTTTTCTGTCAGAAGTATCAAGTTTTGCTTAAAACTAACAAACCTTCTCTTCAAAGTAACCACATTCTTCTTTAATACTACCAAACTTTTACTTAACACTAACAGATTTTCTCTTCGAAGCATCAACTTTTTTCCTTAATAGTAACATACTTTTACTTAACACACTCAAATTTCTCATAGAAATAACACTTTTCGTCAGTGATAACACGTTTTCTGCTTGAAGTAGCAAGTTTTCTGTCAAAGATACCAAATTTTTTTTCTTAGAAGTAACAATTTTTTCGTTATGATAACAACTTATGAGCTAAAAGTAACAAACTATCTGTTAAAGATGCCAAATTTTTCTTAGAAGTAGCAATTTTTTTGTTATGATAACATCTTTTCTGCCAGAAGTGGCAAGTTTTCCTGAACACTAACAAATTGTCTCATCGAAGTAACAATATTCTTCCTTAATACTAACACACTTTTACTTAAAATTAAATTTCTCCAAGAAATAACAAGTATTTTCTGAACAGTAACAAATTTTTTTAATGGCTTCAACTTATCTGTCGAAGACAACAATTTTTTTTTAAAGGTAACAATTTTTCGTCACTGATAACCCAATTTCTGCTACAACTAGCAAGCTGTCCACCTGTATCCTGGTATTATTTCCAAAACGAGCAGAAGTTCAGCCATTTTTGGATATTTTTTTAATAAAGTTGGATTTTATTCATTTTTAAGGTTATTTTGGGATATGTTACGCGCGCATGCGTGTAACCTAGCCTAAATTAACCTTAAAAATGAATAAACCCAACTTTATTAGAAAAATATGCAAAAAAATAACCTTAAAAATGAATAAAATCCAAATTTAATAAAAAAATATGCAAAAATGGCTGAACTTCTGCTCATTTTTGGAATAACGCCAGGATATCTGGCTCCTCCTCCACGGAAAAATCCCCCTTCCCATAAAAATAACATCTTTGCAATTCAACACTGTTAAAAACTTGCCCCGGGCAATTACCATACTTGCTCTGATGAAACAGATTGTGTAGAACAAGGGTTATGGAAATGTGTTCATGATGAGAGCGAACCGTAAACAATTGTAGCATTTCCTGTGAGAACTGTTCAATTGATTCAGCTAAATCATCAATAATCAGTCAGCTTGCCACTTCTAACAGAAAAATTGTTATTACCAACGAAAAAATTGTTAATTCCAAGAAAAATTTGGTATGTTTGACTTAAAACTTGTTACTTCTAACAAATAACTTGTCATCATGACGAAAATTTATAATTTTAAGAAAAAATCTGGTATCTTTGAGAGAATATTTGTAAACTCAAGCAGAAAACGTGTTATCACTGATGAAAAAGATGTGACTTCCAAGAGATATTTGGGTGTGTTAAGTAAAAGTTTGTTAGTATTAAGGAAAAAAGCTGTTACTTTGAAGAGAAGATTTGTTATCTTTGACGGAAAAATTGGTGCTGTAAGAAGAAATTCGTTACTTCTAAGAAAATTTGTTATCTTTGCTAGACAACTTGCTAGTTTTTAGCAGAAATCATTTTATCTGTGACTATAAATTGTTACTTTTAAGATAAAATTTGTTATCTTTGACGGATAAGTTGGATTTATTAAAAGAAATTGTTACTGTTAAGAAATACTTGTTATTTCTAGGAGAAATTTAATGTTAAGTAAAAGTTTTTTGGTATTAAGGAAGAATGTTGTTACTTCGATGAGACAATTTGTTAGTGTTCAGGAAAATTTGTTACTTCTGTCAGAAAAATTATTATCACAATAATAAAATTGTTACTTCTAAGAAAAAATTTGGAATCTTTGGTAGAAAACTTGCTAGTTTGAACAGAAAACGTGTTATCACCGACGAAAATATTATTTCTAAGAGAAATTTGAGTGTGTTAACTAAAAGTGTGTTAGTTTTAAGGAAAAAAATGATACTTCGAAGGAAAAATTTGTTAGTGTTAAGGAAAATTTGCTACTTCTGACAGAAAACTTCTTATCATAACGAAAAAAAATGTTACTTCTAAGAAAGCTTGTTACTTCTAGTGGATCAGTTGTCATCATAACGAAAAAATGTTACTTCTAAGACAAAAATTTGGTACCTTTGACAGAAAACTAGCTAGTTCAAGCAGAAAACGTGCTATCACTGACGAAAAGTGTTATTTCTAAGCAAAGTTTGAGTGTTTTAAGAAATAGTATTTTATCACTGACAAAAAATATTATTTATAAGAGAAATTTGAGTTGGTTAAGTAAAAGTGTGTTAGTTGTAAGTTAAAATGTTGTTACTTTGATGAGAAAATTTATTAGTGTTAACGAAAACTTGCTACTTCTGGCAGAAAACTTCTTATCATAACGAAAAATTGTTACTTCTAAGAAAAATTTTATATCTTTGACAGAAAACGTGCTAGTTCGAACAGAAAACTTGTTATCATAACGAAAAAATTGTTACTTCTAAGAAAACAATTTTGGTATCTTTGACAGAAAACTTAATACTTTAAGCAGAAACATGTTATCACTGACGAAAAGTGTTATTTATAAGAGAAATTTGAGTGTGTTAAGTAAAAGTATGTTAGTATTAAGGAAAAAAGTTAATGCACCGAAGCGAAAATCTGTTATTTTTAAGTAAAAGTTTGGTAGCAATAAAGAAGAATGTTGTTACTTTAAAGAGAAGGTTTGTTAGTTTTAAGCAAAACTTACTACTTCTGACAGAAAAGTCGTTATCATGTTCAAAAAAACTGTTACTTCTAAGAAAACATTTGATATCTTTGGCAGAAAACTTGCTAGTTCGAACAGAAAACGTGTTATCACAGACGCAAAATATTATTTGTAAGAGAAATTTGAGCGTGTTAAGTAAAAATATGTTAGTTTTAAGGTAAAATGTTGTTACTTTGATGAGAAATTTTGTTAGTGTTAAGGAAAACTTGCTTCTTCTGGCAGAAAACATCTTATCACTGACGAAAAGTATTATTTCTAAGAAAAATTTGAGTGTGTTAAGTAAAAGTATGTTAGTATTAAGGGAAAAAAATTTATGCATCGAAGAGAAAATCTGTTAGTGTTAAGTAAACATTTGGCAATATTAAAGAAGAATGTAGTTACTTTAAAGAGAAGGTTTATTAGTGTTAAGGAAAACTTGCTACTTCTGACAGAAAAGTTGTTATCACAATAAAAAAATTGCTACTTCTAAGAAAAAATTTGATATCTTTGGCAGAAAACTTGCTAGTTCGAACAGTAAACGTGTTATCACAGACGCAAAATATTATTTGTAAGAGAAATTTGAGCGTGTTAAGTAAAAAATGTTAGTTTTAAGGTAAAATGTTGTTACTTTGATGAGAAATTTTGTTAGTGTTAAGGAAAACTTGCTACTTCGGGCAGAAAACTTCTTATCATAACGAAAAATTGTTACTTCTAAGAAAAAATTGGTATATTTGTCAGAAAACTTGCTAGTTCGAACAAAAAACTTGTTATCATAACGAAAAAATTATTACTTCCAAGAAAAAAGTTTTGGTATATTTGACAGAAAACTTGCTACTTCAAGCAGAAAACATGTTATCATATTGTGAAAATTGTTACTTCTAAGAAAAAATTTGGTATCTTTGGCAAAAAACTTGTTACTTCTAACAGATAAGTTGTCATCACAACGAAAAAATTGTTACTTCTAAGAAAGTCTTTGTGGTTGTGGGGGATGTGGTGATGGTAGAGGGATGTCTTAGAGTAGTTATAGTGCTACACTGTGGGCAGAATTGCTTGCGAAAGCCTGAATGAATGACTTGAAAATAAAATTTTTAGCGAGAAATATCGGAAAAGTGTTTTTGGTGAGATGGGTGATGAGAGGGGATGTATTATAGTATTTAAAGTGTAACATTGTGAGGCGAAATGTTTAGAGTGTCTAACAATAGTAAAGAAAAAATGGGGGCTTCTCTGTTTTCAAATGGGGGGGGGTGATGCGTGGAGAGCTGGTGCTAGTGCGAAAACAGTGTTGTAGCGCCATCCCGCCATACTTTTTTTTCGCTTCGGACATCTACTCTTCTCACACATGGATGCTCTGACGTTAGAGTGTTGCTGTAGAAACTCAAAGATAATTTCCTTATTATTAATAATTTTAAATTATGTCAAGCGAGATCGTTTTCAGCCTCTTTTATCATCTAGCCGAAGCCCGGACTTCGTCTCCTCGTTACGATTCAACAGTGAGCAAACCCCCCTGAACTGCGTTGGGATGATCGGATTCCATCCATGGAATGAGACAACACTGGCCAAACTCCCCCTAATCGCGCGGGGTGGATGGGAACAAGAATTTTCCCCTTGAACGTTTTGATTTTTTGCTGAAAAAAGTACCCTGGGTTTTGATAGGGTTGAGATAAACCGTGCGGTGCATTGAATACTCCCTTGGTGGTGGCCTGTGCTCGGGGTGGTACCCTAGTGGAGGGAGGGGTACTTCGGGTTCTTGAGCGGGGACATGGAACCCAACCATCAGAAGAAATTGTGTGTCCAGTGTGCATCTCAAATCATCGTGATATGCATTTTCTCAGAATGATACCGTAAAAAATGCTCCGAAACAGGTCACTGTTAACACCTATCAAAAATTCAATTGAAAAATAGAATGTGCAAATAACTTGTTACGATACTGTGCCACTTAACATCAATTGGCCTGTGTCTGCTTTGAATGATAGCCTGCTTGTATGGTGAACAATAAAAATCCCTACATCCATAAGAATAAAACTTCACCTCAAATGTCCTTCTTAACTCGAGTTACAAGAATAATAAAAAATTAAGAAAAAAATAGGCTTAAAGTGAACGAGTACAGCCACTTGCATATTTCATGCCATTTTGAGAAAAAAATAACCTAAAATGCATCCCTGGGGTAGCTCTTGACCCAAAGTTTTACAGTTTGTCGAAATTACATAAACAATGTATTCCCTTAAAGTCAATTATAGCATGTATGAAAGCCCTTATGCTTCCGATATTTGGAAAGTTTGTTTCTTTATTAGCTACGCAATTGGACTAAACATGAAGATATTTATAGACAGTTTCGATTAGCTATGGCTAAGTTTTTTAAAGAAGAGGTATTTTCTTGCGAAAACACACAAGATCAGAAAAAAATGTTAAATGTTCCTCTATTAGCTACGCAATTTAACTAAAAATAAAGAAATTATTAAACAGTTTCAACTAGCTATGGCTAATTTGTTAAAGACGAGCTATTTTCTTGCAAAACCACACAAAATCAGAAAAAATGTTAAATGTTCCTCTATTAGCTACGCAATTTAACTAAAAATAAAGAAATTATTAAACAGTTTCAACTAGCTATGGCTAATTTGTTAAAGACGAGCTATTTTCTTGCGAAACCACACCAAACCGGAAAAATTGTTAAATGCTCCTTTATTAGCTTCGCAATTTCACTAAAAGTGAAGAAATTATACACAGTTTCAATTAGCTCTGGCTTAGTTTGTTAAAGGCGAGCTTTTTTCTTGCGAAAACCCACAAAATTTGCTCTGATTCTTACAACACAGATGAATTAAATTTTATTAGGGGACAACGAAAGATTCAACGTTTTGTGACCGTCTGCAAACTGTTTCTAGCCATTTATATTAGTAGATCGTTCAAAAATGTGTTTGGAAAAAGACGTTTTCGCTGTGTATAATTTTTATATTTACGAAAATTTCTTTTAATATGGATTTTATTGGTGGATATTTGCATGAATAGCTGATGCGCTAAGGTTCGTAAATACAAAAGTCATAATGGGGAAATATTTTAGGTCAATGGGGGTGGGGGTGGGGTGGGACTTTAAAAAAAATGGGGTAACATTCTAAATGCCATATTTAAAAATGTGAAGTAAAAAGTAACAGAATTGGATGTTCATACCATTTGTTTGTCTAAATCTTGAAAGATGAGGTCATTGTTGACGTTCTGCTAACTTTTTTCTTACACATTTTTAACTCTTAATTTGAGCCTCTATATTAAAAATTGGGGGGTGTCCTAAAAAAATTTGGAATGGTGGGAAGGGGTCTTCGGGGCTGGGGAGAGGTGGCCTCTGGAGGTTGAGGTTCATTGTGGTTAGAATCATTGATGGTTTATTCTCATAATTCTCTCACTAATCCAATATTGTGTACATGTCTATTATAGCGACCACTAAGTTTCACCCCAAATCATCCTCTAAAATATCTCAAAGTGTTTCACCTCCAAACAAACTAAAATTTCGATTAATTTTTTTCGCCCAAATAATCCCCTAAGAGTAATTTCTGAACGCTCCTTTGTTTCGGCATCCTTTTGTGATGTAAGAGAAACCTTACTTAAATCCATTGACCAAGAAAGAGACACGTGATCCTGTCTCGTTAGACTCGCTCTTATCTGGTAATGATGTAAACTTCTGTCAGTATTCAATAGGCATTGACACATCAAACCACATAACAATCAACAAACAGAACAGAACTAAGAAACAACATCAAACCACATAACCATCAACAAACAGAATAGAACTAAGAAACAACATCAAACCACATAACCAACAAAGAATATAACCATTAAACAGGTCTAGAAAGTGGTGTGGTCTTGTACGTACAGGAATTCTAGGCATCTGATTGGTCTAGAAATAACACTTTTACCAAAGACATTAAATCTCGTCCCAAGTTTTTACCAAGGACATTAAATCTCGTCCAGGCTTTTACCAAGGACATTAAATCTCTTCAATGCCCATATATGGATGTAAGCCTAGCATCAATTGGGTCCCTCCTACTACAAAATTCGATGTTTGTTCCATCGCGTCGTGAAACGATATGTTACTTTAATCACAAAGCGTGTTCATTATAAACAAAATCTCAAGGCTGAGTTGCGATGTAAGAGAAACCTGACTCCCTGATTGGCCAAGAAACAGACACTAGATCTTGTCCCGTTAGACGCTCTTATCTTGCAATGATGTAAACTTCTGTCTGTATTCAATAGGCATAGGAACATCAAACAAGTTGACCAACAAAAAGAAAAGAAGTATGAAACAACATCAAACCACATAACCAACAAACAATATAACCATCAAACCACATAATCATCAACAAACAGAACAGAACTATGAAACAACATCAAATCACATAACCATCAAACAATATAACCATTAAACAGGTATAGAAAGAGGTGTGGTCTTGTACGTAGAGGGATTCTATGCATCTGATTGGTCTAGAAATAACACTTTTACCAAAGACATTAAATCTCGTCCCAAGTTTTTACCAAGGACATTAAATCTCGTCCAGGCTTTTACCAAGGACATTAAATCACTTCAATGTCCATATATGGATGTATTAGTCGGATGAATAGATGTATTCCTACTCTAGTACGCAGATATATTTTAAATAAATATTTAATATATAGAATAGGAAAGGTTAGGTTATGCTAGTTATTTAATATAATGCGTTCTGAGCGGCCTGCTTTCCATAATTCTTTTTGTAGGTTCCATAATTTTGTTTCTGAAGCACACTATATTCATCATGTTTTGGTATATTTCATTAGGATTAACCTAACTTAACTTCTTGGGTGTGGTAGACAAAACTGACAAGTACTTATGCTTTCAGTATGAAGTTATCTAACCAAGTTGTTGCTATAAAGTTATTAATCGTTTTTCTTATAGTTCCTAAGTTCATAAATTTATTAATCCACATTCACAAACTAATAAATAAATTAAACAATACTTTCACATTGGAGAAATTATAAATAATTCTATGAAATTAATATTAAAATTACAAATTGTAATTTTTTCGCCTATTATAAATAGACTTTGGTAAAAATATTAGAAAGGCGCACAAGTCAGTAGAATTACATAGCCCCTAATTCTTGATGACAACTACTACTACTACTACTACTAACAACTCACCGCAGCACCAAGCCGCCTGAGGCCAACACAGCTACGCACGCTCCTCCTCCACCCCAATCTATTCAAAGCCTCCCTTTTTACACCCGCCCACGAAGTTCCCATTTCCTTTAAATCTTTCTTTATGACGTCCTCCCACCCCAGACGGGGACGACCTGCTTTCCGTTTAGCCCTAGATGGTTGGCCGAAAAGGACAATCTTCGGTAATCTGTCATCCTTCATCCGCACAACGTGCCCTAGCCACCTCAACCTTTCTTTCATTATAGCCCTAGAAAGCGGTATTAAACCACATTTTTCGTATAGCCTATTGTTTGAAATACGGTCAGTCAGCCTGGTACCCAGAACAATCCTTAAGCAATTTCTCTGAAAAACATCTAGCAAATCTTCATCCGCTTTTCGGAGCGTCCATGCTTCAGAGCCATATTTGACCACTGTCATCACTGTAGCTTCTAATATTCTAATCTTGGTTTGCAGACTTATCTTCCTATTCTTCCAGACTTTTTTTAACTGTGAAAAAACACCCTGAGCCCTGGCTCTTCTATATTTAACATCTTCACTGCTCCCACCATCTTTACTAATAATACTACCAAGGTAAGTGAAGTTGCCCACCTGATCAATATTTTCATTACCCAACGTCACCTTTTCATCTTCACTTATTCCTAGACTTAGTGACTTAGTCTTCCTAACATTAATTTTCAAACCAATTCTAGCACCCTGAACTCGCAAAACCTCTAAAACTTCATTCATTTTGCTCACACTTTCATCTAGGATGCTTAAATCATCAGCATAATCCAAGTCCAGGAGACTTTTTCCTCCCCATTTGATTCCGTGGTCTCCCATTGCCTTTCCTGTGCTCCTTAAAACAAAGTCCATCAAAATAATCCATATAAAGGGGGATAGAACACAACCCTGCTTAACTCCTGATTTAATACAAAACCATCTGCTAACCTCATTTCCTACCTTAACCGCAGCAGTGTTATTCTCGTACATAGCACTAATGACTTTAATGTATTTGTCTGGTATACCATACAAGGATAAAACCTTTACTAAAGCTCTTCTATCAACAGAATCGAACGCTTGCTCATAATCTATAAAACTCAGGACCAAAGGTGTTTGAAAACTCAGGCACTTCTCAATTATTAGCCTAAGAGTGAAAATTTGGTCGACACATCCTCTACCTTTTCTAAAACCACACTGCTCTTCTCTTAAAACTTTGTCTACAGCATCTCTCAGTCTAAAAAGTATCATATTACTAAGTAATTTACTACCTACAGAGACCAGACTAATGCCTCGATAATTACCACATTCACTTTTATCACCTTTCTTATAAAGTGGCTTAATTAAGGTTTTCCTAAAATCGTTAGGTACTTCCCCTTTTTCGAAAATCATATTCATAATCTTCAGTAACTTATTTCTAACCTCAGAGCCACCATATTTAAGAAACTCATTTACCACCCTATCAGCACCTGGAGCTTTATTATTCTTTAATCCTTTTAGTACTGTTGCTAATTCCTCCTCACAAAACAAATCTTCCTTCACATCCAAGGTATCACAAACTTTTTCATCTTCCTCTATATTTTTTCCTGCAACTCTATCTCGGTTTAGCAAATTCTCAAAATGTTCGGCCCATCTCTCTTTAGTTTTTTCCTTATCGCTAATTGTGACCCCATTCCTATCTTTAACTGGGCCAAGTCCAGATTGACTACTACCTCTCAATTTGTTAACGTGCCAGTACAATATTTTACTATTATGCCGTCTAGCTGCATCTTCCAGATCCTCTGCAATTTTATCCTAGGCCTCCACTTCACACCTCCTTAGTTCATATTTTAATGCTTTCTACACTTTCTTTACATTTCTTTTGTTTTCATACGATCTATCACTCAGATAATTCTTGTACAAGTCCTTTCTCCTTTCTATTAAACATAAAGCTTTTTCACTAATATTCTTAGCTGCAGTTCTAGCTTTCTTCCCTAATACGCGTTCAGCAACTTCACAAATTATTTTTCTAAAATCATTCCAACCATCTTCCACATTATCAAATTTTAAACTCTCAAGTTTAGTATTCAACTGTTCCTGGAAAGTTTCTCTCAAATTCTCATCCTGGAGTCTACCAACATCATAACTTCCCGGGAGGTGGTTACCCTTCCGATATTTCAGCTTTAGATTAACCTTTGACACTACTAGATGGTGATCTTTACTTTTAACATCAATAACAGCACTCCTATATACCCTAGTATCTTGTATTGATCCTGCCAGTCTTCGGTTTACTATAACATAATCAATAAGGTTTGCTGTCTTACCGTCACGTGAATACCATGTTAACTTATGAGCCATTTTATGACCAAACACCGTATTGGTTATAACTAGATTGTTATACCTACAAAGTTGCAAAAGTCTGTATCCATTACTGTTTTCTTTTCCTACACCAAATTTACCTAGGCTGGGATACCATCTATCCCTATTTCTACCAACCTGGGCGTTAAAATCTCCCAGTAATAACATCATATTTCTACCTGGGACCCTGTCTATTTGCTCCTGTAACTGTAAGTAAAATTCATCTGAGTCACTAGTATCTCCGTCAGTCGGTTCTACAGGGGCGTATACTACTATAACTGATACCCTGAACTTTCTAGTCATAAAATGAGCAATTAGTATTCTATTATTAATACCTTCCCAGCCTAAACAAGACTTAGCAGCTTCCTTATTCATCATGAGCCCTACTCCCTGTCTATGTACCCCATCCTTCCTGCCTGAGTAAACAAATTCTATATCACCTAATTTCATGCTTCCTACCCCTGGGATATGAGTTTCTGAAATTCCTAATAAATCCAGTTCGGTTTCTGAAATTCCTAATAAATCCAGTTCGAATCGTCTGAATTCGTCAGTCAAAATGTCGATACGATGGTCATTTTTTAACGTCGTAACATTCCAAGTTCCAATTTTCATGTTCTTTAAATCATTGAAATTATTTTCGCCTCAGGAAAAGCAATGATCCCGGATACCAGTGCAGGACGGGGATCACATATCTTCTCAAGTCTACACCGAAGTGCTTAAACCAGCTTAGAACCGGACAGCAAGAAGTCCCTGGGACCTCCAGTATGAATGAAGGCTTTGTGCAATCCTGGGCCCATCTTGGTCACAACATGGTTTTCAGCACTTGGCGATGCTCTTCTATCAACAAGAGTCGAAATCCTGCACAGACAGTCTCAAGCCTATTACCTCCGACTCATTATATATTCATGCCTACAAATATTATGCTACTACGGGGAGGCAACCCATAATAGATAAATTAGCTAGGAAGAGGTTTTTCAGCACAAAGACGCCCCTCAAAACATACTAAGCCCAGAAAAATTGCCCATTAGTCAGAATCCCGTGCGAATGCTGTGTCGTTTACTAGGCTATAATTTCCTCGAGGGGCGCCACTCCTCAAGTGGGAATAGAGTTGACCGCAAGGTCCCCAGTCTTGCAGGTACCCCGAAAAGGTCGGGGCAGCCCTTTGCAGAGGCCGTTGTCCATAGATCTGGATCTTACGCCCTGCCGCAGTTGTCCTCCAATAGAGGATCCTCCCGCGATGGTGTTCTGCATCACCATGCAATTTAACCCATTACTGGGAGAAGGTTTGCAACTCATGGGACTTGTGGACAAACCAGTGGGCCCTTTTGAGTGTACATTTGAGGGGCCCCTCTGTGTACTTGACATCAATACAATTTTTTCTGTATGAAAAATCAACTTCAAATGATTATGGAGGAAAAAATTACTTTTATGTATTTTAAGCAGACTGATAAAAGTAGACCATATTTATAAATAGGATAATTAATGTAGAAAAATCTTGTTATAAGATATCTTTTCTGCCACACTGTTTATAAATGTTGCAACTCTTCGTTTTGACTAAATAATTTGCAGTATATGTGTTTCATATTATATTTAGGTATATTTGAGGTAGATTTTACAAAAAAAAACTGTACTATGATCAACATTTTATTAATGATAAGTTAATAAGATTTACTATTTGAAAACATTTTTTGATACATTATGCTAATAAAAATCATATTATTTTGTGAAAATTAATATATCCAAATTTTTATAAATGAACCTTTCCATTGTATCCTTTGATGGCTAAATTTATTATTATAACAATTTTTGAAAGGTGGCCTGCCTTGAAAGACGGTAGCCCTGATTTCAGGCAACAGCTCAAACAGAGATTCTCCTCTGCCTGAATATTTGGGTAATTCTCGGAATAATCACTTTTTCCCTGTAAACTAATTTAATTACCATAATCACTTAATGAAGAGTCCATCCCTGGTGACTTGTCACTAAAGGCTAGGGTTGGCAGCTTTCTGGCTTCACTGAGGGTCCAAGAATGTGTAATGTTTATCCAAATTATCAGAGGCAATGCTAAGCGTTGCCTATAGTAAAGGCCATACGGCTCCAATGTTTTGTTATGTATTTATTTTTTTTCCAGAGGCACTTCATATAGAAGGGTTCATCGTATAAACCTCAGAGGGAGGCTCATTCGATTGGAAATTGAGAGCCTTTAGTGCCATTTTTAAGGGTTAAAAATGAATTGAAGGCAACTAACACACGTTCCACGCCCACAATTTCCCCAAACACATCCAATCAAAATTTTGAGACAGCAATTTTGTTCAAATTAATTGATTTCCAGATACAAACTATGTTTTTGAAGAGGACACTCCCCCACAGCCCTCAGGGCACAGGTTGTAAGTTATACCAGGGGGGTATATAAGGTTTTATAGAAAACTTTGTCGTAGGAACTTCAAAAAGGACTCATTCGATTAGAAATTCAAAGGGCTAGTGCCCTTTTTAATAGCCAAAAGTGATTGGAGGGTAACTAACCCCCCTCTTACGCCCACCATTTACCCAAACACTTCCAATCAAAATTTTGAGATATCAATTTTGTTCAACGTTGTTGAAAATTCTGGAAATTAGGTCTTTGAGGATGACAACCCTCCCCACAGCCCTTAAGGTAAGGGTTGTAAGTTAGGCCCTGGGTGCATGTGATTTTTTTTTTACAGAAACCGTTGTTATACAAAATTCAAAAAGAGCTCATTTGATTGGAAATTTAAATAACTAGTGTCCTTTTTAAAGTCAAAAGTGATTGGAAGGCAACTAACACCCCTTTTACGCCCACCATTTACCCAAACACATTCAATCAAAATTTTTTAGATAGCCATTTTGTTCAACGTAGTTGAAAGTTCTGGAAGTTATATCTTTGAGCCGGACACTCCCTCCCATGGGCGTCGATAACCTGAATTCCAGGGGGGCAAACCTAGTCTAATTGGCACTTCTAATGCTATATAATAGAAATCCCAGAACAAAAATATAAAAATAAGGCAGCATAATTCAGCCAGGGGGCGGGGGCGGGAGCTCCCCCCTGTCCCCCCATATGGGCGGCCATGCTCCTCCCAGAGTCATCAGGGCAAGGGTTACAAGTTATGCCCCCGGGGGTATATATGGTTTTTATGGAAGGAATTCTCGTATAAACTTCAAAGAGGGCTCATTGGATTGGAAATTGAAAGTTCTAGTTCACATTTTAAGCGTCAAAATATGTCGGAGGGTAAACAGCCCCCCCCCCCCCTGCGCCCTTTTTTCCCAAATGCATCTGATAACAATTTTGAGATAGCTATTTTGTTAAAAATTGTTCAAAGATCATATAACGAAAACTTCGGTGTCGACACAATCCCCCAGGGCCCGGGGACAGGCGTTGTAAGTTATGCCTCTTTTAAAGAGTCAAAAATATCGAAGGGCGACTAGCCCCCCCCTCCTCCTTCTCTTTAAAGATAGTTTTTAAGATAGCCATTTTTTTAAATAGTTCAAAGATCATATAACGAAAACTCCGGGTCGACAAAATCCCCCTGGGCCCGAAGGCAGGCGTTGTAAGTAATGCTCTGGGGGCAGTTATAGTTCTTATGGAAGGGATGCTCATATAAACTTTGGAGAGGGCTCATGTGATTGGAAATTGAAAGTTCTCGTTCACTTTTTAAGAGTCAAAAGAGATTGGAGGGCAAATAGCCCCCCCCCCCTTTCTACGCCATATTTTCCTCAAACCCATCCGATAAGAACTTTGAGAGAGCCATTTTTTTCAAAACAGTTCAAAGATTATAAAACGATAACTCCGGGGTTGTCACAATCCTTCAGGGACCGGGGTCGGTCTTGTTTGTTATGCCTGGGGGGCATATACAGCTGTGGTGGAGAGGACATATGTTGTATATGTCAGAGAGCTCATATGATTGGAAATTGAAAGTTCTAGTTCAGTTTTTAAGGGTCAAAAGAGATCAGAGGGCAACTATCCCCCCCCACGCCCCTTCTTCCCCAAATGAATCTGATAAAAATTTTGAGATAGCCATTTTGTTAAAAATAGTTCAAAGGTCAAATAAAAACTCCGGTGTCGACAGAACCACCCAGAGCCCACTGGCAGACGTTGCAAGTTATGCCCTTGGGGCATATATGGTTCTTATGGTTGGGATGCTCGTATAAACATCAAAGAGGGCTGTTTTGAATGGAAATTGAAAGTTATATTTTAATTTTTGAGAGTCGAAATAGATCAGAGGGCCCCTAGCCCCCAAGCCCTTTTTCCCCAAACCCATCCTATACAAATTTTGAGATAGTCATTTTTAAAATAGTTCAAATGTCAGATAGCAAAAATTTCAGTGTCAACAAAACCCCCCAAGGCCCGGGGGCAGGCATTGTAAGCTATATCCTGAGGCCGTATATGGTTCTTATAAAAGCGATTCTCGTATAAACTTCGAGAGTGTTCATTTGAATGGAAATTAAAAGTTCTAGCTCCTTTTCTCAGAGTAAAAAAGATTGGAGGGCAACTACCCTCTCCTGCCATCCACGACTTTTGGATTATCGGATGGATAAACCCAACCAATAACAATTTGAGGTGACCATTTTGTTTAAAATAGTTGAAACATCAGATATTAAAACTTCGGGGTCGACACAAACCCCAGGGCCAGGGGACAGGCGCAATAAGCTATACTCTGGGGGCATATATGGTTCTTATAGAAGAGATACTCTTTAATCTTCAGAGAAGATTCATTTTATTGAAAATAGAAAGTTCTAGTTCACTTTTAAAGAGTTAAAAGAGACCGAAGGGCAATTATCCCCCCACGCCCTTTTTCCCAAAATCCATCCAATAGAAATTTTAAGATAGCCATTTTGTACAAATAGTTCAAAAATCAGATAATAAAAACTCCGAGTTTGACACAAACCCATTTTTTCATTTTGATATTGTTACTAGTAGGAAGGCCGTATAATATCCGGGCTGAGATGACGTCACAGCCATACACCTATTTCTAGGTCAATCAGAGGGCTAGAATACTAACAGGAGTGACAACACCTGACTACCAGGAATTTAGCAATGGAATTGTGCAATAGGATATTGTTGAAATCAAGCTGCGCAATATCTCTTTTGATACGATTTCACCTATATAAGTTGATTGTACTTAATGCATAATATAACAGTACTGTTTAAGCTATTGAAGAATAAATACCAAATAAAATGGGGAATATTGATGTGTTTGCTACGCAATTATATATCGTAAGTTTTTTTTATTTTTTATAAATAATAATTGAGATATTTGGGTACAATTGCATTATATGGAGACACATGGAAAAAGAAAATTATGCTCTAATAAAATAAAGAATGGGAATAAATGATAGTTTTTAGAAACAAATTTGGGGTATGTATTTGCACATTGTGGGGGGTGGTTGCGTAAAACATAACATGTATTAAATGTAACCCTGCTAGAATTTTTTCTTTGAACACATTAATTTATTTGGGGCCTAGCTAGCTAGCAGTGAAAATGTCACTTGATGTGAATTTTAAGTCTTAAAGCTGTGTCTGTGTGTTAACAAGCTTTTTTTTATCTATTTATAGGTATATATATTGGGAGTGTGTTATCAAGCACTTAACTATATAGTCTATGTTTCTAGAGTCTATAGCATTTGGAAAGTTTTATAATGGGGTCTGAAGCGTAACCTAGACTAACTATGAAATTTATCTCCACTTAATTCTGTTTTTAGAAACATAATATTTTTAATGCTTTTTGAATATCTCATAATGGTTAATGACTGCTAAAAAAATATTTATTTCAACTTACTTCAGTTTTAGGTTAATACCCGATAGTATAAGAAGGGCTTCTTTCAACTTTGATAAACTCGTTATTATCCAAAAACATTAAAAATTGCATTACACATAATCTTAGAATTTTTTTAAACTTCACCGAATCTTAATAACAAAGTGTCTTTGCTTGAACTGCACAAGATGTAAAAATATTTTTACACTCCATAATCTAAGAATAGATATCTTCGTTAAAGAGATTGACTTTTAAAACTAGTTCGCCCTTTTGATCTTCAGATGTGCTATTTACATTTTATTTTCATTAGAGTAGAAAAAAAATCTTGCATTAATGTAGAAGAGGGGGGAGGGGGATGGGCTGTGTAAAAAGGGAGGAGTTTGGTTTTATTTCTATGCCTTTTACTCTACAAAAAAACTATAATTTAATTTCTTTTTAAGGATAATTTTGAAGAATGCGGCCCTCTCCTTGAAAAGAAGACCCGGATTGAGGATGGAAACCATTTACGTCTGTTATTAAGTATGCTGCACCATCTACGTCCTCTATACAAGGCGAGAATGTCCTCAACGATAATACAAGAACCTCTATGCAGGAAAGTGAACTGCCAATGAAGTTGATGGCCATGCAAGAAACAATTAATGTGAGTTTAAATTTATCGATATTTCCGCTAAAAATAATCTTGCAAATGGTTTAGCACTAGTAATACTTCAGTGTTTTAATCTCCATCGTTAAACAGGGTGTAATTATTGAATACTGTCAAGTGCACGCATTCGGCCTGCTAAATCTTATAAATTGGCGCATAAGCATAGCGAAGATTTCACAGAAAAAAGGTGTTTTTTATAGTCAAATCAACAACATATTTCCTACAGTAAATCTTATGAATTGCTAGAGGGGGGGCAGGTGTTGCTTATGATAAATATTTTCATATGGTAATTGCTTTTCATTTTGAGAACATTAAGATGAAACTATGGTGTGATTTTTATTATTTTAGTATGGACAGCGCAAGCGCTGCTATATTTTTTTTCCCACTAGATTATTTTCTAAGAAAACTAAGATACTATATTGAATATTGCAAATTTATTACTATCATATTGCTAAATAGTGCTGGTATTAAGTATATTGCATGGTTAAGATGAAACTATGGTGTGATTTTCATTGTTTTAGTATGGGCAGCAGCACATTATGCGCTGCTATATTTGTCATTTTTCTTTCTAGTAGTTAATTTGTTAAGAAAACTAAGAAGGTATAATGAATATAGCAAATTTATGAGTATTATAATTTATTATGGACTGCAGCACATTATGCGCTGCTATATTTATGATTTTTCTTTCCACTAGATTATTTGCTAAGAAAAATAAGAAGGTATTTATGGCAGAAAATTTTATCAGGGGGTAGTAATTTTCGTGGTGTAGCACGTCAATCGTGCAATGTAAATGTGAGCCTGCAGTAATTTATACCGGTTTTCATTCACAATTCCAATTATGATTTGAAATTTATTTTACCGCCATTGGCACGTATGCACAGTGAGGGAGTTGCAGATGGCTCCTGGGTAGATAACTCATTTACCTATAATATTTGTTGAGAAGTTGTTGGTTTCAGCTGAGAAGTTGTTGGTTTTGGAATTCAAGTGGCAAACACTGGATAATGGGCATACTTGTTGGAATAAAATCTTTTTTAGATTCATATAGTTTTTTCCCAAAATCACCCAGCCAACTCATTCAAGTACAGAAGAGTAACAATTTTTATAGTTTCTCTCTGTTTAAGCAACGTTTTCCTGACAATGAAATATATAATTAACTAACTTGTAAAGGCATATATGCATATGATTACTACAACTCTAGCGCATGTTATGTAAGGAGAAACTCCCTCCCATTGAAGCATTCTATAATTCACTTGCAGATAGTGAATGCACTGCCAAAGACTATGAATTTGCAAAGAGAGTTTGGGCTAAGGGGGGCTGTAAAAATGGATGGGACTATTGTAGAATGTACTTGGAAAGGGATGTGTTAACCCTTTTCGATATTGTCTGCAAAAACACAGAACAAATCTATTCGGAATTCGGGTTGGACATTGGCTATTATTTTTCCACACTACACCTGGTGATTAATTTCATTCTAAAAATTAGTAGGGAGGAAATACTTTTAACCACCTATGTGGGTCAGCACTTATGTGTAGAAAGATCTATAAGGGGAGATATGTTTTTCACGGGGACCGTGTCATGGCAACTGATCCAACTGGACAGAACTCTGTTGACGGCGGTGCAAAGTTCAATGCTGTATTTCTGGACATGAGTTCTCCTATCCCTTAGCAATGTTTCACTACAGTCCATCGTTTGGCAATTGCAAATGGCTTGAAGATCCTTGTGCCATAGATTTTCCCGACATTGACACTGTCGAGGAAAATCGCCCCAAAGGATGGTTTTTTGAAATTAACGGTCACATACCAATGGAGCTCCAGGACTCTATAAAAGATTTTTTATTCCTTGTGTAAATAGACCGATGACCAAAGACTTTTTGAGTCAATACAATTTGTCTTTGGTCGAGAATATGGGCATGCATTGGACCCACTCGAAGCTGAAACTAATTGCAGATCTGGAACCGAAACAGAACATCGTTGTTCATCATGTGCTATTGCGATGGATGGTGACCAAAGGTTTCAGGGTTACAAAGACACACAGAGCCCTGCAATTCAACCAGAAACTCTATTTGAAAATGTTTATTGACACGTTTGTCAGTAAAAGTTCACAGGCAAAAAGAAAAGTTGAAAAAGAGATCTAAATCCTTATTTTAAATTCAGCTTTTGCGAAAATGTGCGAAAGCGTACGAAACAGATCTCGTTGTGACGTCGTAATCTACCCTCGAGAATACACTCGAATCGGCGCTGACTCCAACTTCACAACATTCACTGTCATAGACTCGAATATGGTTCTTCTACACAGAAGTAAGAGAAATGTAACTCTGAATAAAAAATATTTCGGGGGAAGTTCAGTACAAGAAATTTCCAAGAAACTCATGTGGTCATTCTTTTACAATGTTTGTAAGGTACAAGGGGAAAGGGAGGGGGAAGTTCAAGTGTACTATGGAGACACGGATTCACTCCTATTAAAAGTTACAACAGAGAATTAATTGGAAGATTTGGAAAATGGTTCATACATCAGCTCACGTATGGATTTTACGAATTTGAATAAGAGCATCCATCCCGAGTTGTTGAAACGCCAGGCCCCCAATCAATTGTTAATTTTGAACTCTGAGACGGAGAGCAATATAATATCCCATGGGGTGTTCCCGGTCCGAAAGTATACTGTGTGGAAACACACAATAAAGATATAAAACAAAAGTGTAAAGGGGTGCCTACACACTTTGAAAAATATTATTTCGATATGAATTTCTACAGAAACTGTTTTGGAAGTAGTTTAGTGCCAAGAGCAAAAGTAATGACAATTTTCTCTCTACAATTTAAAAACTATACTATTAGAAATGAAAAAATGTCATGCCTTGCATATCCGACAAAGTCTATGTACATGAGGATGATTTGAAGGTACTCCCCCATGCTCACTACCATATTTCAGATCGAGTTGAATGTAAGGAAAATAGAAAACAACTCGGTCTGGATATATTAACTTAAATTCAAAAGGACTACTACTACTTCTTGGAGGGTGGGTGTTTTGGTAGAGGATAACAATTTTTCTATAATATACATTTCTTTTTGCCAATACCGTCGTAATCACCATCGTCATTTTGTTGGTGTTTTGGTAGAGGAAAATAATTTTTCTATAATATATATTCCTTTTTGCCAATACCGTTGTCAACATCATCATCATCATCGTCATTTAATTTTTGCTGCAATAGAATACAGATTTTTTTTTCGGTCGCCACGGCGGGCCGCCCCCCACGCTTTCTGGCCCGGCCCCCAGGGAGTGGGAGGATCCAATCCCGGCCCGGTCAGTCCCCGGGGGGGGGGCTTGACCTCCGGCCCCGGGAGAGGGGGTGGATTCTCATAATTTAAATGTTGTAAATAGTGCTATCTATTCTATTATCTTAGCCTATAAATCTTCAACTGTGCTGCTGTTGCTGTTGCTAGTGATATTAAGTGTATACATTATTTAAAATACGTGTTTTTATTGTTGTTGTTCTTGTTTTCATTGCCAATAAAAGAAAAATATGATTCTTAAATTGTTGTTTTTGTTCTGTTCTCTTGCTATTGTCTTTGTTGTACAAAAAGTGTTGCTAATAAAAGAAAAATATGATTCTTAAATTGTTGTTGTTGTTGCTATTGAATATCGTAATAAGTATAGACTGTTGTAGTCTAGGAGAAATTATTATTATTAATCCATTAGACAGGTATGGTTTACAGTTATTTGTAGTCCAACTGCATCAACAGCAGTATGTATGAATTTAAAACACCATTCAGATTGTTTCTCTGTGGACCGTCAATGTTGGGGAAAACGACACTTTTAGCTAAAATAATTAAAAATTGTAATAAAATTTTTTTGGAAAAACCGAAAAAAAATTACTTTTGCTATATTATTTGGTAAGAGTCCTATGATCAAATAAAAGATATTGCGGCTGCTACATCTATGCCAATACAATTCATACGAGGAGTTGATGTTTTCAATAGTATTAAGTCAAACTAATGGCTGATTATTGATGATTTAGCTGAGCCCATTGAACAATGGTCTCAAGAAACGCTACAGCTGATTACTGTTCGCTCACATCATGAGCACATTTCCATAGCCCTAATTCTACTGTTTTTATCAGAGCAAGTGTATGAGAGCCCTTGCTTTGAACTGCACCTATTATACAACTATTATCTACCGAGTTGTTCGTGACTCAAGCTCTCTAATTAACTCTCAATAAAGAAATTTATCCCGGTACTCCAAAATTTCTAATTTCAGCAAAAAGTCAGCCAACAAATAAGCCCTACGGCTGCATTATGTTAGATCTTAATCAGAACAAATCCGAGGATGTGTGTGTAGTCACAGATATTTTCAACAATTAAATTACCGTATATCTTCTGATGAACAGTAAAAAATGCTGTTAGTTGCCATCATAGCACTGAAGAACTACACGAAAATAGACACTCATTTTCCGTTCTAAGCACTTCAAAACCACCACTCAGGAAGGCCATACTCAAACATGGTGTTGACAAAGAATTTGTTAATATAATATCTGAACTTTGTTTAAATATAACCGAGGGCAATGAACAGTTGCCAGAAGGTGTTAGACAACAGAAAAAAGAACATTGCTCCACTGTACGTGCCTTGGCTTGCAAAAACAAAGGAAAAGATTTTAAAAGAAAACGTCTCCTTCAAGCGGTCGGTAGCTTTTTTACACTTTTACTGCCAATAATCGCAGGACTTGTAAACAGTTTTTTCTATACGGCAAAACCCTACAAACTGACTCGAATAGAACTTGTCCTTTCCCAAATTGAGCACTTTGAGGACAATCTAAGCAAATCCATTAATGATGAAAATATTGCCGATGATCAAAAGTTAGCTCTATTTCGAGATGCACTTCGTCGCGTGGACAAGAATAAACCGTATCGTGATAGACCCGTCGTCAATGCAAGTGCCATTGATCCCCACCTTCCCCCCACCCAAAAAAAATGAAATATGTCTTCAAGGTTCTGCAGCAACAACACAATCAAAGGAGAAGGAATTGAGTTCAATAGTGACTACTATTGAAAAACTACTATCATACACACATCGTGAACAGAGTAAAAGATTATTAGCATATCTCACGTTGGAAAGTGATGATCGTCAAGTTCAAGTCGAAAGCACAGGGAAACGAATTATAATTCAGGGGAAAAAGTTATAATCTACTATTTTTCTTTTGTGATATGGTTACAAGTCGTTTAGGACTTTTATCATTTGACAATAATCTATACAGCTTTTTAAATACATCAAACTTCCCCAAAAGTCTTATTGGCAATAAGGAAATTCTAAAGAAATATAATAGAGCTGTCAGTCCTCTAACAGCAACATCGACATCAACAACGGCAACACCATTTAAAAAAGAAGAAGAAAAAGAAGAAGGGGATTTTAAATCAATCTTGGAAAATAGCACTCCTAGCAGATGCAATGATTTGATAACACCAACGGTGTTTGCTAGACAATAGCGAAGACGTATTGATATCAACTCACCTTCACAAGCACCATCCTCCAGTGTGCAAAAGAGTAGCGGGCATTACACTACGTGATTGCGTCAAAATGGATGAAGTTTTAAAACATGTTTATGAAGATATTGGTAAAGTGGGAAGTCTAAGTTCCCCCACAATACTTTCTAAAGTTGCCTCTGACGTCAGTGGTGGTGTCAACGACACTTATAAAAATGCAAAAGAGTTAATAGAAAATGAACCGAGTTACACTCTACATCAAAATCACAGGATTTGTGGCAAACAAAATTGACAAACCAAAGCCTTTTTCCCACTGCATATAATACAAGCAGATCTTTCAACTCTAGATGAGATTCAAAGACGACACACTACACCCTACAAATATATTCTAGTGGCAATCAGTGTCTTTGGTCGCTATGCATATGCTATTTCTTTGCGATCAAAGAGACGTGAAAAAATTGAAAAAATTCAAAGTGATCGTGGTAGTAAATTTTTTAATCCACATTTGGAAAAGGTTCTATTGAAATATATTACAAAGCTCTATCATAGTCATAGTCCGATAAAGGCTGCATCGGCTAAACCATTGATAAGAACGATTCGTCTATTAATTTCGAGATATTGTACACTGAAAATACTGCTTCTCTTATTCATGATTTAGATAGAATCATGCAACTATATAACAATCGACTCCATCGATCTTTGTCCAATGTTAGCCCTCAGGAAGTTCAGCGCAGCCAAAATACATTTGACACTTTTCTTAAACAATATTCCAGTGAAACAAAAATTCTGAAGAAAAAATTCAATGTTGGCGATACTGTTCGAATTAATAGAACTGCTAATATTTTTGAAAAGGAGAATTATTTATGGTCCAATGGATTTTTTAAAGTGTCAAAAATCCTAGGCACTGAACCCATAATATATCGTCTGCGAGACACCAGAGATGATGGTATTCTTGGTGATTTGTATGATTATGAACTACAAAAAGTTAGAAACAGTAGCGAAATTTATCAAATTGAAAAGATATTAAAGAGTCGTACTCGCAGGGGCAAGAGACAGCTGCTTGTTCGTTGGCTAGGATACATTTCTGATTTTGATTCTTGGGTTGCATTTGCAGACATTAAAAATTCCGCCGGGGGGATTTTTCTTAGTTTAAGTGATAGGCTAAGCAAGCTATGAAAATAATAAGAAAATCAATAGGTTCCGCCGGTGAATTTTACGATCGCATCATCCGAGCCGTTATAGCTTATCTCGTGCCGTTGAGGGCTGCACCGGCTGTAAAGGGGGGATAGATAAATGGGTGACCGCGCCACTCGCTGAACGCGAGAAAATAAAATACGTAACTATATAAAAGCAACCTCTTTTCCTTGGGTTATCTCGAAACCAATTACCTCTAATGTTATGTAGAAATCAGATTCCTAGGAGCGTTACCAATGAAGACATGCGAACAAGTTACCTGCGGTGCGATTAGATACAAACTTATAAATAAACGAACACAAATAGAAAAGCAATAATTTTATTGAGACTAACATTTAGGTGTGCAACAGTGCTTCGCTTCAATTAACAACAACAGGGCAGAGATAATAATGACCAAATCTCTAAATAGACTGTATAATGATAATTCAGACAAATGAATGTGCAACAATAGTTCTGACAAAAGAATTGAAAAGATCATGACAACCGAATGCCAATAGTAATAATTCTGATTCACGAATGCCTCTAAAAACACTTTTTTTCACTATATCACACAAATACAGCTTCTGCGCTCTACTAGCTTTTTCAAGATTGGCCCAAGTCCTGTGGAGGTGGCCGCTACCTTGTACTTATGTTTGCAAACTCACTTCATTATGCTCACTGACCGTCCAATAATTTGTTTTAAATATTTTTGATGATTAAACGTTCATAACTTAAGCTTCCTGTGAGCTATGTATCTAGTAGTTTTTTTATTGCCAAATATCTTAGCGAAATTCGAAACCGTCTAGCGTCGTTGAGGCTAAAATGCAGTTTCTCTTTTTGCCGATTAAGAATTTTTCTTTTTGAAACGAGATTTAAACTTAATTAGAGGAAGTTTAATTTATGTCGGAATTATCTTTAGAAAGAAAGAATCTTATTTTTTGTATTTTAAATATATCATATACTACTCACGGTACATATTACCCTTCCCATTATTTAATGACGTCCCGTCATTAGGACTTACTTGCCCTTGGGTTTCTGAAATATTCGCTATTTTATTTACTATTGGTCCTACGTAATTTTAATTGATTAAAATTGATTATTTTAGGACCTATTATATTTGCGCATATTTTAGGACTTATTAGGTTGCAATTCGCATTTTTGAGGTATCACCTCCCCTTCCTTCGTAAATTTCTGCTCCTCTGGAAGTAGAGGGTTTGTTCTCTAAGTTGTCACCTTGAGTTTTCAAATCGGAAGATTTGAAAGATTCTTGAGAGCTTTGAGAGGAATCAAAAGTTTTTGAGGGGTTCCTCCACTGCTCAAATGCCATGTCTTCGGGGGGATGGGGCATTCTTTGCACTAGTGTTTCCCTCCATGCAGTCCACTGTTTAGGCTTGACCTTGGACACAGTTATATCATGATATTGTCTTTGCTGGTCATCCTTGGGAGTTTGATTTCTAGGCAATGTACTTTGACTCTTTTTATTGGGAAATTTATTAAATCCATACCTTCTCGCAGATTTGTTTTAATTGAATCTTTGGGAGGAGTTTTCTTTACAGTAATACCCGGATTTTCTACAGCTCTATTCAATTCCTCCTGCAATGACAGGGGCCTCTCTATTGGTGTTGCAGGGGAAACCATATCGTCTGGAAATCTTTTGGGGGGACAAGGGGTTGAAATTCTATCAGGGAAAAATATGGTTTCATCAATTTTAATTCATCAATTCAATCAATTTTAAGGCAATTAACCTGTCGTACACTGTTCCCAATATAGAAAGTGAGGAAATGAAAACCTCGTTATGGGCCAAAATAGAAAAAAATTAAGGGGCATTAAGGTTTACAAAAATAAGAGAAGCATTAGACTCCCAGATTCCCCTATTTACAAACGAAGACCAAAGATTAACGTACGTGGATGATAGATACGGATTATTCTCAACCAATTTTTGGTGGAACATACTACTAACCGTATGTTTCGTATTCGCGATTTCCCTGACCATGAGAATCTTACTGACTTTTAATTATGGAAAAATCCTAAGACTAAGAAGGCAAAACCCAAAGGAAGAACACGAGGAAACGGCTGAAATGCAAAAGTCAAACCCAGAACCCCATGAGAATGTCTACGCCAAGAAAAGGGAAGACATTAGAAAACGAGTTGGTATAGAGGTCTCCGCTCGTCCTTGCTATGTCTTGTTCCCTCATTGTAAGTGTCGTTTACGTAAAACCGTGTGGCTATGACGCTGCAACATGCGTTTCTTAAACAGCACGGACGTGCGTGAACAATGAAGGCATGAATTATGTTGTAAACTGAGACCTCAAATTTAACAATGTAGAGTAACTTATGTTTAAAGGATTGTTTTAAATCTAAGGGAGAATTAAATAAGTGTTAAAGGATTAAATAAGTCTTGTATCGTTGTTTTTTTAAACAAATTAAAAGAAATCTCTGTTTTAGATTTCCCAATGGGAAGTCTATGTATCTGAAACCAACATGATAATAATGTCGTTTTATTAAAATCAATATTTTTGTAGTAATATTAGTGTATCCATGTAATATTGTCTTGTAGGGTAACATTCACCCTAAAATGCACCTAATCGTATTGATTATCAAGTGTTATGACTATTTGTTTTAAAGAACGTGTGATTCTGCCTCGTTATTTTTATTAGAGGAAGTGGAATGACATATTGGAAAATCGATCATTACAATGCGTTGTCCAGTGCAGATACAACCTAGTAGCATCTATTTTCATTATACCTCAACCAACGAAGAGTACTCACCATAGATTCCAGGCAATTTTCGTCCTAGCTTCCTTTACGAGAATTACAGTTACCTTTTGATCGTTGTTTCGTCGACCACAAACAATATTACGTATCAGGTAACAGTATATTTGAATCTCAGTATCCAGTGCATTATCGAATTATATAATCATATAAATCCTGAGAACCCCATCGACCAGTACAAGATATAAGTACATAAATATCACCCTTGATAATCCTTATGGACCCATGTACCATACGACTGTATAGTCATGATATTTCATGAACCCAAAGATTATTCATGTGTCGCAGATTCACGCGTCGAATCTCTTTCGACCATTTCTTGGAATCCATCCTATCAACTCTATCAAATGTTAAAAGCTCATATCTCTGTTATCCCATAAATGTTACAAGACAATTTCTGAAAAATGGACCTAGAAACCAACCATTGAATTATAGAAATCAAACTTAACTCCAGTGACCAGCCCCTCAGTGACAATATACCCCTCCCACAAGTTAAAAACAATATGTTGAATGAGTCACTAAAGTTTGATGTCGACCCATACCAAATCCAAACGTCAATTCCCCTGTGATTAACCAAGGAATCACCGCAAAAGTTAATAGACGCAAAACAAGCACGAAAAATTTTATAAGAGAACTATACTCTCTTAAGTGCACAAACGAACAATTTTATACGAGAATTACATTCTCTATGTACTTTAAAATATCCCAAGAACGATATGCTGAGAAGAAAATCAACCCAATCCGGACTGTGTTGATAATAGATCAAGTCCCAAGTCCCAACAGTCCCAGTGTTCAACCCCTTAAAGACAAAGTACCTTATGAACTATAAAAAAAGCAGGTGAGAATGAACTCTGATAGTATATTCCCGCACATCTGTAGTTGGAAGTATCATTTCCCGTTTGACAATTGGAGAGAGCATTTTGTCCAAGATGAACATAGCTATACTTGAACTATTCTGTGAAGAAGCTATTGTAAGGGTTTTAAATTTTCTTTTGCACAAGACGAAAAGAGGGAACGAAAATAATTATCAATAGAAGGAGTGAGTACGCTAAAAGACATGAATGGTGATGAAATAGGTGTGAATTTATATAGGTTACCTTTTAATAACTTCGATAACATAAAAATTCCAATATCCTATCATTAATATTACATAGCAAACATTCCCAGTGAAAGTGTTCTAATGCTTACCAGTGAACGTGGTAAACATAATATTGTGTGTTTTAAATCGTTCTTATATGTAATTTTAAATGTTCAGATAGAGTTATTTGTAGCGTTGTCGTACTATTCATTTAATTTAGCGTAGATAGGAAGCAGTGTGCCCTATAGTTAGCAAAATCAAAAAAACTTGTAAAGGTAAAATAGCCCCAACCTTGTTGGAAATGTAAAAGCCATCAGTGTTAAATGTAGAAAAAGAAAAAAATCTTTAGTATAGTAGCTAGGCTAGGACCATAAATAATCTTAGTCCAGTAGATGAACTTTAGAAAGGGATATATAATAAAATAAGAAAAGTAATAGAGAAAATTTTTAGCACTCCTAATTAAGCTTATATAAAAGTATAAAATAATACAATTTCAATTAAAATTACGTAGGACCAATAGTAAAGAAAATAGCGAATATTTCAGAAACCCAAGGGCAAGTAAGTCCTAATGACGGGACGTCATTAAATAATGGGAAGGGTAATATGTACCGTAAGTAGTATATGATATATATAAAATACAAAAAAATAAGATTCTTTCTTTCTAAAGATAATTCCGACATAAATTAAACTTCCTCTAATTAAGTTTGAATCTCGTTTCAAAAAGAAAAATTCTTAATCGACAAAAAGAGAAACTGCATTTTAGCCTCAACGACGCTAGACGGTTTTGAATTTCGCTAAGTTATTTGGTAATAAAAAAACTACTAGATACATAGTTCACAGGAAGCTTAAGTTATGAACGTTTAATTATCAAAAATATTTAAAACAAACTATCTGACGGTCAGTGAGCATAATGAAGTGAGTTTGCAAACATAAGGACAAGGTAGCGGCCCCCTCCACAGGACTTGGGCCAATCATGAAAAAGCTAGTAGAGCGCAGAAGCTGTATTTGTGTGATATAGTGAAAATAAAATGTTTTTCGAGGCATTCGTGAATCAGAATTATTACTATTGGCATTCGGTTGTCATAATCTTTTCAATTCTTTTGTCAGAACTATTGTTGCACATTCATTTGTCTGAATTATCATTATGCAGTCATTGTAGAGATTTGGTCATTATTATCTCTGCCTTGTTGTTGTCAATTGAAGCGAAGCACTGTTGCACACCTAAATGTTAGTCTCAATAAAATTATTGCTTTTCTATTTGTGTTCGTTTATTTATAAGTCTGTATCTAATCGCACCGCAGGTAACTTGTTCGCATGTCTCCATTGGTAACGCTCCTAGGAATCTGATTTCTACATAACATTAGAGGTAATTGGTTTCAAGATAACCCAAGGAAAAGAGGTTGCTTTTATATAGTTACGTATTTTATTTTCTCGCGTTCAGCGAATGGCGCGGTCACCCATTTATCTATCCCCCCCTCATTACAAATGGTGCAGCCATCAACGGCACGAGATAAGCTATAACGGCTCGGGTGATGCGATTGTAAAATTCACCGGCGGAGCCTTTTAATTTTCTTATTATTTTCATAGCTTGCTTAACCTATCACTTAAACTAAAAAAATCCCCCCGGCAGAATTGTTAATGTCTTCAAATGCAACCCAAGAATCAAAATCAGAGTTGTATCCTAGCCAACAAACAAGAAACTGTCTCTTGCCCCTGTGAGTACGACTCTTTAATATCTTTTCAATTTGATAAACTTAGCTACTGTTTCTAACTTTTTGTAGTTCATAATCATACAAATCACCAAGAATATTATCATCTCTGGTGTCTCGCAGACGATATATTATGGGTTCAGTGCCTAGGATTTTGGACACTTTAAAAAATCCAGTGGACCATAAATAATTCCCCTTTTCAAAAATATTAGCAGTTCTATTAATTCGAACAGTATCGCCAACATTGAATTTTTTCTTCAGAATTTTTGTTTCACTGGAATATTGTTTAAGAAAAGTGTCAAATGTATTTTGGCTGCGCTGAACTTCCTGAGGGCTAATATTGGACAAAGATCGATGGAGTCGATGGTTATATAGTTGCATGATTTTATATAAATCATGAATAAGAGAAGCAGTATTTTTCAGTGTACAATATCTCGAAATTAATAGACGAATCGTTCTTACCAATCGTTTAGCCAATGCAGCCTTTATCGGACTATGACTGTGATTGATCTTTTTAATATATTTCAATAGAACCTTTTCCAAATGTGGATTAAAACATTTACTACCACGATCACTTTGAATTTTTTCAATTTTTTCACGTCTCTTTGATCGCAAAGAAATAGCATATGCATAGCGACCAAAGACACTGATTGCCACTAGAATATATTTGCAGGGTGTAGTGTGTCGTCTTTGAATCTCATCTAGAGTTGAAAGATCTGCTTGTATTATATGCAGTGGGAAAAAGGCTTTGGTTTGTCGATTTTGTTTGCCACGAATCCTGTGATTTTGATGTAGAGTGTAACTCGGTTCATCTTCTATTAACTCTTTTGCATTTTTCAAAGTGTCGTTGACACCACCACTGACATCAGAGGCAACTTTAGAAAGTTTTGTGTGGGAACTTAGACTTCCCGCTTTACCAATATCTTCATAAACATGTTTTAAAACTTCATCCACTTTGAAAAGAAACACGTAGTGTAATACCCGCTACTCTTTTGCACACTGGAGGATGGTGCTTGTGAAGGTGAGTTGATATCAATACGTCTTCGCTATTGTCTATCAAAAACCGTTGGTGTTATCAAATCATTGCTTCTGCTAGGAGTGCTATTTTCCAAGATTGATTTAAAATCCCCTTCTTCTTTTTCTTCTTCTTTTTTAAATGGTGTTGCCGTTGTTAATGTCGATGTTGCTGTTAGAGGACTGACAGCTCTATTATATTTCTTTAGAACTTCCTTATTGCCAATCAGACTTTTGGGGAAGTTTGATGTATTTAAAAAGCTGTATAGATTATTGTCAAATGATAAAAGTCCTAAACGACTTGTAACCATATCACAAATGAAATATAGTAGATTATAACTTTTTCCCCTGAATTATAATTCGTTTCCTTGTGCTTTCGACTTGAACTTGACGATCATCACTTTCCAACGTGAGATATGCTAATAATCTTTTACTCTGTTCACGATATGTGTGTGATAGTAGGTTTTCAATAGTAGTCACTATTGAACTCAATTCCTTCTCCTTTGATTGTGTTGTTGCTGCAGAACCTTGAAGAGATATTTCATTTTTTTGGGGGGGAGGTGGGGATCAATGACACTTGCATTGACGACGGGTCTATCACGATTCAGTTTATGCTTGTTCACGCAACGAAGTGCATCTTGAAGTAAAGCTAACTTTTGATCATCGGTAATATTTTCATCATTAATGAATTTGCTTAGATTGTCCTCAAAGTGTTCAATTTGTGAAAGGACAAGTTCTATTCGAGACAGTTTGTAGGGTTTAGCCATATAGAAAAAACTTTTTACAAGTCCTGCGATTATTGGCAGTAAAAGTGTAAAAAAGCTACCGACCTCTTGAAGGAGACGTTTTCTTTTAAAATCTTTTCCTTTGTTTTTGCAAGCCAAGGCACGTACAGTGGAACAATGTTCTTTTGTCTGTTGTATAACACGTTCTGGCAACTGTACATCGCCCTCGGTTATATTTAAACAAAGTTCAGATATTATATTAACAAATTTTTTGTCAATATCATGTTTGAGTATGGCCTTCCTGAGTGGTGGTTTTGAAGTGCTTAGAACGGAAAATAAGTGTCTATTTTCGTGTAGTTCTTCAGTGCTATGATGGCAACTAATAGCATTTTCTACTGTTCATCGGTAGATATACGGTAATTTAATTGTTGAAAATATCTGTGACTACACACAAATCCTCGGATTTGTCCTGAATAAGATCCAACACAATCCAGCCCTAGGGCTTATTTGTTGGTTGACTGTTTGCTGAAATTAGAAATTTTGGAGTACCGGGATAAATTTCTCTATTGAGAGTTAATTAGAGAGCTCGAGTCACGAAGAACTCGGTAGATAATATAATAGGTGCAGTTCAAAGCAAGGGCTCTCATTAATTTCATTTTTTTCTAATTCATGAATTTTATTTTTTAACCACTCTTTGTGCTTATACGGCACACGATATGGCTGTTTTGCTACAGGATTACCAGTAGTTAAAATGGAATGTTCATAAAATGGTATCAGTCCGATGTCAGCTTCAGATGCGGAAAATACATCTTTAAAATTCCATAATAATTCGCATACTTTTTTCTTAAATTCTAAGTCCGTAATATGATCCATATTAAACTTGTTAAAGAATTGCGATTTAGTTAGAGGGTATTTGTTATTAGAGGTTTTAATGCCATTAACTAGGTTTCTTTTGGAATTTTCCCATCTATATAAATCATTTTCCGAGATAACTTGGATTTGAATTAAACATGTTCCCTTTTGTATTGTAATTGTATCATTTTCGTGGTTATTAGTTACCCAAATAAAACTTTCTCCTTTGTCGTACGATATAATCTCTTCTTCGCATAACAGATTTTCAGGAATTTCATTTGACGGGATCGCGAACCATACTTCAGATTTGCTATCTACTGGTTCAATCATCTGTGATATTTGAATTCTTTGCATTTTTTTGGGAGGGATCTTTGTTTTCCGTATCTCGAACCCGTAAAATTTCTCTTCATTATTATTGTCTATTAGATTCATACTGGCGCTATGCTGCATCATTGCGGAATTTTGTGGCGTCACATTGGGTTTTACTATGTTTTTCCATAATTCCACTATTTTCTTGATTTCGTTTGACCTGTACTGTCGCATATCTCCTATTTTTATTTTTGCAGATTCAATACACTTATTATTTAAATTTACTTCATTTCTGCAATGTCTCTCAGAATAATTGAACAAATATCTGAGTATGCCATGTCCTCCTTGCGAGACATGAGGTTCAAAAGATTGCGACACTATACCGCCAGAAATTTTATTTACTATTGCGTTCTCTTCCTAACCTCTGTTACAATTTCTTAAGGTAGAAATTCCTTCCCCTACCTTAGCCAGGTAGACAAGCCTTTGCTACATCTAATAGTACTCTATTAGACCTTAAAAAAATTGCGCTGATAATGGCTTCGTACGGAAATTTATTGCATATTATAAAATTTGTCGGAAAAAGTCTATTGTCCCTTTTTACGTCTAGGCAAATTGAACCTCTTGCATCTAATTTATTCCCTGTCACGCTAGTTAAATTGGGATTATTAAAATCTCTTTGTTGCCTAATATGTGGAGGCAACATATTAAATACGCATGAGTTTATGGTGTTCGCGGTAGCACCAGAGTCAATTAAAGCCTTAAAGTAAATATTTGCCACACAAAAATCATTAAATATAGGTAACTTATTATTACTATCACTACAAGACGGTACTACTATCGGTTTGGAACTATAAATTATTCTAGGCGCCCTCTGGGTCCAATTTATTCTTCTGAGGGGCCTGACGCGTTTCCCCGTGGATTTATTTCGTACGTTGGTGTCTGCAATAGGGATTCAGACATGCGAGATTCCGTAGGCATATCTAATTGATTTACATTTGTCTGCCTTCACCATGTACTATTACGGTATTTTGGATTTCTTGCGCCAGTGCCGGGTGCTGGCGTTGACAGCCAATGCCGTTTCCTTGAAAAGTTTTCATTTCCCGTCGGCCAATTAACTATTTTCCGTCGGCTTGAAAAATTTACATTTCCCGTTGGCCGGTAATTATTTTGCCTATTGGGGGCAGGGTTATACACATTTGGTTGTTACGCGTTGTAAGGTACTGATTGGCGCAATCTTCCCTGGCTATAGCCTAGTGCACCACTGGCGCAAAAATTTGTTCTGCCGAACAAATGGTTGCCATAATTTTGCGTTTTACCGACGGCAATCCTTGGTGTGCGATTGGGGACATAACGGCACTCTCTCGCCATATGCCCAGCACGATTACAAATATAGTATCTTGTTATTGTAGGGTTATTTTCATAACTAATTTGTTTGACGGGCTGAAAACGTACTGTTTTCTGCCTAGCGGGTTCTTGCGTTCTATTTCTTTTTGGACCTGGGGAATTATCCCTTGAAAAGAAATTGGGAGACGCCTGATAACCCTTGAAGGTCATGCTTGCGTTTGATTCGCCTAGGCTATTTATTTTTGCTTTACTGTGATTTGCCACCATCGTATCAACTTCGATTAATCGCCCTACCTCCTGAACTGCAAGATCCAACGTCTGAATATTTTTGGATATTGCCAATCTATATAGTTTCGGGGGTAGCCCTTGCAAAAAGGTATGTAGTAAGACTTTTTCATATAGTTCTCCTGAACCTTTTCCGTATTTTGCTTCCACTGAAATCCGTATATTATCAAGATATTCTCTTACGTTTTGTGAATGGTCAAAGCTTACCATTCCCTGTTTTAATTTTTTTTTGGAACAGGTTTCGATAAATCTATCTTTAAATGCCGTTAGCAATTTGTCCACCGTATTTATTGGCAAGTTGGCGTCATCACCTATGGTATTTTCAATTTGCTTCAAGAAGGTTAAGGCCTGCCCTTTTAACCTTAATAGGAGCATGCCAAATAACGTTTCTAGCTCTGTTTTTGTTAATTCTACAAATCGGGCCAATTGGATATTAAATTCGTCGATATCTGTTTGTCCATCGTATTACGGGATAGATTTTGCTATTTCTACATTTTTCGCAGCCAACTTTTGCGCCATTAGTAGTTCGCTTAATTCTTCTGACATTTTTGCGTTTGAATAACTCAAAATAAATTTATTTTTTCACTTAACCTATTTGGGGAAGGCTATTATCTCCTATGAGATATTCTAAAGGATTTTCCTATAATAGCTTAGCGGCAGTAGGTCTAATCACTTTTTGTTATATGTCTGTATCTCTCCAATGATTAAATTTAAATTACAAAGCTTATAGCCTAACTAGTTCGCAGTTTTCCTCTAAGTTTACAGCCGCGCCATTTCCGCCGGGTGAATTTTGGGAAGTCTGCCGGGTGAATATGAGAAGTGCCAGTTCTGCCGGGTGAATTTTTCTGTTCTGCCAGGCGAATTTTTCTTAAGCTAAGTAATAGGCTAACCAAGCTATAAAAATAATAAGAAAATCAAAGGTTCCGCCGGTGAATTTTACGATTGCATCATCCGAGCCGTTATAGCTTATCTCGTGCCGTTGAGGGCTGCACCGGCTGTAATGGGGGGATAGATAAATGGGTGACCGCGCCACTCGCTATATGCGAGAAAATAAAATACGTAACTATATAAAAGTAACCTTTTTTCCTTGGGTTATCTCGAAACCAATTACCTCTAATTTTATTTAGAAATCAGATTCCTGGGAGGGTCACCAATGGAGACATGCGAACAAAATACCTGCGGTGCGATTAGATACAGACTTATAAATAAACAAACACAAATAGAAAAGCAATAGTTTTATTGAGACTTACATTTAGGTGTACAACAGTGCTTCGCTTCAATTGACAACAACAGGGCAGAGATAATAATGACCAAATCTCTACAATGACTGCATAATGATAATTCAGACAAAAAATTTTCCAACAATAGTTCTGACAAAAGAATTGAAAAGATTATGACAACCGAATGCCAATAGTAATAATTCTGATTTACGAATGCCGCGAAAAACACTTTTTTTCACTATATCACACAAATACAGCTTCTGCGCTCTACTAGCTTTTTCACGATTGGCCCAAGTCCTGTGGAGGTGGCCGCTACCTTGTACTTATGTTTGCAAACTCACTTCATTATGCTCACTGACCGTCCAATAATTTGTTTTAAATATTTTTGATGATTAAACGTTCATAACTTAAGCTTCCTGTGAACTATGTATCTAGTAGTTTTTTTTTATTGCCAAATATCTTAGCGAAATTCAAAACCGTCTAGCGTCGTTGAGGCTAAAATGCAGTTTCTCTTTTTGCCGATTAAGAATTTTTCTTTTTGAAACGAGATTTAAACTTAATTAGAGGAAGTTTAATTTATTTCGGAATTATCTTTAGAAAGAAAGAATCTTATTTTTTTGTATTTTAAATATATCACATACTACTCACGGTACATAATGCCCAATGGTTTATATGTGACATCCATGTACAATGTTTCCGACCCTCTATATAACGATTTTAACGAAGCAATGAAACGAGCCTTTCGTTTCAACTATTCAATTGAAAAGGGCAAGATCTACATTAGTTCACCCATTGCCAATGAAAAGGTTATTCTCAATGATAATCTAAAAGATATTCTTGGCTTAAAACTCAATATAATCGATGGTAAAAGTGCCGATTCAGTATTGATTCAGAGTTCTTGGTGTGAAGACCCCTTTTTAGGATTTTGACATAAGGATTATAATTTGTATAAACGAATTATTTCGCTGAGCGAGAAATTCCTTGGGAACTGTGGATAATTTGGATTTCCATATTAATATTATTATGATCAGTGACCTATATTGGAGAATAATAGAATTAAAATAATATCATTGCCCTCGGGGCATTTTTTTGAAATGTATGAAAAGCTAGTTTGGAATGCGATCTTGAACTTTATGAAAAGAGCAATAAAGGCAGGAAATCGGAGTACTGAAATTGTTAAAATGACAATTGAATTTTTCAAAAAAGACGATATTAATGATACTAAAACGAATCCTATTTGAAGCAGCTAAAATCAGCACAAGAGTGTCTATTAAAGTAAACCCGCATGACAACGTGATTGAAATGATTCCAGTCTTTGAGGACTGCGATAAAAAATATTGATCTTCCGACGTTTGTCATTGTAGAACCTTCTGAGGTCCTCTATGTTCATGGCAAAGTGTCCGCCGTTCTTACTAGACAAATGACCCAGATCTACAACAAGTTAGTTGCCTTTATGAATCGTAAGAATTCAGATATACCTTCCCTGGTCCGAACTATAGATGATCCTGAAAAGCCACCGTATGCAGTTATAGTGAAAATCCCCCTCGTGACCTAGACAAGCCTGGTCTCAGAAAGGAGTTTCTTGAAAAGGTATGTGGGAATACTTGTGATAAAACTGTCAAGCTACAGCCGAATAAAGTAAACTGGCGTGTCGTCACTGCCTCAAAGTCAGATGCAGAAGTTGCGCTACAGGCTCTTGCGAGCGGTAGCCCAAACTTCGAGGTCAAGATTAAAAGTAGTGCCTACTTCGGGATCATTAGAGGCATCCCGGTTGATTTTCTAGAAGAAGATATACGAACCCTAATTTCTAAATGCATTATTGCCAAACAGATTGGTCACTCCCGTTCGTTCAGGTTGCAGTTCGAGTCAAAATCTGATCTAATGAATGCGATAGCAAATACGCCAGCGATTGGTTTCGAGAAAATTCAGGTTTCAGAATTTTATTTATTCCGCCAAGGTGCTACAAATGTCAAATGTCATCATATTTCTGGCACGTGCAAAAACTCTTCTATTTGTTCAGTTTGCGATGAAAGAGAATACTCTAGCTCTAAAAATGATCCCTATTCTAGACCAAAAAATGTGTACTATGTAAGTCTACTGATGATCCCTGCTATAGCTACCAGTGTTACGTAGCTCAAGCTCTGCTAAAACAGATTTCAAAATAATGCTGCGTTCAACTTTGATTCTATCATGGAATATAAACGTAAAAGTTTCTGATAAAATTCCTATTTTGACCCGGTTGCTCAAGGAATATGATATTATTTTTCCCCAAGAACATTTTTTGTCAGCAGAAAAAAGGGAATTGATTGAAATCTCGTCGGATTCCACAGTGTTTTTCTCTCCGGAAAAAATAACAGCAGCTTGTGGACGCCCCTCCGGTGGTCTCAAGATTTTGACTCACTTATCCTGTAAATTGATCGAAGCAGGGGATCATGTTCTTGTAGTTTCATATCTGAACACGTCCATAATGAATGTTTACCTACCAACAAACTATCGCAACGAGAAATCCGAGGCGAAGTTTATGGGGGCTTGCAAGAAACTGTGTAAGCTGCGGTCACGCGCTCTATATTAATAAGTGACTTTAGCTGTGATTTGACTGATAAAACGCTCTCCAGAAGTCAGCTCCTTTGGAGCTCCATTCCTCCTTCGTATTCATTAGTTGACAAAAAAGAATCCTATACCTATGTTGGCTCCATCTCTTCATCTTCGAACCTCGATCAAGTTATTTCTTCCTTTTCGATTAAACAAGCCACTTTACTTTGTGAAGGCTACTACTCTGACCACTTACCTATTTGTGCAAAAATTGAGTGCAATGTCGAAAGCAAAACCCCGCAAGAGGAAAAGTGGTTTTATGTTCAAGAATGGAGTCACCTTGATCAGTTATTTATGTCTAGATGTTACACGTTACTCAACAAAATTAAAGTTCCTTTTCACCTACTTAGTTCAGAATGCAGGTCTTATATTAGCGAGTACGAGATCGAAATACAGCTTACGATTTGTCTTGCAGAAATCAACCAAGTGCTTTGATGCGCAGAAAAGTATGCAGTCCCATCTAGACGCGTTCGCAAAAAGAAGGTAATTACTGACTGGTCTAAAAATCAAAGTCTTGTTGCAGCTTGTAATTCAGCTAAATTGCGGCGCCGAATCTGGAACGAATCCGATAAACTGCGCTCCGGTATAGTAAACGAATTGCGTCTGAATACAAAAAGAAAGTTCACAAGAGCCCTTAAAGACCACAAAATAATGTTGATTCAAAAAATGTTTATAAGATAGCTATTGATCCTTCACTTTTTTGGAAACGTTTTAAACGCTGTGACCGGACTTCTGTAAGTAGTATTCCAGAAAAAAATCTGGATTGATTATTATAAAAGTGAGTTTTCGTCTCCTGACCTTGTTGCAGAAAGTAAAGATGAAAAATAGCTTGACCGTTTGCTTGCTAATTCTATTCGTTCCGCTTTTATAGTGACGCCGTCTGATATTGAGTTTTATCTAAAAATAAAAAAGGAAAATTATTCTGCCAGTGTTGATTCAATATCTGCTAAACACTTTTAAAAGTTGTAGTAGTCTTTTGTTGCAGCACCTTTCGTTACTTTTTTAAATGTATATATCTTCTGGTATTGTGCCTCAACAGTTTTGTATTGGCCAGGTTACACCTATACCGAAAAAAAGGAAAAGAATCTCGATGATCGTCGATTGTATCCGCCCATAACCATCTCAAGCACCACTTTTAAATATTTGAGTCTATTATTCTTAAAGATATTTCCCAAAATTATTCTGTGCCTGCGCATCAGTTCGGTTTTCAGAACGAACTTAGTCGTGAGCATGCTCTTTCTTTTAACGGTTCTTGTAGATGTGGAAGGTTCCGGGGATTTTATTGTTCTATGTGCACTGGACACGGCCAGAGCATTTGATTCGTGTATTCTTGCCCAGATTTTGGTAGAAGCTCTAAAGAGAGGGGTTGACTTATCAGTTATAAGGTGTCTTCGATATATGTATAAATATCTTCGTGGCAAAATGGAGCGCGGTTCAGAACTTTACTAGTCAAGAACAAATTCATCATTACAATATAAAGCATCTTCACTATATCCCTGTAAACATTTCCTATTTGGAACTCTACCAGTTAAAACTAAGATCTGAATTAAGTGAACCTCTAGCAATATCAAAAGGTTTGGCTGTGATTACATGCCGTTTTCAACCCATCTATGTCGGTGTTCGAAACAAACAAGATGTCTAATAGAAAAGTGGTATTCATTTTTCCTGATATTGACTGCTATGTTAATACTCTTGGCCCAAGAAAACTGGGCAATGGAATGGACTATTACAAAGGTCGTTCATCAATGTCTGGCTATTTTCTTGGCAGTTGGTTTGCTAGGCTGTTTCGCTCTGCACTACCTCTGGCTAAAAATTATATTTTACCGGCTGCGACAGATTTTGCATCCTCTACACTACACGATTGGACCTCTGGCAAGGATTAAAAAAAAGTCTTTCGGACAATCTTAGGTCCAGTGCGCGAACCCTTGGCGAGCAATTGAAATCTCAACAAAATGAAAAAGGTTTAAAAAAGTTGAGAAACAGTGGATCTCTCGTCAGTCTCTACTCAGGTTAGAAACAAAAGACATCACTCCTGTCAAAGAAAAGAAGGAAAAAACAACTTCTACAATAAGCAGTAGAAGAAGAAGAAGTCCTAGGAAGAGAATTGTTAGATCAAAACTGGATTTCTTTTCATAGACTGAACAATGGCATATCTACCACATAAGGATTGACATCCTTCAATCACTTCATATTTAAATCTATTCAATGCAGAAAATATTGATGTGAGTGTAAAACATGGATACGATGAAAAATTCTATCCACAACATCCGCTCTCCGATAATATCCACTTTCAAGTTTATTCCAATGAAGACTACTTCATGGACATGTCTTCGACATTTATAGATTTACATTTGATAGGTAAGAAATCCGACAACGGAATGCCAATTCATGCTGATGGAATATCCAATAAAAATTGTATATTACATAATTTATTTCCGTGTCTACATAAATGGAACACTGGTGAGAACAAGCAACAATCTCTCGAATTATGCAAGCTATATGCAGTCACGTTGAAGACACCTAAGTCACACGAGGAATTGAGAGGCACCTCCAATCAATATGACTATATTACAGATATTGATAGTACAGATGCACTTAAAAATACTACAACTAGTGAATTATATCTAGTTGGAAAAATATATCATGACATATTTAATAAACACCAATGGCTACCACCAAATATTAAAGTGGATATAAAATTGACGCTTGCTCCATCAAATTTCATTTTACGAAAGGGACTTCCTGCCAATCCTGATGTAGCTTGCTCCCTCACCTCGGAAATACTACATGTACAAAAGCAGCAGGTTATGAGTTCTGTTGATTTGGCAGTGGAAAAACTGAGAGTGTGGAAATAATATTAAACTGCTTGTTCCTCATACATTGACGCTTGCTCAATCCAATTTCATTTTAGGAAAGAAACTTCCAGCCAATTGTGATGTAACTCTCTCCCTCACCTCGGCAATACTACATGTACGAAAGCAGCAGGTTATGAGTTCTGTTGCTTTGGCAGTGAAAAACTGAGAGCCTGTGGAAAATAAAAATTAAATTACTTGTTTCTCATACAACCACCAATCAACGTCATATTGCCACAGACTCTCGCACCTTCACCGACTCATCCTTTACCAATGGCGAAATTCCATTGAAACTAGCATTGGCATTTGTAAAAATTGCTAGTGCAATAGGATCGTGAATAGGTTACCCACATAAATTTGAGATGTTTGGGCATTCATCTCTTGTATGTAAAGTAAATAGAATCCCTCTCTATAATCTATGTTTTAATAAATCCTATAGGACATTGTATGAGCTGACAATGCAAAACCTAGATCATGATTCACAACTATTTGAAAATGGTATAACCGAAGAAATGTTGGCTAAAACACATGGTATCATTGTACTAGACTTGTCTGACACTCAAGATATGAGTAGACTACGAATGGGGAGTATGCGTTTAGATTGTACATTTGCCAATTTATTACGTGAGAGTATCGCACTAATCTCGTTAAATCAATTTGAAACCTATCGGGAAATCACTCCCGAAGGCAGTGTTCTACTAGACGTTGCACCATGAACACTAGTCAAACAATCAGTGTATTTAATATGGACCCCTACATGTCCAAATATAGATCCTATTGTTTACCATCGGACTTCCTTGGAAAAATTCAAAGTGCAAACAATACCATTACCATTTATAATAGCAGTCCGTCTACTTTGAAGACTGGCCATTGGATATGCATCTTTCAAACAATGAAGAATATTAAATTTTTTGATCCTCTCGGCTTACCCTATACATTCTACACTCCAAAACTCAACAACTATATTTAAAGCAGTGTGAAAACTATTATTCAAAACCGGAAGAGAGTGCAGGATCTAACGACTAAAAGTATGGTTTTCATGCGCTACTATATTTTGTTTTCAGATGTCGTGGTTATACTTACAAGCAGTTTCTCAACATTTACGTAGACAATCCACGTCTGATCCACTTTATGGTGGAAAATACGCTCTCAGACCTGTATAATATTGATTTTAGTGCCCTAAGACTAAGGTGTTTTAAAAATGTATGTAAATTTGTTTATTAATAAAGAAAAAATGTATATATACACAACAACAATGTCTTTCTTCTTTCTTCTTCTAATTTAACAGCAGGCGGACTTTTCAGTAATACTATTTAGTCCTTTTCCTTTTGCTTCACTCTGTGGGCTACAGAGCTACTGACTTGATTGCCTTTCATTTATTAGATATTTTCAAATATCTTTCAGTAGATCTTTCGACTCTAGGAGTTCAAATATAAGATGATAGATGTTGATTTCTATGCTCTGTGTGCAGGCATAGTTGGCTAGGCTCTTGGCTGATAGTGAGATTTTGTGGTGTTTGAAGCATTTTAACAGTTTACAAAGCAAGGTATGTTGTGCAGACGTCAGCATATTACATTCAAATAGGCAATGGTCAATTGTTTCATTATTCATATTACAATGCCTGCAAACAGGGGACAAGGGAATTGAACCACTTGAATTAGGAAACATATACGAGAATGCAAGAAAAGTTAGTCTATTTGTTCCAGAACGAATTTCATGATAAATTTTAGAAAAATACTTATTGGGAGAGGGGGAAAGGATAGGATTATTCTTATTAAAATTAATATCTGATAGCCTCCATCGGTAAATATCTCTAATGGGGATTGGTCTCCCACTTGGCTGGTCAATATTTATAGCATTTTTTGCTATTTCATCAACCTGATGATTACCACTTATGCCAGAGTGGCTAGGAATGTACTGAAAATAAGTTCTTATCCAACTTATACTGAGGAGCTGAGGCCAGCAACTCAAGGGTTGATAAAGCGACGGAATATACTATAATATTATTTGATTTAGCAATCAAAGGCTGGTTTTCCATAAGGTGTTCTAATGCCATGATTATGGCATTTAACTCAGCAGACATTATAGATACATTATTATATAATCTCTCGCTAATTGCAATTTTCAGGTGAGGAAGGAAAGCACCACTTGCTACCTTCTCATTCATTTTTGACCCATCAGCAAATATTTGGAAGTGGTTTTTATAAGTAATTGTATTAAGTTCTGCAAATTTTTTTCTGGACAAAAGCAATGGGGGTTAAATCTTTATTCCACTTTGAGAAATCAGTATTTATTACGGGGATTTACCAATTCCATGGAGGGTATTGGGGGAAAGTGGGTGCAATACACTTTGCGGGTACAGGGAACTTCTTCTGAATATTGGCATACTCATCTGCAATGCCTCTATACATGGCTGGATTTCTTAACCAATTATGTAGGGTGTTTGAGCTATTTGATTCAATTTTTGTAGGATCTTTTATCAAAAGAAATCTACGTCTCTCCCTTTTTGTTGTTAATCCACTCTCCATGAGCATAAACTTGGTGCTTGTGGGTTTCCTAAGATCAAATATGAGACGTATTATATCGTTTTGTATTGTTTCAGTTTTTTGCATCTGGGTCTTTGCACATGCACCATAGACGATGAGCCCATAGTCAATATGGGGTCTTATATGTGATTTATAAAACTGGAGTAAGGTTTTCTCCTTACATACCCAGGGTGTGGAAAGAAGTCTTTTTAGTATAACTGTTTTTCTATAGCATTTTCTTATTGTGTTTGAAATGTGGAGGTGGAAATTAAGTTTTTCGTCAAGTATGAGACGTAGGTAATTAATATGATTATCTTCTGGAATAGTTGTACCATTTAGAGTTAGTCTTGCATTAACTTGATTCCGCTTTCGGTGAAATTGGACTATTTTTGACTTGGTAGGTGCAATGGGTAGATCTGAATATTGGGAGAATTTTTCAAACTGGAAAAGTGACTTTTTCAGCTTTAACTGTGCAATCTCAAAGGTTTTGCCAGATGACCATAGTACCAGATGATCAGCATATTGTAGATTCGTGTTGGGGAGGTTCATGTCCCAGAGATATAGGGCAAAGAGGAGTCTTTGTTCTCCACTTTAGATTTCTTCTTCTTCTTCTTCTGTGTAGAGGCAACTGTCGAGAACTGCTAATGCTGGTAAATCATTTGAGCTCACTGTATATTGATATTGATTGGCTGCAAAGTCAGGGTCTCATTTTCTACAGTACAATGTAACTTCACTCTTATCACATCTCTTTGTATAGTCAATAATACTGTTTGTATTCATATTGTGAAATTCACGTGTTTCAATCTGTCTATTTGAAGCAATATCACATACAGTGTTTTTAAATGTTGAATCACATTCTGTAACAGCCAAATAAAAATCACTAGGTTTATAGTCATACTAGGCAGGGTCGTCACAACGATGACGTAGAAACCATATTATCTTGTTACACCAAAAATCAAATGGTAGACCTGATTCTACCTCACAGAATGATTTAAAACCACGACGATACCAATTTCGTAGAAATAAACTAAAATCTCGTATAGGGCTCTTTCCAATCATACCAGGATAAGTATTCTCCCACTGATAACATTTGTCATAGTGACAATTGGAGCATAGTCGCCCTCTAGGGTGCGAGTCACAAATCTCTTCAAGACATGAATTAAAGCCTTCAATGTGTCCTGCATGTCCTCTATGTAAATTACATGAATTGCATAATTTGTACTTTTCATTAAACTCATCAATAATTGTACAATTCTCACATGATAACCAACTGCCAAGACTCGATACATACATAGTGGACATGTATAGAACATTTTTTTTTGGTTTCCAGTGTCAACTCTCTCACAGCTAAAATGAAACTCATCTACGTTTGATAAATTCACTAAGAGGGGGAGAGAGAAAGAGGAGTAACTTTGTGACGTTACATAACCTGTTTTGAAGGGAGAGTCATCTAGATATAATCTGTGGCAATGTATTCAAAAGTATACCCACGATATTATTTTGCTTTGTTTCAACTAATATATCAATAAATTGAGTAAAAGCATTTGAATCACGTCGTAAAAGCTGAATGCAATGGTCCAACCGTGGAGAATTATTCCCCATTATTTTGTCAAGTGTTCTTTGAAGAAATATTTTACGTTGAAGAGATAACTCGAGAAAATCCTCATTTAGAATCAAATGTTTTTCCATAAGCACAAGATTCGACATAATTCTCTTTCTCAAACTCATTCTTTTTTCAATCCTAACACTCTCACTGCTGACTCTAGACTAACCACGATTCGTTCTACTTCAGGAATATTCACTAACCTACTTTAAAAAAAATCTAACAAAAAGAAAGTAAACATATTTGCTTTCGAAACAATTTTAGTGTGTGTGAGCATAATTACAACAATAATATATTACACATATTAAATTACCGATATAACTTAATGTCCTCAATATGCTTCACTATTGCATTTAAAACACTTTGAAGTCTATGTATATGCACTATATCGACTTATGCAGCGAAGCATAATTGTTCCCCCAATTTTAATTTGTTCAAAGATAACACATATCTTGCATATACTTAATCCCATTCAAGACAAAGTTGAGAGCCTCTTGTGATTCCTACCGCAATGTTTGGTACTCTTTTATTATTACTGCTGCTGCTGCCAGCTCCATTATCAACTTATAATAGCGCAATAACTTATTCCCCATTATTTTGTCAAGTGTTCTTTGAAGAAATATTTTACGTTGAAGAGATAACTCGAGAAAATCCTCATTTAGAATCAAATGTTTTTCCATAAGCACAAGATTCGACATAATTTTCTCTTTCTCAAATTCATTAATTTTTCAATCCTAACACTCTCACTGCTGACTCTAGACTAACCACGAGCGTAGTGGATTTCCAAATAGAAAATATATTTTTGAGGAGGACACTCCCCAACGACCCTCAGGGCAAGGGTTTTAAGTTATGCCCCGGGGGCATATCAGGTTTCTATAGAAGGCGTTGTCGTAGAAACTTCAAAACAGGCTCATTTGATTGGAAATTCGAAGGGCTAGTACCCTTTTTAATAGTCGAAAGGGCTAGTACCCTTTTTAATAATCGAAAGTGATTGGAGGGCAACTACCCCCCTATGCCGATCATTCCCCCAAAGACATCAAATAAAAATTTGAATATAGCCATTTTGTTCAGCGTAGTTGATTTCCAGATAGAAAATATGTTTTTGAGGAGGACACTCCCCAACGACCCTCAGGGCAAGGGTTTTAAGTTATGCCCCTGGGGCATATAAGGTTTTTATAGAAGGCGGTGTCGTAGAAACATCAAAAAGACTCGTTCGATTGGAAAAACTGCATTCGAAATGATTTAAACTCGTTTCATAAAGACGATACTTTATTTGTCAGCACATAAAGAACTGTATATCGCAATTGCATCTGTGTGGTTTTTATGCAAAGTAACAAAAGAGACGAAAATTAACAACCAAGAGGGTAGTGAAGAATTATGGTATGCAAATTAATATTTGGCAGGGAAAGTTACAGGTGATGAATCGCTAGGGCTGGCACCATGATTGCGTGATTTTCGGGGATTCGGGGAAATAAATTTTTTTTCGGGGTAACGCACAGATATTCGGGGAAATACCCGAAAATTCGGGGATAGTGCAAGCCCTTCTTGATTTCTAATCATGAAAATCGAAATACTAAACGACACAAGAAAGAAAAGCTCCGACTTTGCGGCTGACTTAATAAAGAATTACCGCAAATTAATTTAAAGTCAGCCAAACGCCGCCATCTCTTCCGGCGGTGGCGCTCCTATGGCGAGCCAGTGGCGTAGTGACACTTTTGTGGCGGTCTACCGGGCCTTTTGTCGGCGGCGTTTGGTCTATCTGCCGGCGCGGCACCGGGTTCTAATTGCAGGAGGGCTGATTCGAAAGGAAATGAAAAGTTCTAGTGCCCTTATTGAGTCACCAAGAAAATGGAGGGCAACTAGGCCCACACCCACGTTCATTTTTTCCCAAAGTCACCAGATCAAAATTTTGAGATAGCTATTTTGTTCAGCTTGGTCGAAAAATACAATAGCTCTGTCTTTGAGAATGACTTAATCCCCCACAGCCCCGGGGGAGGGCAGCAAGTTATGAACTTTGCCCAATGTTCACACATAGTATTTGTTATTTGGAAATACACAGATATTTACAGGGGAATTTTTCTCCGGTAACCATCAAAAATTCCCCTGTAAACATCTGTGTATTTCCATATAACAAATACTATGGGTGAAAATTGGGCAAAGTTCATAACTTGCAGCCCTCCCCCGGGGGCTGTGGGGGATTAAGTCATCCTCAAAGACAGAGTTATTATATTTTTCGACCAAGCTGAACAAAATAGCTATCTCAAAATTTTGATCTGGTGACTTTGGGAAAAAATGAGCGTGGGTGTGGGCCTAGTTGCCCTCCATTTTCTTGGTCACTCAATAAGGGCACTAGAACTTTTCATTTCCTTTCGAATCAGCCCTCCTGCAATTAGAACCCGGTGCCGCGCCGGCAGATAGACCAAACGCCGCCGACAAGAGGCCCGGTAGACTTCAAAAAATTAAGCTTCAAAAAAGTATAAAAAAAATATTAGGAGAGGGGCTAAAAATCTGGGGGGGGGCATTGGAGTTTGGGGAGGGTCCTTGGAGGTTGATGTCCTTTGTGGTTAGGGTATTTGTTGGTTGGGGACCTTGATGGTTCAAATCTAAAACCAGCTCACTACTTGATTTCTAAGAATTTTTAAGGATTGTTAGGAATTTCTATATTAAAATTCTTTTCTTTGGCGCCTACAATTTTATTAGTTTCAACTTTTTAGTATGCCCCAATACTAAAGAATGTTTTATATTGACTGCACTTCTCAGTTGATAATTGTGTATTATATCGACCACAGCCAAGAAGTGAAGCTAGGTCAAGTCGGAAGATCGCCTTGTCACCACTAATCGCTTCCACAGACTGGTACCCATGACATTATTCTAATATATTCTAATATTTATGTCACGTTGCATGAGACTTACCATTCCCTCAGACTTACCATAACTGGTAAGTAATTTTAAAGCTTTACCGGTTTCATTCTGTCCGAATAAAAATATTCTTATTATTCTCATCTTGGTTTCACCCCGATATTCAAATCCTTAATTAAGACCATTATTGACTGGTCCAAAATACTTGTTACACAAAACTAATTTTTCTACTTTTAAAACTGGTGTCGTTTTATTTGGTGTACGCCCAGCATTCCATATAACTATAGACTCAGAATGTTGTTTGATAGGTTTTTACCTAGGACATTAAATCTCGGGTGAAATGTCAATTTAGAACACAGTGTTTGACAGGCTTTTACCAAGGACATTAAAACTCCCCATGGAGTAATTAATTACTTACTACTGAGCGATCCGGCTCAATAGTAACCGAAACTCTATAAACGGAATCAATAGATACATGAAAAGAATCTGATTTTTTTGCTGATTTCAAATATATAAAGTTTCATCAAGTTTAGTCATACTCAGCAAACGTTATGGGCCTGAGAATATTCGCCCTAGTTTCAAAACAAAGGGGAAAACACCACCTAAAAGTCATAGAATCTTAATGAAAATCACAGCAACATATTCAGTGTACCAGACAACCATACTGCAGAGGCTTCAATCTCCTTTTTGTAAAAATGTGGAATTTTGTATTTTTTGCCAGAAGAAAGATCGCAGATGCTTGTTTTTTTTTTGTTTTTTTTTTTCAGGGGTGATCAGATCGGCCCGGTGGTCCAAGAATATTTCTAGAGGGATCATTTGAACTAAAATCAAAAGTTTTATTGCCCTTTTTAAGTTACAGAAAAAATTGGAGGGTAACTAGGCCCCTCCTATGCTCATATTTTTTCCCAAAGTCACCCGATCAAAATCTGAGATGGTCATTTTGTCCAGCATAATAGAAAAATCTAATAACTATGTCTTTGAGGGTGACTTAATCCCCACAGTCACTGATGGAAGGGCTGCAAGTCGTGAACTTTGCCCATTGTTTACATATACTATTGGTTATTGGGAAGTATACAGGCGTTTTCAGGGGGATTTTTCCCGGTGAAGGGAGGGGGTTACGTGGGAAGATTTTTCCGTGGAAGAATTTTTCATGGGGGAAGGGAATTTTCCATGAAGAGAGTACCGAATTTCCCAGCATTATTTAAAAAACGATCAGAAATTAAACAAAAAAATAGAGTTTTTTTCAACTGAAAGTAAGAAGCAACATTAAAATTGAAATGAAACAGAAAACATTACGTATAAGGGGGGGGTCCCTCTCCTTAATAGCTCACTCTTACGCTAAGGTTTTGTTTTAACTTTTAAAAGAGTTCATTATTCTAATTAAATAGCCTTTGTGATTCAGGAGGTATTCTTAAATAACTGGAACAAAAATCAAACTTAGGTTATTATAAGGTTATTACTATCTAAATAAAAGTAAAATTAATATGCAAATTTCGTTTTAATTATTCATGTATGGTGAGCAATCTTCAAAGCCAGCATTAATTCAAAAACGTTCAGAAATTAAATAAAACAAACTGAAAGTAAAAAGCAACATCAAAACTTAAAACAAACAGGAATTATTCCGTATATGAAAGGGAGTATCTTCTCGTCAATACCCCACTCTTTACGCTAAAGTTTGACTCTTCCTTACAACTAAAGAGCGGGGCGTAGAGGAGAGGACAGCTTCTTTCATACACGGAATAGTTTCGGTTCGTTTTCAGTTTTAATGTTGCTTCTTACTTTCAGTTAAAAAAAAACTTGTTTTTCCTATTTAATATCTAGAAGGAGTCCCTTTATTGAATTGGCTAAATTCTTCAAGAAATATTATTTGTGCTAATTGAGGTAAGGTCATTCACAATATTTCAGGTAATTGCATAGTTTTTTACATGCTAAGGTGTGCAAAAACAGAAGAAATTTATTATTTGATTTCCCATTTTATGCTCTTTCCAAAACATAATATCCGCTATTATTGTAATTTTGTCTCAGCCCCCCCCCCCCCCCCCACCTCACCTAATAGCCTTAGATACAGCCTAATAGCACAATACAGCCTTAGACTATACACAAAAATTGCTCATTCTGTAGAGTTATGCTCTTTTAGGCGCTTATTCCTGATAAGTAGTCAGTTCAATAAAAATGCTTTAAAAACCCAAACAAAAAAGCATAAGACCAGCAATTTCTTATAAATAGTCTGAAACTATTAAGGGATTGTGAATGAGGCACAATTAGCCCTAGATGGGTAAGCATTTGTAAATTTTGCGACACTAAAACATTGCAGTTACGATGGAAACGGACGCATTGCGCAAACCCACATCCCGTATAAGCTAATATTATGAATTAAGATTAGCCAGTTCTTTTACCGTCACCGAGTTTTTATTATTTGAAATCGTTGGGGAGATATTAAGGACCAGTAGTAAAATTTACGAAAGCTTACCATCTAAGTATCTTTTTCACCTGTTAAGGGAAATTGATTTTTTTAGTGAAACTGTGTAATTACTAAGATTCTTCGGACCATGATGAGATCAGTGTTCTAACGTTGTTTACAAGCCTTGTAGCAAATTTCGTGCATATGAAAAGGCTGAACTTGGCTATTTTCTTGTTTAACCAATTTGTTCCCCTATCAGGGGAACAAATAGAAATGTCAAGCTTGACAACAGATTTACATCGATTCCATTTGCAGCAGAACTACTGAAAGTACCACATGGCCTGGCGGCAGTTAGAACTACGCGAAAAAACAAAAGGGATATTCTGGAAGCACTGCTTGTCAGCAAAAGGAGAATTACAGGAGCCTCAATGTTCTGTTTCGATCAGGAGCTGACTCTGGTGTCTTATCTTGCTAAGCCATCAAAAATATTTCTGCTTCTGTCAACTTTCCTTGAGGGTACCAGTATTACATATCTAATCCATAAGCCTGAGATCCTTGAAAATCACAAATATCACCAAAGGTGGTGTTGAAACATTTGACCAACTGAGTAGTTCTCAGAAGACCAACAGTGTAATTCTCATGTCAACCACTCAGAAGACCAACAGGTAACCTATGTGCATGTTATGTGGGCTGATCAACATCGAATGCATCAACAGTCATGTCATCTACTCTTTCACTATCTCCAAATCTGGTGGAAAACCCAATTCACGAAAGGCTTTCGTAAATGCTCTGTTCAAAGCGTTGGCCCAGCCGTATATGGCTACTCATTTAGAAACCTCACCTTAGCAGCACTCGATCAGACTCGATATCAGTCAAACGATGGAGGTGACAGGTGAAATACGTCTAATGGCCTCTGTTGAAGTGAAAAGAATGACCTGTAGCCTTCGCCCAGTGATCATTCGTGAAATAACGACCAATTTTGCCACCACTGCAAAAAGCCGTTCTGCGGTATATACTATGTGAAGCCATGCATACTATGAGACTCCAACAAGGACACCAATCTTTAGTGCTGTTTAATACATTAAATGCAATAGACATTGAATACATGAATGCAAAATTTCGTATTATTTAAGGAAGAATGATTACAGATGCGCGATTATTAATTTCAAGGGGCAACCAGATCGCGTTCATTGTCATAGTTATTGGTAGGAAGCGTTGACACTTACCTCCTTAAAAGGGAGGAGGTGGAGGCATCAAGAGTTCCTCCATAAATTTACCTAGGTGCAAGTGCTTAGCTTGTTGATGAGGGAGCTTACCCTTCCTCTGCCCTCTGCTCTATATGCTAAAGTTTGACTTTTAGCACTCAAAGTCTTAATATTGACTTTAAGTATTACTTTAGTGCTTATTAGTACTTTTGTACAGATACTAAGTACTAATATCTAATATACATATAGTATAATTATGTACTTTACTGCTGATTTAAAGTGTTAATATCTGAAAACATAATTCGAGAAATAAAACATTTGCAATTAGGCTACTCGATGACTATAATTCCTTGCAGTTAAGCACTATAAAATTTTCGACGTAAAGAACGGGGAATAAAGAAGGGGGCAGTCTCTTCATTTACGGAATAACTTCTGTCCGTTTGAAGTTTTAATTTGACTCTGCTGTATTTGCTTAGAAATGAGCCCTCCCTAACAGGGGTTTCTTGATAAACCAAGGCTACATTACGCCTTTTCTGTAAAACTCAGCCAGAAATCCAGATTCAGGGCAGCAATGTATAATTAGGAAAGCTGCAAAAGTTCTAGAAAAAAAACATGAAATGTCTAAAATAGGACATAGGAGATTGGGCAACTTTTTCCCAAGATTAGGAAAATGCATTTCTTTGCAACTTCATTAAGAAATTCTGAGAAATCTGAAAAAGAATCAGAATAAGAAAATATTTGGAAATTATATAGATGTTTTTTTTTGTTTTTTTTTTTGGCAGAATTAGTTTTCAGAACCAACAAAACACAAGTAAGGGGTATCGGTTTAATCAAATACAAACATTTTTTTTTAAGAAAAAACCGTTAAGGTTTGGAATAAAAATGTCCAAAAAGACGTAGCTTACACTTTTTTCTTTTTCCGTGACGTTTGAATTAACAATAAAATTAATTTTTTTTTGATGGAAGGTTTAAATTTTTAACCTAAGATGACAGGTAGAATTACGAATCTAGGGACATTTTGTCCTGGATGGGAACTAAGGAACAGGTAAAAAAATATATGAAAAATAGAGAGGATATTTTGGGCAGAATCGTAAAAATTATGGAATTTTGTGACCCCCTGAAGGGGCTGCAAAACAAGCCCCCTGCCCCACATCTGCGTGTTATTGTTCCCTCAGTACTCGCAAACAAGACAATGAAAAGACGGAAACTTGGTAGGTCAAGGAAATGAAGAAACGAAACCTTAAAAATAAGACTTTTATAATTTTCTACAATTACTTTTTATAATTGGCTTAAGAAGCAATTTTCATATTTCTATTCCTGGTAACTTATGCTCGGTTTTCAATACATACTTTTCAATGTTGCTTGACCGTATTGCCAGATCCGGCAATCTGACAGTTCGCGATGTCTGGCTGAGAGACCTTTTGACATCCCAACGCCACAAACAGTAAGAGCCCACTTATTATTTGTGGCAGAAAAAAGAACATACATGAAAGGTACTCGTAAGAAATAAATGAGCAAAATCATAAAAAAATGATTTCTCACATTCATCAGCTGTAGCTGATGCCTTGGCTTCTTAATTTTTTTAAAATGTAGACAGTATATAGACAGTCAGGAAACAGTGAATAAGCTTCTAGCTTCGTTGTATTTAAGACCAGTTTAGCCTTTAGTACAGATCTCAAAGTGACAGTTTTCAGCATATTTCCTTTGTCCTTCTTCACATTTTTGACTATTCTAAAAACGAGCTCAACAATCGCATTAGAAAAGGGTAATTTTTTACAGAAAAGAACTCTTTGTAATCCTCTAAATTCCAAATATTTTGTTGCTTCGCGGCATACTAAGTCTCTTGAAAGACGGTAACCGATAATCCATAACCACAAGATTAAAATTTACAAAAAAGTCCCAAAATTTTGCAATAAAATACGTTGGAAACTATAACACACGGATGGACTTGTTAAGGGAATGACAAATTATGGCTCATGATCTAAGATAGATCTTAAAAGTGAATAGCCTTAAAAGATGTATAAAAAAAAAATAAGATCTTTAAAGGGGAAGATTTTTATTGCTGTGAGCCATTTCACATAAATCATCAATTGTGCTGTAGAAAATAAAGAGGGCTGCCGCAAATGACAGAATAAACTCTTTAAGAAAATCTTTTGAAATTTCTGGAAGGTTAAGCTTCTCCGCCCCCCTTAAAGACGTCACTGCCTACTCAGTCTGTAAGGTCTTCTTCTCATTTTCTGTTTAGAAATAGATGTTGCTAGACTTTTCAAAAGCTACTTAGCATGCTAGGCTACCTAATATACCGAAATAAAAAAATCACTGCAAAAACATTAGGCTAAATATAGACAGACCTGAGGGACGCCGCCGAATTGATGGTACTGGTGGCACACTGACGCCACAGAAATTTTATTATACGCCAACACTTTTGTCATTGGCGGCATGCCACCAATAAATTGGTGTGGTGTCTAAATGGCTTAAAATGCCATTTGCTCTAGAAACGATTATTGAATTTTGGAAGAGAATTAAAAAAAAGCATCGAGTGATGCATTGACTTTCTTCCTAGCTTAATTATATTAAATTGTATACATTTACCTAGACGAGGGACAGCGCCAAACATATTTGCCCCAGAAAAGCTGATGAGCTTACATTTGTATTAAAAGTTTTTGTCTGTGGCAATAGCGTGTGATATTGTTTTGTTTCAGCAAAAAATAGCTTATTTCGGCCAAGACAAAATTGTAGGTCTATCTTGTTTCGGCAACAGAGCTTAGTTAGTAGCAACACCGTTAAACATAAAAAATGCTTGAAAATGCAAGAAATACCTAAATTGAACTAATATATAGTTATTAGAGTATTTCTCAACTGTTAGATGTTTATATATGTATATTTCAGTACTTCCAGTAAGTCGAAATATTATTCAAAATGGTTCATTTTGAAGCAGCAGAAGGAAGAACTAGACTAGATAGTGATGGAGATGACTGTGTGATTCCCATGCCCATATCCCTTGATGATTTGAAAGTTAAAGCAGATGATTATATGTGAGTTTATTTATATTATTTTTTCATTCTAATGCTCTTTGAGGTATGATTCTAGTTGGGTGGTACCTATTATTGATTTACAAATAAGGTGAACATAGGCTAGCCTACCACTTGATGCCTTTTTTATGTTCTTTTTAAATATAGTAATAAATTTTTATGCAAATGAACTTCACCCCAACCCCTATCCTATATACCAATTCATTATGATTTTATGGATTTAATTGAGATCCATTAATTGAGTTCCATACAGAAATACTTCTTTAAACTGGAGAGAAAGCAATGCTTGTACCAGTCACACCCCATATTGGTAAACAAATTTATATCACACAATGAAATGAAAAGAGAAGAGCTGATAACATAAGAGAGGGATAAAGAATTAGAAAGGAAAGAATTGAGACAAGGTGGAGTCAAAGAAGGAGAGTGAGAGGATAAGATACAAACCAAAAATTGAGACATCAACTCATGCAGTATCCAGGAATGTGTAAGAGAGGTATCATTTTTGGAGTGTGCCAAATGATTTTATGGATTTAATAGATTCATTAATTGAGTTCCATACAGAAATACATCTATAAACTGGAGAGTGTTGAGACCTTGTAAGCCTTCTTTTCAGCAGCATAAAATTGTACTTGTTGTAGAGGAGAGCTCTTCCTCAATGAATTGTGCTACAAAGTTTGAAGTACCTGGAAAAACCTTGAGGGATTCTATTCAATATTGCCAAGTGTGCCAAATGCAGATTACCAATGTTGATTATCTCTGTTATATCTATTGTTCCAGTGTCTCTGTTGAGGGGTATAGCCTGGGGAGGCAATATGTGTTAACTGCACAGTTTTGTGATCTTTTTAATGATTTTAGATGAGATTTGAATGTATTGCCCTATACAGAACAGTTCAAGTAGGGGAAGACAAAAGCATTATAATGCCTTTTCATCATGTCAGCACTTAGAAGCAGGCTAGCTATATGTAACATTGATGTTTACTGTGAGACTGCTGAAGACAGCTGGGATATCTGATGTTTGAACAAAAGAGAGGAATATACAAATATGCCAAGGAACTTTGTGACTGTGGTCTGAGGAATGGGATTTCCATTGATTGACAGTGCAACATTGTGAGACAATAAGGAGTTTGTAGGAGCATAAGTGAAGACTATGATGCAGCTTTTTGTAGCATTTACCTACATTTTGTCATGAAAACACCAGTCAGATATTTTGTCAAGTGTTTTTTGGAGCAGACTCAGATGATTCAGCAGCAATGAAGAAATTTGAGTCATTAGTGAATAGCTCTGAGTGTGCATTTGTACTAAGACATGTTGTCAGGTCATTGATATACAAAATAAACAAGAGTGGTCCAAGTACTGACCCCTTAGGTACACCAGATTTTACCAGTAATTCTGGCAACACACTACACTTCACAATTACACACTGCTTACAATCAGTCAGGTACAATGAAAACCACTTGTGAGCAACATCATATATTCCAAATGAATGTAATTTTTTGAGGAGGATTGAATGGCATACTGTGTTGAAAGCTTTAGTGAAATCCAGAAAAATCCCTAGTCCCTTTTCTCCAGCATCCTGGCTATTTAATGTGTTTTCAACTGAATCAACTAAGACTTGCAAAGTTGAATGATAATGCCAAAACCCATATTGATAGGGAGAGAGTAGCTGCTTGACATTAAGGAATCTATATACTCTGTTATAAACCACTCACTAAAGGACTTTTGATATAACTGGTAGAATTGATATGGGTCAATAATTAGAGATAAGACTCTTGTCTCCTTTTTTGTAGAGGGGAAGGACTTGGGCAGTTTTGAACACATTAGGATAAACTCTGGTTGCTAGTGAAAGGTTGACCAACTGTGTAAGTGGAGCTACAAGACCTGCAGAGGCCTTCTTCAAGATATAGTTGCACAGCCCAAAGGTGTCTTGGGTTTTGCCATTAGGCAGCTTACTGGTAATCACTAGTAATTCCTCTTTTGTACATGGTGCTAGAAAAAGACCTGATATTGTTCTACTGTGGGTTGTTCAGGAGATGGGCCAGAAACATGAAGAGATGTCTGATTAACAAAAAATTGATTGAAAGTATCCACACAAGATTTGCTCGTACTGTCTCACCATGAATATTTATTATTTCTTTAGGTATAGCCACCTTCTTCCTTTTTTGACAAATTCATTAGCATTATTTCATTAACAACCTCCCCTACTTTTCTCAAGTTACTCTTACATTCATGTATTCTGTCTGCATAATATCACCTTTCTGCATTACATACTAATCTGTTTAATGTATTTCTGTACTTTTTGTATGTCTCTCTTGCTTCAGGAGTTGTAGATTTACAAGCTTTCAGGTACAGTCTATTTCTGTGTTTGGTAGACTGAACGAGAGCTTTCATCATCCAAGGAGTTTTGGGAACACTTTTGATCTGACTTGTTTGTAGAGGAAAACACTGTTCTGTTAACTGTTTAAGCTGGCTTGTGAGTGCATTTGCTGCCATATCTGCTGAAGACGCATGAGTTACAGCAGACCAATCATTTGATTTCAGGGTTTCAGTGAAGTAATCAATGTTTTTCTTGGGAAAAACTTTGATAGATTAAAACACAATTAGATGCTGGCTTAGTGGACTGGCCTGCCCTTGTTGGGACCATTGTGATGACTGGGTAGTGATTGGAAATATCAGATGTTATAATATGTGAGGGTTAAAGGAAAGGAATATATTGTCAATTATTGTTGCAGTATTTCTAGCTGAACAATACTGTGTGGGAAAGAATACACTGAGGAGAAGACCAGATGATACAGTTGTATCAAGGAACAAACACAAGCTGGCATCACCGTCAATTGTCAGCAAGTTGAGGTTAAAGTCACCCATAAGACATGTATTTTTACCTTTACCACATTCATTAATCTCCAACATAAGCTGCTGAACTTGCAAACAGAAAATATCACTTGGAAATGGCAGTGGCTTAAAAAAAGGCACACAAAATCTACTGGAGATGACTTTCCAAGAATTTCAATGACTATTGAGTAGACAGATTGACAACGTTTCACCACACCATTAAAAATTGATTCCAAGTCTTCACAGCGCTTGTAAGAGATAGAATCATTTACGAATAATGTAATGCCACCAGAGCACTTTGTTACATGCCATGGAAGATATATGGCTTCAAAACCGGGCAAACAGTATGGCAACATGTCATCTTCAGAAGACAGCCGTTTCAGTTAAACCAACTAAACTAAAAGGATTTTTCTTTTCAGCAGTGAATGTAAGAATATCATCCCATTTGTGTTTAATTCCTTGAACATTATGGCAGAAAAGATTAAATTTAACATTAGTAGAAATTGCAGGAAGTATTTCATTAAGATATTCTTGGGGTGTTGCATATGAGCAGGACAAGGCATTCACCCTGTCTATCACGGGATCAGTAGCTGACTCGTCATCACATCCTGGCAGACTGAGAAATGTGGTTTTTAGCAGGGACTGTTCAGTTAAGAATGAAAAATCATTCATCATCGAGATCAACGATGTTTTTTATTTTCATCAATTAGACTAAATAATGATAGTGGAGGAAAATAGTAATAACAGGAGTGTTCCGGTGTTTATAGTATTTCGTGATGTGTGCTGATGATGACTTGGCCAAAAATAGGCAACCCTCACATGAAAAAATCTCTGTTCCTTCTCCCCACCCCCCTTTTTTTGAGTCTTAGAAATCCAAACATCTATCACAACAAGAAGAGAGGCATAAGCAGGGTAAGAAGTAGAAAGAGAAAAAGAAATGGTAGCACTAAGGTAGAAAAGCCAAATGTTACAAATTAATTACATCCATGAATATTATTATCAATACACTTTCTTGGTTTTAAATGCCCCTGATTGAAGTATCAAGATATCTTTTCAAAATGATAATCTCATCCTTATTTGACACTTTACGGGCACTTGTGGGTCTGGTTTTAACCATAACATTTCCATCAGTGGTCGAGACATTTTTCAGTCCAAGTTCAGTTTTTGCGTATGCAAATAACTCACGTTTAGTTTTTGTTAGGCATTCAGTGACCCTTGAATTGCTTCCTATTTTTAAGAATCTGCAACCGAAGTCTAAGATTTGAAAGTGTCACTACAATTGGTCTTGACAGATTTGACACTTTGCGTCCTATTCTTTGGGCAAAGACAATATCAGAGGCATCTAAAGGAATGCCCGGAAATTTCTGCGCACATAGTTCCATAAGTTTGTTTTCTATGTTCTCCTTGATAACAGTGTTTGTTGTGACATCTTCTTTGAGGCAAAAAAATATCAGTTGGTTACCAAGCGGTGCTTGTGCAAGGGTCTCATTGTGATTGTCTATTGTCCCTTTAATTTCACTGACTGACGGTTTCACAGCCTTAGTAGCTAGATTGATATTGGAAATGGACTTCTCAAGGGATTTTAAACACCGGTCAAATTCACAGATAAATGTAGTACCATTGAATTCCTTATTTTATGCTCTTTCTAAATATAATGGTTATTTTTTGGTAAAAAGAGAGCAGTTTAAATTACTGACATAGGAATAAAGTAAACATACCACTCAATGCCTGTTTTAACTTAAATTATTTTAAATTGCACTTGCCAGTGATAGCATGATGCTGTAATTGGCTGTCAGTGAAGATTATGTGCTGAGTGATCTGGTGAGTCCCAAAATAAAAGCCAGGGCTTGTTGCACCATTCCTTGTCAACTGATGATTTTAATGACTCAATAGTGGCAGAAGAGACTGCTTCCTGGTCTAACAAGCTCTAGCCTATAGATTCACCACCCAATTAGAAAAGAATTTGCTATGTAACCTTGAGTTGGCATGCTTCTTGAAATGATTTGATTATGTCCTTTTCTAAATATAATAATTGCTTTTGGCCAACTTGGAATGCAATTTTAAGCCCTTTAAAGGCCCTCAAAGATGACACATTTTTCTCCTAATTTACATACCTCTGTTAGTATCACTTGTTTAAACCTGTTTACCTGTAATTGAATCAACAGTGACCAAATTGAGGATCAGCATAGGAATTGTATAATTTGGACTATATATTTGCACATGATAGGGGGAGTGGGGGTAAAATATAGTAGAGCTGTAGTTTGAATGTATTAACTACAATTATTCTGAATATGAGCTTAAATAACCTTACCTTAAATTGCATCATCCAGCAAGTAAGGTGAGGTAATGATGGAGTAAGAATTGTTATTTCTAACCCATTTTTATAACTAAAAGTAAGAGAAAAGAGTATCATCTTTGAGGGTCCATAATGGGCTTAAAATTGAATCTGTGACTAAAACAATTATTATATTCAGAAAGAGCATAAAAAAGGCATTGAGTAGTATGTTCACCTTATTCCTAGGTCAGTAATTTAAACTGCTCCAAATTTACCCACTTTTCTGACAATCCTATCCTGTTGATAGTTTTTACCCACTTTTCTGACATTTTTTACCCACTTCTCTGAATTTACCCACTTTTCTGACAATCCTACCCTCTTCATAGTTTCAAAATTAACCTGGTGATTTGCAGAATAGCTGCTCTCCAGAAGGAGACATACACAAATAAAAAGAGAGGCATTTTTAACCTACCTTAAATTCCAATTGCTAATAAGAAGAGGTTGTGGTGACATCCTGTAGATTTCTTGAATGTGGTGATACATCACCAGAATCAAGAAATTGAACTTTGTTTGAATTCAAAGTCAGTTGTGATAATCTGATTAATCACCACAATGAATCTGGTGATGCATCACCAGAATCAAGAAATTGAACTTTGTTTGAATTCAAAGTCAGTTGTGATAATCTGATTAATAGAAATATGCATCACCAGAATCAAGAAATTGAACTTTGTTTGAATTCAAAGTCAGTTGTGATAATCTGATTAATCACCACAATGAATCTGGTGATGCATCACCAGAATCAAGAAATTGAACTTTGTTTGAATTCAAAGTCAGTTGTGATAATCTGATTAATAGAAATATGCATCACCAGAATCAAGAAATTGAACTTTGTTTGAATTCAAAGTCAGTTGTGATAATCTGATTAATAGAAATATGTTGCATATTATAAAGCAAGAATTTCATTGTTTTTAGTGTTTTCTTTTAGTTTTATGTATATTCTATATCTAAGCTGTATCTAGGACCATCAGCGGGGCAAATTGTCAGAAAGCCACCATGATATTTGGAAAGAGCATAAATTAAGCAATCTAATAGTACTGCTTTTATTTTATAAGCATGTGCACTCCAAAAGAGGCCAACCATTAAATATTTGTCTGCAATATGTAGTCCTAAACAATACATTTCTTCATTGTTTTTTATCTTTCAATGTTTTTTTTTCTTGGTAAACAGGTTTCTTCACCTGTCAATATTATCAAACAGTTTGTGGTAACGAACTGTAAGTAAGGAGCGACCCGGCTCAATGGTAACCGAAACTCTAAAAAACAGGATTTTGATACCAATAGATACATCAAAAGAATCAGATTTTAATTCTGATTTCAAATATATAAGTTTCATTAAGTTTAATCTTACCCATCAAAAGTTACGTGCCTGAGAAAATTTGGCTGATTTTCGAAAAAAGGGGGAAAGACCTCCTAAAAGTTATAGAACCTTTATGAAAATCACACCATCATATTCAGCGTATCAGAGAACCCTACTGTAGAGGTTTCAAGCTCCTATCTACAAAAATGTGGAATTTTCCATTTTTTGCCAGAAGAAAGATCACGGATGCGTGTTTGTTTGTTTGTTTGTTTGTTTGTTTTTTTTTTTTTTTTTTTTTTTTTTTTTTTTTTTTTTTTTTTTTTTTTTTTTTTTTTTTTCCAGGGGTGATCGTATCGACCCAGTGGTCCTAGAATATCGTGGGAGGGCTCATTGGAACGGAAATTAAAAGTTCTAGTGCCCTTTTTAAGTGACCAAAAAAAATGGAGGGCAACTAGGCCCCCTCCCACGCTCATTTTTTCCCAAAGTCACCCGATCAAAATTTTGAGATAGCCATTTTGTTCAGCATGGTCGAAAATATGATAAAAATGTCTTTTAGGATGACTTGATCCCCCAAAGTCCCCAGGGGGAGGGCTGAAAGTTATGAACTTTACTCAATGTTGACATATAGTATTGGTTATTGGGAAGTATACAGACTTTTTCAGAGGAGATTTTTTCTGGTAGGTGGGGGAAGGAGAGGGTCGGGGGCTATATGGAAGGATCTTTCCATGAAGGAAGTTTTCATGGGGGAAGGGACATTGCTATGAAGGGGGCGCCGGATTTCCCAGCATTATTAAAGAAAAAGATCAGGAATTAAATAAAAAAAAACAAGTTTTTCAACTGATCAACTGATTGTGATTAAGAGGTCATTTTTAAAGAACTGGAAAAAAAATTCGAACTATAGTTTAAAGAGCAGGGTATTGACTAGGGGGCGAACCCCCTAATATACGTGTTAAAAATTTATGAATATAGAAGTTCGTTACGTAAGTTAATTCTAAGTTACGTATATTTATTACTAATAAAAACGTTCGTAAATAAAATTAAACAAGTTTCTAGAAAGCCATTTAACCAAATATAATATGCAAATTTTGTTTGAATTATTCATGTACGGTGAGCCAAAATCAAAACCTGCATTAATTCAAAAACATTCAAAAATTAAATAAAAAAAACAAGTTTTTTTAACTGAAAGTAAGGAACGACGTTAAAACTTAAAACGAACAGAAATTATTCCGTATATGAAGGGGGCTGTCCCCTCCTCAACGCCTCGCTCTTTACGCTAAAGTTTGACTTTCTCACAACTCTATTTTTTTAAACAATAAAAAAACTTTAGCGTAAAGAGCGAGGCGTTGAGGAGGGGACAGCCCCCTTCATATACGGAATAATTTCTGTTCGTTTTAAGTTTTAACGTCGTTCCTTACTTTCAGTTAAAAAAACTTGTTTTTTTTATTTACTGAGCTCAGGTTCCAAAGGAATATAAAATATGTTGTATACCAAATGTTATATATCAATGTGAGTAACAATGGAAGGAAATATGATGCTCTGATTGATAGGAATACACTGCATATTATAAAGTTAAAACTTCACTGTTTTAATGTTAACTTTCCATTCTATGTGAATTTTTCCTCTCTAATCATCTTGGAAATGACATTCATAAAATTGTGTTTTAAGCAGACTAAGCATGGGTTAAGTTGCTTTCTGTACAGAACTTTGCAGTGAGGTGCAAAATTTTCCTTTCACCTCTCTGCAGATTAACCACAAGAGTAAGAACCATGAATATATATTAATTTACAGGAGTTTGACATTTGAGATTCACTCAAGGTAGGTAATATCAGCAATGCAGTGGAAACATTTAGTTTCAAATGCTGTGAGTCAACACTGGTGATCTACCTTCAACATCCCTGTTTCACATGAATATATTGTGATAGGGATAATCAACATATCAGAGAGCTGTGTCTAAAAATGTAAAGATAAATCCTTGCTTTGCCATATGGGCAAAAGGGCTTTGTCAGTTGTTGACTATTGATTTGCGGAAACCGAAAATAGGGCAAACACTGTTTTCTTCTACTCTGTGTGTGACTTTCTGGGTCATGGGTACCTTAGCAATAACAACAAATTTGGGTTCTTAGAGGAACCAATTGAACCTCTATTTTATGCTCATCTGTTTTAAAATTTCATAATAAAAAAACTTAATAATAAATTGTTGTAATAAATTATAACATTCATCTGCTTTAAAATTTGAGACCATGTAGACCTCTCTGCTAAAATTTTAGGACCAAAGGAACCTTAACTAAGACAAAAAAAAATTGAGTGCATCAAAAAATATTGATGCTTGACATACTGTTTGCTATTATTATTTGTTTTTGTAACATAACAAAACAGAACTATTTTAAGTAAATGCCCTTCACGTGCATTTATTAAAAAAAAGTTACAACAAAATATAAAAGCCTACAGTAAGATTGTTTTAAGAAAATAGTGGATCAATAATGTACATCCACATTCAAGGCTGTAACAGGATTGGAGTCTGGATGGCTTAAGCTCCATTGAAAACCAAAAATTATGCATTTTAAACCCACTTGAAAAATATCCCATTCTCTATTTGTAAGGCCTAAAAATTCTATGAAAACAGGTCTTAAAATTTGATAAAAGACCACCGCTTAAAAGAGATGTTTTTTCGCTACCTTTACCCTTTCATATTTGTAAGAATTTGATTTTGAAAAAAGTTTGGTTTTAGGCCTTACAAAAGGCAAGATTTCAACCAGATTTGAAGCCAAGTTTGAATTTTCTTCATAGTTTAGACCCATTTTTCTAAAACCTCAAACCTTGTAAGTATGGTCAAAGTTGACAGTCCCTTCACAGACCCTTATTTAGGCTGAAATCGATTTCTCCAAGTAATATTCATTTAGCAGAAAAATTATACAGGTCAATGGAAAGTTAATGTTGTGGGAAAAGGAATAGGCAGAACTAAGAGCCCCAAACACATTCATGTGTCCTAATTTGAAATCCAGATCCTTTTCTGAAAGGTTTTGTTTTCCCAGCTTAACAGCTTTTGCAGATACCAAAGTGAACGGTTTGGCAAAGGCATAATTTGGGACTCTTGCCCAGAGGGCTGGATGTATCATGTTGCCTCCAGATGCGTATTTTGTGCATCTTTTGACCATTCTGATTAAAATGACTACATTGAAATTTTAAACGATTCCAACTCAGGTCATGAGGATACCCAGAGGAGAAAGGGTATGGGTCCCATCCAATTGGTTTCATTGCTTAATAAGAACACTAAATATCCGAGTTTGGAATCAAACAAGCCCTTTCCTAACTTTCTACAATTATGCTTTCTATATGATGAGAAAAGACAAGAATATATACAGGATATACATTGATCTTTACTAATTAACCCATAATGCATTGACTGCAATAACACTACTTTTTTGATAAATGCAGTTTTTGTTGCATGGGATGGATTCTTATCTCACCTTAAGGCTATCCAATTAGACAAAGAAGTTTATTAAACTGACAATGCACATTCATAAAAATGGCATCAGCCCTTTCTATTTTCAATTGATTGAGCCCTTTTCGAAGTTTCCACGAAAACTCCTTCAATACGAAGTGCCCTGGTCTAAACAAGAACAACAAAAACAGAAAATAATACATTATACCCACATCAATCTTTACTATAAAAATGTCAAGCCTTCCAATCACTTTCGACTATTAAAAAGGGCACTAGGCCTTTCGATTTCGAATCAAATGAGCCCTTTTTGAAACGACAATGCTTTTTATAAACACCTTATATGCCCCCAGGGCATAAATTACAACCCTTACCTTAAGGGCCGTTACGGTGGTTGTCATCCCCTTAGACCTAATTTCAAAATTTTGATTGGATGTATTTGGGGGAATGGTGGGCGTGAGAGGAGCATTAGTCGCCCTACAGGCACTTTCAACTATTAAAAATGGCCCTCGGTCTTTCAATTTTTAATCAAATGAGCCCTTTTGAAGTTTCTACGACAAAACTTTCAATAAAAATCTTATATGCCCCCAGGGCATAACTTACAACCCTGGCCCTGAGTGCTGGGGGGGGGGTGTCATTCTTAAAGACCTAATTTCCAGAACTTTCTACTACGTTGAACAAAATGGCTATCTGAAAATTTTGATTTGGTGTGTTTGGAGGAATGGTGGGCGTGAGAGTGGGGTTAGTTACCCTCCAATCACTTTCGACTATTAAAAAGGGAACTAGCCCTCTCAATTTCCAATTGAATGAGCCCCTTTTGATGTTGTACGACAACTCTATCTGTAAAAACCTTATATGCCCCCAGGGCATAACTTACAACCATTGCCTTTGGTGCTCTGGGGGGCTTGTCATCCTTAAATTCATAATTTTCAGAACTTTCAACTACTTTGAACAAAATGGCTATCTCTAAACTTTGATTGAATGTTTTTGGGGAAATGCTGGGCGTGAGAGGGGGGTTAATTACTCTCCACACACTTTTGACTATTAAAAAGGGCAGTTTCAATTTCCAATCAAATGAGCCCTTTTTGATATTTTTACAAAAAATTTCTATATAAACCTTATATGCCCCCAGGGCATAACTTACAACCCTTGTACTGAGGGCTCTGAGGGGGTTATCATCCTAAAAGACCTAATTGCTAGAACTTTCAACTATGTTGAACAAAATGGATATCTCAAAATGTTGATTGGATGTGTTTTAAATGGTGGGCGTGAGAGGGGTGTTAGTCGCTCTCCAGTCACTTTCAACTATTAAAAAAAGCACTAGCCCTTTCAATTTCCAATTGAATAAGCCCTTTTGAAGTTTCTACGACAACGCTTTCAATAAAAACCTTATATGCTCCCAGGGCGTAACTTACAACCCTTGCTCTGAGGGCTGTAGGGGGAGGGGTTGTCATCCTTAAAGACCTAATTTCCAAAACTTTCAACTATGTTGAATAAAATGGCTATTTAAAAATTTTGATTGGATGTGTTTGGGGAAAAGGTGGGCGTGAGAGGGGGGATAATTACTCTCCACTCACTTTCGACTATTAAAAAGGGCAATTTTAATTTCCAATCAAATGAGCCCTTTTTGAAATTTCCAAAAAAACTTTCTATATAGCCAAAACCTTAAGTACCCCCAGGGCACAACTTATAACCTTTGCACTGAGGGCTCTGAGGGAGTTATCATCCTAAAAGTCTAATTTCTAGAACTTTCAACTACGCTGAACAAAATAGATATCTCAAAATTTTGATTGGATGTGTTTTAAATGGTGGGCGTGAGAGGGGTGTTAGTCGCTCCCCAATCACTTTCAACTATTAAAAAAGGCATTAGCCCTTTCAATTTTCATTTGAATGAGTGCTTTTGAAGTTTTTATGACAATGCTTTCAATAAAAATTTTATATGCCCCAGAGCATAACTTACAACCCTTGCCCTGAGGGCTGTGGGGGGTAGGGGTTGTCATCCTTAAAGACCTAATTTCCAAAACTTTCAACTACGTTGAATAAAGTGGATATCTAAAAATTTTGATTGGGTGTATTTGGGGAAAAGGTGGGCGTGAGAGGGGGGTTAGGTGCCCTCAAATCACTTTCGACTATTAAAAAGGGCACTAGCCCTTTGAATTTCCAATCGAATGAGCCCTTTTTTAAGTTTCTACGACAAAGATTTCAATAAAAACCTTATATGCCCCCAGGGCATAACATAACCCTCGCACTGAAGACTTTGGGGGGAGTGTCCTGCTCAAAGGTATAATTTCCTGAACTTTAAACTGTTTGGAACAAAATGGCTATCTCAAAATTTTGATTGGATGTGTTTGGAGAAATGGTGGGCGTGAGAGGGGGGTTAGTTGCCTTCCAATCACTTTCGACTATTAAAAAGGGCACTAGCCCTTTGAATTTCCAATCGAATGAGCCCTTTTTGAAGTTTCTACGACAAAGCCTTCTATAAAAACCTTATATGCCCCCAGGGCATAACTTACAACCCTTGCCCTGAAGGCTATGGGGGAGTCTCCTCCTCAAAAACATAATTTCTATCTGGAAATCAACTACGCTAAACAAAATGGTTATTTCAAAATTTTGATTGGATGTGTTGCGGGAAATGGTGGGCGTGGAAGGGGTGTTAGTTGCCTTCCAATTACTTTCGACTATTAAAAAGGGCACACGCCACTCCAATTTCCAATTGAATGAGCCCTTTTTGAAGTTTCTACGACAGTTTCCTCAATACGAAGTGCCCTTCTCTAAAGGAAAAAGAATACATTGTGCCAACATCGTTCTTATATGCTCCCAGGGCATATAAGAATCAGTGCACTTTCGAATATTAAAAAGGGCCCTAGCCACTCCAATTTTTAATCGAATGAGCCCTTTTCGAAGTTTCTACGACAAATCCTTCGATACGAAGTGCCCTGGTATGGAAAAAAAATAGGCATTATATAGGAACGAGCCTTTTTTGCAGTTTCTGCGACAACGCTTTCTGTAAAAACCTAATATGCCCCAGGGCATAAATTACAACCCTTGCCCTGAGGGCTGTTGGGGAGTGTCCCCCTCAAAAACGTAATTTCTATCTGGAAATCAACTACGCTGAAAAAAAAAATGGCTATCTCAAAATTTTGATTGGATGTGTTTGTGGAAATGGTGGGCGTGGAAGGGGTGTTAGCTGCCTTCCAATCACTTTCGACTATTAAAAAGGGCACTAGCCATTCCAATTTCCAATCGAATGAGCCCTTTTCGAAGTTTCTACGACAACTCCTTCGATACGAAGTGCCCTGGTATGTAAAAAAAACATTGTGCCAACATCGTTCTTTACTTAGGCACCGCGATTGCGCTGCCTATGAAAAAGGGCAATTTCAATTTCCAATCAAATGAGTCCTTTTTGAAATTTTTACAACTTTCTATATAAACCTTATATGCCCCCGGGGCATAAATTACAACCCTTGCACTGAGGGCTCTGAGGGGGTTATCATCCTAAAAGACCTAATTTCCAAAACTTTCAACTACGTTGAACAAAATGGATATCTCAAAATTCTGATTTGATGTGCTTTGGGAAAAGGTAGGCCTGAGAGGGGGGTTAGTTGCCCTCAAATCACTTTCGACTATTAAAAAGGGCACTAGCCCTTTGAATTTCAAATCGGATGAGCCCTTTTTCAAGTTTCTACGACAAAGATTTCAATAAAAACCTTATATGCCCCCAGGGCATAACTTATAATTTTTGCCCTGAAGACTTTGGGGGAGTGTCCTCCTCAAAGGTATAATTTCCTGAACTTTGAGCTGTTTGGGACAAAATGGCTATTAAAAATTTTTATTGGGTGTGTTTGGGGAAATGGTCGGCATGGAAGGGGTGTTAGTTGCCTTCCAATCATTTTTGACTTAAAAAGGGCACTAGCCATTTTAATTTCCAATCGAATGAGCCTTTTTTGAAGTTTCTACGACAACACCTGCTATAAAAACCTTACATGCCCTCAGGGCATAACATGCCCTGGGGGCATGTTACTTGCCCTGAGGGCTGTGCGGGAGTGTCCTCCTCAAAATTGAATTGAATTTCCAATTGAATGAGTCCTTTTCGAAGCTCCTACGACAACTTCTTCGATACGAAGTGCCCTGCTCTAAAGAAAAAAAAAATAAATAATACATTGTGCCAACATCGTTCTTATATGCCTCCAGGGCATAACTTAAAACCCTTGCCCTGAGGGTTGTGGGGGAGTGTCCTCCTCAAAAATATATTTTCTATTTGGAAATCAACTATGCTGAACAAAATAGCTATCTCAAAATTTTGATTGGATGTGTTCGGGGGAATGATGAGCGTGGGGGGGGGGGGCTAGTTGCCCTCCAATCACTTTAGAAAATTAAAAAGGGCACTAGCCACTCCATACCAGACAGTTTTCTGTGTAAACACCCATTTTCTGGGCCAATCAGAGACAAGGAATACAGAGGGTACTTAATATACAGTGCAGTTTCAACGGGACATGCCTTACCACGGGCAGGTATCTAGTTCTACAGACGGTACCTGCCTTATCAGACAGGTTTCTATTGGTCAATACCATAACTAAAGACCTTGGTATAATGTGTTCAAAGGTTTATTGGACCTTCTGTAAAAAAACACTACTTTCAGCTGAAGACTAAAATAATCGTGTTTTTTCGTATAAATAATGTTTTTTACTAAAGATACAGCCAAGCCGAACATGTTTGTGAGTCAAAATTTGTCAAAGAGATTGATAACCTCTAGCTTAAAGGCATCTTGCATCTCATCAGGTTTGGTTAAGAATGCATCATGGGTAATTACAGAACAATGAATGGTATGGTACAGTCATAATTGTTTCAACTTGAGATTTATATCATTTGCGTAAAAGCTAACTCCATTTGCGAAAAAGGTATAGCATAATAGGGGTGAAACAGAGTTCGAGATTTATTTTAATTGGATTGTATGAAAGTGCTAAAAGGGTTAAACTGCTTACCAGTTAAGGTAAGCCCGAAGGGAGTGCTAACTCTTACGCAATTTAATATAAATTTGGAATAACATCATTGGTGTCAATCTACGGAAACGATTATTTTAATTGGATTGTATGAAAGTAGTAAAAAGGGTTAAACTGCTTATCAGTTAAGGTAAGCCCGAAGGGGGTGGTAACTCTTAGGCAATTTATTATAAATTTGGAATAACATCATTGGCATCAATCTATAGAAATGGTTAACGATGACAAGGTGATCATGGGACTTGACTTAGTTTTACATAGGCCCCAAGATGACCTTATGCTTTGACCTAGCTTTACTTCTTGGCTGTGTTCTGTATAGCACACAAATACCAGTTGAGCAGTGTTGCCAATATAAAATATGGTTTAGCATTGGGGCATGCTAAAAAGTTGAAACTAATAGAGTCATAGGCCCCAAGATGACTTTATGCCTTGACCTAGCTTTACTTCTCGGGTGTGCTCTGTATTATACACAAGTACCATTTGAGCAGTGTTGTCAATATAAAATATGCTCTAACATTGTAGTATACTAAAAAGTTGATACTAATAGAAATGTAGATGCTAAGAAAAGAATTTTAAGAAAGAAATTCAGAACATCCTTAGAAATCCTCAGAAATCAACTATTGAGATCATTATGGGTTTGAATCATCAAGGACCTTAACCATCAATGAGCCTAACCACCAAGGACCTCAACCTCCAAGGGCCCCCTATCCCCAACCTCGAAGGGGCCCCCTACCCCCCCCCAACTTTTTGGGGCCTTTCTCCCCCCCCCCATTTTTTATACTTTTTTGTTGTTTTTTTTAACATGATATTTTTTTACAACTTTTTTACATGTCTTAGAATGACATGAAACATACTTAAAACATAACAAATTCACATTTAATATTTGCCGAATTCTAAATGAGAATGATATAGATATTTTAGTCGTGACTTTTACTATTAGAAAAATAATGATTTTAGTATCTGAATAGAACAGAATAAAAATTCTGTATCAACATCTATTGTCAGATACATGGGATAACATTGACAAAATCTAAGTATCAGAGTGATTAAATTCTGTATCAACATTTATTGTCAGATACATGGGATAACATTGACAAAATCTAAGTATCAGAGTGAATACATTTATTCAATCTGATACTTAGATTTTGTCAATTTTATCCGATTTATCCGACAAAGAAGCTGATAGAAAAAATTTATTCACTCTGATACTTAGATTTTGTCAATGTTATCCCGTGTATCTGACAATAGGTGTTGATACAGTATTTAATCACTCTGGCATAAAGAATTTATTCAATCTGATACTTAGAATTTGTCATTTTTATCCGACGTATCCGACAAATGATGTTGATGAAGAATGTTAATAAAGAATGTATTCACTCTGATACTTAGCTTTTGTAAATGTTATCAAACGTATCCTTCAAGGGACATTGATAAAGAATTGGTTCACTCTGATGCTTAGATGTTCTCAATTTTATCAGGCGGATCTGACAAAAGACGATGATAAAGAATTTATTCGCTCTGATACTTAGGTTTTGTGACTGTTATCTGATGTGACCGACAAAAGGAAGTTGATAAAAGAATTTATTCACACTGATACTTATATTTTGACAATGTTATCCGACGTATCCGACAAAGGATGCTGATAAAGAATTTATTCAATCTGATACTTAGATTTTGTCAATTTATCTGATGTATCTGACAAAGATGCTGATCAAAAAAATTATTCGCGCTGATACTTAGATTTTGTCAGTGTTATCGCATGTATCTGACAATAGATGTTGATACAGAATTTAATCACTCTGACACTTAAGTTTTGATAATGTTAACTGCCACTTCCGGCAAAGGATGTCGACAAAGAATCTATTCGCTCTGATACTTAGATTTTATCAATTTTATCCTGACCTATCCGACAAAAGATGTTGATAAAGAATCTATAATTCTAATGCATAGATTTTGTCAATGTTATCCGACGTATCCGACAAATGATATCGATAAAGAATGTTAATAAAGAATTTGTTCACTCTGATACTTAAATTTTATCGGTGTTATCAAAAGTATCTGTCAAAAGAGATTGATACAGAATTTATTCACTCTGATACTTAGATTTTCTCAATTTTATCAGGCATATCTTACAAAGGATGATGATAAAGAATTTATTCACTCTGATACTTAGATATCGATTATGTTATCTGATGTATCCGACAAAAGAAGTTGATAAAGAATTTATTCGCTATGACATTTAGATTTTGTCAGTGGTATCAAACGTATCTGTCAAAAGACATTGATAAAGAATTTAGTCATTCTGACACCTAGATTTTCTCAATTTTATCAAGCATATCTGACAAAAGACGATGATAAAGAATTTATTCGCTCTGATACTTAGATTTTGTGAATGTTATCTGATGTATTAGACAAAGGAAGCTGATAAAGAATTTATTAACTCTAATACATTGATTCTGAGAATGTTATCCAACAGTGGTCAAATATGGCTCTGAAGCATGGGCGCTCCGAAAAGCGGATGAAGATTTACTAGATGTTTTCCAGAGAAATTGCTTAAGGATTGTTATGGGTAACCGGCTGACTGACCGTATTTCAAACAATAGGCTATACAAAAAATGTGGTTCAATACCGCTCTCTAGGGCTATAATGAAAGGAAGGTTGAGGTGGCTAGGGCAAGTTGTGTCGATGAAGGATGACAGATTGCTGAAGATTGTTCTTTTCGGCCAACCGTCTAGGGCTAAACGGAAAGCAGTTCGTCCTCGTCTGGGGTGGGAGGACGTCATAAAGAAAGATTTAAAGGAAATGGGAACTTCATGGGCGGGCGTAAAAAGGGAGGTTTTGAATAGATTGGGATGGAGGAGGAGCGTGCGTAGCTGTGTTGGCCTCAGGTGGCTTGGTGCTGCGGTGAGTTGTTGTTAGTAGTAGTAGTAGTAGTATCCAACGTATCCGACAAAAGATGTTGATAAAGAATTTATTCAATCTGATACTTTGATTTAGTCAATTTTATCCGATATATCTGACAAAGATGTTGATAGCAAAAATTTATTCACTCTGGTATTTAGGTTTGTCAATGTTATCCCATGTATCTGACAATAGATGTTGATAGAGAATTTCATCACTCTGACACTTAGGTTTTGATAATGTTAACCGATATATCCGGCAAGGATGTTGATAAAGAATCTATTCGCTCTGATATTTAGATTTTATCAATTTTATCCTGACCTATCCGACAAAAGACGTTGATAAAGAATTTATTCACTCTGATACTTAGATTTTGACAATGTTATCCGACGTATCCGACAAAAGATAGTGATAAAGAATTTATTCAATCTCATATTTGGATTTTGTCAATTTATCCGATGTATCCGACAATGATGCGGATAGAAAAAATTTATTCACTCTGATACTTAGATTTTGTCAATGTTATCCCATGTATCTGACAATAGATGTTGATACAGAATTTAATCACTCTGACACTTAGGTTTTGATAGTGTTACTGACATTTCCGACAAAGTATGTTGATAAAGAATCTATTTGCTCTGATACTTAGATTTTACCAATTCTATCCCGACCTATCCGACAAAGGATGTTGATAAAGAATTTATTGAACGTATCTGTCATAGATTTTGTCAATGTTATCCGACGTATCCGACAAATAATATCGATAATGAATGTTAATAAAGAATTTGTTCACTCTGGTACTTAAATTTTATCAGTGTTATCAAAAGTATCTGTCAAAAGTGACTTTCAAATAGCACTGATAAAGAATTTATTCACTCTGATACTTAGATTTTCTCAATTTTATCAGGAATATCTGACAAAGGACGATGATAAAGAATTTATTCACTCTGATACTTAGATTTCGTGAATGTTATCTGATGTATCTGACAAAAGTAGTTGATAAAGAATTTATTCACTATGCTACTTAGATTTGGTCGGTGCTATCAAACGTATCTGTTAAAAGACATTGATAAAGAATTTATTCACTCTGATACTTATATTTTGTCAAATTTACCAAGCATGTCTGACAAAAGACGATGATAAAGAATTTATTCACTCTGATACTTAGATTATGTGAATTTATTCACTCTGATACTTAGATTTTGCCAATGTTATCCCATGTATATGACAAAAGATGTTGATACAGTCGTGTCTATGAGCAAGCATAGAGTACGATTGGTACAACCGCAAGCATATTTTATGTCATTTTAAGATAGGTAAAACAAAGCTGAACAACTTTATAAGTCCGAAAAAAAAAATTCAGACCAAAAAAAGGAAAAAAGTGCTACTACAATCATTCTTTTTCTAATAGTAAAAGTCACGACTAAAATATCTATATCATTCTCATTTTGAATTCGGAAACTATTAAATGTGAATTTTTTTATGTTTTAAGTATGTTTCATGTCATTCTAAGACATGTAAAAAAAGTTTTAAAAAATATCATGTTAAAAAAATAAAAAAAGTTCAAAAAACTTCAGTAAAAAAGTATATAAAAAAGGGAGGGAGGGGCCCCAAAAAGTTGGGGGAGGGAGCCCCTTGGAGGCTGGGGATAGAGGGACCTTGGAGGTTGAGGTCTTTGGTGGTTAGGGTCATTGATGGTTGCGGTCCTTGATGGTTCAAACCCATAATCATCTCAATAGTTGATTTCTAAGGATTTCTAAGGATTGTTCGGAATTTCTTCATTCAAATTCTTTTCTTAGCATCTACATTTCTATTAGTATCAACTTTTTGTATACTACAATGTTAGAGTATATTTTATATTGACAACACTGCTCAAATGGTACTTGTGTATTATACAGAACACACCCGAGAAGTAAAGCTAGGTCAAAGCATAAGGTCATCTTGGGGCCTATGACTATGAGTTTCAACTTTTTAGCATGCTCCAATGCTAAACCATATTTTATATTGGCAACACTGCTCAACTGGTATTTTTGTACTACACAGAACACAGCCAAGAAGTAAAGCTAAGTCAAGTCCCATGATCACCTTGTCATCCTTAACCATTTCCATAGATTGATGCCAACGATGTTATTCCAAATTTATAATATATTGCCTAAGATTTACCACCCCCTTCGGGCTTACCTTAACTGATAAGCAGTTTAACCCTTTTTACTACTTTCATAGAATCCAATTAAAATAATCGTTTCTGTAGATTGACACCAATAATGTTATAACAAATTTATATTAAATTGCATAAGAGTTAGCACCCCCTTCGGGTTTACCTTAACTGGTAAGCAGCTTAACCCTTTTAGCACTTTCATACAATCCAATTAAAATAAATCTCGAACTCTGTTTCACCCCTATTATGCTATACCTTTTTCGCAAATTGAGTTAGCTTTTACGCAAATGATATAACTTTCAAGTTGAAACAATTATGACTGTACCATACCATTCATCGTTTTGTAATTACCCATGATGCATTCTTAGCCAATGGAATACCTTTTTCGCAAATTCAGTTAGCTTTTACGCAAATGATATAACTTTCAAGTTGAAACAATTATGACTGTACCATACCATTCATCGTTCTGTAATTACCCATGATGCATTCTTAACCAAACCTGATGAGACGCAAGATGCCTTTAAGCTAGAGGTTATCAATCTCTTTGACAAGTTTTGACTCAGAAACATGTTCGGCCTGGCTGTATCTTTAGTTAAAACATTATTTATACGAAAATACAGGATTATTTTAGTCTTCAGCTGAAAGTAGTATTTTTTTTTTACAGAAGGTCCCATTAACCTTTGAACACATTATACCGAGGTCTTTAGTTATGGTATTGACCCATAGAATCCTGTCTGGTAAGGCATGTACCGTCTCTAGTACTAGGTACCTGCCCATGGTAATGCATGTCACGTTGAAACTGCACTGTCTGTTAAGCACCCTCTGCATTCCTTGTCTCTGATTGGCCCATAAAATGGGTGTTGACACAGAAACCTGTCTGGTAAGGCATGTACCGGTGAAACTGCACTGTATATGGAGTAAATCACCCCTGAAATATCCCCTGAAAGTACTAAATGGCTAACTACTTACATTGTGCCAATATTGTTCTTTACTTAGGCAGCGCGATTGCGCTGCCTATGATATTTATCATTGTTGCAACCTAATAAAGAGCAACCTAGTAAAGAGCAAACCACAGCACATAGTAACCAAACGTTGAATAACACGTTTTGAAAATACTGCTTTGTGAAAAAAAAATGCCATCTGACACTGAATTAGGAATGGTAACTGTTATTTCCGTTAATCTTAAAAGTAAAAGTTTATTGCAAAAACAAATTTATGGTGATTTCGAAAAAGAGCCTGAAACCCCTTGAAAATGACGTCGGGTCGAACTAAAAAGTGCACCATTGGAATCAACATGGTCGGAAACCCTCTTGTAGGGTAAATACAGTCCTCCACACTTTTTTGCATGGGTAGCACTAATGTGTCCTTCGTTTCCTACCAGGGCTAGCGAATGACCAGATCAACATAAAGGGATGTTTAATGGCTCATTTGAACGGAAATTAAATTTGCTAATGCCCTTTTTAAGGGACCAAAAAGATTGGAGGGCAGCTAGCCCCCCTCCCCTCAAAGTCATACTATAAAAATTTTGAAATAGCCGTTTTGTTCAACATAGTTCAAAGGTCCAATAAATGTAGCTTTGATGATGATATGTCCCGACATAGTCCCTGGGTAAGGGCTGTACGTGGTATCGGGTATATTGGTATCGATGATATCGGTATCGAGTGTATCGTATCGGATGTTTTTTTCTATCATGGCTGCAGCAGAAGCTGCAACCTAGTAAAGAGCAAACCACAACACATAGTAACCCAAAGTTGAAAAGCGCATTTTGAAACAAAACTGCCTAATGAGAAAAATGTGTCATCTAACATTGATTCAGGAATGGTAACTGTTACTTCGGTTAATCTTAAAAGTAAAAGTTTATTGAGAAACGAATTTTAGATTATTTTGAAAAAGAGCTGGAAACCCCTCGAAAATGGCATCAGATCAAAATCGAAGCTGCACCATTAGAATCATTATGGTCAAAATCTTGTATAGGGTAATTAGAGTCCCCCACCTTGAACGACAAAGAAAATCACTTTTTGCATGGGTAGCACTGATGTCTTTTTTTCTCTTTTTTTTTGACCAGGGCTAGCGAGATGTTTAATGGCTCATTCGAACGTAAATTAGAATTGCTAGTGCCCTTTTTAAGCGACCAAAAAGATTGGAGGGCAGCTAGCCCCTATTCCCCCAAGCCTCCTTCTCCTAAAGTCGTCCGATCAGAATTATGCGGTAGCAATTTTTTTCATCATAGTTGAAAGGTCCAATAACCACACTTTTGGTGACATCCTGACACTTTATAGTCCCTGGGAAAAGGGCTGTAGGTCAGAGTCAACCCAGCTCTAAATAAGTACCTGGAGAAATCTGGGGAATGTAAGCAGGAAGGGTGTGCGAAAGCACAGGATGGTTGGCCCTCATCCTCCGTTGCACTTCCTGGCTGAAGGGCCTTGAGATAGAGGCCAGCACCGCCGGTTTGGACTTTAAGGGTCTAGTGCCGCATCCTTTTCCTTTTACCTTCTCCTAATATTCTACGACCACTGTTTCGGTACAATCACATCTGGGATGAAAAAAAGATACATCGGTGCTACTACCCATGGAAAAAGTGATTATCCTTGTTCAAGAAGAACAAGAACAGTGGTAATTCTCCAGGCTAGGGTTTTAGACAATGGTAATTCCAATGATGTACTTTTCATTTCAATGCATCGGTATTTCCGAGAGGTTTCAAGCTCTTCTTCTAGATGTTCGAACATTTGTTTTCGCAATAAACTTATATTACTAAGTTAGACCTATATAGGCTAATACTTATGATGTCTCACTCACATTTAAATGATTGGGTTTTCCCACTAGATGGCTTTTTGTCCAAATTCGTTTTTAGACTTTTCTTCACTGTGGGCTGTAGTTTCTTTTCAATAATAGCTACAACCATGATTAAAAATGCAATCCTCATTTTTCGTGAAGGGTTGCCTCTCTCAGAAATCATTTAGGCCTATATCATGTGGCGCGTGCCAATCATGGCGGAACTGCGCCAAGCGTTTCGGGAATTGCGCCAAGCTTTTTGGGAATTGCGCCAAGCGTTTTTGGGACTCTACCAAGTGTATAGGAACTGTGCCAAACGTGGCGGAACTTATGCCACAAATGTAATTTCAAGATGTACACCGGGTGGCGGGAAGTCAGTGCCCCTCGATTTTTCGCTACCCTTAGTTTTAGTAGATTTTTTTTTTAGATTTAAAGTACATTGGCAGCTAGCTCTCTGCCCAGACCTAGATCCGCAACTAAGCCGCTGGATCTTTAGTCTCAGTAACGTCAATTCACGGAAATGTGGGGGGGGGGAATCTATTCTTCAAAATCTAGGAGGAAGCTATTTTTCAATTTTGTCAATGAAAATAAAAAAAAAACATTTTTAATGAAAACAGTGTTTGTCAAAATCTAGGTGGGTGCGTATGTCCCCTACCCAACCTGTGCCATTGTTCAGTTCGTTTACGTCCTTCTTGGCACATTTGTTTCATTTGTATTGTTTACATTGCAAAAATAATTTTTCTTATGTAAATCACGTGTCATGCTTATCATACCAATTTTCGATTTTAAAGCTAGCCAGACCCGTTTTTCTGGTCCCAAATCCCAAGATGCGGCAAACCTGTTCCTAAATTTAGTCCCGTATGCTTGACTCTTATAATTGAAGGTCGATAATCTATTATGTTCATATGAATGCGTTATAATGGATTGAAAATTCTTTGATTTTTCTTAATTGCTTATGGATATTTAAAAAACTTCTAGCAGTTGGGGAAAAAAAAACAGAATCTAGGAGGTTTCTAGCGGTTGGCAAAAAAAAAAAAACAACAACAAAAAAACAGAGGACCGCATTTGCCATCCAGGTGTATAATAAACTCTAAGCGACATTAAGGGGTATTCGTGATTTCTTTCCCAAGCGGTAGGAAAGGGACACCTCCCTCTAAAGCGTGTGCTCAGGTGAGCCTTTGAGTCGTTAAATTCCCTTAGGATCATAAATAATTTGTTGATTTTACCCGATACTTGTTATTAATACGGAACACACACAAGAAGTGAAGTTAGGTTAATCCTAATCAAATATAACCTTTATTTTATATGATAATATATTTTGGGCTATATATTTACATCTTAGGGGGGTATTTGGACCGCGCCCCTAACCTACACCCCCCCCCTAATGTGTAAAATGTGCTTTAATTCCATTGGTCCATTTTTTTTACTCATCTTGTGTCAATCATCTTATTTAGGCGTATGTCAGTAAGGGAAGCCAAATAGCCTGGCTTTTTTTTTATCGGTTGTTATATTTGCCTGTACTGAAACCCTCCAGACACTTCTAATCCCTCCGCTGTTTGTTTTATGGACTTGATTAAGATTGCGTCTGAACGGTCTCTGTACGGTACGTCATTGAACTCAAGAACTGGAGTTGCATCTCGCATGGCAAAAGGACCCAATTATTTCGAATCAGAACTTTGGGAAATCAATAAACAATTTCCGAAGCCTATAAATAAACGATATTTCTATTTGGATAGATCTAACATACGACCTTTTTCTGACTACGACTTAACAAACAATAAAAAAGCCCATCAGCGCCCAAGGCCATATCCAGGGGAGATACCGTGTTCGAACACATCCCCCTCTAACTCGTAAAAACGTAATAATAAAATATATATAAACTAATTCTGATGTTTTTTTTAAAGTTTTTCTTTGTAGCCTACCTACCCCTTTCCTCACAAAAAGACGACGTATTTTCTTTAAAAAGAAAGTAAAAAGTCTGGTTTATTGCTTTTAACCGCATACGCCTTTCAAACGCTTGAAGGAAATGGTACATCTTGGCGACGTAAGACGCCTCTTAATGAAAAATTAGTTGTTTTTTTTTTAGAATTATTTGAAAAATACTACGTTTTCTAAAGAGTTAAAGAGGCTGAGTTACAAGGTCGAACCTTAAAACGTACAGGGATTAGGAGGCGCAGTTGGGGGGCTGCCGCCCCCCCCCAAACCCCCCGCTTTCGCAGCCTTTAAATATAAAAAAATTTCTTTAAACTGAAAGTAAGGAGCGACATTAAAACTTAAAACGAACAGAAATTATTCCGTATATGAAAGAGGCTGTGCCCTCCTCAACGCCTCGCTCTTTACGCTAAAGTTTTTATTGTTTAAAAAAAGAGTTGTGAGAAAGTCAAACTTTAGCGTAAAGAGCGAGGCGTTGAGGAGGGCACAGCCTCTTTCATATACGGAATAATTTCTGTTCGTTTTAAGTTTTAATGTCGCTCCTTACTTTCAGTTTAAAGAAATTTTTTTTATATTTAAAGGCTGCGAAAGCGGGGGGTTTGGGGGGCGACAGCCCCCCAACTGTGACTCCTAATCCCTGTACGTTTTAAGGTTCGACCTTGTAACTCAGCCTCTTTAACTCTTTAGAAAACGTAGTTTTTTTCAAATAATTTCTGCACGTTTTTGTACAGTTTATTACTTATTATTGCTTGACTAACTGTTAGCTGATCGTGTCAGGAGTTGAAGTTGGGGGGCTGCCGCCCCCCAAACCCCCCGCTCTTGAACATTCTTGTGTTAAGGCTTTTAATTCCTGAATACTCAAATCACGTCGTACAGGGTGCCTCCTAATCCCTGTACGTTTTAAGGTTCGAACTTGTGACTCAGCCTCTTTAACAGCCCCCCCCCCCAACTGTGCCTCCTAATCCCTGTACGTTTTAAGGGTTGACCTTGTAACTCAGCCTCTTTAACTCTTTAGAAAACGTAGTTTTTTTCAAATAATACACATAAACAGGTTAGACATGCTTTGTTATGAAAATTGACGCGCAGATATTTTCATAACAAAGCATGTCTAACCTGTTTATCTGTATTATTTGAAAAAAAACTAAGGTTTTTCGTAAATGTAAATTCGGGGGATAATTTTTTCGGTCTGAAAATATCAAAAGGCCCTAATAGGTCGAATTCTGCTTCGAATGAGTCCTCATTCAACCGGATCCGTTGCCAACTGTGGCCTGTAGGCGTGGCTAAGAAAAAAAAAGAAATGAATTTTAAGTGGCTATATTTGGTTTTTTGAAAACAGGGAAGGAGTGATCGGATTGAGCTGAAATTTCGAGGATAAGCTCCCGGGCCCTAGGAAAGCTTAACCTCTAAATTTCAGCCCAATCGGACAACGTTAAAGGGGGGCTGTGTTGGGAGGGTCCAAATTTCCGGCCCAGTTTACCCCATGAAGATAAAGTCGGAGGAGGATGAAATTTTGCAAGTTTCTTAGTTTGAGCTTGGGCTACAAAATGCGATTACCGCCGTCTCTCTGCGACCTCTAGGACCTGAAATCGCTTAACATTGTGGTGGGTCGCCTCTTTATAGAGGCACAAGTGTGCCTCCTTGATTCTAAATATTTAAAAATATATATATATATATATATTATATATATATATATATATATATATATATATATATATATATATATATATATATATATATATATATATATATATATATTCAATTTGTTAAAAAAAAGGTAGCTTAAAAAGGTAGTTACGAAATTGTAACAATTTGTCAAATCGGTGAATTTACTAGATGCTATTTTTTATTTATCTTTTATTTATTATAATTTGTTATCATCTTCTGTGTAATTTCAAACTACAGTCCGTAGTCTGTGAAAACGCAGATTTCAATCACCGAAAATAAAGACGGCTCCCCGGTGAAAAATTAGATGTTTTTTTTTATAGAAAATTATGTTGATATTGTTAGGTGATGTGGAGATCGGCTGTATTCGTGTGAGCATTCGCGTGACCGGTTTTTTTTTATTTATTTTTGTCTTGGTCTTGTCTTGGCTCAGCAACCTGCAAATGATTAAATATGTAGCGTTAATTTTTTTTTCAGTCAACGGTCTCTGGGCCCTTTGGGATTTTTGTTTGTTTGTAAATTTTTGGTACCGTTCTATTACGCGATATATTGTATAGGGAAGATGCTAAAGAAACTAGTCAAACTGGTTCTTTCAACGGAGAATCCTATGCTGAGATTGCAAACAGTGGTTTGTCCAATATTTAAATATTCGGGTCTAGGGGGGAAAAGGTACCTAGGTTAGGTTAGGCTACGCATTTAATATATGCAATGCTTCCCCCCCCTAATGTGCAAATATATAGCCAGAATTTGTTTCTAAACTATTATATTTTCATCATATTTGGTTCCATTTCATTAGCATTAACCAAACTTCACTTTTCGCCTGGGTTGCATCTAATAGAACAGTACCAAAGTTTTTTTTTTTATTGAACAAAAGAACTTGAAATACATAGTTCATTTGTTAAAAAAGGTAATTAAAAAAAGCAGTTACTAAATTGTTATAATTGGTTAAGCTAGCGAATTTACCAGATCTTTCTCTTTATTTATCTTTGGTCGAAGCTTGATATTTGTTATCACTTTCTGTGAAATTTCAAACCGCAACTTCAAACTGTAATCCGTATTCTATGACAACACGGATTTCAAATACCGAAACTCGTAATCTTGAAACCACAATCATCGAAAGTTGTTTATTCTAAGCCCCGTTTAAATTGGTGTAAAACGGGTCTCAATGATTCTACTTCTTAGGAAGCTTATACAAAAATTACTTTGAGTAGATTTGGTCTTGCTAGAAGAGGTCACGCCTTTTCACCCTTCATTACTACTACTACTACTAACAACTTACCGCAGCACCAAGCCGTCTGAGGCCAACCCAGCAACACACGCTCCTCCTCCCTCCCAATCCACTCAAAGCCTCGCTCTTTACACCCTCCCAGGAAGTTCCCATTTCCTTTAAATCTTTCTTTATGGCATCGTCCCACCCCAGACGAGGACGCCCTGCTTTCCGTATAGCCCTAGACGGTTGGCCGAAAAGGACAATCTTCGGCAATCTTTCATCCGCAGGACGTGCCCTAGCCATCTCAAGCTTTCTTTCATTACGGTCTTATAAAACGTTTAAATGAGTGTAAAACGGGTCTCAATCATTCTACACCTTAGGAAGCTTGTATGAAAATTACTTTGAGTAGATTTGATCTTGCTAGAAGAGGTCACGCCTTTTCACCCTTCATTACTACTACTACTACTAACAACTCACCGCAGCACCAAGGCGCCTGAGGCCAACCCAGCAACGCGGGTTGGCCTCAGACGGTTAAAACGGGTCTCAATGATTCTACACCTTGGGAAGCTTATACAAAAATTACCAAGAGTGTATTTGGCTTGCTAGAAGAGGTCACGCCTTTTCCTCTTTTATTGGCATTCTTCATAGTACATATTTAGACGATTAGAAAAAAATTATCAACTGATATGTATTTTGAACCCCTAAAGGGAATCACTTGAGAAAATAAGATAATGACAAATAGAAATGTGTTCTCTTTAGTCTTATTACCGTTATTCCCCTTATTCACGATATTACCCAAAAATTACGGATTATTATAACCGTTATTCGATAATCAAGGCTAGTCATTAGTAGTGATAGTGTATGCACTTTCACGAGTGATGGTATAAAGCGAGCAAAACCTCCCATATTATGGACCTATAAAGCGATCAAACATGTTTTGAAACTATGGTTGAGATTGTATAATGCAATCAGACTGGTTTACATGATATGTGCTTTAGCAATTTCGTTCATCCGTCATCATAACATTTTTTTTTCTTCCCTGGTTCAATATTCAAAATTCCTTATATTGGGTATTCAAAGGATGGTCTAATTCTAGAAATACTGGTTTACACCTGGAGGGAATCAGACTGGTTTACATGATATTTGCTTTAGCATCTTCCTTCATCCGTCATCATAACATGTTTTTTTCTTTCCTGGATAGTGATAGTGTATGCAGTTTGAACCCTACAAGGATATATACACAATATGAACCCTACAAGGAATCCTACACCTGAGGCATGAATATACAGTGCGGTTTAACCGGTACATTGACTTACCAAGGACAGTCACCTATTACTATGACCGATATATGAGCTACCAGACTGGTTTCTGAGGCAACACCCATCCTACGCCTGAGGCATGGATATGTGTCCAGTTTAACCGGTACATTGGCTTACCAGGGGTCAGTCACCTATTGCTACTGACGGTACATGTCTTACCAGACGGGTTTCTGAGGCAACACCCATTTTTGGGACCAATCAGAGAGAGCGGATACAGAGGGTACTCCATATATGGTAACTTGATTAGAGGCATGAATATACAGTGCAGTTTAACCGGTACATTGAGTTACCGTGGTCATTCAACTATTATCATGACTGGCATATGCCTTAGCAGACAGGTTTCTGACTCGACAGTCAAGCCGCTCAGATTTCAGTCATAATTCAACTATTATCACGACCGATATATGCCTTAGCAGATATTGACGAATGACGCATGAAGCTTACAGACTTTTACTGACTTACATACCCTTTTTTAAAATTTTCTCTAGTTGTAAAAAGGAACATGGTAATGGATTTTTAATAGGATAAATCTCTTTAAGGAAGATCCATCATGTCAATCCGATAAAAATATGTAAAATAAACCACAAATGGTTTGGCATTCGAGACACCTGTTTGTGTAAGGCTGAAACCTGCTCCTGATCCAAATTTGTATTTGAATAAATTGAATTAAACTGAATTGAATGCAATAAGGAATGGTAGCGCAATGAACTTTCCCGAAGCTTCTCACCTTCTATCAGTTTCAACCAGGTCTTAAAGCTGGCTCGTCTTCTCTTAAAAAGGTCCTTGCGAAGTTTTGACCTTCTTCAAAATGAGCTCCAGGCATTAATTCAACGAACTATCATAGGTGATGAGACCTTGGCAGAAAGGTGCTAGTTCTCGAAAATGTAGGAGGAGGATTTCATTCTTTTGTATGAAGATACGTAAAAGGTTTTTTTGAATTTAATTTAGTGAGTGAATTGAATTTAGTGAATTGTGAATTGAATTTAGGTTAGATAGATTATAGATGGCAGCACACCCGCTCAGACACACAGTCATAGTGAGAGAGACATGCAAAAAGTTGGGTTAATCTAGGTTCACTTAGAATGGGCCCCACTCTTCAGAATATAAGCCTTCAGAGTATAAAAGATTGTGTACAAACTTTTTCGATAATTTTAAGTTGATTGCCTTTCTCGTAGCCTTTATGCTTGATAGCTTTTTTGTTGTATTTAGGCCAAATTATTTGTTTTGCTGCACAAACCAGTTGTAAACGACACTTTCTCGCTGCATGATATCTTCTAATGCTTAAAAAGGGTACTTCAGCTCAAGATATGAAAGGCAGTCCCTACTGGGGTGTTTCCCCTTTTTCTTTAATTTATAACTTTTGGCTTTTGTTTGGCTTTTGATTTTTGTTTTGATTGGCTTTTGTTTGTAACTTTAACAAATAGTGTAAAACCTAGTAAACTATACATATTTGGATACAGAATAAAAACTAAACTACCTTTCGTTTTTTGAGTTTTGGTAAGTAATACTGAGGGTTGATCTGATTAGCCGCTCATTGCATCAAACCCTTTGTGAATTTTTTCACATGGTACAAAAAAAACTATTTCAGACCAGTACGATGCGATGTTTTAAACCAGTCTGATTGCATTATACAATCTCAACCATAGTTTCAAAACATGTTTGATCGCTTTATAGGTCCATAATATGGGAGGTTTGATTTTACAAAAGTGCATACACTATCACTACTGTCATTACACCAATTTAGACGGGGTTTTAGGGAATTCGATAGGATTTTAAATGACTGATCCATTCATAGTGCCGTGAATTAGGGGGAGTGGCAGGGAGTCATTTTACCGCTTAGATTCTTACGCCCTCTAATTAATTTCGAAAAACACCTGTTTTTGCTATTTTGACTAAAAATGTCCTTTTGTTTAGTATTTTCATTAGTAAAAAACAAAACTGCCCTCTTGAATTTTGAAAAACACACCCCCTTCCCCAAAGCTTTTTTTTAATTGGCGCCACTTTGTGCTCTTCCGCTAG